>JADMNH010000018.1:0-600000 GCA_016097115.2 Sporothrix protearum | reverse complement strand
AACCAGCAACTGTTATCGCACATCTGCCGCAGATTCCAGGCTATCACCACTTAGCATGGCCTTTAAGACGGCAGTTTGCATCTCCAGCCTCCCTTTCTATAATCATGTAAGATACGTTGGTCTGGCAAGAAACTTATCTGCAAACTTTGATAAAAAAAAAAGGTCCGCCCGAAGGCAGGAGCGCTTTTCCCGTTTGGAGAATTGGGCATCTCGCCCCTGCCTCTTCATGCAACATTGCGTCAGACATACTTTGCTTGGCTACTCACCTGGCGCGGCCATGTGCTCCTTCCATTGACAGTTGGGCTGAAGCCACATGTCCAATAACCACAGAATCCCACCAGAGATGTGCCCAATGAAGATGCCGTATTTTTCTTCTTCTTCTGATCCTCGGTCACTATTTTTGTCAGCCCAAAGCCGGACGCATAGGAGGCCGTGGAAACCTGGGCTGAACTGAGCTGACCCCGCCGTCTCCCCACGAAGGCGCTAGAAGAAAAGTTGAAGAGCCCTAACAGCGGCCCGCAGTTAGGAGGGGCAGTACTTGCTAAAATCGGCACCCACCACTTTCTGTTGTTGTGTTTGTCCCCCCCCCTTCTTCCTTCCTGTTTTCGCAGAAAACTTTCGTCATTGCCCAACCAGACCCAGACGGCAAGAGCCAGGGGGCCAGCCATGCTTCGCCCATACAATCGCCGTTCGTCCTTGCCATGTCGGGCTGCAATTCGTTGCAACTGAGGTGTTTTGCCGTTTTGCACAAGGAGTTGGAACGAATAGTCTGCTGTAGGATGACATCGTTCGCCTTTTGTAATCCCGGGCCCTCTTCGTGCCTGCCTTCCTGTCGCCGCACCTTCCCAATCGCATGCATTTCCCTGTGGCTGTGCTGGCCGTCAGGCCCTCCTTCCTCGCCAAGCCGAGTCGCTCCTTCCTTGTCTCTGCTGCTCACGCGCAGCCCCTCCCCCTCCAACCTTTTTCGCAGTCGTCCGTCCTGGGTTGTTCCTAATCTTGCTGCGCTTGGCCCCTCCTCCCAAAACGCCGGCAAAGCCAAGTGTCAACCGCCCGCAGGCCTCGCCAACTCTCGTCTTGCTAGCTACATACGAGTCGCATTACTTTACTTAACTTTCCTCGTGCTTGACCGTGTGCTTTTCGTTGCCCTTTTTTTTCTATCTTTACTCTCCCTTTCGTCATCGTCTTGTTTTCCTGTCCTTTTTCCAGCCTCGACCGATCAGCGTGTTGTTGTTTTTTTCGAGTCTGATTCTTAGCCTACATCCAGCCGGGTTTCCTTTATTGCACTCCGTTTCGCCTCTGCGGCTCTCTCTTTACGTATACCAAGCTACCGAGTGTTGGCTTTTGCCTCTTCCTTCATCTTTCTGCGTGTTCGGCTTTGGGTTGCCCATTTTCATTAAACAAACTTACTGTTCGACCACCAGCACCCCTTCCATCCGCCCTCCACCGTTGCCCACCATTGCCCACCATGGCCCGCCGAAGCCGTGACGTGATCGACGATCGCGACTACCTGGACGTACGTGTCCGTGACCGTGACCGTGACCGTGAGCGTGAAGTTGACCGGGACCCTCTGGCCCGCTACTTCCAAGAAGACCGCCGGAGCGACGCCGGTGCCCTTGTTTTGCGCCAGCGCGAGGTCGAGACCATCGAGCGCCCGAGACCGCGTCCACGCTCGCCGAGCCCGCTCCGTTACCGCGAGGTCATTCGGGAGCGGTCGCCGTCGCCTTTGCCACCGCCTCGTGAACGTGAACGTGAGGTTGTGGACCGTGTCGAGATCCGAGACCGTGTGTACGACCGCGAGCGGGAGCGTGATCGGTACCGCGAGCCGTCTCGGGGACCACCACAGGAGCGTATTGTGACACGCGTTATCGACCGTGAGCGGGAGCGGGAACGAGACCGGTCACCGACACCCTCGCCGGACCGGGAGCATGACCGTATCCGCATTATTGAGCGGTCTCGTGTGCCGTCGCCAAGCCCATCGCCGCCGCCGCCGCCGCAGGAGCAGAGACAGCTGATTCGCGGCCCGGTCGTGGAACGAGAAGTCATCACCCATTACACAGACGTTGACCACGGTGCGTAACAGCTTTCCGAACATTTATAATCTGTGTGCGCCATGTCAGACTAAATTTTTTTTCCTTTCTTACAACAGGTGTCGTCTATGCACCCCGGGCGCCTCCTCCAGAGCCAGAGCCCCGCCGCGAGCGTGACACAGAAATCGATATTTATTCGTCGCGCCGCCGGACAGAAGTTGACATCCACCAAGACCGCGAACGGAGACGTTCCCGGTCCCGCTCACGCCTGCGGGCGCCGCCGGCCAGATCGTCCGAAAAGGAAGTGACTGTGCGGTCGGACCGCCACCACCTCGAGGTCGACATTGACGACCGGCGTCAACGCCGTTCTCTCTCTGCTCAGCCGCCACGCCGGTCGAGCGCTGTGGCCGATGAGGCAAGATACATCGAATCCCGGATCGACGAAAGAGGGCGCATGGGCGAGGCGTACAACGGTGCCACAAAAGACTGGACCATCATCGATGTACCACCGGGCACTGAGCATGTGCGCATGGACGGCGTTGGTGGCGGGTCGGCAGACGTTACCTGGCAGCGCTACAACGGAGTTCGCCGGACGCGCTTCATCCCGGAGCGTGAGGGCGAGATGGCGGTCGCGCCTCGGCGTAAGACCCGGGAGCCGCCTCGTGAGCGGGAGCGGTCCAGCCGGGGCGAGCACATCAACGTCCAGATCATCGACCAGAAGAACGGCCACAGCCACAGCCACAGCCACAGCCGCGACCGTGAGATTGAAGTCGAGACCGACCAGCGTGTGATTGTGAGCTCCGCACGTGAGCTGATGCCCGCTGCGCGCAGCGATATGTGGACAGAGATCACCAAGGACCTCGTGTCTCGTGAGGCCCTTGACTATTTCGGCTACGACTACCAGGAGACTGAGTACTTCTACTACATCCTCCAATACCTGCGTTACGTATGTGTCCCCACTGCCCCTTCCCATGGCGTATGCCGTGTCCCATTGACTAACTCTTTGTGAAGGAGGACGTGCAGGAGCTCGTGCAGCTGTCCGACCGAATTCGCCGCCAGCGACTCAAGGAGTCCTACTCCGAGGTTGACATCGACATTGACGTCAAGCACCGCCGGCGCAGCCACAGCTACGCCCGGCCCCGCCGCGAAGAAGAGCGTGTCTACGAGCACGAAGTGGTCGTCGACCAGCGTCACCCCCGCTATTACCGTTAAAACAATGCCGCGGGGTTTCTCTATTGATATGTCGATCGGAGGAGCAGCATTGGTTTCGATAAGCTTGTTTGATTCTGATTTACGAAAACGTATCGTCCATGCTTGGTTATGAAAAGCGGTAACGATTTTATGATATCATCTACAGCAGCACATTGTCAGCGGGGAGGGAGTGGGAGTGTTTTTTTTCCTGTTTTTTTTTCTTCTTTTACTTTCTGTTTTTTTTTTGTATCTTTCTGGAACTTTATTTTTTTTGTACGCTTGTTTTGTTTGGAAGATGCTTTGGGTTCACTTAGCGGACAGTAGGCCACCAGTTAATTACAAAAGAAAAAGCAAAAGGCTGCAAACAATAGTGTGTGGAGTGATCAGTAATGTTGCCATGGACCGTGGTTTTGTGCACATGTGAGACACAACCGGCAGCCCTATCCGTGTTGGCGGAAGTGAACAAGTGTGTGACGACACACAACCAGCGGCAGACGCAGTATGTGTGATGGTCAAGGCTGAGGAGAATCAATGGCATGTCACGGCGACGAGGCTGCCTCTTGTTCAAAAGCGCCCGAATAAAGATAATTTGGACTTTTTTTTTCTTGTGTAAATTTTGTGTGAGGGTTAGGGGTGTTTTGCCTTGCTTTTGTTTTAAAAAAACAAGAAAAAGTAGATGGTAAGAGTAAAGAAAAACAAAGAGCAATAGACAGTTTTCCGTTTTCCGAGAAAGATGTACCAGCCAGCCGCGCGCCCATTTTCCCCCCCAACAAAAAAAAACCTCGCGCATCCCTTTCCCCTTTTCTTTTTCTCTTTTCTTCTGATCCCTTTTTGTGTGTGCCCTTCCTTCTCTCTAGAACCTGCCACCGTTCCTTGCCGTCCAGCAGACACAAAAATGATCGGGTCTTGTTGATCATCGCCAGGTGTGCGTCGTCTTTCCACCAGTTCCGCACCCCACAGATACGCGAATCACCGAGTCTCAGATCATGGCCTGAGGTGGCGGAGAAGCAGTACCCGGAATGTGGAATGCGATGTTGTATTGGTGTTTTTCTGGTGGTCCGTCGTCCGTCCTTGCGAGAGTCCCCAAGATTTGCGTCCCAATCTTCTTTGTTCGTCTCCCGGTGTCGGTAGGTCTCGGTGGGCGGTGTTTTTGAGAGGTGTGGTGTTCGATTGTGTGATTTTTGGTCGGTGGTGATTGCGTGGGTGAGATTGGAGAGCGCAGGAGGGAGAAAGAGAAAGATGATGAGATAAAAGTGTTAGGGGTTTGTTTGGGAGGGAGAGAGTTTTTATTGAATTTTTTGATTTTGTCGTTATAAAATTATGTGACGTCGAAAGAAGAAGCAAGAATGAGGCGGAAAGGTAACAAGAAGCAAACACACAAAAAAAGAACAAAAAAACAACAAGAGCCTCCGAGAACGCCGACTACAAGGAGACCAGCAAGTGAATGCCGTCTCCGTTCATCCACGCCCGATCAGCCCTCACCGCCTTCGGTTCGTTTATGCGCTCGCCTTGACCTTGGCCAGAGCCTTGCGCTCCTCGAAACGGCGCTGCTTCTTCAACCGCAGAACCTTGAAGCGGTCGAAGTCGGTGAGGGCCTTCCGCCGCTCGTTCTGGACGCGCTTCTTGTACCAGTTGGAGGCCTTCCACTGGCTGTCGACATCGGACTTCTCCCAGGCGGCCTTGACGGCACCGCTCCGTGCACCACGGGGCAGCTTCTCGACGACAATGGCGGTCAGGAGGACCTCGGCCAGGGCAACGGCTTGCCGGGCAACACCGCCGGGTTGGCGTCTGATGCCGGGCCGTCAACGAGAACCTGTATGAAAAATGTTAGTATGTTGGCCCGTCGTTCATCGTTGTTTCGTTATCGTCATCGGCCAGTTGATCTGGTCTACCACCACCCCGCCACTGCAGGGCTCTTGTCCTGTTCCTCCTCTTATTTCTTCTGTGATCCCGTTTGTGGTGGTGGCATCCCATCCCAACGCCCGTCTTCCTCTCCGTTCCCTGAATGTTAACGCACCCGCTTGTGGTCGATGATCTCGACAATGGTGGCCAGGCGGCCAGCCGAGGGGCCGCTCTGCAGGAGAACGACGCGGCCAACCTCAACGAGGCGCCACTTCGAGCCGATGATTGTCGCGTCACCCATTTTGATGTGTTTGTCGGAGAAAAGAGATCTGAAGAAAAGAGAAAGAGAGATGTCGTGTTAGTGATGCGCAATGATGTCGGGAGAATCGGTGTCGTTGGTGTCGAGGATGTCGGAGTGTCGAACAAAAATTGTCGAATTGTGGGAGGGGAAAAAACTCACGAATCTTCTGTCGCGAATTCGTTGTCGTGGATGTCTGGTTGTGAAGAAGTTGGAGGTCACAGCAAAACTAAGAAAAAAGACTTGACGGGGATACTTTCTTTGGCGGCATAGGCGATTTGGTGCGCTTTGCAAAAATTGTTCATCCTGCCCTAAGGACGCCCCACTGAAATTTTCTTCTTCTCCTTATTTCGGTATGCACGGAATTATGTTCTTGCGGTGCGGCCACTTTCAGAAATAATACGTACCGTGCCGCTAACCAGAAATGTACTGTTCTGTCGCCCGCCAACACCAAATGCTTTACTGCTTTTCGATCTCTTCCTTGTACATGTCAGTTGTGAGGCAGAAATACAGCCCCATTCTCAAATTCTGCCAAATTGTTGAAACATATGAAATTGAAGAGTAGAACGTCAAAGAATTACCCGGCAATGTCCATTACCTGCACTGCGTAGGCATTCAAGGTGCAAGGCGATACCTTTCCACGTTCGTGGTCACGTGAAGCGGTACATATACTTGCATGTAAAACTCGCAGCAACCAATGTACCCATCTTCCCCGCCATCCCACAGTGCCCAAGAAAGTCGCTGACGCAATTACCCAATCGGGACTAGCAAGCAGCCACAGAAGCCCTATGTTTTTCACTTTTCCAATTCCCCCTTCTGGTTGTTGAGAGAAGAGAGGAGAAGCCTGATTCTGTGAACGAGAGACTGCTTCTTTCACATCACGAACCACCCGCATCACCACTTCACCTTGTAAGTCAACAGATGCATTGGCAGCGATGTGCGATGTTGGAGGGCCGAGAAGCTGAGAAGGCGTTTGCGGTTTCTTTTTTACGTGCGTTTGCCGCTGGTGTGGCATCGCGGGGGGGAAAAAAATAGAAACGAGCTACAATTTCGCAGCCTCCACCCTCTCCCACCCCTCTTCCACACACTGAGCGACCGATCTTGCAACGACAGACGAACATCCATTAACCCCGTCACTACAGTCACACATCTATCAAAATGGCCAACCCCCGTGTCGAGGAGCTTCCGGACGACGAGCCGACCAACGTCAAGGTCGAGGAGCAGGATGAGGACAGCAGCGATGCTGAGTCTGACATTGAGGTCTCTGCCCCCTCGGGCTCGACCACCGTCATCCACTCGCGCAACGAGAAGAAGGCCCGCAAGCTGCTGGAGAAGCAGAACCTGATCCGCGTCGAGGGCATCACTCGCGTCACTCTGCGCCGCCCCAAGAACGTTCTGTTCGTCATCAACAACCCCGAGGTCTACCGCTCGCCCAGCTCGGGCTGCTACATTGTCTTTGGCGAGGCCAAGGTGGAGGACCTCAACGCCTCGGCCCAGCAGGCTGCTGCCCAACAGCTGGCCGCTGGTGGCCACGACCACGACCACGACCATGACCACGACCACGATCACGACCACGACCACGGCGCCGAGGGCGAGGGTGCCAAGAAGGAGGAAGAGGACGATGACGACGAGGAGGTCGACGCCACCGGCATTGAGGACAAGGACATTGAGCTTGTCCAGACCCAGGCTGGTGTGTCGCGCAAGAAGGCCATCAAGGCGCTGAAAGAAAACGACAACGACATTGTCAATTCGATCATGTCGCTGAGCGTGTAAGCTTGGCCATGGCCGGCTTACCGAACAGCTCCGATCGCCGTCTAGACGAGTCACTATGAGCGAGAGAACGGTCTGGCACCCAGTCGCCTCTCTTTATTTTCTGTTGGCACTTTGACGGCGTTGTTGCTGGGTTGTCGTTTTTTCCTTCTACAGCCATACCTACCTACCACTTAAAAAGAATCTTTGTTAAGACAAAATGCGGTCTTCTGTGCCACTGTACCGACTGTTGCCCTGTTGTGTTCTGCTGTTCGCCACAGACAACATCTGAGTTGTAGAGCCTGGAATGCGTTGGACAGTTGTATGCCATATTACACGTTTGAGTGTAGACACTGTGTAGACACTTCAAAGCGGGCCGCTCCTCCTCCAACGCTACTACTGCGTATGTGTAGAGTACGTCGAATCCTCGATGCTGATTCGCTTCCGGCGGTCCGAGGCAGGAGTTGGCTGCCCGAGGCGGGTGAGCTTGAGAGCTCGCGACAACACCACTGTTGAGCTTCAAAGGAAAGCGGTCCATCAATCGGTCAAGCATGAAATAAAGCAAATTTCAGATACATTTTCAACTCAATACACTGCTCAAGACTGTTGTTGTTGTTCCTGGTTGCCGTTGTTATGCGTTGTTTTAGTCACGTGACTGTGCCAGACTAGCCGGAATTTTTCTAATTATGCCAACCGCCCTAGCTTTTCCGAAGTGCCAGCGCCAGGCACAGGAGAGGAGAAGGAAAGGAAGGAACGAGGGAAAACTGGACTCCCGAGCCGTTGTCGTGCTCTTCGCCAAAACTTCTACCAAAAAAACCACCACGCATCACCAACCTCGACGACACCTTCTCTTTTGTCAACGCCCCCCAACCTCCCCGCACACCCCGAACTCTCGAATCTCATCATGGCTGCTGTAAGTCAACAATGATTCTGCATCCGACGGCCATTGCGCGGTCCAATTCGCGCACGCGGCCGTTCCGAAATCGCGCGTCAATCGAAGCGAGCGACGAGCAAAACAAATCGAGCGAAGCTCGATGAGCGACCACATCACGACGGCGGCGATAACGACGACAACAAAAACAGTCACTAACATTTTGCAGAGAAACGCTGCCCTCAAGGTCGACTGGGCCAAGGTGACGACGTCGCTGGGCCTGCGCGGCCAGACCGTGGCCTCGCTGCAGGCTTTCAAGAAGCGCAACGACGACGTCCGGCGCAAGGTCCAGGCGCTGTCGGAGCAGCCCACCGAGGTCGACTTCGCGCACTACCGCAGCATCCTCAAGAACACGGCCGTTGTCGACGAGATTGAGAAGCGCTTCGCTGCTTTCAAGCCGGCTTCGTACGATGTGAGCCGGCAGCTCAAGGCCATTGAGGCCTTTGAGGTCGAGGCTGTGCGCAACGCGGTGGCGACCAAGGAGACGGTGGACCTGGAGCTCAAGGACCTGGAGAAGACGCTCAAGAACATTGACGAGGCCCGTCCCTTCGAGGACCTGACGGTGGACGATGTTGCGGCCGCCGAGTCGTCGATTGACGAGAAGACGTCGAGCCTGGTGTCCAAGGGCCGCTGGTCCGTTCCGGGCTACAAGGTGCGTTCCCCTCCCCCCCCTTCCCCGAGCAATCCGATGGGGATGCCCTTCTCTCTTCTCGTGGACTCGTCCACGAGCTCCATCGCTCTCACTCTCGCTCTCCCACTGGCACATACTAACAACCCCATAGGAGAAGTTCGGCGACCTGGCTCTGGTATAAGCAATTGTTTCCAGCTATTCCTTTGCCCTCGCTTTCAACCTCAAAACCGTTCCCTTGTCACCGTGTCCCCCTTTCATCATCATACGTGTACTCTAGCAATAGCCGTGGAGATAGCGGAGAGAAGATCATATTGAAAAAAAAATACATATTCTTCTTACAAACCTCAAAAGATTTGACAAGCAGACTGGAGAAGGCGTTTGCAGACGTTATATTTCCCTTCCCCCTTTGTGTTCATAGATCGTCGTCTCCCTTGCCCTCCCATCTCGTTTTCAATCAAAAACACAATCAGTCATCTTTCTTTTCACTGTCCCACTCTTGGTGTTTGTCTTTTCTTACTCGCCTTGTTTCCTCTCTTTCTATGCTTGTCGAAATGTTACTATAAACACGCAGAACACACCACTTGACACTGACACACAGGTTTGTCATTTGCTTTGCTTTTCTCTTACACAAAGGGATGTGAAAACACCAAAATAACACGCAGACGATGACGATGACGGCTACTGGGACAGGAACACAGTCTCTAAACCAAGGACAGAAGAAGGAAGGGAAAGGAACCGAAGACAACCGAAACGACCAGCAGCCAAAGACCACCGACGACCAAAGAAGAACCGGAGAAGGCAGTCACGCAAAAGAAAGACACAACCAGAGAGAAGAAGAAAAAAAAAACCCCCATCGCTAGCCAGACACCCAATCCAACCCAGAAAAAGAAAAAAAGAAAACTCCCCGCCAGTTCCTACGTACCCCATTTCACTCACGGTCCACCCGCCACCCAGGCCAGACCGCGCAGCATCGCCTTGTCCGCCTCCAGCGCCCGGTCCATCCAGGGGGTCTTGAGCCAGAACGTGTGCGGCCACCCGACGACAACGTCCACCTGCACGCCGGCCGCGCCCGCACTCTGCAGTGCCTTGGCATAGCACACACCGTCCGAGTACAGCATGTCGTTGGTGCAGACCTGGATCCAGTGGCGGGGCTGTCGCGCCAGGAGCGCCGGCGGGGCTTCCAGGGGCATGTAGGCAGGCCGTCCCGGGGCGCGAGGCGGTGCATGTGGCCCAGCAAGGTGGTGGCGAACTTGGCGTTGGCGGCCGATGTGTGCAAGGACCGGAGCGCGGGCGGGATGTAGTCCTCGCCCTTGAAGGCGTCGCTGGTGACGGGGCAGCGGAGAACGACGCCCGCCACACCGCCCGGGGTCTCGGTGTCCTTGGCCGCTTCCTGGGCGACAAAGGCGGCCAGTTCGCCGCCGCTGGAGCTGCCCACGAGCAGCAGCTTGGTCTGGGCGCGGTCCGCGTGGGCGCCGCGAACGTGCCGGTAGGCATCGATGCAGTCGGCGACACAGGTGCTGGGGCAGGATGCGGTAGCCGACGGAGTAGACGACGAGCGACGGCGGCGCGCCGGCCCCCTCCTGGGCCGGCGGCAGCTTCGCCCCTTGAGGATGCGCCGGCAGGGCAGCTCTTCACTGTCGGCCTCGCCAATGTGGAGCCCGCCGCCATGGATGTAGAGCACGACGTAGTCGGGGTTCTCCGTCGCGCTGCCCGCGAGCGAATAGGACAGCAATGGAATTTTGTACCCATCCAGAGAGGACGTGGCGGCCAGCGGCTTCACATCAATGCCGTCGGCCAGATGGTGGTCCCGGGCACCGGGTGCGGTCATGCGCGCTGTGAGTTCACGGCACTCGATGACATAGAGTGGCTGGCGGACCAAGGGCGGGACGACGGGCCGCGGGCTGGGCAGGTTCTGGTCCCGTTCGTATTGAGCCCATTCCGGGTCCAGCGGTGGCGGGTCAGCAAGAAAGAGGTCATCAAAGTTTTGCGTGGTGGCCGCTGCTGGGTCGCCGTCGGTGTTGTTGGTGCTGTTGCCTCGCCGGCTGGTGATGAGGCGGGCGATGCCGCCGCGTCTGCTGGCTGGGCCATCGTGTGGGGTGAGGTTGTGGTGAAAATGAATGTGAAGTTTCAACCGAGGAGAGTGGTTTCTCACAGAGAGACCCGGTAAGGAAAGAGAAGAAGGAAAAGAAGAAGAAGAGAAAGAAAAGGGAGAAGAGAAGAGGTCTATTTAATGTTAGAACTCGTGTATATTGACAATCGTGCGGCTGCTCGTGTGGTTGGTTCCTCCTCGTCGTGGTGGGCTGAACCTCAGGGCGACGCCGTACTAGTAGACAGTGTAGACGAGAGACCAGGGGGTGGGTTAGGAAGCGAAGCCGAAAGACCAGGGGGTGGATGAGGGAGCGAAGCCGAGAGCTGCACTGGACAGTACTAGTGGACAGGGAGGAACTAGTGGGTGTAAAAAAAAAAAAAAAAAAAAAAAAAAAAGGGAGGAGAGAGGATGTTACGGAGATGGGGGGAGCAAGTCCAGGTCAAAGTTCCAGGCCTAGGCCAGAATCACCATATTTTACGCAGCGCTAGCTGCGGCTGTCCGTCTTGGAGGGGGAATGAAAAGAAAACGAAGAAGGGCTGGAGGCAGGGAAGCCGTGAGCCGTGGCAGGAGGTAGTGAGTGGTAGGATAGTGAATGTGATAGCAAGCTGTGAGAAGAAAAGTCCAAAGAGGTGCTGCTTCTGGGCCGTCTCAATAACACGCAACGAAAGTGCAAAAACCCAAGGGGGTTGACTTGTCTTTTATATCTTTGAAAGTCGACGTAAGAGTGACAACAAGGGATAACAAGAGGCAATGTCCGTACTCGGGAGGATGAAAGATGATAAGTTGTGTGTAGCCCCAATAGTTGCTGCTCCTGTTTCTGATGTGTTCCTTATTTGGTCCTTTATTTTTATTTTTATTTTTACCCCCTTTTCCTTGTTTTGTTTGTTCTGTTGCCTCCCCCTTCTTGTGAGGGTGTGTATGATTCGTTTGCCATAGGGTGACGACTGACGAGTTCACAACAGCCCGAACAAACAGGGCGAGAGGCGACCACTACCAAAAAAGAGGACGATGAGGAAAGAAAAAGGGAAAAAAATAAAAAATAAAAGAGGAAGCCCGGAAGATACACGGAGAATAGTATCTTACACAGAATACTGTAGCCAGAGGGGTGACGTCTTGTGCTGTGATAGGTAGGCCAATGGCCTGTGAGAGGACAGGACAACAGGCTTGTGTAAGGTTCTTATGGGGTTACTATAAAACGGAACATTGAGTAGGAAGTGTAGTCACGGAACGTTGTCCAGCAAGAAGCACGACGAGATAGGAGAACGAGAAAGATGACGAGGCAACGTCTTGCCGTGTGCCATGGTTCCCTTGCGTTGTCGGGAGTACACTGTGCTCTGGACTTTTGTTATCCGAAGGCATGCAAAAACACGCAACAAAGGGCGAGAACGCCGAGGAGAGGAACGGGGGATGAGAGGTAACAAATCAGTCACCTTTGTTTTTGGCCAGACTCTGTATGATAGATGCCGAACTCTGGTCCAGAAGTGAGGCTATGAACAGTTGAACAGTGTAATGGATTGTGTTGGATGGAATGTGAAGAGAAAAAAGACGAGCGAACGCACATGAAAGCTGGAAACGAAAAAAAAGAAAACAAAAGAAACTAAAGCAAGAATATTTCTCGCGAGAATAAGGCGAAGATCCGAGAGGGAGGAGAAGAGAGGGGGGGGGGGGGGGAGGGGGGAATTGGACGAGCCCAAGCGAGCGGGTCGGAGGATTTGCCGCTGAGGCAGAGAGAAAAAATGATCGACAATCGACACAGCCTTACTCCCAGATTGAGGATTGAGACGCTGTTTCTCGGCGAATTTGGGAAAAGATGAGCCGTGTTCGTCCCAGGTTGGGTTCAAGAGGAAAGCAGAAGAAAACATAGAAACGACAAGAAAAAGGAACACAAGACATGTGTAAGAGATCCTTTCATATGGGTGCATTGGCCGAGGCCAGTGTCGATCGTATTAGGAGAACGACAAAAATGAGGCTGACTTGTGCCCGGTGAGAGATACGTAGGAGAAAGGTGTTTCAAGGTGAGGAGATGCGTGCTCCATGATACGAAAGGGCTATGGGGAAAATAAATTAAATCTGGACTTATTTACTTGCCTCGATGCTTGTGTTGTTGCTGTTGTTGTTGCTGCTGTCTGAAGTATAGTATGATCTGTCTCGATTCTTTGATTTCGATGATTTAGCGTATTTGTGCTCGTTCTTGTGACCTTTTTCTTTCAATCTGTTTTTCTTGATGAAGGCCGAATCTTTAAATCTTTAAAAAAACCGTCTGCTGTTTCTGTATGGTCACGGTGATCGGTGTGGGAAACTCGGTATGCTGTAGTATGCTCTAAGGGAGAATAGCCGACATATGACAAGATGTCGAATTCTGATGTGCGTGAGTGAGGCGAATATTGCTGCCTGGACCGCGGTAGTGGAAATAATAAAGAACAGGATTTTGAAAAACGAAAAAAGAAAGTAGATAGGAGCGCAACATTTAAAAAAAACCCAAGCCCTGAAAAGAAGAAAGACCGAGCTGACAAGGGATGGCGAACCCGTTCAGCTGGGCCGACCAACCTTTCTCGCTCTTTTCTTCCTTTCCTTCCTTTCCTTCTTTTTTCTTCTTCTTTGCGTGTCTATCTTTAGTGGGCGGCCCGGCAGTGGGAGTGGGAAGTCTGTGTAATTTAGTGGGTTGGGGCTTTCGGTCCACAAACGGGCAACGAGTTGGTGGTTCCTGTCCCCTTGGCACGCAAGATACCCCCCTAACTCGTTAGACTTTTTCGTCTTCTTTTTTCTTCTTTTTTTCTTCTTTTTTTACTTTTCCAACTTCTTTTTCAGGTCTATTTACGGAGTATTCCGTCTAGATCAACGAGAAAAGAAAAGACGAAGACGGGGCGCACACACAGATACTGGCATGCCGATCTGCTTGTTCTGTTCAAGAATGCAAGATGATGAGGACACAATAACCCAGACAAATCCTCGGGCTGTGAATAAGGACTTAGGAAATGTGAGGGGCCGGGCCAAGCCGTCGGATCTCGTAAGAGAGGGGGAAGTCACAAAACGGTATGCGTACTTCTCACAGCGAGTATCAAGAGACCGGTGTGGGGCGGCGGTCTCCGGGACTCTGATTCGTGGTCTTCGGTTTCCTCCGCAGTTGAAGAAATACATATACATAGTACAGATAGGGTAAAGTGACACTCGGTCTGGGTATTTCATGGGCTATTTTTCACTACGAAAACGCTCTTACGGGCTTCATCTTCCTCCCTACGAGCTCTCGTTCACGGGCAAAAAATTTGTATGCGTATGGACTGTCGACAGAGAAAGAGAGAGAGAGAGAGGAAGCAATGTGGAGAAGGACGAGGGAAAATGGGTGAGCTTGACCCGAGGGGAGGGGATGCTGGAACGGTGGTGCCGTCTTGTGGTCTAGCCTCCGTTTTAGCGGACTTGGGGTATCTACTGGGGTTCTGAGGTCTCAAGAACCGAAGCGAAGCAGGTTTACAAGACTGACCCGCTTTCTTTTTGGCATCTAGGCCCTGATGCGCACAACGGTGCAGGTGCAGGTGCAGGAACAGGAACAAAAAGGCTGTCATACCTGTATTGTACTGTTGCAGTGAGGCTGTCTGTTTGTTCGTTCGCATCGTTCGCATCGTTCTCGGCACCTTGGATTTTCATATAAAGGCCGGCGTTCGTCAAAGCCGTTCGTCTGTTTGTCCACGCCGTGTGCCGTTTGCTTCTCCACGAGCGCGAGTACGATGTCCGCCCTCATTTGTTGTCCGCTTGTAAGATACTTGCAGGCTTTTGCGGGCCACTCTTTCTTGTCTGGCCCGCAGCTGCTCCTCGGGACGGCCGTCGTTCAGTCGAGTTGCTGGGACTTTTTAGTAGCAGCAGCAGGAGGGTGGCGGCAGACAAGCACAAGAGGGTGTGGCCGTTCCGTTTGCTTTGGGTCAAAGTGGTGGGCAGAGGTGGTCCTGTTTTATGGCGTTGCCCCCACACGCACCTTTTTCTTGATCTTCCCCACTGTAAAATTTAAAATTGGGATGATGGGAGCGGAAGCCCCCGTACGGAGTCCTTTCTAGTGTCACAAACTTTAGGATGCTGGGACGGAAGTGAGTAGCGTCCAGCGTAGCGTGCTGGTTGCGGGCCGATAGCGCACCTTGCGACGACCTCTCTTTCGGACTGGAGAACCTCCTCTTTCCTCTCGTCACCTCCACTGTAAACCGCTTCTCGTAAGGGCTTGGCTCGGCTTGCTGCGTCGTTGCCGTCCTTTGCTCTCTCGCCACTTTGCTGGCGGTCTGCCGGAGTCTCCGTCGTCGGCGGGGGTGGTTTGCTCGACACTCGGGCCGGCATAGCATGAAAGCGAGGTGTCGACCACAACTAACAGACGTGACAGCCGATGATGTAGTATCGGGGCCCGAAGAAGAGACGGTTGCAGGACCGGCCGTTATAGGCAAGAGTACCGACGTGCAGATATGCAAGCAAAGGAACGCATCCTTCATTCTCAGCGAAGCTAGACCTACCTCGACCTCATGCATCTCTTTGACCCTGTCGGTGTGAAGGTGAGGGGAGACGGAGGATACTCCGTACGTCGGCAAGCGGTAGAGAGGAGGGGGAACAGAGGTTGGTGCTGGCCTTTTTACCATGGCGAGGGAGCTCCCATGGTTTGCTTTGCGAGTAAAAAGCTCCCCTTGACTTTTTCTTCTCTTCTTGACTCATCTCTGCCTTTTTGCGACAAATCATCTTTCTGCCGATCTGGTCGGACCCAGAGAGAGGCGACACGCCCCCCTGATATACCCAACCCGACCCAAGAACGAGGCCCAGGATAGAACAAGCAATGCACGGGACACAGCTGCAGGGTGAGCCAGTCCCGCCGGAAAAAGCGGCCTGCCGAAAGAAGGAGGAGGAGGAGGAGGAGGAGGAGGAGGAGGAGGAAAAGACAGCGACAAAGACGCCGGAGATGCAACTGCCACGCACTCGCGGTGTACCTGAGAAAAGTGAAAAGGGAACATCGCCAATGAGACGATGGCAAACGAACGACCAAGTTCCTGATGCGGAAGTGCGGAATACGAGCCAATTGGTGCAGATGGCTTGATGTATTATTACGCGAGACTCGAGAGTACAGAGTACAGTATGTACTGAGTACGCGTACGACGTAATGGCACTCTGAAATGCGGAAGGGACCCTGTGGGAGGGTGACACGGGCAAACTGGCAGGCGCACAGACAAACCGACTAACAGCACGTTCCGTCTGTGCAAGTAACTGACATTGTGCATTGTGCATTGTGCATTGTGCATTGTGCATTTGCAAGATACGTCGCATTCCTGTGAGGACCATAGCCGACGGATCCTGGACGATGGACGATGACAGACAATGATAGGACGAGACGAGGAGGCATACGAGAAAGACTGGCATGAGAGCAGTGCACAGAGCTGAGGTGAGGTGAACACGAGGACGACATGGCACCTGACGCCAGGCCTTCCATTCAGGCCCCTGTCAGGCCAGCAGGTAGCCTCTGCGATGGCAAAGCAATACAATATGCGTATGCCACAGACCACAGACTCGTCACATGGACGGGGAAAGACCCCTCAACAATCACCGATCGAGACAAAAGTGACACATGTCGAGAGATCGTGCACGGAAAGGAGAATCGGAAAAGCGCACAGGCCACACAGAGAACCAACAGACACAGCATTTATGGAGCTGCAGTG
Source organism: Sporothrix protearum (assembly GCA_016097115.2). Lineage (NCBI taxonomy): Eukaryota > Fungi > Ascomycota > Sordariomycetes > Ophiostomatales > Ophiostomataceae > Sporothrix > Sporothrix protearum. Next base: position 583,567 of record JADMNH010000018.1, on the reverse strand, counting down.
ACACGCCTATCCTGGAAAAGCCACTAAAGCCATTCTCGAAGGGGTAGTAGTAGTCTTAAGGTACCACGAAGAAGTTGCGCGAAGCCCTCCCATTGGTCCGTCGGTCCCCAGTTTTACTCCACATTGGACCCAGTTTTATCGACAATACTGCCTTTTTATTGGCTCTGAAGACGCTACGTGGATTTGCGAAACTCTTTGGGCGCTGATTGGCCTGTTGTATTAGCGCGCCCCGGTTTTATGGCCATTTGAGCTCTCTGATTCGTCAGTTGCGTCTTTTTTCTCCATAAATGCTCCACTTTTAGATACTTTTCGCACGCGAAATTGATTTGATTCGTTACAGACGATTATTTTGTGGGTCTGGTGGGTCTGGCCGCTTCGCTCTCTCTAACGCCTGTATTCAACGCCTGTATTTAACGCCTGTATTCAACGCCTGTATTTAACGCCTGTATTTAACGCCTGTATTCAACGCCTGTATTCAACGCCTGTATTCAACGCTTATATTATTTACTTTCTGCCTTTTTCGCAGGGTCGGCTGCCAGCTATCTACTACGTATTATTTCGTTTTATTTCGTTTCGTTTTCAAATATATTTACCTTACTTTACGTCTACTTTCGGGTTATTTCGTTTTATTGGCTGCCGTTGCGCGTCTACGCATATCTCTACTTTGCGTAGCAGTCTGAATCAGCCCAACCGCCAAAGACGGCCGTAGGTCGGCTGGCGACCATGCTAGTAGTAGTATTATTTTAACGTCGTGGCGGTATCGTGACGATACGCCCACCTCCCTAAGGGTATACGACGTGTATAGAGGCTGAAGGCTCCTATTAAAAAAGGTACAAGGCCCAAAAAAAAGGTTTCCTCCCTCCTTATACAATTCGAGGAGTTGCCCGAAGGCGTGGCCGGTACGACCTTTTCTTCGTAGAATCGACACCTCCGGTTGTGTCTTTCTACCGTATTTCCTCCCGTCCTCTCTCTTAACCGATCTCTTAGATATCCCTCCCTTAAGTCCTTAATCTTAAAGTCGTAGTCCGCGGCAGCGATACCTACGCGTGAGAGGTATTTTCGGCATCGGCCGGCGTAGCCTCGTAAGGGAGTCTCGGGCGACGAAGTAATCGTTCGCCGTTAAAGTCGCCGTAAAAGTCGGAGGAACGGTTCGTGTTTCTTATAAACGACGGCGTCGTTAATTACGAGAGAAAACGAGACGATTAAGGCTAACTCTCCTGAATTCCTCACTCGTTTTCTCGCTTTTTAGTACCAAGGATGGTAAAAAATTTTCGAGAGAGAGTTGTATTGTCGAAGGAGACATACCGCTGGGAAGGGTGAAGATGAGTGTGGGCTTAGGACGGGCCCGACATGCCAAATCCAGGGAGAAATCGCCAAATTACGATTGCACCAGGATCCGAGGCCAGAAGCAAGCAGAGAAGGCAGAAGAAAGCAGAACTAATCGAACGAAGCTACCGGCATACGGAGAATAGACACTCCACTCAGCAAGCTGGATTGAAAGGGCGAGAAAAGAAGGGGACGGCAAAGAGTGGCTTAGCGAGCAGACGCCCACTTCAGCCCCCCTGTTCTGATTGTGGCTCCTGTGGCAAAGGCAACAAGAGAACAGGGCGATCCAAGAAGGAGATGAAGAGCATACCTTGTACGCAACGTCGTAGCAGGTTTCTTGGCTAGCGGAAAAAAGAAAGCAACAAAAGAAAGACGTTAAGAAAACATCCAAATGGCGGCTGAGCGTATCTACTGAGAAAACGACCCCGAGCGTCTTTCTTGCGGTCGGCAACCCCCAGAGACATCCCCTCTGCCAAAAAAAAAAAAAAAAAAAAAAAAAAACAGGGCGACACAGGTGAGGCGTGCCAGACTCCTGGAGAGCAACCGTCATTAGCAATGTGCAGCGCTTTCGCATTTGGCCGGCAACCCCAACGGTGTCCTGATTGACGAAGTGAACAAAAATGCACCAAAGACTGCAAGGGCCCAAGATGGGAAACATGAAGAACGCGCCGGAACACATGACGATGCGTGTTTCACCGCAAGAAAGCAACAGGGTGGCTCGATCTTTGCACTCCTCCGAGGCTTTGTATCGCGGCAGCTCTGCAGCCTGATCTGCGCTCTGCCTGCAGATATGCTGGTGCATATACGCTTGGAACTGCTTGGATGGTTCATCTTTGCGCTTCAACTGTATGCGTACGTATGAATGCGTAAAGCATGCCCACTACACGCGTACAAGTACCCGCACTTTGTTATTCTCCGTCTGGTATCAATACTATTCCTTTGTCCCGACTCTTATGATCGTCGGAGGATTCCTTGGGTCTGTTGGATCTTCTGGATCTTCTGGATTGCCTCCGCGGACTATGGTTCCAGAAGTGGGTTAAGCCTGCATGAGGTCCGCATCATATGACTGCCTGCTCTTGCATCGAGGCGGTCAAGGTGAGGAGAAGGAGGCAAGAGACAAAGGCCAAAGGCCAAATGGCTCTAACTACGGGTGACGTTTCCCTGTTCAGGCATCGGAGATTCATGGCTCCCATCAAGGCGGGACTCTGATTTTATCGTCACCTGATTTTTTTTTTTTTTTTTAAATTGGTATACTTGTATCCTTTTAGGATCTCTTTTTTCAAAACAGAGAAAACGGGTGCAAAGTATTTTAATTGCATCATGAAGAGTTTATACTCACCTTCACACGAAGCCATCTCGCATTGATTCACCGCCACATGTACCGCCCACACCAGGTGATTATCACGATAGATGACCGTCGTTGTGCAGAGCTTACTGTGGTCTAGTTTTTTTTTTCCTTTTTTTTTTCTTTTACCCTCATTCATATATTCCGCTTGAGTCCCAGCTCGCATAGCCCATGGCTTCGGACATACTGCCCAGTATAGATACGACAGAGCGCCGCATCGCTGTCTCGGAGACTTGTTTTTGTCCATCTGTTTTTTTGTCCGTCTGGTCTTTCGCCGCCAATGTTTGTTTGTGCCAGATCTTTTATTACTGTCCAGTGTACTGTCTTGACGGTTTCACCAGCACAACTTACCCCCCCCCTCCCCCCTTCCCCACAGCCAAAACGATCAACGGTGCTGAAATCCAAGTTGCACGATGCTGTATAGACGGTCCGCGGTCACAACTGAACGAGCTGCCATCTGTTCGTCTTTCCACTGCCAAGGCCATTTTGTGCCACCGATCAACCTGTTTTTTCCGACGGTCTACACGTGTTACAAAAATGCCCTGAAGTGGAAGTGAGCGTCAGGACCTGCAGGGACTTTTGTCTTTTGTTCCTCGCAAGGTCGTCCCGCGCCAGGTTGCCGTGCTCTTGTGCTTCCGTTGTCTTTTTTTCATTTCTCTTGGCGTTGCTGCTCCTCCTGCTGCTGCTGCTGTGGCGTTACTCGAAGCTTGTTCTGTTGGCTGTGAAGGCTGCCTCTGCCGCCGGCCGAGCCCTTTTGGCCCTGACGATCGGCAGAGCCGCCAAGAATGCTGCCCGATTGCTGTCGGCCCAGCTTCCACACATTCGTCCCAGAGTGGTAGCTTCTTGCGAAGCAGTATGTGTTGTACGAAGAAGGAGCATTGTGCGCCGTTTGACCGATGAGGCAGCACATGAACGTATAGTAGCGAAAGTGCATGATTGTAGAAAAGTGCAAGTGCCTGTCATATCACGGACTGCGTACAGATTCAAAAGAGGCGACTGCTTCCATGCAATGCTCAGCTGGCAGGAGCCCTCCTTCTCGCGCGTCTTATTTCATATATACGCACACGCGCGCCATCGTATTCATCCGGACCCGTGCAGGTGAGCGAGAAGGGACGACACACGGGGGCGGGGACGACGAGATTGGACGAGGCGAAAATCGCAGGACGAGAGGAACGACGGAGAGTGACGGACATCGGTCCTCTTGTCAAGGCCCTCAAGGATCCATGGGTTGGGCCTCTAAGGTACAGCGGCAATGACGTTAAAGGTGCACATTGGCTGGGCAGAACTTGGGGGGCAAAACTTGGAGAAACGACCGGTGAGCAAGACAGCCTTTCACGGGGGCACCTCCCAACGGCTGCAACTGCAGAGTATGCCCCCTTTGTTGTTACCAGGCCTTTGCCGCTCCCGCGGTGCGCCAAGCTTCCCTTTTCTTGTCGCGCCCTGCTTGTTCCCTTCCACGGCATGTGATAGATGCTATCTGTTCCACAACCGACAAAAAATCAGCCGATGCGAGCCAATGCGACTGTCGGAGTTGTGCAGACACAGCCGTCGGCTAGAGAAAAGGGTGAAAAAAAGGGATGAGAGCCGTCACATATAAAACGGATGTCCCGATAGGCAGAAAGCACGCGAAAAGAGTGATGTACATGTTGTGAACGTTGTGATGTGAAAATAGATTAAAATCGTCCTGCCCACCGTAGGTATCATATCATTGCAATAAAAAAAAAAACTTCATAAACATACACCCGGCTCGTTGACCGGGTCGACTCGAAACAGACCCGACTCGTCCACTGCGCGGACTCGTACGTGGACTCATCAGTCGTACTCCAAATCATCATCAGCATCGTTGCCCTCGCGGTCCACAAACTGCATGTACGCGGGAGCGTCGTCCGCCTCGGCCTCGTCGCCCATCACCCGCCGCCATGCCTCTTTGACTGCATCGAGCGATGCGTCCTGCACCATCAGGTCGGCGGGTAGCGGTGGGAAACGAAAGGTTAGACCCGTCTGGTCTGTTCTTGACTGTGACTCCTCTGCCTCCTTCTGCCCTGCCTCCTTCTTCTCTGCCCGTGGCTGCTCGTAGTACAGCTGGTAGAGGATGGGCATCTCGTTGTCCTTCCTCTCCTCACCCTCACTCTTTGCCACCTTGGCAAAAGCCGCGAGCAGCGTCGACAATGTAGTCTCCAAACAGCGTCTTGCTGTTCTCGGTACGAATGGTTGTGAAGTGTAGAACGCCTGTTTCGTTAGCCAGCTTCTTCCACAATGTATGGATGTGAATTGACAACAACGAGAAAAAGGTCGAAAAATGAAAGCAATCAGAATCGAATATGTTCTCGTCAAAGCAAGAGCTCAGACAATGTAGATAAGTTTTTTGATTCAAGAATCATCATGTAGCTTTCGGGGAGGGGTGGAGGTGTATTAGGAAAAAAAAAAAAAAAAGAAAATGGAAAGCGGTTCGGCGACTTACTCTGACCAACTGGACACTCTCCGGTGTCACTGGAGTGCGCCATGACAAACACAGGATGCTCGGTCGCCGGCCCATCGGTCGACACTGCCCGTCCGGCCGGCAGGGCTATGACCGCCCCACCGGCCACGGGTGCACCCTCCACCGTCGGCGCAAACAGGAACGGCAATGGAGCGCCGATGACAGCAAGCAGTCGGCTGAGCTGTTGCCCGCTGCTGGCAGGTACGGGAGCAGACTCGGCCGACGCCTCGACCATCTCCTCGTCGCCGCGCACCAGCAGCTTCGTCTTGACCGTCATGTCGCGGTCAGCTCCAGCTCCAAGAGCTTGTCCGCCTGGGGCTGGCCCTCCGCTACGGGTTCGGCACCGCCTCCTTCACCGACCGGATCCCACTGCCCAGCATGTAGATCCCACCACCCACGGCCGCGGCGCGGCACGCCACCTGCACAATCTCGCCGCAGCCGCCCCACTTGGGATACACGGCCGCGAATCCGGGGCCGAACAGGCCCATCGACGAAATGTGCCGGTGCAGCCGTGCAAGGCCTTGTGCGACGGTGACGCGCGGGCCGTCGAGCGACAGTGTAAGGGCCAAGACGTTGTCCCGAAGACTGGCGTCCAGGCCAAACGTGGACTGCAAGAACGCGCCCATCGGCTCGGCCGCGTGCGCCCGCCAGCCTCCCTCTTCCTCCCCGCCCGCTGGGTCAAAGGCCAGCACAAATTTGAGAAACTTCATCAGCTGGCGCTTTGCCCGGGCGGGCATGGCGGTGCTGGCAAAGACGTCTTCGCGTGTGGCGGGGATGCGACGAATCGAGGGAGTCGGCGTCGAGGTCGACTCTGAGGTCGAGGACAAGGACGTCTCCAAGACGAAAAAGGAGGACACGGCGAGAAACTCGAGCTGGCGAAAGGCCCGCGACGAGACGAGCAGGTCGACGAGAGCCGACCGCGCATGCAAAAACTGCGGCGCCAGAGTGACCGAGTAGGCGGAGAGAGGCCCCAGCTTCGCAACGCCCTCGTCTTCGGAAGACGGCGCTCGAATGCCCGACGCTTCCGGACGCGCCGCAGCCCAGGCGTCGGCCTCATTGAGGCTCAGGGCGGCCTCGGGCCCGCCATAGTACTGGTTTGGGTCGATGTGCAGAATGTTCTTGTTGGAGCGGGAGAGGGCTCTATGGTGGTCACGGCAAATCAAATCACATCAGGGGCTAAAGTCAGTCAGAAACAAGGACTCGTAAGATGCTTGGAAATCATGGAAAAAGCAGGGAGAGACCTGAGGTGCAAGATTCAAAAAGAAAGGGGGCGTGGGGAGGACATACAGCGCAAGGAGAGACTGCTGCAGCCCGGTGCCACAGATGACCACATCCCAAATGGTGTCCGAAAGCGGCTCCATTATGTCGTGTCTGATGTGTTGGTATCTGGGCGATTGGCTGCTTGGTGTGAAAGGGGGAAAGAAAAGAGGAACAAGGGAGAAGCTTTTCGATAGGCAGAAATTGAAGACTTTCGTAGGCCGATGTGGGGCACCCGGCACGGTCCCCTACCAATATGCTTTGACTTCGTACAGAGCCAGGGCGGTGCGGAGAAACGTGTTTCCGCGCCAAGGTCCACCACCTCTATGAAAAGCTTTCGCAGACGTTTCCGCTCGCTGTTGCGTCTCTTCTCCTCTCTTCTCTTCACAACCCACTCTGCCACCGAATGCGACGGCTGCTCAAACCCACGCCTTTGTGCGTGTCGATGGCTCACCGTGCTGCATTGCCGGACTCATGTGAGCCTTCACTGGAGCGCATACCCCAAATGCTGCAGAGTGGGAGATTGAACACGAACACCCCACCTGTATCTACTGCCCTTGATTTAAAGGGGCGACCCTCAAGCCTGTAAGGATGGTTCGAAAGGTCGGGACATTCTCTCTCACTCATTTTTCATTTTTCCTTTTGTATGAGCCTTCATTCGGTGTGAGACTGAGACGTAAGGACGAGTTTCTTTTCGTGTGCTCTCATCATGTTTTCTGTATGCCTATGGAACGCCATGCCAATGCTACGTGATAGTTTGAGACGTGTGAGAGACGCTGTCGGACTCCTGCTTGTCCCAGGACGAATGCGTCATCTCACCGTCTGGTATTGTGCCCCGAGGGCCGGGCATTTGCGAATGCGAATTCTTGCAGCCCTGTCCAAATGGCCGCATTGGCAGCCAGTTGGTAGGTCTCCGTTGGCAGCTCGTTTGCATCGTGAGCAACCGTGGCTTGCAACAACCAGACGCTTGATCATGACTGGGCATAGCAACGCCTGGGCATATCGTCTCCGCCGAAACCTTGGCTTGCCACTTGACTCTTCCTCCCTTTTTGGGTATCTCTTTTGAGACCACGCCGTAGCTATGGCCCTTGTTGCCTCTTTCTTGTCCCTGTTCGTATTCTGCCTCCCAGCCCCCTCTTCACGGACCCTGAAGTGCTTTGGACAAGCTCGACCACCGCTTCTCGGCCGAGGCCACGAGCGCGTGCAGCTCCGCCGGTCCCACAAGCACGCCGCCGCTCTTGGACAGCGCCCGCACCACCGTATTGGCTTTGCCCGTGCCCTTGGAGCAGTCCACCACCACCGTCACCGTCTCGTGGCACTGGCCTTCCTCGAGCCGGTCGGGGTCCTCCAGGATCCAGTGGGCACCGGCCGCCTCGCTGCTTTGCCGCTGCTGCCGCTTGCGGTTCTCGACCAGGACGATGGCTGTGGAGGCGACGGGCAGGCCACGGAGGGTGAGTGGGGGCGGAGGCGTCACAGAGGGCGGCGAGCACACGGCCCGGTCGCGGTCGGCGTCCCAGCGGGCATGCGGCAGGCGGGTGTCGCGGAGGGCGGCGACAATGGCGGCCCAGGCGGCGTCCAGGGGGTTGCCGTCAAAGGAGAGGAACAGCAGATCGATGTAGAGTGTCCAGTAGGCCTTGATCTCGGGTGTGCGGTCCTCTTCTTCCTCCTCCTCTTGGTTGCTCTCGTCTTCGTCCACCTCCATGTCTTTGTCCTCGTCCGCGCCCGCGCCCCCGCCCGCGCCCGCGCCTGCACCTGCGCCCTCGCCTTCGCTGGCGCTGGGTCGAGGCGTGTGCCAGATTTTGAGTCCCTCTGCCTCCACGAGGCCGCTGCTGTGCAGCAGTGCGTACAGCCGTGTGCTCAGCACCTGGGCCAGCACGGACGGCGGGCCGCCGGGCAAGAACTCGGGCGCACTGCCCGTGGCCAGCTCGAGATTGGGCACCAGCAAGTCGTAGTCGCGCAGCTGGCGGCGGTTGTCTGCTTCTGCGGCCGGTGTCCCTGCTTGCTCCGGGGCCATGGTCGACGGCCGGTACTGGGGAATGTTGGCGACGGGCAGAATCTCGCCGCGGACGCCGCAGATGACGCGTGTTTTGCCGAGCCGGACAGCGGCCGAGCCGTGGGCCTGGGAGAGCGAGCCCGTGTGGACGTCAAAGTCGCGGGCCTCTTCGGGGGCGCGGCCGTTGGGCCGGGTGCCTTTGGCATCGCGTTCGTCATGTCGCGCGAGGTTGGCGACGAGAAACTCGTGGGGAGCAATCTTGGCAAAGATGGGGCGGGCCAGTTGGCCCTTTTGTTGTGCCATGGTAGTTGGTGTGTGTGTGTGCACGCGCGTGTGTGTGTAAGAGGGCGTGGAAGGGCGTTCGAATGGGAGGGAGGTTCGTGGCAATCAGATATCGATACCGTTCGCTGGTGATGTTTCTTCCTTCTACCAGGCAAATTTTTTTGAAGGCGATAAGAAACTGCGATAAAGAGCTGGCCGGATGGCAGAAAGCTAGCTCTCTTCCAGCGGACTTGAGCCCCTGGCTTGACATCCAACAGTGGGCCGCTTTAGTGGACATAGGGGATCAAACAGCGACCATACAGCTATTGCCCAGGGCAACTAGGATGTGCTCTATCAATACGACCATGGGATCGACGACATCTCGATAGATTTTACAAATGGTGTATTTCTAGGATATTGGCCCTTTTAGATACATGTCTGTTCAATTTAGGAAGCAATATAGACAGGCCAAGAAGAAAAAGATGCCGGAATCCTTATAAATGCACAACGCCAGTCTGATAACCAATGCAAAATAAAAGTATAAAAAAGAAGAAAAAAATCAATGCCAACGACGCAAGATGCAAGATGCAATAGAAGATGTCAAAATGCACGCCATTGTCCTCATGCCCCGTAGTGAGCGAGCCGGCACCCCAGAGTACAAAGTTTGGTGCTCATCGTGGGGTATGTATTACCACTTGAGATCACGCCACCGGGATATCTTTCGACGGATGCTGAGTGTACTTGGGCCTCCGAAAACTCCCCTGTCGTGGCCGGCTGCACTTCCACTGCTGGTCTGGCCAGCTCCACCGGCCGCCTTCCGTCGCAAATCAGCAGTCTCGTCCGGTATTTCTCGTGCAGCCGACGGCCGTGCTGACCCGCCCGGGTCCTTGACCAGCTTCCGCGGCGGCGGGCGTTCACCACCGGACCACGATGGCCTGTGGGCGTCGGCGCTGCTAGCCATGAGCGGTGTAGGGTGCGCTGGGAGCGGACGGCATAGTAGCCATGTTGCGGCTGCTGATGGTGATACGTTTGAGGGGCATTGCCGCCACTGCCGATGCTCCCACACAGGCTGCTCCGGTCAGGGCCGTTGAGGAGTACTTCGTATCCGAGGCCGAGGCCGAGGCCAGCGAGGCGGATACGATGCTGCCTTCACGGTGGAGAGGTTCAAATGAGGCCGGACTTTGATGTCCAATAAGGCCGGCGTGTCCGGCGTGTCCGGATTGTCCAGGATATCCGGGATGTTCGGGATGTCTGAGATGTCCAGGGAGAGGAGAGAAATGGTCGCCTGTGCGTCGGATAAGCTTGGCGCGCGGGGGCGGTGGTTCTTGTGATTGAACTTGGGACTGGACGGTGTTGGCGTCTGCGACCGGCCAAAGAGGCGCGGCATTGAGCTGGCGAGGGTGTGCATCGTGAAGGGAGGTGGTCGTCTCCAATCGATTTGGTTGTCGTCGTCGGATGTCGTCGTCGGATGTCGTCGTCGGTCGCCCTTTTATATACGACGTACTTTGGGACGACTCGAGGGTGGTGCACAAGGCGAATGACGGCACAAAGAGCGCAGATGCCTTTAACCGCAGCGACCACAAAGAAACACAAGGCGCTCAACAAGACGCTCAACAAGTGTTCGACCAAAACAACGCCCGAGACAATTTTCACGTCAGCCCAGGCCCTCTCACACACGTTTCGCGGTCGGCCATTCACTGATCCGTCTGTTGTGGTGAGTGAGCGAGTACGAGTCGTCGGTGTTGTCTCGCTGCGCTTCCCTGTTCCTTCCCCCGCTGACTTCGCCGATTACAGGGCCACAATGGGCAACAAGAACGGGCAAGAACAGGCAGCGTGGTGAGGGGCAAACACGACTGACTGGCCATGGGTTAACGCCCCGGACTTTGGGCGCTCAGCGGCCTTGGGCGCATCCTCGGCCCCTCATTCGCCCGCTAGAAGGATCTCTTAGCTTGGACCTGCATTGTCGAGTGCGCCTCTCCAATGAATGGGCACTTGCCAGCCACCAAAAACCTAACGACTTGAGCTAGATTCGAGACGGAATCTCATCATTCAATAACAAACTTTATACACGACAGAAAGGAAGGAGATTGAGCGAGAAAACTGCTTCCTGCTTCTTTGGGCATACTTTGCTTTAGGATTTGCTCCTGCCAAAAAAAAAAAAAAAAAAAAAAGCCAAGCGTGGAGGTGCAGTGGCGTACACTTTCCTCTTTTGTCTGCGACTACGGTTGACCATACGTACAGAGTGCCAAAATTATTTTGCACACTAGACACACGCCCCTAGAGGTCTCGCTAAAACCCACTTGGTGCATAACGGCTAGTGGTTTAATTGCATAAGGATCGGTGCCCTGTCAAAAGGCCATTCAAGAGGCCATAAAAGCCAGGTAAAAGGCCAGCCAAAAGGCCATTCAGGAAGCCAGAAAGCCAGGTATAAGGTTATTCAAGAAGCCAAAAAGCAGGCAAAAACCAGAAAGCCAGCCAGAAAGCCAGCAGGCTATTCGAAAAGCCAGAAAGAAGCCAGAAAGCCAGCCAAAAGGCCAAAAGCCAGAAAGGCCAGCAAAAGCCAGAAAGCCAGAAAGCAGAAAGCAAAAGCAGAAAAGCCAAAAGAAAGCCAGAAAAGCAGAAAAGGCTACAAAGCACAAAAGCCAGAAAGCAGCAGAAAGCAGCAGAAAAGCCAAAGCCAAGAAAGCCAGCTCGAAAAGCCAGAAAGCAGCCAAAAGCCAGAAAAGCCAAAAGCAGCCAAAAGCCAGCAAATAGCCAGCAAATAGCAGCCAAAAGCCAGCAAAAACAAAAGCCAGCCAAATAGCCAGCCAAATAGCCAGCCAAATAGCCAGCCAAATAACTAGCTAAAAGGCTATTCAAGAAGCCAGAATGCCAGCTAGAAAGCAAGATAGTTAAGTGAAAGGATAAATATTTATATAAGGGCCTATAAGGCTTTATAACTTTCGTATACTAGCTTTCTGGCTTATTAGCTGGCCTTTTGCTAGCCTTTTACCTGGCTTTCTGGCTTACTTCTAGCTTGTTTCTGGCTTTCGAAAGCCTTTGGCTGCTTTTTAGCTGGCTTTCTAGGCTTTTCTGCTTTTCGCTTTTACCTGGCTTTATGGTACTTCTGCTACTTTCTAGCTTGCTTTCTGCTGGCTGGTTTTCTGGCTTGCTTTCTAGCTTATTTTAGCTTTCGAATAGCTTTTGTGCTTTTTGCCTGGCTTTCTGCTTGCTTTCTGGCTTTTCGAATAGCCTTTTGGCTTTTGCTGGCTTCTGGCTTTTTGCTTTTGGCTTTCTGGCTGGCTTTTCTGCTTTGTCTTTCGCTTTTGGCTAAGCTTTCAAGGCCAAATGGCTTGAAGCTTGTTAAGCTGGTTTTATGCTTTTGCTTTCTGCTTGCTTTTGCTTTGGCTGGCTTTCTAGCTTTTTACCTGGCTTTCTAGCTTGTTTTCTAGCTTTTCGAATAACTTTTCGCCTGGCTTTATAGCTTGCTTTCTAGCTTGCTTTCTAGCTTGCTTTCTAGCTTTTTACCTGTTTTTTTAAATGGCCTTTTACCTAGCTTTCTAGCTTATTAACTAGCCTTTTGGCTAGCTTTTCTGGCTTTTCGAATAGCCTTTTCCTGGCTTTTGGCTTGTTTTCTGCTTTTGAATGCCTTTTACTGGCTTTCTAGCTTTTACTGGCTTTCTGGCTGCTTTTAGCTTTTCGAATAGCCTTTTCCTGGCTTTCTGCTTGCTTTCTGGCTTTTCGATAGCCTTTTCTGGCTTTGCTGGCTTTTGCTGGCTTTTGTGCTTTTGGTGCTTTGCTGCTTTTGGCTTTGGTTTGGCTTCTGGCTGCTGGCTGGCTTTTGCTGCTTGTTCTGGCTTTTGAATGCCTTTTGCCTGGCTTTCTGGCTTTTGGCTTTTCTGGCTTTTGCTTTACTGGCTTTTCGAATCCTTTTGCCTGCTTTCTGGCTTGCTTTCTGGCTTTTCGAATAGCCTTTTGCTGGCTTTTGGCTGGCCTTTTGCCTGGCTTTTGCTTGCTTTTGGCTTTTCGAATAGCCTTTTGCTGGCTTTCTGGCTTGCTTTCTGGCTTTTTGCTTGTGTAGGGCCCGAAAGGCCTTGCAACCTTCATGTTTACAGCGATATGCATTACTGTTGAAGTAGATTTTTCATATTTGAAATTATACGGTGTACGCCCTCTGGGGTCGGTGTGGCCCTATTGACAAAAAGCGGTTTGCAAAACAATTTTGGCACTCTGTACGTATGGTCAACCGTATGCGACCGTTGGCGACCAACTAGGCAACTGCCCCACAAGTGATCCGTGCCTTTTTAACGCTCCTTCCCTCGTCCTGCTGACTTCTTTTGGACATCGTGATCCTCGTCTGCCTGTCAAATGGTCCATCCCCTGACGGGAGGCTGGGCTACCTTTTATATCTCTCCTCTCTTACTTATCGAGGCTCAGGGTGCGTAAGCATTATATTTCTATACGACGTGCAAGGAAGAATGCATGCACCGAGCAGAGTGTGTATCGTCATTTATTTATCGAGCCCCTACCAAGATTTCTATTATCTGGTGTCTCAACCGACATTCGACTCATCTTGAAGCCGGTCGCCCACCTGTCAGCGGGTGCCTACTGGTGAGCCCACCGCCACATGCCCAGCCTAGCGCATGCTTCCGTTGTTGTATCTTACCAGAAGTACAAGTGACATACTTCGTACCGAGAGACTGACAGTACTGAGTGCACGTCCCAAGCACATGGCGATACCCGGGCAGTTTACTCAGTAGGGGCATCCCGTCGTGAGAGTGCGGGGAAGAGGAGCCCGACAGATGCTATTAGGTAAGGAAAGACCTAAAAGGACGTGTTGTCCGCTGTACATGCACGTTCGTAAGGAGAAGGACAGTCGTCAAAACAAGCAAACACGAGGCCTAATCTGTCCCCATCCTTGCCCGCGTATTATGGGCAGATTTGGGCCCCGCTGTTGGCGATGAAAGTACCGTCTGAGAAAGGCGCCTCCTCATAACGAAAATATCGCCATCATGGTCGCGCCTGCCCTCTGACGTTTGATAGCAGCTTCTGTCCAATTCCCTCCAACATGCTCTTCTTGCAGCCGCCTTCCTAACATGACTCGCGCCTTCCCTCTTCCTGCCTTTCATGCCCCGAGCATACGCCTTTCGGTCGTGGTGTGATCGCATCGCGCTCGCACTTGCACTCGTCCTTGTCTTCACAGAAAAACGAGAAAAGAGCTTCTTTCCGCAACTCCTATCCATATCTTGGCAAAGTGCATTCGACAACGCGAGGGCAGCCCACAGGGCCTTATCTCGTGATAGCGCCCCACACCTCCCAACCCACACCTCCCAGCCTGTTGCTCGTGTTGCCTTCCCCAAACAGGAAGGCGCGATTCGGTTGCATCTGAATCATGGCGCAAGGAGGAGGAAAGCTTGCGAGAACTGCCGGTACAAAGTACAATTACATTACTGTACGATAGTACAGTCTGATCTCTGAGATACCGCACTGTACCGCTAAATCATTTCTAGAAGGTCTTTAGCTGCGTAGCGCAGAGCTTAAATGGAGATACGCCCTGCGGGCCCCGTGGTCCCTGTTCTTCTCTGCTCCCCCTGTCCAACTACGAAGTATGCTTCTGATGGGTGGAACTCTTCCCACACTCTCTGAAACTATCCGCCTCGCGCATGGTGGTCATCAACAGCCCACAGTTTCTCCGTTCGTACGGAGTATTTGGTTTATTTTTGTTCCACGACCTCACGATGTATCGTACAAAGATGCTTGTCGTAAAGAGACAGGGGGCTGTTTGCTCCTTCCTGCAACGACAGAGTTCAATACAGCAAGTACCTTCTTTGGCTCGCTCCTTCCTTGCGACAGATAAATACTCGCACACAATGGGGTAAAGAAGGTCTCGTTTCTGTGGATGGGGCCACAGGGTAGCTGAACCTTGGCTCCTTCCTGCATAGTGTTAATCACCTTCCTCATCTCTGTTGATCTTTCTGCCCTTTTTTGCCCTTATTCCCTGTCTCTCTCTCTCTCTCACACACACACGCACACAGACACACGCTCTCCCCCTCTCTCAAGCCTCTCACCCATCCGCCACTCGCCCGCTTTCGCACCACCGTGTAAGCTCAACAGCCCGTGAAGAGAATACAAGCACGCAATGTGTCTGTTAGGCATATTTCCGAATTAGGTTTGAGCTCGAAATAAGCGGGCATACAGGACCCAGAATAAAGCAAGCGCAAGGGGAACTGCAAATCCAGCTGCCCGAATCAAATCCCGAGGATACTTTTTGCGCTGCATGTCTGCTGGAGCTACGCAGGAGCTCTCCTCGCCTACTGAGTACACAGTACTGCTACCAGTTGCCCGGACCAGATATTCCCTTTGCTTGACTTCTCAATGCGACGGCAGCATCGCACCGTTGCGACCTTCTCCTTGCCTCGCCACCCTTCATCAACTGCTATCCGTCCTTGTTATCACAGCATTGCAATCTTTGCGCCTTTGCTATCGCGGTCGGCCAATTGCATCGCCGTCTTAGTCTGTTGAGTTTGGTGAGGGGGGGGGGGATTGCGGCACGACTCCCTATTCCCCTAGGGCTCGCGCTCGACAGCCTACCTTCCGTCTTGGACTCTTGGCAAGCCGAGCTCTCGCAGAGAAGACAATGCACGACGGCGTATTGGCGAACCGTGGCTCCGACTTGTCACTGATAGCATCAGATCTGGCTCACTTGCATATATTTTTCGCTCCCTCTCTTATCGGCTTGGGCCAGAACGAGAGCGGGACGTACTCGCTCACAGAGGCGCCCCCAGAAAGAGTAATATACAGCGCGGCAAGCGACTCCTTCACATACGAGTGCGACGTGCGAGAGGCGAACACAAAGGGGATAGGATACGGCAAAATACACCAAAGATGCCAACAAAGACAGGGCCACTTTCACACCTTTTTATACAGAGTACATCTTGAGTAACAACACGCACAGTGGAGTTATGTGGGCGCCGGACACCATGCGGCGGTTCCGTTAATGCGCGGCCCAGATCTCTTCTGAGAGAGAGAGCACAAAAGAACAGCACGAATTAACATGCGCTGTACGACGTACACAAAAGAGACACAAAAACAAGACACAAGCCCGTAAACAGGCCCAGACTGTTCTCGCCATCATCTCTCCGCACAAAGATCAAGCTTGAGGCGTTTTTCAACATGGGATCCGTCCCTTAGCGCCTCACTTTTATCCATCGTCAAGAGCAAGGCGTGAATGGAAAGTGGAACGACTCGGCGGTCCGAGGACGCAAAGGAGATGTCGAACAAAATGGGCCTCGCATTTTCTATTCCGTCGCTTTGCTGGCGAAGACGACCTGACCTACGCTACTTCGTACACAAGCAACAAAGCTGCAGAGACAAGAAAGTCAACTGCAGCCACCCCGTCTGTCTGCTCCACCAACACACTTCCCTTGCTAGCGGCCGATTTTAGTGACATGGGGAAACACGGCTACCGTGCGCCCGGCACTGTCCTCTTCTTCCTAAGATACAAAAGAAGGAAGGGTGCGGTTGCGCTTCTTGATCCTAAGCTTGCCCGCAAAAGGAAATGAGGAAATAAAGAGATGACGGTGAGCGGAGCCCAAAGGCTAGTGGATATGTTCCTAACGGCAGTTCATTATCTTGGACGTTTGCTCCATCCATCACGACCGGATCACCATGGGCAAGGTGAAGAAGAGACCGATTACAAAAAAGCTTTCTACACCACATACTTTGTAGGTCTTGAACCGCTCATTCAGAAAAGGGTTTTATGTTATTTTTTGCAACACATTTCCCCGTCATCACTAGCGGTGCCTACCCATCCCATGCTTCCCATGCGGGCCTGAGTTTTGGCGCAAGGTTGAAGAACTTGGGGGTTGCTCTCACTACAGTGGGGCCTCCATGCGACCTCGGCACGTCAAAGTCGGACGCGGCCGCCACGTCTCCCTGTGGATATGAGGGACTGGAAGAAGGGAGACTGAAGGAAGAGGAGGGGGGATCTTGAACCTCTCTGGAACCTCTCCTGAACTCGAAAGCGACGCATCGAGATGACTCCTCCCTCTCTGGGTTAGGCGTACTGACCGCTTCCGTTGCAACCAATTCGATATACCCAATGATGAAACGCTCGAACTCCTGGGGGCCTGCGACGATGCGCACAGGCCATATTGCAAAGCATTCTCGCCTACGAAATATTTTGAGAAAAGAGACATCCTGCAAAACAGTCTTCCCCAGCTTTACGACGTATCCCGTCAATGTCAGACTTGAGCACACTCAATCACATGACCGTGTCCTTAGTCGCTGTGCCGGAAGCCAACATACGTATATTTTACGAAGTACAAATACAAGTTTTAGGAAAATTTGTCAAAGCATGCCCCCCCAGCACGAAAGGCTTGGCTCTGAGATAAGGATGCGGGCCATAATTTCACGCTTTTCCGTCTTCTCTGTGGAGGTGGCCAATACGACGAGTACATACCACAGATCACTGTGGCGAACTAATTCTTCGGTCTGTCTCGTTCTGCTCCGGAGCGTTGCCGATCAATTCTAGAAACCAGACGAGCCAGAGAACCAACATCTGCAAAAGGACAGTCGCCCGTCACAAACGGAGTACACCAAACAAAAACGACACATAGGGGTGTGCCTGTGTGCAAGTACATGTACGATGTACTCAGTACGGAGGGTTAAGCACGCCCTGGTCTAGCCGCCACTATGTCGCCCTATCAGCTTCAGAGGATATGGCAGACCCTCCGGGCAGAAGACTGACGACGATCGCTCGATTAAAGTCAACTTGGCCGACTTGCTGTGACCAACCACAGGTTGTATCGAAGGGTCTTCCTCCCCTCCCTTTCAACCTTCCTTCTCGAACGACACGAGCTGAGCACACCATGTCGCCATGTCTCGCATTTCTTGTTTGTATTGCTCTTCGAGACAGCCATCTTCTTTCTGTTCTTGTATGCTCTCGACGTTTCTCCCGTTTCATGGCACGGGCCTATCTGTTCCGTGTGCTTGTTGTCTTGAATTGACACAAGGCGTCGAAAGGAATGCTGCAGGTGCATCCCGGACGTAACGTTGAACGGGGCAAACTCTCTTCTCAGTGGTTCTTGAGCGGTGGCTCATCAGTGGCTACATAGCGGTACCAACACTTTCAGCGATCAAGGATGGCAGCCATGTGGCTTGGCGTCTGATGCTTGTTATCCAGTCCCTCCTGTCAAGCATTGTCCAAGAGATACAAGCTTTTTCCAGCGCAGCGCAAGCATTGTCCAAGAGAATCCCAAGAACACCCAAGAGAAGCCCAAGAGATCTTCCCAGTCTCTGGGCTTTTCTGGGCAATATTGGCACCTGCTTTCTTGAACTCCAAGCTCTTTTGCCCGCCCCCCCCCCCCCCCCCCCCGGTGGTTTCCCAAGCAATGCTTGGCGAAAGCGGGACAAAAAAAAACCGACCAAGCTGCAGCACATAGGGATGGCCACAAGGCAAAAACGGGACGTGAACGCGAGACAGTTCGACAGGGAAGAAAGACGCGATCCAACAGACCCTGGCCGAAATGATCAACGCCGGAGCTGCGAAGGAGACAATGACCTTGGAACGAGGCCAAAGAAAGAAAACACTGCGGAGAGCGGAGGGCACTTACAAGCATCTACGCGTAGAAAGCACTAACAAGCAGCTAACTGGCGTGCTTGTCCTCACTCAGAAGGTGTCTTCTGTTTTTATGCCCGACAGAAGCATCCTTCGACCCTTGGCAGGAAAGAGACCCATGTCCATGTTTTGTTCTGTGTTCACATCTCTTCGCTCGGGGCCCTGATTATGCACCATTCAGACGATTGCGATACCGAAGCAGCACCCTGCACTATGGAGAACACCAGTACGACGTATCACAAGCAGGGTTGCACACAACCCTAAATGCTCGCCCCATTGACCAGATGGGGTAATACGCCCTTGGTTTGACAACAACCAAATTGGCAGGCGACATACTGCGTAAGCTGCATACGGAGTCCGCATAGGCGACAAGGCAGCAAAACAAAATAACAGCATCACTTGCAACAAATTCACAGCCAATGAATGGGCCAGCCACAAGATGCCAAAGCAGCTCAACCGCCTTACGCCGTTCCGACGTAAAGAGCATACGACTGTCTTCGGCTCCACCTTGGCCAGGCTTCCAGTTCGAGCCGGTCTCTATCTCGTATCGGGAGCGTGTCGTTCGATGCTGTCTTTTTCTCATCTGTCTCCATTTGTCCCCCTCTCTTCGCCTTTCCTCCTTCTCCTTTCGAGACCGTTTCCTTTTGTCCTGATGGTCTCCTTGTCTAAAACATCGTCCTCCCCAGTGCGGCGAGACTGGCCTTCTTGGGTCCCTTCGGGGTGGCCCAGATCCCGTCTCCCAGATTCCTTCCCAGATAAGTCATGATCGGCGATGCACAAATCACTACACTACTCAGTAAAACCACCAAAATAAAAGGAGAAGGCGGAAAGACTCCCGTACAAAGGGGCGGGTTTGTGCATACTTTGGTGCGATAGGTAAGGCGTGAACGAGGTGGAGAAATGTCAAGAAACGCAAAGGACGGACGGCAGGATGGAGACAAAAGAGAAAAAACGAAGGTGGCTCTGTGGGGCGATACTCTAACAAACTGCGACTATGTCGTGGACTACGATGGATGTACAAGCATAGCAAAGAAGCTTGTCTACGTCGCATGCCTTCTCTGCATTGCCAGCTCCCTCTCCTAGCTTCTCCAGCAACCGGGAACGAGCGATGATGGGATGGGATGGAATGGGCTTGATGAACAAGGGCGGCAGACCTTCGAGAACAAAAGCCCAGAAACCGACGATCATCAAGCTTTTTTTTTTGGATGGCTGGCACGTGCCAATGAAAACACAGAATCTAGACCGATACATGCACGGAGCAATTCTTGGGCATTTCCCCAGTATGCGTATTGTGCTGCTGGTACGCTTCTTTCCGCCACCCAATATCCAGGAAGCACCCAACATCCAACCGTTCGACACTTTGTGCCGTTTGTCTGATTAGGAATTAGGTGCCTCTGTCATGCCCATCGAGCCACCATCGAGCCAACGAACGAATCACCGCGGCGTGATTGCTACATCTACGTCTACATCAACGTGTACATCAGCGTACAAATGTTCACGACATGCGAATTGCGCGTGTCATCCATGTTGATCACCAGGGCATCAAATGGGCAGATGCCCAATCGGTTCGTTCTTACCATTCAGACGCCCAAACATGCAACCATCTGCGGGCCAATTTGCAAAGACGCGGGATCCTCCAACATACCAGCATCGGTTATTCGTGGCACTTTGCTTGACCTTCCGCGCCCACTCTGATAATCAATACGACATCAAGTTGAAAGAAAAGGGTGTGCAACTCAATAAACTCCTTCCTGTTTTATCTTTGGAGCTGTCATCCCTCCCAATCCTTCCTTGCATCACTCTCCGCTTTCCAAAAGATATCGGAAGCCCATGGCCCCATGTAGACAAGTCTATCGTGCCGCCCCAAGCCTTCCGTTATTGTGTACCCCTACCGTGGTCCTACCCCCCTCGAGCCCACACTTGCCCACACTCGCCCACACTGCCTTGCTACTTTATTTTTCTTGCCAGTCAAAGAACACGCTTGACCCCCCCCCCCCGCCCCCCCCCCCCCCCAATGTTCGGTTGTCTGCAGTACGACCGGGGATCATCGCTTGTGTCTTGCCCTCACCTTTCGGCCCTGCTCTACCCAATAACAGCTGCTCTCGTATTGGGTCCCAGGGTCTGTCCCCCGTCCCGTCTTGCTCTGCTGTACTTTGGATCCTTGTCCGTTTTGTCTCTTTTTATCTCTTCTCTTCTATCTCTTGTGTTCATCATTTTCATTTATATACCCTCGTCCCCCTCCCCCTCTGCCCTT
This sequence comes from Sporothrix protearum, assembly GCA_016097115.2. NCBI lineage: Eukaryota > Fungi > Ascomycota > Sordariomycetes > Ophiostomatales > Ophiostomataceae > Sporothrix > Sporothrix protearum. The sequence goes on along the minus strand of JADMNH010000018.1, from coordinate 563,054 downwards.
CATATTCTCCCTTCTTTCTCTCTTCCCTCCCTCCACCTGTCTCAAGAACAGACAGTAACGAGCTCATCACTCTCCCCCTTCCCCCCCCCATTTATGTGTGCTTGAAATACCACCTTTCTGCCACCAGCCACCATGGGTTTGTTCAACCTCCGCAAGCGGCACGAGCAGGAGGATGCTCTGCCCGAGGTGTTGGACGCCAGCGGCTCGTCCGCCGTCGGCCAGTCCCCGAGCGCCGAGGCGGTCGGCGCCACGTCGGGTGTCGAGGCCCTCAACTCGCTGAAGCACTTTGAGCGCATGCACCACCTCGACCCCAATCTGCCCATTGACGAGCTCGACAACGTCGACAACGCCCTCAACACGGGCAACGTCGAGAAGGGCCTGGCCGTCGAGCAGGGCCTCATCGAGGACAACTCGCCGTACCCCGAGGTGCGTGCGTCGGTCCGCAACTACGATGTCGACTTGCCCGCCAACACCATCCGTGCCTGGACCATTGGTCTGCTCTTTGTGCACGATCGGCTCCGGTGTCAACATGCTCTTCTCGCTGCGCAACCCCAGTGTCTCGGTGACGACGTACGTGATCCAGCTGGTTGCCTACCCCATTGGCATTTTGTGGGATCTCGTCTTCCCCGACCGCGTCTGGAATCTCTTTGGCCTCAAGTTCAACCTCCGCCCCGGCAAGTTCAACTTCAAGGAGCACGTTATTATCGTCGTCATGTCCAACGTGAGTTTACCGTGTCCAAGCTGTCCAGACTGTCCAGACTGTTCAGACTGTCCAGACGATCCAGACGATCCAGACTGTTCGAACTGGCTTATTTTGGCTTCCACTTTTGAGGAATACGGTTCAGTTTCTTGCTAACACATGCTCCGCAGGCCGCCTACGGTGGTGGTGCTCTCTACGCTACGGACGTCATCATCGCCCAGCAAGTGTGGTACAAGCAGTACTTTGGCTGGGGCTGGCAGATGCTCTTCGGCATCACCACGCTCTGCACGGGCTACGGTATTGCCGGTCTGTCGCGCCGTTTCCTCGTCTGGCCTGCTGCCATGATCTGGCCCAGTGACCTGGTCAACGCCGCCCTCTTCTACACACTGCACGACCATTCGCCGTCCGACCCGGCCAAGGCCAACGGCTGGAGCATGGGCCGCTACCGCTGGTTCATGATTGTCTTTGGCGGCTCCTTTGTCTGGTACTGGTTCCCCGGCTGGATCTTCCAGGGCCTGTCGTGGTTCTGCTGGATCACCTGGATCTGGCCCAACAGCACGATTGTCAACCAGATCTTTGGCGGTCTGTCTGGCTACGGCCTGTTCCCGCTGTCCTTTGACTGGACCATTATCTCGGGCTACCTGCTGTCGCCCTGATCCCGCCCTTCTACGCCATTGCCAACACGATGTTCGGTATCGTGACCTTCTTCATCGTCATCTCGGCCGGCCTGCACTTTAGCAACACCTGGTACGGCGCCCACCTGCCCGTCCAGAGCTCCAGCGCGTACGACAACACCGGCGCCGTCTACAACGTCACCCGCATCCTCACCAACTACAAATTTGACGAGAAGAAATACTTTGAGTACTCGCCGCTCTTCCTGTCGACCCAGTTCGCTCTGGCGTACGGCCTGTCGTTTGCGGCCGTGGCGGCGGTCGTTGTCCACGTGTTCTTGTACCACGGCTCCGAGATCTGGGCGCAGTTCAAGCTCGCCCGCCACCAGGAGGACGACGTGCACATGCGCCTGATGAAGAAGTACCGCGACGCCGAGGACTGGTGGTATGGTGCCCTGTTTGTCATCATGATTGGCATCTCGTTTGCCGTCGTCTGCGCCTGGGACACGGGCTTCCCCTGGTGGGGCTACGTTGTCTGCATGATCCTGCCCCTGGTCTGGACCATCCCCATTGGCATCATCCAGGCCATCACCAACACGCAGCTCGGCCTCAACGTGCTGACGGAGTTCATTGTCGGTTACATGCTACCCGGCCGCCCGCTGGCCATGATGATGTTTAAGAACTACGGCTACCTGTGCATGTCCCAGGCGCTGTACTTTGCGCAGGATCTCAAGCTCGGCCACTACATGAAGGTCCCGCCCCGCACCATGTTTGCCTCGCAGCTGGTGGCGTCTCTCTGGTCGGCCGTGGTCCAGATTGCCGTCATGAACTGGGCGCTGGGCTCCATTGATGGCGTCTGTACCGACGAGCAGGCCAACGCCTACACGTGCGCCAACGCCAAGGTGTTCTACACGGCGTCCGTCATCTGGGGCGCCATTGGTCCCAAGCGCATCTTCTCGGGCCAGGCCCTGTACGCCAACCTCCAGTACTTTTGGCTCGTCGGCGCCGTCGCGCCCATCGCCACCTGGCTGCTCGCCCGCCGCTTCCCCAAGAGCTTCTGGCGCTACGTCAACACGCCGCTCATCTTTGGCGGCTCGGGCTGGCTGCCGCCCGCCACGGTCTACATCTACCTCTGCTGGGCGCGGTCGGCACCTTCTTCAACTGGTTCGTCCGCCGCCGCTGGAACGGCTGGTGGCTGCAGTACAACTACGTCACGTCGGCCGCCCTGGACAGCGGTCTCATCGTGTCGACCCTCATCATTTTCTTCACCCTGTACCTGACGCTGGCCGATGCGCCCAACTGGTTCGGCAACGTCGGTGTGTACGAGACGGCCGACTTCACCAAGTCGGCCATCCAGCAGCCGATTCCGGACGGCACCAAGTTCGGTCCGACTTCGTGGCCGTAAGAAGGCGATGACACTCGCTCGAGCGCACCTTGGGCCAGTGTGTGTCGTCCATCCACGTCCACCCCCCCTTTTTTTGTTTTTTTTATCGTTGTTTTTTTCACGAGGAGAAAAAAAGAAACCCCAACTCTCTTACTCCCCCCCTGCATCTTCCCCCATCTCGCCCATGATGATGCTCACTTCTGTTTAACTTTCTATGACTGCTCTTTTTGTCCGCAGTTCATGATTTTTGAATCTTTTTCTCTCTCTTATCTCGTTCCTACGAAACTCTCAAAGCCCAACCCGAATTGCTCTTTTTCTCTGTTCTGTACTCTTTCACTAGAGGCGGAGAACAGGAAAAGCAATCACTTTTTTGACTTGTCTCTTCTGGCGGACGCCTGTTGATTGACACCCAAGTGGCGTCCATTAGAAGAGGAGGATAAAACCAATTACGATGTATACCTAGTGTTCGATATCAATATATTTAATATATCTATACACATACCACAATCTTTTCACCGTATTTATTTTGCAATTTTTTAAGCTCGGCTGTGAAAATGGTTCCAGAATGTTTTGAGTCTATTTGTGGCTTGTGGCTTGTATATTGTTTTCTTGTATTGTAGATTTATCTGTAGATTTTTGCATGGCAGGATAGGCACAGAACCACATCGACCATCCTACGCATCCAGCCCCAGCCGCTGCAGCAAGCTGTCAATCTTGCCCAGCAGGATCTGGTAGTTGAGCGCGTCCGAGTCAAACTCGTCTTCCACAATATTGCCGTCCAGCGTGCGAATCACGCCGGCGGCTGCTGGCTGCTTGCTGCTGTCTGCCGCCGCCGCCGCCGCCACATCAACAACAGCCGGGGTAGTAGCACCGACTCCGTTGACTGCCTCGCCCTTTGCACCGCCCTCTGCCGCCTCGACGGCCGCCACAGCGGCTGCCGCCGCTTCGGTCTCCACCTCGTCTTCGTCCTCGATGTCCGACAGCGCCACATCTTCAAACCGCAGCCGGAACCGCTCCGACAAAAAGTACCGGATATCGTCCACAAGCTCAATTGTATCCGTCTCGTGCCGCGTCTTGAGCCGGCTCGCACTCTCCTTGACCAAGTCGGCAAACGCCTCTTCGTCAATGTAATGCTCCAGCCGCGCCGCCAGGAACCGGGCGGCAAAGTCTTCGAGGCGCTGCACCTTGAGGTCCCAGGCCGCTCGCACGACCTCGTAGATGTTGATGTCGTTGTCTTCGGGCGGCGCGTCCGTGCCGTCCTGGTGCGTCGGGTCGACCAGGACGTTGCGGGTGCCGCTGCCGAGGGTGCTGATGATGACGGCCGCCTTGGTCTTGAGTTTCTCGAGGAACAGCATGTCGGCCATGTAGAGCACGTCCAGGGCCAGCTCCAGAGGAATGTCGGCCTGCTCGGTGTACAGGAACGACAGCACAATCTCCAAGACGTTGGGCGCGCAGTCGACCTGGATGATGCGCAGATGCTCCGATGCCTGGGCTTCGAGGAAGGCGCTCGAAAACATGGTGGCAAAGTAGTCGGAACGGACCAGCAAGGCCTTGTGTGCCGGGTACAGGACGGACCGGCGCGGTTTCCGTGGCCGTGGCGCTCGTGCCCCGTTCGTTCGTGCCTCGGATGATGACGTGCCCTTTTCTCGTCCTCCTGGCGGCGTCGACGCACCATGGGCTGCTGGGCCGATTGGGATGCGATGTGTCCGTGCCGGTGCAGTCGATGTGCCATGGCCCGCTGCCGCCTCCTCCGCCTCCTCCGCCTCCTCCGCCTCCTCGTCCGCCTCCTCATCCGCCTCCTCGTCCGTCGTTTCCTCCGCGCACAGCAGACAGTCCGCAAAGATGAGATTGTCGTGCGGCCACTTCACGTCCTTGACTTTGCTCGACTCCACCACCAGCCGGTTCCCCAAGACGTGCTGCCGGAAAAAGGCCTCGACCTGGCGCTGCGCCCGCTCCACCTCGTCCTGGTACCGCTGCCGCGCCAGCCGCCGGTCGTTGCCCACCAGCATGGCCTCCCACAGCTGCTCGACCTCGAGCTGCTTGGTGATCTTGTCGATGCTCCGGAACAAGTCGTCTTCGTCAGCGGACAGCGACGCCGTGTGCGGCGTAATGTCGTCGAGGTACAGATAGTGCAGGACGATGCGGAACGCGGCGGCGGCCACGTTGCTGGACAGCTTCCACGAGGCCATGTCCGGCGCTTCGGTCAGTTTGCGGCGGAAGTAGGGCGTCCGTGCGGCCAAAAAGAACTTGTGCAGCTGGAACTCGTGCGGCAGCAAGCCGGGGCCGTCGGCGCTCGCCGTCAGGGTGATGTCGGACGTCTTGGGCTCCGTGCGCGACAGCAGCGAGGTAATGTGCGACGACCACGGCTGCAGCGGGTCGGCCGACTTGGCGTAGTCGTACTGCAGCAGCAGGTTGCGGATGCGGTCGTTGAGGGCGTTGTAGAGACAGCGTTCGCCCTGAAAGGTGTTGCGCTCGGCCAGCGCCCCCGATTCGAGCAGCAGCTGGGCCACCTCGTAGTGCCCACACAAGCTGGCCACAATCAAGGGCGTGTAGTCGTACGCGTCCTTGCCATTGATGTTGACGCCCGCCAAAATGCAATTTTGGCATTCCTTGAGGTCGCCGCGCCGGCAGGCCTCGAGAAAGCGGCCAAAGTCTTCGGTGAGGTCCAGCGGGTTCTCTTCGCGCAGAACCCCGCTGTCTATGAGGTCATGCTCCTCCTTGAGCTTGGCCTCGAGCTGGCCCTTGGGCATTGCCATGGCTACGGCTGCGGCTGCGTTGTAGGTGTTGTATGTATTGATGTACGTGCTAGTCTATATCGCGAGTTGTCGTATATGTGAGTTGTTGTATATGTCGTCGTCTCATGTCTGGCGATCGGTCGTTGAGATGGTTCGGCCGCTATTCGGATGACAAATGCACGCTGGTGAGACTACGCGGTAGAAATGAGTGTAGGGCCGCCTCGCGGGGACGCGTGAAGAGCAGAACAGCAATATGAATAACATGAACAACATGCATGTGAAGCAGATATATATGAAGACGAAAAGGCTCGAGGCGATAGGAGACACCATCCACCACAGCCCAGCCGCACCTGCCGGAAAAAGAAGAACAGTCACCGGCGGGCGGCCCTGGCAAGAGTTGCTCCTGCCTGACATACTCAGTAGTGAAATCCCATCTCGATTTTTAGCGGCTTCGGGGCAGTCTTCAGTGCAGTCTGCCTGCTATACGGAGTACTACTCACCGAAACGATTGAGTGATGTCGCCCCCACTAATTAATCCGCCACTGGCTCCTGCCGTGGGTGGCCGGTACGGCTTAAATTCGATCGCGCCAAAGTGCCAAGGATAGCCATGCTCACGTGACACATCACGTCACCTTAGGTACACTCCTTCCACGTGACTGTCCACGGACCGTTGCTGTGGAAACAACTTCCTACGGTAAACATGTCACCTGGCAGGGAGTGGGTCGCAGGTTGTCGGGCAGTGCCTCCAGTCGCTTCCGTGCACTGCAAAGCTCGGCAACCGACTGAAACGAGGCTCACGCCGCCTTTTTGCCCTTTTGTGCCGAAGCGTCCTTTATTGTTATTCTTGAGTCTTGAATCTCCCGACTCTTGAGCCTCTTTTTCTGTCTTCTTGTGTTGTATTGCACAGCGACAAGGCACCGGGCCGTAACTAACTCACCTTTGCAGCTTCACACCGACATCTTCGACAGTATCGACAAACGTTGTGATCGTGATCGTGATCCATGCCAACAGTGACGACAACAAGACTGCCAGCGACAACCACGCCGTCGTCCTTTCCCTGAGACTCGAGCTGTTTTGGAAGCAGCCTCGGCATCCCGGCATCCCGCCTTCCCGCCTTCCCGACAACAACGGACAGCATCGTCACCTGGCTGTCCCTTCCCGTGCTTCGACTGCGCGGGTTGTTTCTTTCCCATTCACGGTCGCTTCTCCGGATTGCTGCTTCTTCTCTTTCAGTCCAGTCTCTCTCGCTTCTTCTCTTTACGCCTTTCCCGTTTCTCAACAAGCTTACCCTCCTGTCCTCGCCGCCCGGCAGCGTCGAGTCGCCCCATGCCAACATGGCGGAGACCGAGCTGAAGTACGATGTTCTGGAAAAGATTGGTCAGTGTCTTCCTCCTGCTCTTGCATTGCACGCAAAAGACGTCACTCTAACCAGACTGCAGGCCATGGCTCGTTTGGCATCATCCGCAAGGTGCGCCGCAAGGTCGACGGCATGGTGCTGTGCCGCAAAGAAATCAGCTACCTCAAGATGTCGCAAAAGGAGCGCGAACAGCTGCACGCCGAGTTCCAGATCCTGTCCACCCTCCGCCACGTCAACATCGTCGGCTACTACCACCGCGAGCACCTCAAGGCCACCCAGGACCTGCACCTGTACATGGAGTACTGCGGCAACGGCGACCTGGGCCGTGTCATCCGCGATCTCGCCAACCGCAACCAGTACGCCGAGGAGTCGTTTGTCTGGAGCATCTTTGCCCAGCTGGTGACGGCCCTCTACCGCTGCCACTACGGCGTCGACCCGCCCGAGGTCGGCAAGAACGTGCTGGGCCTGGGTATGACGGCCAAGCCCAAGGTGCCGGCCGGCGGCGTCACCATCCTGCACCGCGATCTCAAGCCGGAAAACGTGTTTCTGGGCGAGGACAACTCGGTCAAGCTCGGCGACTTTGGCCTCGCCAAGATGATTCAGAGCCACGACTTCGCCTCGACCTACGTCGGCACGCCCTTTTACATGTCGCCCGAGATCTGTGCCGCCGAAAAGTACACGCTCAAGTCCGACATTTGGTCGCTGGGCTGCATCATCTACGAGCTCTGCGCGCGGGAGCCGCCCTTCAACGCCAAGTCCCACTACCAGCTCGTCCAGAAGATCAAGGAGGGCAAGCTGGCACCGCTGCCCGTCGTCTACTCGCCCGAACTCTGTGCCGTCGTCCGCGACTGCCTCAAGGTCAACCCGGACCGCCGCCCGGACACGGCCCAGCTGCTCAACCTGCCCGTTGTGCGCCTGATGCGCAAGGAAAAGGAGGTCGTCGAGCTCGGCAAGATGATCAAGAGCAAAGAAGAGCAGCTCAACAAGCGGGCGCGCGAGCTCGAGCGCAAAGCCGAGGCGGACAAGGCCATGCTGCGCCAGGAGATGGATGCCAGTCTGCGCCGCGAGTGGGAGGTCAAGGCGCGGCTCGAGATTGACCGTCTTGTCAATGCCGAGCTGGACCAGCTGCAGAGCAAGTTTGAGGAAGAGGTGCGCGCGCGGGTCGACAAGGACTTGGCCGAGGCGCTGCGGCATGCGCAGGTGCAGGTGCAGGCGCAGGCACAGGCGCAAACATCGCGTCCCACGTCGGCCCTGGACAACGAGTTGCTGCTTCAGATGCCCCCGCCTCATCTCCCCCCGCCAACGGGGCTGGCCTCCTCCTCGGGCCACCAGCACCACCAGCACCAGCACCAGCACCACCAGCACCACCACGAGCTGTCGTCGTCCATCTGCAAGTCCGATTACAAGTCGGACTACCTGCACTCGTCCATGGGCGACGGCGAGTTCCCGTCCACGACCGACATCACCGAGCTGTCAATTGACGAGTCGCTGATGGAGCCGACGTCGGACGGCGCTGCCACCAACAGCAACGCCGATGCGAACAACGGCGTCGTCGTCGCCTCGGCTACGGCTGCTTTCCTGAAGAAGCAAGGTCCCGCGCCCCAGGCCCGCACGCCCTTTGGCCGCGCCCAGACCATGTTTGTCGGCCCGGCCGGCACGCCCATGGACGTCGAAATGGCCTCGCCCTCGCCCATGGCCATTGCCTCCTTGTCGCTCTCACCGCGCCGCAACGCCGCCACCAAGGTGCCCACCGCCAACACCGGTGCCATCTTCGCTGCCGGTGCCAACGCGCCCAACGTCAACGTCAACGGAAACGGCAACGGCAACGCGCCCAACAGCACCACCGACGACCCACGATGGAACGGTCCCCGTGAGTCGGCCAGTGCGGTCAACTCCGACTGGGACTCGGACGACGATGTCGCCCTTCCCTCGCCCACCCGCATGATCAAGTCCCGCAAGAACCCCTTCCAGTCCAAGCAGAAACTGCAGCAGCCTGGAGCACAGCTGAAGGAGTCCTCTTCATTACAGCCGGGCAACCAGCCGCGCCCCGGCATTGCCTCGCAAAAGTCTGCACCCGTCTTTGCTCGTGGTGTGCCGCCACGCTCCAAGATGGGCTCCGGTTTCGGTGCCGGTCCCGAGGCCACGGCCGCCAAGACGACATCGGCCATCACCGACAGCAACCTACGTCCGACCCTGAGTGGCGGTGCTCTGCGCGAGCGGGAACGGGAACGGGAACGGGAACGGGAACGGGAACGTGCCCAGTCGCCGAGCAGGCGACTCAGCAAGATCCCCTCGGCGGCCAACCTGGGTGGCGAGCACGCTTCGGCTGAGGGCGGCCGTGCCCTGACGCGCAAGGGCTCCTTCAACTGGAAGGATGCCGGCGATGTGCCGGAGCCACAACAAGCACCGCAGCAACAACCAGCCCAGTCCGCACCCACCGGCCTCATCAGCAAGCAGAAGCCCGGCATCCGCGGCCGCACGCTGGTCGAGCTGCAACAAGCGCGTGCGGGTGGCCGGCCGCTGAGTGCCGTCCTGGACGGCAATGTCGGAGGCAACCCCAACGTCAGCCCGAAGCGGCCCTTCCGTGAACATGCCATGGCGGCCAACCGCGGCCACGGCAACCACGGCCACAGCATGGAGCCTGCCGCCGTCTGGGACCCCGAACAGGACGACATGCCGAGTCCCTTTTTGGTGCGCCGGAAAGTCCTGGTTGGCGGTCCAGCAGCCAGTGCAAAGGCATGATTGGTCACCGGTCACGCATACTCTCTTTCTACAAGGCTCATAGAAGAGTCTTTCCTTTTGATTTTTCCTTTGTCTCTTTTAAAGGGGTTGCAATGCACAGGCAGGTGCGATAGAGGGAGACGGCCGGGCGGAAATACCCAAAGCGTTGAGAAGGGCTCGAACGAAAAAAAAAAAACACACCCAACAAACTACAAGAAACAAGAAACAAGAAGCAAGAAACAAGAAATAAGAAACAAACGAGAAATCCGACCAAAAGACTGCCGAAACAAGACAACAAGACAGACAACGAAGACGATATTTTGGGATGCAGCAGAACGCGGACGAAGGCGTAATGAATGGGACGGGCACGGATCTGGAATATGTTGTCTTTTTTTTTAACTTGGTTTTCTTTTGGTTTCGTTTCTCTTCTCACTCTTTCACTCTTTTACCGTCTTTTCCGTCTTTTTGGATCCGGGCTTTTTTTTTCACCGTTTCTTGCTTTTTCTCTTCTCTTCTCTTTTGTCCATTCTCTCTTCATTTGCATTTTGGGCCACGGCGTACTACCAGGAAGAGTGTTATGGGAAGCATTTTGATTTTTTTAAATTCCGCAACCAACCAAAGCAAAAGAAAAGAACAGATTATTATATGAACGTAATGCGCCGTTGAGGGGGTGGACTCATGAAGTGACTGTCGACTGTTGGTCATTGACAATGTTTTTGCCGAGTTGCAATGTTTACATGTTTCCTCGGTGAGAGGCCATTTCACACCCCATATAACAAGCTTCTGTTAATGGGCGCCCATCCCTGAGGAGTTTCTTCAGGGTCCCCTGACGCTTTTCAGGCCCTTGGTCCTTGCAATGCGACCTCTTTGCATTGCCAGTCGGTCGTCGAGCAGTTTCGAACCCAACCGTTTCATGACGGCCTCCCAGGGCCAAAGCGCGCCCACGCACCACTCCCGTCAAGAAGCCTCGTCCACAGGCACTGGCCAGACTGTTTTTTTTTCTTCTATTTTCTTTCTTTTTTCTTTCTTCTTTCTTTTTCGTCACCATTCCCCTGCCGGCGTGCAACGTTGGTCCTGAACTGACCTTCTATTTTTAACCCTCTCAACAGTTCAATGGCACGTGCGCTTTGTCCGCGTTCTGAAATACCGTGTCCGCCCGTTCTTGAGACGATTCTGTTTACGCCATCTTGTTTCCGTTTCCCTTCTCCGTGTTTGTGTTTTTTTGCCCTTTGCCTTGCTTGTGCTTTGGGCGGCATCATCCCAGGTTGTGTCGCGACCTTGCAAAACAGCCTGACCACTACGACACTGCGACACTGTGCGATTGGGGTGGTAGCAGACAGGCGCAAGTCTTGTCTGGTTTTGCGTCGCTCCCGCGGAAGCTGCATGGCTGGAGGTCGTTTCTTCTTCTCCTGTCTCTCATGCTCCGCCCAGCCTCCTCCCTGACATCTTCTCTCACCGCTTCCTGGCTTCAGCATGGTACTTTATTTCGTGAACCAGCTGAGAATTTTTTAGAAAAAAAAAAAATTGAAGACATCAGGGATAAAAAACACAAGTAATTGCGTTTAAAAAAAAAAGGAGTTTACGACTCGCATCCACCGTATATGTCCCTTGAGGAACATGGGGGATGAATACGCTCGCAACTTGCGACGTGCCGCACATCTCACAAGACAAAACTCACAGGACAAATTTCACAGGACAAGAATCAAAGGGCACAGGTATGCACAATACGCCGTACCGATTGAGCCCTACAGGCTACGATGGACAGGGGGGGGGGACACTTGACAGTGGTGGACGTGGACAGACCGGCAGTGATGCGTGACAAGGGGCGTTTCCGGCATCTCGCAACCTGGGCCTTCCGGGTCTCCTTCTCACCCGCCCCCCTTCCCCCCGTCCTATGCCAAAACTTTTTTGCGGTGCGCACGTCGCACAATGTCACATTGCAGGAAGGGGATGAACTGCGAAACAAACACACCGAGCTTGGCTTTTGTGTTTTGAAAATCAGCCTAAAAAAAGAAGTGACGACGTGCGACGACGTGCGACGACGTGCGACGACAAGCGACGAAACAACAAGACTGCGAGAGACGGAAACGATGCTTTAAAAATAGAAATGGCACCGTTGCAGCGCACGGCGAGTTTGCGCATTGCCGTTGCAGAGCGGACGAAAATAGAGACGATTGAAACAATGCCGTCTTGTATGTTTCGGTCTTTGGACAACGGTGCCCGCGTCGTCTCACGATGCTTGGTATATTTAGAGTTGATGGCAATGCACTACGGCTCATGCACCAGCACTGGCTGCACGAGATCCCGAAACAAGGCTGTCACCGGTGGCATTGACCGTTGAACGAGAGGGCCTTTCAATGGCATCTCGACTTGTGCAACCGGGTTTTCCTTGTCCCCTGTTCGCAAGACTCGTTTTATACAGGTCTCCCAATCCTTCTGCAAATCCACTACATTGTGCAGCTGCAAGTGTCGATTCCGATGCAGCGGCATGCAAGATGCATCCTGCAAGGACCGATTCGGGCAATTGGCAGGCATGGCGAAGCTGCACGCAAATAGCACCTCCCAAGGCCAAGACGGTTGTGGATAACTGCATTGTGTACATAGGTTCTTATTTTCTCTCTTTACTCTCTCTTGACTTTTTGGCTTTGCACCGTGTGCTCGTCGCTTTGGTACCCGCAGTTCATGTCCGGCTTCTCATCCCTTTGGTCCCTTTCGACTCTTTCTTTGGTGTTTGCCGTATTCCGTGCGTTTTTGAGTGGTTGACAAATATACACTGCACAGCGTACTCCGTATATGTAATTGCATGTACGCAGTGGTTCGTTGCTGTCCTTGCCTTTCATCACCGTTGGCCTAGGTATTGGTGTGTCTCTCCTCGCATCTCGCCTCGTTTCGTCGGAAGACACGCATTCCCCTCACGGGCGGGATGTCGATCTGTCGAACGGTGTGCTCGGCTGTGCTCTCCAAGTACGATGTACGCATCCTCGTCTCTCAAGCCACCAAGCGTACCCGACAAGCAGACCATTGCCAGTACATGTACTTTGGCCAGTACTTTGGTCGTGTCGGTCGCAAGACGTGTCACACAAGTAGACAAGTCACTCACTTCTCTTGTCCATTGTTGATCAACACCTCGGTGACTGAAAAAGGAAACAGAGAAGAAAAAAAAACGAAATGGTGCAAGTGAGTTGGGGAATTCAAGGGTGAGAGACAGGGCCCTTGAGGCCCAGACGACCAGAATGGGCGATCCGGCTCGGCGGGAAAGCCTTGTTGATCTTCTAAACCAAATACGTGGATGGTGTGGCATAATAAATCAAAGGATTAATAAGAATAGGCAAAAAGAAAAGGGCATAAAAGGCAAAAACAAGGACAACGTCGAGAAAGACGAAAAAGTTGGAAAAAGTCGAAAAAGAAAACAAAGAAAACGACTTAACCAGCACAAAATGCTCAAATCATCGGGTGGGACTTTCGTCGCAAATGTCTTACTTTGTCCCAAAAAAGGACGGCGTCCGCGTTGTAAACCCCATCCCTTGCGGGGGGACCGCCGATGAGAATGTTCAAAGCGAATCTGCTCTTCTTCGACCGTGACTGAGAGTCGTGTGCGCTGTCTCTCGTGTGACCCACCCCGTCGTTGCGTGGAGATGGCGGAGATTGATCTGGGACCTGGCGGGCTGGCAAATGGGCGAGCCCGACGCCATGGAGCCCGTTCGCATTCCTTGTCGATACCCGCCCAGATCGCCGGTTCCCTGGTGTCTTGTCTCTGTCTCTGTTTTTTTTTGTGTGCTGACGATGTGTGAGAGTCGCCTGGTATGCTTTCTTTTTTCTTCTCGCAACTTTCACTTCATCCAGGAACTTTCATGGCGATCGTGACGTTCCAGCCATTTTCGAGCCTGATAACAATCCCCCTTTTTCGGTCCACTCTAAATTCATTTGTGTGTCCCGGAGCACTTACCAGTCCCGGCCTAGGTGTTTGGGAATGTCTGATAGGCGGTGATGAGGGTATGGTGGTCATCGTGGTCATCGTGGACATCGTGTATGTCGTGTGCAGTGGAGATGTGATGTGACGAGCGTGTGCTGAGCTGCTGATTGCCGATTTGCTATTTTGGGCGTGGGGGACGTCTTCCGTACTCAGTATGGACTTGTCGGGCTGGTTCTTTTTCATGTCTGCTTTCTTTTTCCATGTCAATCTCCTCGGAGCATTTTCCTTTTTGTAACGGGGAGAGCTGTCATGTCGCAGGTTGACATTGGTGTTTTGTGCTTGCTTTTGTTTTCTCTTGAGTTTGTTCCTCTCCTTGAGGTGTCGTTCGGTCGTCGTTTCTTCTTTTCTTTCTTTTTTCTTTTTTCTTCTTTCTTCGTTCGTTTCTTTCTTTTTCGTTTCTTTCTTTTTCGTTTCAGACCCACGGTGCACATGCAGGGCCAGGCTGAATCTGGTGAAAACCCATGTCGCATCGCACTTTCGCTTCTGCACTGTCTTTACGTACAGCTTCTGGCGGCAGCTTTTCTTGCCTTTTTCAATGCTGCGTACGATGTACGATGTACATGTACATGTACTGCGTATTATGGGTCACCTATCCCAAGCTCTGTATTTCTCTCCTTTTCAGGAAGCATGATCGGCAGCATTCGTAGGCACGCCCGGTTTCTTGGTTCATTTAGTCGCCTCTTTTTTCTTCAACTGGAAGGTTGGCCCGTCATACCCTGCAGCTGGCTTGCGCTTGTCCTGCAGCTAGGAGACAGATGCATTTTCGAGGGGGGCATCTGGCCGTTGTCGATGTTGCCTCATGTGTGTGGTGTGCGCTTCTGCACAGCTTGCACTGGCGTTGTGGAAAAGGTGGAAAAGGAGCACACCCAGTCACCTTCTGGCAAGACCCCCCGGCACGGGGATCATCAACGGGCCACCAGGGGTGTGTGCAGTCTGGCAGTGCACAAGAAAAGCAGGGTTCTTGCAGGGGTTTTGGTGATGCTCTTTGCTTTTCTGCCAGAGATGGCAGGCCTTGCAGGGAGCAGGGGGCAGGGAATCGGGGAGCCGGCCGTTTCGTTTTGCTCAAGATGCTCGATGAGCAAGGCGTGGCGACGGCGCCAGACATTGTCCTCGTTCGTTCTGGCCGTCTTTCTTGGCCGTCGTTTGCCCATCTCGGCCCATTATGCATCATGCCCGTCTGGCCCGCCTTGCCCGTCTTGCATCTTGCACATCCAACCGCCAGGCTTTACCCAAAACATGTACGTTAGTGCGCGCCCGCAACGAAGTAGTGTGCGCCACGGATGAGTGAGGTCTTGGCCGATGGGCCAGAACACTGGTTATGTTGGGCTTGCAGAGGCCAGAGGGCTGTGCAGAGAGCTGTGGAGAGAACGAAGGCCAGTGAGAAGGTGAGCAACCAAACACAAAAAGAATGGGGGTTCAGACCGTCAATTGCCAAGATGTCTAGCAGAGATGCGATCTCGGAGACGACTCGTACTGTACTTACTTGTCAGGTACTTACTTGTCAGGTACTTACTGGTAAGGACGGAGAATTGATACAAGAACTCGATTCGTATTCGTTTCACGCCGCCCGTGTGGCAATGCAAAACAAAGCAGTGAAAGAGGAGGGAGAGAGAGGAGAGAAAAAACAAAGGATATGGACGATTACAGTTGAAGCCTTCTAGAGCCAACAGAGACCCAAAACACAGCATGGCATAAATGGCAACTGCTCTTTTTTGCAGGTGCATCGCGACTGCCTTTCTCAGCACTTTTGCCCTCTTTACCGGGGTGCGGAACCGAAGCAAGAACGACCAACAGCGAGACCGGCGGGTTAGGCAGGTGCCAACGGGCGACATTTGCCGTCTCTATCACGGTAAGTGAAAAATGGCAGGTGCACCGCTGCGCCTGCTTTGCCCACTATGTGTGTTACATCTCTTGGGTGACTTTAGCGCTGAGGTCGCTGTAAGTCACAGGCGTGTGCCTGTCCTGTACTCCGTAATTCAAAGTTAAACCAGGGTTGCGAAATTAGTACTACTGATTTTAGTACTTTTTAGTACTACTGTAGTACTAATGGGTAGTATAGTATTAGTACTGATTTTTCAGTACTACAGTAGTATTAGTATTAATTTTTTAATACTATAGTAGTATTAATATTAATTTTTTAATACTATAGTAATATTAATAGTAGTATTAGTACCGGTAAATACTATTAATAGTATTATTATAATCTAAATTTAAATATTTTATTTTATTTTTAATTTTTTTATTAATTAAATATTTATTTTTTAAAAAAAATAAATAATAATTTTTTTTTTTGGTATTAATATTAGTATTAGTATTAATTTTATACTTGAAATTAGTATTAGTTTTAGTATAAGTTAAAAGGAGTAGTATTAGTAGTAGTATTAGTAAAGCTTAATATTAATTAGTATTAGTACTCATGTTACGACTTTAGTATTAGTACGGGTAAATACTACACTATTTTACTAATTTCGCAACCCTGAGTTAAACAGACCTGCCAGACTATCAAGCTAGCTGATAGGCTTTGGGCGGGCCAGTGCCGTCTGACTACGAAGTACTTCGTAAGATACAGAGAGATACAGGCCTACATTTCGTACTCAGTTGTGCCACCGATGGCAATTGCCCCTCTCCGTGGCCACGAAATACATACCCGTTTTGCGCAATAGCTTGAAGATCCTCCTGGCGCCCGACCAGACCCTTGCCACGATGCTGGGACGACCGACGGGTTCTGGTGAATGTCTTTGTGTTTTGGCTGTCAACTGTCAGTTGACATCGCTGACAGTGTATTGTCATGCCGCCTTTTCTTTGCGGTGAGTGAGATACTGGCAGTCACAGGTACACGAACAAATGCATGCACGTCGTGCATTCGACGGCCGCAGATGGCCCTGCAGCGCCCACTTTGGCTTGGCTTGCATGCATGCATGCAAGCACTGCACTGCACTGCATATGGTAAGATACGGAGTGAATGACAAACCAGACGCAAAAGACGGGCGAAACGAATCGGGATACAATGATGCACAGTTGGCTGCAGCACCCGTCATTCTTCATCGGACAGCGACCCGACTGCTGCCTGCACAAAAGACGTGCTGCCTGTCGTCACTTGCACGGAACAGACCCATACGAGGACCGACAACGTTCGTCGTACAGATAGCCATAATTTGTCTCTTTCGTCGCGTGCAAAGCGAATGGGCATTGTCCTTTGGGAGCCCGAAGACTCGGTACATGTAGCCTCTGGTCGCAAGAAGCCGGTCGCGAACGAATCTGCTTGGGCCTTTCTTTAGGTATGTACTTTCGTGTCCGACTTTTCTTTTGCACTTTCTTTCTTCTCCCTGGGTTTCGATTTGGGCCTGGCTCCAATCGCCGGTAGCTCCATGATCGACAACCGCCGGTGGATCCTTGCGTCGGACGGCAAGGACCAACCGACCAAAAAAAGGAGCCAAAGAAGTTCAAGCCAAGAAAGAGCAACCAACCAGCCAACGGACGAAGAGAAAAAGGGGGGAAAGGACGAAACGAAGGAAAGAGACAAGAGAGGTGGTGGGGGGAGGGGGGTCGATGAAGGGGCAAAGGCAAGGAGCGATGAGAGAGAGAACAGAAACAGAAGGCACACAATAGGGGCAATCGAGTCACAAAACGAAACCACCACCAAAAACGCCAAAACTGCCAAAACTGCCAAAACTGTCACCAACCATGCTCCAAACCATCGCAGACCATCGCAGACCACCCACCCATTGCAACCATCCCACCGCGAAGCCACCGCCCAAATATGCGTTCATGTACATTACGGAGTACATCAAACGAAACATGGGAATGGGATCCGCACGAGGCAAAGGGAGGATCGCCCTCTACGATGTAAGTTTGGGGGTTAAAAAGGGCTAAACAAGGGGGTGTGCCACTTTGAGGTGGGACCTATCCGGGGATGTCTTTTTGTGAGCTTGGCTTTCTTTCTCTTCTTCTCTCTACTGCGTACTTTTTTTTCGTTTCTGCTTTTCTTTTGCGTTTCTTCTGCGTGTCTTCTGCCGCTTTGCCCGTCAACTTTGCCTATCGACAGTTGCCCGCGGCAATTTGGTGCCCTTTTTGTGCCCTTTTGGTGCCCTCAATTGCCCTCAATTGCCCTTTCGTGACATTCTCAATCATCTCCAGTGGGGCTGTCCTTTTGCCCATTTCAAACTTTACATCAAGTGTTCTCCATCTCTGGCTTGCGTCGTGTGCTTCTCTTCCCGCCATTTGATGTGGCGCCGCAAGGGGGATCATTTTTGTGGACTCCCGCGACTTTTGACCAGAATATTCTGACTGTCTCCTGATTGTGTTCTGACTTGACGAACAAGGAGGCGGCTGGCATGACAGCACACCACTTGGCTGATACCAAACTGAATGCGTCCGTCCATCGACGATGCAAGCCCGGCAGGCGAACAAGACGAACTCTCGCTCACCGCCATCCCCGCCCATGACGGCCGTTTTGTCCAAATAGACGTTGCACAATCCTGTTCACGGGGCGGGTAGACGGTTGCACGGCGGTTGTGCAGCAATTTATCACGCATTTACTTACAGCGACACGTTGTGCAAAGCAGAGAGGAGTCGAGGGTACACGCCGTCACTCACTAGCTTGCAAGTGTAAGCTTGTACCTCTGACTTGGCACAAACAGCCGCTTTGCCTTTTTGTGGTACTGAGTACTAAGATACCAAATCGAAGGAACGCACAAACCGCACAAAAAGCCCACCTACTAACAACAAAGAAGAGCACAAAACCTGGGGTTTGACTCCGGGCGATCAGCAGTCGCTCTTCTGCTTAGGCTGCCTTTTTTTTTTGCCTCGTGCGTTGACTCTTTGTCAAAGGCCACCCGAGGGGACCTGAAGAACGTTTGGAGGGAAAGCGGTTCCTCACCCGCCCAGGCACTGGTTGGTCCCCAAGCGCTTTGGCAGGTGGCAGTTTTGTTTCCAGAAACTGGAGCGAGGGCAGGTTTGCAACCAGGGAGTCAGTCCTCTGGACCTCGAGGCTGTCCAGGCCGCTCACCTTTCATGTGGGTGGACATTTTATGGACGGACACGACACATGCTTGTGTACTCCGTATGTGGTCCAAATACGGGATGTTTGCCTGCGAATCCCCATATCTGATGACCCAGATATATACGCACACATGTTCATGTATTTGCCCAGTGGGAAATAAAGGGGGGGGGGGGGGGAGGCAAAGTGATTGGGCCACAATGGAGACATCCTGCGTCATTCTTGCCATTGTGCGGCAAACATCTTGACGATTTTGCCTTCCGCGTCGTCACCATTGCAAGAGACACTTTCAAAGCAGCGACAGTGACTGCGACATTGCTTGTTCCACTTTTGTCGTCCACCGATCGGGTTTGCCATGCCCCTTGCCTACCGCACCACTGGGAAAACGACTCTTCCCCATTGCCCTTTCTTCTTCCTTGTTGTTTCTATTTGTGGTTTCTCTGTTCGTCTTCTTTGATGCCCTTCTGAACCTAGAGCTCCGACCTCAATGGCTCGATTTACTTCCCGACCGGGATACCCTCCCTTTTGCCTGAGACATGTGTCAGAAAGGCCCATGACAGGCATGGTTCTAGTCCTGCTTCGTCTGCACCAAAATGCCAATACGGGGGACGACAAAAAAAACAGGGCAAATAGGGCAAATAGGGCAAACAGGGCAAATTTAGGCGCAACCACTTACACGAGCAAGGTTCCATCCAAACCCTGGACTTCTGCGCTACGGAGGCTGGATAGTGCTGGGCAGTGTCTCACTGTTTTTGGAGTTGTCGTGCGCTAAAGCCATGAATTGCATCTTGCGACTTGCGGTGAAGAAAAAGAACAGAGCAAAGCGGACCCGAGGCTACCGATGGTATGCCAGCCAAGCTCTCGCTCGCACTTTACTTTGTACTTACAGCACGTAGCGATGGACACTGTGACGTTGGGCTCGGCCTGGCTGATCGGACCTATGACAGCCCACGACAAGCGACCAAGGGAAACGAGAGACAACAACACGACAAACAAAGTGGAAATACTTTGTACGCCTACGCCTTTTCTCCGCAAGCACGCATTTGCTCACCCGTCTCGAGTCAACCTGCCCCGAGTCATTCTCAGTCTTTTTTTTTTTTTGTTTCGCTGCCCTCAATGTAATTTACTTGCAGGCTTTCTTTTATTTTTGCCCGTTACTGTTCATTCTTGGATCTGTCTGCTTTTGTTCTCTTCACAAACGCGTACATGTACGTTGTTGTGCGGCTCCGGATCAGGACCGGCACCAGTGCCAAGCGACATCCGTTGCTGTGCTTGTTGCTTGTTTTTATTCGCTATTCTCCAACAGTACATCGTATTTGCGACTTTTGTGCCCTGAGCTGAGATGGATCAATGCTTCCGATTTGCGCAATGCTCCGTGCTCCCGAATCGAAACTAAGTTTGCATATATCTTGCCCGTTTGGGCAGCTGAGACATACTGCGTACTCAGTACATGTACACACGCACACACACAGAAGTACCCCATAAAATGTCCGAGTTTCTCGAGGTACTTGCTCGGAAGAACTTCAAGTGCTGTCTTAATTCCCTAGCGCCAACAGACACATGGAGGATCTTAGGGGGGGGACAAAAGAGGCGCCCCAGGTGTGCGTTGTGCACCGGCAACTTGCTGCGAAAAGGGTTTCCCCGTCCCCCTTGCTTTGTGGTACAAGTACATTGAACGTACTCGACCAGAGCCGACGGAGATAGAGAGGCCAACAGACACACGTTTGCCGGCCGGCCGGCACGGCCTGATTACGAACAAGGCAGGTCGTTCTGAACGAGGAAAGAGGCCGAGCAAGGAGGGAGGGAACCATGAAGGGGAGGGAAGACCCAGCACGCCCCGATGTGGCATTCATTTTTCTTCAATGGCCCGGTATCCGACTGTGCACCAACAGCCAACAGACAGAGAAAGCGGGCAGGTCTCCGGACCAACGAGCGTGCGTGTACTCAGCTACAAAAAAGCAGCGACTTCCGTTTAAATACAAGTATATTCCTCTGTACGTGGTACCTTTGAAGCATTCCCACTTGCCGTCTTTTCATGTCTTGCCGTTGCGCTGTCTTCTTGTTTTACGGCGCGCATGACAAAGTCCTTTTTCTTTCATCGGCTACGATCCGACACCATCTTCGCCTGTCGGATGCAAGATGAAGGGGGACATCGGGGGACATCGTCCAAGAAGAGGATAGCCCCTTGTCTGCCAAATCAATTAGCATGGAAATATGTCCCAAATTCTTCAAATTCATTTTCTTTTTCTTTTGCCGTAGATGCGGCGCCAACTGCACTGCACTCCGGAAATGGTCTTGTTGAGCTCGTTGGGGCCCAAGCGACATTGGCGAGAGCACATACTCCAGTAAAAACACCAAAGGTTGGTGCGTGATGTCGGGCCTTTCACACCGCAACTTGTTAACTAATGCATGATGTTTGCTGCATTGTGCGAGGCCCGTGTCTCTTTTCTGTTTTTACACTTGTACAGTCATCCCAAGAAAAAAAAATCATGGGAGGGAGGGATGCATCTTTGCCTGCTATTGTGTCTTTTCACAGACTAAAATGTATACGTACACCAATAAAAAAAAAAAAAGAAAAGAACCATGAACACCAATTACCCGGGTTCTCGCAACACTTCCGTGCAGATCTCTGAGAGAATCTAGAGCTGTACGCGTACTCTTTTTCTTATTCTGTTCAAGGTCTGCTTGCTTGCTTTCTTTTTCCTTGTTTTAGGTGGCGTTTTTACCATGAGAGCGGTTTGGTTTGAGGTTTCTTAAGGCGTCTTCGTTTTCTCTTTTTGGCATGGCTTCCCTCTCTGGCTGGGAAGCCTTCAATGGAAAAGCAATTACGACGTACTCCGTACCAGGACAAGACAAGGGAGAGTACGAGAAACAAGACAAGGGGAGAGGAGCAACACGACTGACCGGACTGAAAAAAGAAAGTCCCAAGACAACACGGGACGCCGTTCTGTATTGCACATGCCAGCCACACAGTTCCTGGGCATCAACAACGCTTGGACGAAAAGGGACTTCAAAAGGGATACGGAATCGACACTGATAACGCACGTCGTCATCTCATCTCGTATGTTTTTTTGATGGCGGTCGTCGTCAGTCAAACGTGCGGCCAAAATTACCCACAAAGGCAAAGAAAAAAAATAAAAGGGTCCCAAACTGCCGCGAAACTATTTGAACAGACAAACCTTCACCCAGGCGATCTCGTTTCCCCACAGTACTGCACTTGTTCTTGTATTTGTACACCTCGTCCCAAAAGCCGAACGGACGGAAAAGCGCAAAAAAAAAACGTGAATCGAACTGAAATCAACACACCACCCTGCCCTGAGAAACAGGCCATAATCGGCAACAATCCACCACGAAGCGACCACAAAAGCTCACGGCATTACGCATACAGGCTCTGAAAAGGACAGAGGAGCGTCGGTGAGCGTCGGTAGACGGTTGCTCCAGCTTGACTATGTACTGAATAGAGGAAAATCCGGTCCCTGGAGAATACGGTCCCTTACTGGGTTGAGTGCTGTTCCCATAGGCGAGCGAGGCGAGCCAAGCCTTGCAGAGGTACCTTTTTCTGGTGGCTTCAGGACAAAGAGGTGCCTGACATATCGAGAACAGGTCAAAGTTCAATCAATATAGGGAAAAAAAGGCAGAGTGAGAGAGGGGGCGGAAAAGGGAGAGAGGAGAGAGAGAAAAAAAGAGAACAAATTGAAGACAATGCAACAGATGTTTTGCATGACGTCGGTACTGGTGGCACTGCATGAAAGAAAGAGACGGTGTACGGAGTATCGATGCAGCCCTCCGGCGGGCACGGCAGCACATTGTAGGGGCTGAAGTATGGCATGAAGCATGAAGCGATGCCAAATCAAAACTTGCGTACTGTGGGCATCCGGAAGGTACCACCAACAAGTCCCTTCTTCCACTCTTCGTCGTCGTCCTACCACGAGACAACTGACAACTTATTATTTTAATGATTATTATTTGCTTTTTGGTCGTTTCGCCACCGTGGCACTGTGGCTGTTTTTTTTTTACGCTTAGCATCATAATCGTAGAAAATCCGGGGGTCCTTTTTTTATTTTTCCCTTCCCTGGGGTTGGCTTACAGACAAAATAGGACCTTTTGTTCTTTTCTTGTTTTGGCCCTGTGTTTCTTTGTCTTTGCCCGCTGGATACTTGCCCGCTACGAAAATAAAAATGGTTGCAAAATAGATGGAAAACAAACGGCGAAGCAGCCGGGCCTGTTGGACTCGACAGAGTTACGACAAGAGTACGGAATCGGAGCCGCAGAATGGAAGGATGCACAGCAACCGCTGCACACGGGGTCTGCTGTTGAAGAAGGGACACACGTCGAAAGGCCAATATGCGAGGGCCCCTCAAGTCGAAGCAGATCCCTGAACCGAACCATCGTTTACAGGTTTCTCTCTCTCTCTCTCTCTCTCTCTCACTTTGTTCCTAAAGGGGCATCTCTTTCGTCGGGTAGGCGGGGGAGCGAGGCCACCGCGGCGTGGGGCCCAGATTCCTGGGGAAAGAAAGGGATAAGGAACGAACCTAAGGGATGGGGGAAGAGAAAAGTCGTAAACCACCGCGTGGAAAATCCGCCACGGACAAAAGACAAAAGACAATACTTGAACTGGTAGGTCAGATACATAAAACACACCCAATCGAAAATAGGCAAACGGCAACCGACAACCGGCAACCGGCAACCGGCAACCGGCAACCGGTCGACGCAATGTCCCGGCCGACACGGTCTCCTTCTTCGTACAGCACAACACTACTGAGTACGCAAGATACGCCTTCTTCCCCTTTCTCGTCCTCAGTGCACCCTTCACGTGTCAAGGTGTCAAGGGCCTGATGCAATCACCATCAGAAAGAAGAAAAACTAGGCCACGTCGGCGGTTGTGCATGGCTTGGGGCGATTGGACTGTCAAAGAGGCAAGCAACTTGGTAAAGAAGTGTAGTATTTGGCATGGCCATTGGTATTGTGCAAAACGCTGCAAAAAGAAGAGACATCCCTTTGCCTTTTCTTGAAATGAGATACCCATCCCCACCGAGTACAAAAACCAGAGAGCGCCGATTCCCAAAACGGGATTTCTCCCTCTTTTCAACACCGCCCATGTAAGACACAATAAAATAAGAGAGATAGTAGAAGACTGTTGTAAAGAAGGCAGAATCTTTTGTTTGCATTTTCCCCGTTTCCCAGTGTACGGGTAGTAAAAAATAAAATAAAACCAAACCCAAATCCAAGTCCTATCCCCAGGTATAGCACTAATAAAGTGTGATAAAAAAAAAGAAAAGAAGGATGAAAATAACACCGGCACTTTTGTTCCTCCATTTAGGAAACCCATACAGCCAAAAAAAAAGACGCTTGCAATCGAAAGAAAAAGACGTAAATCGCAAAAGAAGAATTCAAGAAATAACAAAGACGAGTCGAGACTTTAGTTCCCACTGTCAAAATTGTGGCAGCCGCGCTCGTGGCGCTTCATGTTGCTGCGCACGCTAAAGGCCTTGCCGCAGCCCTGGTGCGGGCACTTGAAGGGCTTCTCGCCCGTGTGCGAGTGGCTGTGAATGCGCAGCGAACTCGGGCGGGAGAACGCCTTGTTGCAAGTCGGGCAGATGTAGCGGTCCTGCGACTGAGGGAAGGCGGCCGCAGCCGAGGGCGAGATGTAGTGGTGATGCTGCCACGGCGAGGGCTGGTGGTGAGGGTGGACGTGGTGCGCGTGGTGCATCGGCGGGAATGTGCTGGCACCGACCTGTGGCAGAGGACGCTGGTAGTACATGCCCGGAAGCTGCTGCGGCTGCGGTGCCTGGACGGACTGCTGAGGCGGTGGTGTCGGCTGCTGCATGGCCGGGTAGTACATGGCGGCAGTGGCGGGCGACTGGCTCAGGTAGGAGGTCTGGGCGGAGTACGAGGGAGCACCGTACGAGGTCGTGGCATGCATAGAGATGCTGCGTTGGGGCTGGGGCTGGTGGTGGGTCTGCTGCGGTTGTGACGAGGACTGCGAAGACTGCGACTGTGCGGGCGACTGGTACTGCGAGGGGTGCGAGCTGGGCGGCTGCGAGGAGTGACGGGGCCCCGACGTTGCAGACTCGTGGCTGAAAGGCTGCTGCGGTGGTGGCGTGGCCTCAAAGTAGTAGTTGCTTGTGGAAGCGGCAGCCGCCATAGCGGTGGCGGCAACCGAGTGAGGCAGCTGATTGACGGACTTGGTCGAGGGCGAGTCGTAGCCATTGCCGAAACTGGCCTCGGAGATCATGGGCGGCGTAGGCGGCAGAACACCGCCACGCAGACTCAAGGGGTTGGGGCTGTAGTGAGAAGAGTTGGGCCGTGTGCTTGGCCGAGAAGAAGCTGCAAACGTGTTAGAAACAAAACAGGCTTTAAAAACTGGAAAAAAACAATGTGGCGCAAAGGACTCACAACTGAAGGAAAACTCCTGCTGCAGGACCTGCTGCTGCAGATGTTGTTGTGAGGACTGCTGCATCATTTGCTGGGACTGGGGCGAGGTCTCTGAGGTGGGCGAGCCTTGGTCGGCCAGGTCAAGCAGGTTGGAGATGGAGGGCAGAGAGCACTTGGTGTCGTCCATAGGCGGCGAGGGGGGGCCTTGTGGTTGTTGGTGTTGCTGCTGCTGCTGCATGTGGCTGGGATAAGAAGCGTACTGCGAGACGTGGGAGACATTGTGCGAGAGGCTCGCCTGCCCGGCGTAGGGGTTCGACAACAAACCGGCTGCCATGTTGTGCTGTGTGATGTGTAAGAAAAAAAGGGAGACAAGTATGTATCAGAGAATTATGGTGAAGGTGCTCTGAGCGGTTGTAAAGTGGTGAGTATCGTATGGTGAATTTGGCGAGAAATGAGAGTTCGAGTCGAAGATGTCGAGGATTTTGAGGTAGTCAATAAATATATTAGAACCAAGAACCAGCTGGGATGTTATTGTAATAAGAGTAGTAGTATAAATCTCTTAATGCTGGTGAGTTGTTCTGCAGATCGAGATCATAGAAAGATGTAAGAATGGTTCGAACAAGGGAAAAGAAAAAGAGAGAAGGGGAGGGAAAGAAAACAAGGAGTAGGAAGTGGAGGGGAGGGGCGGGAATCTTATAAGTTTGCATCGACAGTTGGGAGTCGAAGAAGGACAAGGCAGAACAAGGTTGGCCATCAGTTGGGTCAAGCAAGCGAGCATGCATTTTTGCCCAGTGCAAGTTCCAGGGACCCAGTGGTACTCCGTCTTCCGTTCTCCAGGGGGTCCTTCTGGGTTGTCTGGGTCGTCTGGGTCTTCTGGGCCTTTTTGCTGGGTCTCTTCGCTACTGGCATCATTAGCACTGCTGGCGCCGTTAGCACTGGACCGTTCTTTATTGGAGCTGGCCGGTGGACTGGGGCGAACGCCAGTCTGCCAGTTCTGCGTTATTTCGCCAGATCCCTTTCCAGTGCACCACCGCTAGTCGACGACGTACGCAGTATGTAGTGTACTTCATACCAAGTGAATTTGCACACCCCCTTGTTGCTCGTTTTTACACCCGCCAAACCCACAACGTTGATCCCCTAGGCGATGTGCGGCCAGCGGGCCCCATCTATCACAAAATATGTGTGGGTCTGAGCCGAGAGAGTCTTGGAGGGGTGTGGTGGGCGTGCATGTTCGCTGGAGAACAGTGAAGGGGGTGTGTGCGTCGGGAGAGGGAGGAGGCGGGAGAGCTTCTTGAAGAGTTTCTGCTTTGGCCTGGCGTCTGTTGTGGACCAGGGCTGTTTGGAGTTGGACTCGGAACCGACTGGATGTTGGGAGTGGGCAAAGGCAAAGGCGAAAACAACCCAGGCGCTGATCAGATCAAGAGGGCGAGGAAGCAAAGTGAAGCAGAAGAAGCAGAAGAAGCGGAAAAAAGGAGATGCACAAGAGAAAAAGGTGTGTGTGAGAGAGACAGAGAGACAGAGAGACAGAAGAAAAAGGGAGAAGAGAAGGCAGGGGCACGACGACGACCAGGGGAGCAAGGATGCACAAACATCCGAACGCAGGAGGCAGGTACGAAGGCCTGGTCTTTCCTTATTTTGCTGTTTCTGCGGTCTGCACCTTCCGCGCCCGAAGCCTGCCAGGGAAGGAGCGCTTGAGCATTATTTTCTCGGAAACTCTTGCAACTGCCACCTGCCACCGGGGGGCGCTCGATGAAGAAATATGGGGTCCCATAGTACGACGTACATGTACTTCGTATGTGTGCGACATACGGGGCTACATACATGTACACGGAGGCAGATGTCAATACGACGGCAGGTACGAAGCAAGCTCGGACCAAAAAACAGCGGTTGCAGGCAGGTACAATCAAGATCGGGCAGAATACGAACGATGACGGTTACGACGGAAGATGCCACAAGCTGCACAGGACTAGTTGGTACGCAGTACGAGACTACTTACATATACAAGCTGGACGACGCACGCGGGTGGCAAGAAACCACGTCTGCCAATGCCACAGCCGCAAACGGCAACCAACACGAATGCGAGGATGGAAGAACAAGCGGACGGCAAGAAGAGAAGACGCGAAGACGAAAAGACGGAAAGACGGAAAGGGGGGCTGAGAGGGGGAAAGGTGGGAGCTTGACCCTTTGATGAGCCACGAGGGCACCGTTACCAGGCAGGCGACAGGTGGCGTAAATGTACTTGCAGGTCGTGATGGTAGCAAAGATGGAGAAGAAGAACTTGGAGAGACGAACGAACAAAGACGGTCTTGGTGACCGGCGACCAGCTGAACCCGCTAACACCGAGTCAAACCACTCCGATGGGAATCCGAGACGAGGGAAACGTGATGGCGAGAGTTACATCTACATAGTACGGATATGAAGAAGGACACTAACTAGAACTCCGTATTTAGGACGGTGTATTTCCAACAGCCAATAGTCGGAGGGCACTTTTCCTCTCAGGCAGTTGTGGCCCTACTTTGGCACTTCTGGCCCTGTTTCCTGTTGTAGTCTGGCGCGTGCTTCGGGCCACCTGGGAAAATATCCGTTTTTATTGTTCTTCTTTGCCTTTCTTTTACGGAGCACTCTCTCTCTCCATACTCGTACGCGTATTTGCTTTTGTGCGCCTCTTCTGCTTTATGGGACCCCTGTAATTCTCATTTTGTTCCCAGCGCTGCTTTACATCGTACTGTTCCGTGTGCTTTCTACCCACCCAGAATCCCGAAGATTCCATTCTTTCCACTGTCGGACGCCTTATCCGTTGGCGATCCGCCTTCCTGGCTTCCTGGAATGGGAAAAGGCTAACTCGATTTCGTAGTTTTATTGTCTCGATTGAATTGTGTCCATGGACTCCGTATATCGCTTTGTATTCGACTTTTGCCTCTTATGTTGTGTTGTGGACATACAATGGGAATGTCCACTGTCGGCAACGATGGCAGGGCTTTATTTGGAGTTTGGAGTCGTCTCGTTTTTACGTTTGTGGTTTGCGTCCTGTCTCCTGTCACTTTCGCAGGTGCGTTTCGCAGATGCGATGACAGCAAGCCTGTCTACTGCTTGTGTTTCTTGTCGTGCGCAGGAACCCTTCCCGAACCCCCCCGGTCGCGACGTCACGGACCATCTTGCTGTGCATCGGAGAGGGGGGGAGAAAAAAAAAAGAAAAAAAAGAAGCGACTGAGCTTTGAGATTGAGGGGAAGCCACAGGGAGTTGCAGAGTGGCCGTTTGGTGGTACTTTTTGTGCGGGGCGTTGCACGAAAGTGACATCGCCCTACATGTGCTACAGGCTACGGAGCAGGTGCAACCGTGCACACAGGCTGCAGTCTACAGTGCATGCCCCCACTCCCGACACCCCTTGTTCGCTTTGGCTTCTGCTTCTCTACTCAGTACGCATAGCCCCTGTTCCCAAACCAACGGGACAAAGAGGGAAAAAAAGGCAAAACACCCCCTTTGACGTCGAGGACGGAGTACGGATGTGCAGACTTGAGACGGCCGTTCGAACAAAAAGGATGGCAGGCGTGACAGAAAGCTATATTTACACCCGACAGACACAAAAAAAAGACAAACGGGCTGCAGAATCGCCAGTCGAGGCTTGACAGCAGTGAGGCCGCCACCGCGTCAAGGCTGTGACCGGATTCTCAGGCGGATCTTATGCCGTCCGGCTCTTTTGCCCCAGGTTCGACTTCGAGAGCATTGTCTTGTATGTCTCGAGTGTCTTGTGTGGCTCTTGTCCTTCTGGGCGCTTGTTTCGAGCCTCCTCTTCTCGTTGTCTGGGCGCTGCTTTCTGCACACATTTGTTCCAGAACACTCTTGATCGGTGGCGATGGTCAGATCCTGATCGTTTTGGCCCGTGGCTCTTCTTTGTTTTTTTCTTCGCCTGGGTTCTTTGCGGCTTTGGCGACTTTGGCGACTTTGGCGACTTTGGCGACTTTTGCTGCTTATCGCAGAATCCCGACACGTGCATCCCGTCTTTATGAAATTCTGACTTCTTCTGACTTCTGATGCAATTTTGCTGCTCACCCGGGCCTGGTCTTGGTTGTCGCCACCCGGAGCTCGGCAGTTTGGCTCTTCGATGCGCTCAAGTTAGTCTGTTTCGTCGTCGTTGTTGTGCCTAGGATGTATTACGATGTACGATGTCGATCAACGGCCACAGCTCGGAGGTGTGTGGGACAAAGAGAGCGGAGCTTTGCCATCTGGCAATCTGGTCAGGGCAACAAAGTATCCGTGTCGACTTGGGAGCTGCTCAGTACATGTACATGTACATGTACGATGTACTACTGCTTCGATTGGGCCCGTCTATCTCGAATTGCCTGCCGGCATGGACAAGGCAGAAGCGGCACTAAAAGCCACGAGACCTTAACCCACTAGCGCTACCCAATCCATCCAATCCATCCAATCCACCCAGTCCACCCAGTCCATCGTACCAGTGTGTACTTAATTCGTGCTTATTTTCTCTCCCCATTCAACCTTTCGCCGGAGGACGAGTCCGCTTCTGTCGTTGGAGAGAGAAAAGACGGGTACATCGTCAACCCCTCGTGGGAATGTCACAAGCGTCCTGCACAAAACCAATAACCAATCTGCACGGGCGGGCGTGGTGTCCCCATGCGACAACAATTCGACGCATTCGTCTCTTTCGGACGGTGGCGACGGAACGGGTCCCCAGCAAAAGTACCTTTTTGCTTTTGATTTCGTGGCACGTTCCGGCCGAAACACGCGCGATGCGCTGCTTCCATGTGTACGTGATACATGTATGTGCGCTCCTGGCGTTGCGACCCAATACACAACAATACATAGTAATCTAGTGAGAGTGCGGGCAGGCAGAGGGCCGGCAGGAAGAAAAGACGAAAAGGCGGAGAGGGTTCCGTCGTATGTTGTACATGGACACAGGGTCGGCGCGACTACTGCGTTCACACAACGAGGGGTCACCGCGTCTGACAGGGCTGTTTCGGCGTGGACCGTTCCCGTGCTCTGCAGCCAGCGTTTCCCCGTTCAGAGAATGCGAAAATGCAGATGCTGGTGTGGGATGGGCAGAGAAATGCATGGTCGAGAGCGTGTGTGGGAGGAGTGTGCGAACTAAGACGTTGGTTCGAAAAAGAGCGGCGGGAGGGTAAGGGAGACAGCTGTGACAAGGGAGAAGGGGGAAGGGAGAAGGGAGGATGACTCTCAAGATTGCATATTGGCAATCATACTGAGCAACCATACTGAGTATTCAATAGTGGACAAGGGCACCTTTTGGTAGGCGGCTGGTGTGTTGGACCCAGAGCATGCCAGAAACAAAGGCTAATCTCATATGATCGCCGCATCCCTTTCTACACTCGGCCGACAACGACCCCACCATTGAGAAGCAGAGGGAAGAAGCGAAGCGCAAAGGGTCTTTTCATACGTGGTGTCTCAGAAAGTGACGGAAAGGGGGAAGAAAAGGAAAAATATACGAAAATAAAATAAAGGGCACATGCCTCTCCCACGAAAAGAATGCAAGTTCAGACGGCAGGCGGCAGACGACAGGCGGCAGGCGGCAGGCAACAGGCGACAGGTGACAGGCGACGAACGACGGACGACGGACGACGAAAGACACAACGTGCGGCGGCACATAATACAAAGTACTCCGTACTTTGTACAGAGCCAGATTTGAGACATTGACGTTGTCGTCGTAGGCTGGGACGATGAGGAAGGGACAGGGGTCGGCCGGAACGAAGCTGGTCCTGTTTGGACACACAAAAGCCATGGACGAGCAAAACTACGATGGGGGAAGGGGAGAAAGCCTGTGCGGTCGCAATACGGGACAATCTTTCGCAACAAAGGGGGGGACCCTGGTCTCTGGTCTGCTGGCCGGACAAGTCCGTCTGAGAAGTTGTGATGGAATTCATGGGGGCTTCACGCCCCTCCGAAATAAGGTGAGAGTGAGATCCTCCAATGCGAACAGACCTTTTCCCCTGTATTTTCTTATTATTTATGAGACGCGGCAGTGCGTGCAGTGGGCGGCTCTGCACGCTGGAAAAGCTTGGCAGTAGCAGATGTGCAGTTTACTTACGTGCAGTGTCACTGGTGGACGGCTTCTTGACAATCCTCGGACGAGGGAGAGTAGGGGCAAGGCAAGAAATAGGGGGAAACGGAAGAGTTGCAGAGTTGCAGAGTTGCAGAGCTGCAGAGCTGCAGAACTGCAGAGTTACAGACTTGCAGACTTGCAGACTTGCAGAGTTACATACAACGCGGAGCACAGCGAAAAAGAGATGGCGTCAATCTCGTTGGCCATCAATCGTTGATCCTCCGGAGCAGCGCATCGTTCTTTTTGCCTTGCCCCTGGTGGGGTCTTGTTGAGCAGAGGCCCAGGCCGGGCTGGACGTAATAATACAGGGGGGTCGCTTGCAACAAAAACACCACAGCGCTGTGCCTGCGACAATCCCGGTGCGCTTCCGACGCGCTGTGACGCCGGCGCATCAGGACCTTTAACGGACAAGTCTTTTGGGGCGATATGTGTTTCTTTTCCCCCACTCTCGACTCGGGATGACCCATTCCATCGCCGGACGCATGCAAGCTCGTGATCCTGATACGAATACGTCGTCGTCTGTGGTCCGTGGCCCGTGGTCCGTCTGGTATCACTGCCTGACATTTGTTTTTCCTCTTGTCTCTTGTCATCGTTTTTCAACATGCCTTCGCCCTTGCGGCGTCCTCTTTGATTGTGCGAGCGCGGGCGTTCTTTCACCGTATTTGTAGCGGGCTCCCGCCGCCCGTCTAGTTGCGATTGGTCGGGTTCGTCGCCTGTCACTTCCTAAGTCGCCTGTCACTTCCTAAGTCGCCTGTCACTTCCTAACTGTTCACTATTCACTCTTCACTCTTCGCTCTTCACTATTAGCTGGCACTCTCAGCCATCACCTTGTCTGGAATGTGACGGTCTCTTTTGGAAACGCTGTTTATGGTTAGACGCCCCCTGTCGAGCACTCATAGTCGAGCACTGTCCTAGCCATCGCCGGCCGCCACGCGCGCCATTTGCACGTTTCCCAGGCTTGCCCCAGCCACCATTGGCAAGGACAAAGGAGGCAAACCCGGCTTGAGGCTTGGGGGGCGTGCTCGAGTTGAACGGCGAACACATCTGATAAAACGTTGCTCGGCGGGGACGCTCTCCACTTTTTGTTTGTTTTAGTGCTCCGAGCTCCGAAGCTACTCAATACGACAGCTCCATTCGAGATGTGCGTATGCAGTATGGACATGTATCTTTCGTATTGTCAAGTAAGATACGATGTCAAGGTGTTGTTGTTTACGAGGCTGGACAGCCCTAAGCACGTCGCTCTTTTGGTTGCTCTTTTCGTCTTCTGTCGGCCAGTGTGCGATAGGTAATACATGGAGCTGGTCCATCACATGCCGACGACAGACTCGAATGGGCGCTATCGTCGCACGTTGTGCGACGTTTTGTTGTTAGGGCGCCCCCACTGAGCACATCATTGCGCTAAGACGGTTGGCTCCTTTGCTGGGGCAATCGCCTCAAAAAATAGTGCATCTTACGAGGGCGAGATCGAAAATCGAGACCGGAGCAACGCATACCACAGAGTCGCCCCTTTGCCTCCAACATACAACATAGCTTTTCTTCGCTCTTTGACAGCATTGTACGACGTAAAGATATCATAGCCTCACCCCAAGTGACCCAGACGACAGGTTTTCCATCATCTTCGTTTCATCGTCTTCCTTGGGGTCGCAGCACGACGAAACAGGAAGTGCACTTTGGGGGTGAGCAGTCAACAACGGCTGTGACTCTGCCACGAGCCCCATTTGGCTCATTTGGTGCGCCCCCTCTTCGAGGAGGAACAAAATCGAAGGAGACGAAAAGACGATCCAATACGACGTACATCGGGGGCCCAACGCCAAGCAGCATCCGCTAGTTTCGAAGGAAGGCGCCAGTGTTGAAACTAAGAGACTGAGAACTAAATTCCACGTGCCACACCTTGCTCACCTGGCGCCCAAGTCACGGAGGAAACGAAAAGGCCAGGGGGCAAGGTCGTCGACGCACAGATACGACGAAAGTACCCTGCACTCCACTTGGCGGCGGCGGTGACACAAATGAGCAGGCAGTGGCTAACAATTTGTCTTCCTCTCATCGACCACCTGCCAGAAATGCGTTGGCCCCAGAGTCTCTCATTCCCGCGACAATCCGCCGTATGGAGTACATGTACTCGTACTCGTATCTGTTTTGTTTTGATTTGTCTCGTTGTGTTTCGTTTCTTGGGTATTGATGTGCTGTTTCTATTTTCATCCTTGCAGTCCTTCCTCGCCTTACTCGCTTCGTTCTTCTTTTGCCCATCACTGTCTCTCTCTGTGACGCCCTCCTGCTCATCTTGTTTTTGCCCATCAATTGCCCTATTCTGTCAGTCCATTTGCCATTGCATGCCATTTCCCCCCTTCCCCATCTCCGTGCTCTTTCCTTTCATTCAGCTAGCGCTGGCGGAAGCAACGAGACATTGCTGTCTCTGGTTGTCTCGCTTCTCTTTGGGTCAATTTGTGGTTTGGGTCCCTCTAGGGACGTAGGTGCGATTACGGGATTACGGTGGGGGTCCGACGTCTGTCGCTCACTTTTTCCGTCTCGCAATTGCCTGTTTTGGTAGTTTTCCTCGTCATTTGGTGTCCACTTTTTCCTTCTTGGGCTCTTCCGTGAAGCCTTCTTTTTTCCTTCTTTTCCATTTTTGGGCCAGCCGGGCCAGCTGGGCCAGCTGGGCGTTTCTTTTTTCATTGTCTCTCGTTCTCTCCTTTTTCTCTACGAAGTTCGTCGTAATTCCTCCGTATTGTCTCTCTTTTGTCTCGCTCGTCACGTTCTCCCTAGCACCGCAAAAGAGCCCCTTTCATTTTCCCGTCGTTGTCACTTGAAGGTCTAATCTTCCGCGTGCTGTCCCTTCCTTCACAGCCTCCCGATCGGCAGTCCAACGAGACAAACAGAGACAAAAACGTTCAAAGCCACCTGGAGACGCTCATCAAGTCGGTTTTTTTTTGTTTTTGTCTTTCTTTCCTTTTGTTCGTCATTCAAAGACGAAACGCCGTGCGAAATGGATCGTCGTTCAGCACGGAGAATGAAAGACAACAGAGCCACGGCGAACGCCGTACGGTATGTACATGTACATGCATGCCCCCGTCCGCTCTTTCCCCCTCAATCTGCACCTGCCTCTCGAGCCTCCATCGTAAAGTCCATCGCCGTTGCCATTCCTGTCAATCTCGCTCTCGCGCCCTTTCCCTCCCTGTCGGAGATCGTCCGTTTCGGCAGTCGATTTCTTCTTTTGTGTGTGTTTCCTTTAGTCTCTTCTTGGCGCCTTTTCTTTTTTTCTTTTTTTTTCTTTTTTTTCTTTTTTTTCTTTTTTTCTTTTTTTTCTTTTTTTTCTTTTTTTTTCTTTTTTTTTTCTCTTTTTCCATTTCTTCCATTTGTTCCATGTGCTCGTCCCAGCTGCCCTCAAGACCCAGTTTTGTCTTCTTTTGTTATCTTTTGTTTTCTTTTGTTGTCGTCCCTCCCTTTTTGACTCATTGGCATCATTTGCGTCTCGTCTTTCTTTGGCGGGCCCCCATGGCCTTGGCCAGCCTCTTTTTTCAACTGGATCCGCGCTTTCACGCTCATCTCTTCGGACCACCTTTCCACAACCAGCCATAGCCCCGGGAGACCGACTCGTAGTGTCTTTGGGATGTTTTAGGGCGTAGTAGTGCCTCCAGTGCCTTTTTGCCCACTTACTCTCCTTCTTTGTTACTCTTATTTTATTTTGCCCCTTTCGCCCTCGCTCTCCTCCAATCGCTCTTCTCGAACTTTGTACATCACCCCCCCCCCCCCAAATGCTCAACCTCCGAAATCCCCTCCAACCTCCAAAAGCATCCCCCGGAACAACACGCTAATATCTTTCAGACCAACCACAGTAGCGTCCCCATGGCCGTCGTGGCCGGCTCTGTCGTTCCTTCTTCCCCTAACCGATGGGCTCAACGGGGCCGACCAAAACCGATCGTCCTCCAAGAACGATCCCTCAGAGCAAGATCCCTCCTATCTCCACCTGGGCTGGCTGGTCGGAGGAGCACCAAACGAGCCGAGGCCTTTGCGTGTGCTCTTTTCATTCCAATCTTTTTCCTCTTTTTCCTCTTTTTCCAGATTGCTCTCACCGATGTTCACCCAACGGGCGTCCTGGTCCCATGTTATTTCGTAGCATTTATTATGCAGATCATCGTTGCACAACATCCTACATAGTAGCTTTTTTTATCTTCGTGGGCAAAACAACCAAGACGTGGTAGAACCTAGACTCCTCTTGGCGACCAAAGAGGATTAAGAATGAAAGAAACAGAAGAAAAACACCAACGGCTTTGCACCAGAGATACCGGGAAGCGGACAAGTGTGCAGGTGGACCAACAAGGGGTTTGGGGCGCGACGTAATCCGCCAGACCAGAGAGGACAGTTTCACAGAACGGCATTTTGCCCAATTTCCAAAGCTTCCCAGAGGGTCGAGTCCAGGGAAAGAGAGAGAGAGAGAGAGAAAAGGTGCGAGTTGAAAGAGAAGACAAATCCTTGCTCATGATCCTTCAACTGGTCCCTGCGGTTCCCTGCCGATATGTCGTGGGCCTGATGTAAATGTACATGTACTGTATTGACTAGAGAAAACGAGTTTGATGATTCGATGTAATCTTAAGAAGAAAGCCTCACTGAGCCAAATATAAAAAAAGAAATGCATAAATAAAAAAATTTAAAAATAAGGCTTTGCACATCATAATGCTAGACCATGCTAGTAAAACACGAAGTTGCCGACTCCGTTCGGCGAGAACGACGATGCGCAATCA
Source organism: Sporothrix protearum (assembly GCA_016097115.2). Lineage (NCBI taxonomy): Eukaryota > Fungi > Ascomycota > Sordariomycetes > Ophiostomatales > Ophiostomataceae > Sporothrix > Sporothrix protearum. The sequence goes on along the minus strand of JADMNH010000018.1, from coordinate 527,383 downwards.
AGTCTGCACATACTGAGTACGACGTCGATGGGCACATGTGCAAAGCCTACGAAAAATCCTGCGGCGAACCGGTGCCCATCAGATCCATCAAAATTTCCGTCAGGTCGTTGCACAGTTTACCCAGTAATACGGAGATGAGATGTACATTATTGTGAGGTTTGACGGCGGCCAACAACGGCACCTGCCTGGCACTGACAAGATTTCCCTGTCAGGCCAGCCCTAGCACGGCTGGGTTACCCAGCCCAGGTTGCTGGATTGAGTCTAATCTCGATTTCCCATGTGCCTATCCGCCTTTTACGAGCGTAGCAGGAGGGGGGGGGGCATTACACAATTACTCCGTACGACGTTGTAGAACTTGTTTCCACCAATACCAGATACCAGTATGGTAATACCACCTTCCACCATCTGACAGGCGGCTCGGTGTCGCCTACGAACATCTACGCATACTTCTTCGTATGTAGAGCGCAGATCCTCTCGTTCGCTCCTTGCTTTCTTTTCTTCTAGGAAACGGCATCAAAGCATTCCAGAACGCTCATGACAGTCTGTAGTACATGGACACAACCTCTGCTGCTGGCGACCCTTCTGACTTGTGTGACCGACATCATGCTCCCAAACAATTGTCTGCCCCCCTTGCGACACAATGTTCACAGGGGGCGTGGATGACGAGAGAAAAATAAAACCCCATCGACGAGGAAAGCTGGGAAAACAAAAGGCCAAAAGGCCAAAATGCCACTGCACGGGTCGTATCTATCCGAATGCCGGTGCATTACGGTGTAGTACGGTGCGTCACTTCAGCGCATACTGAGACTGAGTATGTGTAGGCTGTAGGCTGTAGCAGGGAACAAGTCAAGAAGACAAGATGCGCCGAGCATCACATTCCGTGTCCCGTGTTCCGTGTTCCGTGTCCCGTCGTGCGGTTTGTGGGTTTTCTGTGTCAGGTGGGCGTAAACAGGAGGGGCCCCAGGGGTCACTTCTGATGGACGGGTTTCAATGAATTGAGACGGGACTCTGGGTAAAGGGTTGTCCTTGCCCCCCGGTTTAGGACTCGAGAACGACAGCAAGGAAACCGTCTGATCGCCCCAAAAAGTCAAAGCATGGGCAGCTTAAAAAAGAAGAAGGACAAAAAAGGACAAAAAAGGCAAAAAAGGCTAAAAAAGAAAACATAAGGGCACCCCCCTCCTCCTCTGTAACGGTCTTGTAAGGCAGTCCTCTCACGTATCGAAAAAAAGGCTATTTTACTTCCTGTTCTTTGTATTATGCCGGACGCGTCGATCGTGTTCGACACGAGGGGGGCTTTGACGAGCGTCAAAAGAGCATAAAGAAAGAGAGAGGATCATGCTGTTGCATACATGTACATGCAAGCGACAGAAAGAGGAAAGAGAATACGAGGCAGCAGGGACAAGAGGGCGGAAAGAATGCGCACCTCGAGATAAGAGGTGCCGTCGTTTCTCTTTTCGTGTAAGAAACATCGTGTTGCCGGCTTCTGCTAGTGTGTGGCAGTATCGGGCAGCATCTGGCAGTATCTGGCAGTTGAAAGTGCCGGAAAGGGCCTGCAATCAACGGCGCCAGCAAGGGAACGGGCAAAACGGGCACGGCTGAGATCCAATTTGCCAATCTTATTGGAGCTCGCTTAACTCAAAAAGGAAGGGCACCAAGGAAGCCAACAGGGCGAGCCAGCAAATCTCCACTGCCGGAGCTGTTTCCCAGTACGGAGCAAGTGTGCACACCGAAAAAAAAAGAGAAGAAAAAAAAGGACAAGCTTCTTGTTGTTGATCAGTGTTGCATTCGGCTGTGGAGGGGACAAGAGCGAGCAAAAGAAAGCTGGAACAACAAGGAATACTCGAATTTACGGCAAGGGAATCAGGGGAAAATAAGGACGAAAACACAAAAAGAGGAGTCAGATAATCCCCGTCCAGACCGTTGGCCGATGAGAAAATACGACAATGTGTTGTGACGCTGTATTCTGAGGGGGTGCTATGTGCTTTGCCGCAACGGGCATGTTAATCGCCATGGCCGGGCATACAGTGTCAAGCTCGCTGACTGGCCTATTCTGACGTCGATCTTGGCAGAGTCTGTTGAGCGTTTAAGGATTCCCGGCCGATCTGCGTCCTTTTTTTGTTCTTTGCTAGTTTAGCAGGCACTCCGTCGTTCAGTCAGTACGATGTAATGAGCACAGGGGCTGGTCGGCCGAGCTTAGAGAAGAAAACAGAAAAGAACAAGCGTGTAAGCGTGTCTAGGGCCAACGTGTTTTGACGAACTGTCCAGTAAGAAGCAAGTAAGTCGACCTTGGCCAACAAACAGATCTATTGAAAGAAGACAAAGATGGGCCACGGACCACTAGTACCACGGCCAAAAATACAAGGGACTATCTCGTCTGGAGCGTCTGAGCCAAGACGGAGAATTCCGTTGCTGTCCTCATTCTGATTGTTCCTGATACATCAATCCTGCTCAGCACAACGGACGAGACGAATCAACAATTCTCAATGCGGCGATATTAGGTGTACGACGTAGGGGAGGAACGCCTCGGACCCAAGCTTGCTATCAACGGACATGGGACAGGGACAGGATCACGATCTATGAGAAAAATGGGAAACGATCGACCAAACAAAAAAGCAAGCACTGGTAAAGCTGAGGAAGATATAAAAAAAAAAGAATAGGCAACAAGGACGAACAAACAAAAGGAGGGGGGTGGAAAAGCCTGGCGTTGATACGATGCAATGCGCCATTCCCATACTATGTAAAGCGCCGTTGGCGGCAGGCAAGAGAAACACGCTTCAGCAGGAGACACGAAGGATTGCAGACAAAGGGACAAGACGCCACGCCATTCAAGGCAAGGCAAAGCGAAAACCGACGCGGAACGACAGGAAAACAAAGGAAGCACACATAAAGCTAGATCGCATTCGTAAACGCGAGTCTTTTGCCATTTTTTGCCATTGCTCTTGGGGATGCCGCCGTTGATGTTTGATTCTTTCCATAGTCTGCCTACGCCCTACAGAGTAAGATTGCATTCCACAGCTCACAGATACCTCGCATAGCCTAGATAGCTTGCGAAGCGTTGGGGCTTAGCTTTTGCGGAGTACTCGAGGACATCCAAGAGACGTCTCACCGACGAGACGACCGCCAAACAAGACGCGGCACGCCCTACGAGAGTAGAGAAGGCTAGCCTTACACCGCCGCCTCAAGCCTTTGTACATGTACGCCTCTTGAGGCTTCCTCCTCCCTTTAAACCCCCTAATTAATTCTACCAAAACAAAGTGTCGTACGACATTCCCCATGCTATCGAGAAAGCGGATGGCCAAGGGCATGGGATAGCATGGGATAGCATGGGATAGCGCCATGTGAAATTCTGTTAATATTGACAAAGTGGGTGAAAGACAGCGTGAAAGACAAGGCAGAGACAGTGAAAGAGAAAAAGGCTTGAAAAGGACCAAAAGGCCATCGTGGTTTCACCGCCTTGCATCATTGCTCAAAATTCCACTGTTGGTAGTCGTTGGCTTCGTTGAAGGTTGGCTTAAATGGCTCGTTTTACCGTGTTGCCACTTTCTTTTTGTCTACTTTGTATTATTGCCTTTCGACTTCTCCTTTTCTTCACCGGTTCTCACCTTGTTCTTACATACACCGTCTTGGCAGGCTGCCGGGATTCAATTTGCCAACATTTACGTTGCATCCGGACGGTGATTCGTTCGTCACTTTCTTTCGGTGTGTCAGTCTCGTCTCTCTACTCTTTTGTTTCTCCTTATTTTTCTTTCCTTTTTCCTTATTTTTCTTTCCTTTTTTTCTTTTCTTTCTTCTTTCCTTTTGCTGCGTTCTGTTCTTCTTCCGCCGCCCAGCTCTTTCTCCCGTCTGCTGCCTCCATATCCCCCGCTCCCCTGGTTCTTATTCAATCGCCGACCCGACCTAAGTTGCCGAGCCGGCGTCCGGGGGTGCCAATCGCAGGAAGCAAGGGGTGAAATCGGGGCACTGAGAGGAAGGGAAATTAGCAACGCACAAAAAAAAAAAAGGCTACAATGGTTACGGGCAAAAAAAAAAAAAAAAAAGATCGTCGCTGCATGCAGTGGGCAGCGTTACAACGAAAAGTTTTGAAAGTGAGATAGAAACAAGAAGAAACAAATAAACGGTTGGGGGCCAGACTCGGGTCCATTCTTTTCTTCACGTCAGTCTTGCTCTTCCTGGTGATTTCTTCACCTCGGCACACCGTCCCACGTCGTATTCTCCAACTCTTCAAGGCTCCCATCCCTTGCGCGCTCACTGCGAAACAAGGCTGCACAGCGTCCCAGAAAACTGGCAAAACTGAAGACAAATAAGCCAGTTTCAATGCCCTCATTGCACGGTGAAGTGGCTCTTATTGAATCAACTATTACCGCTGTTGTTTTTCTTCCCCCTCTGTTTTTTCTCGACGTCCTATTCGACTTCCTATTTGATTTGATTTTTGTGCCCCTTCTCTCTCTGGTCTGTGTTTTTCTAGCGTTTGGCTATGGTGGTGTGGAGAGAAAGAGCGGTAGCTGCAGCGGCCACAATTTCCAGAAGCTGTGCCAGTCTTCTTTTCCTTCTGTGCTGTCCTGTGCTGCCCACTCTTTTCCACTCGTTTGGTTACCGAGTGCTTCTTCGTCACCAATAATTTCCGCGCCGTCTTCTGTCCTCCCCTCGGGGGCCCCACAGACCCCATCAAAATCAAAATACGGCGTGGTCCTTACCGGAAGCAGACATAATGGCGAGAGGGGGGTACGATGCGGAAAATAAAGAAGAAAAGAATGAGAAAGGGCAAGGGCCCAATCTCGGGAGGGGGGGGGGATGGGAAAGTGGGCATCTATTGTGTGGGAGGACAGAAAGGGCCTGAAGAGCGTAAAGGGCATGAAGAGATGGGGCATGTGTGAAAGCGTGGGCTCTCATAAACTTCCAGCCGAGCAACCCATTGCAATGCAATGAAGCAAGATAGCATGCGATACGACGTATTTGTACAAAGTACATGTAGTCAACACACAGTGAAAGACACAATCACACAACAAAGAACGAGAAGAAGGGCAAATGCGTACGCACAGCTTATTTCGGACTACCATTTAGAAGTGTGACCTATGCGAATAAAGGCCAGCCCTTTTTTGTGACAAGCCCCCTTTGATCCTTTCATCTTGTCTGCGTGGTGGTTCCCCTCTGATCTTCGCGTGGCTCTGCCCTTCCCTTGCCGATCACCAGGGGGGGGGTCAGCACCCACTCTGGGTACCCCTGTTCACTCGAAAGTTTGCACATTTTTTATTTTCACCTTTGATCCCTGTCGTTTTTCTGTCAGTCCACCAAGCCACCAGTCCCACCACACCTTGGGGCATTTGGTGCCCGGCCCTTCTGAGCAGGTGTGCATGCCATGTCTTTCTTTTTCTTTTCTTCTTTTGCTCTTCTTCCTTCCTGACAAATCCCTCTCCACTCACACTCCGACGAAACTTGAAAGGCGGAGGCTTGTGTTATTTTGCTCGACATCGTATGCGTTCTTTTTATTCATTTTTGTCTAGTGGTGTTTGCTTTTGTCTACGGACAAGTACATTCATATATATATGTACAGTAGAGCTTTCTTATTGTCCTTATTGCGCTTGTTTTGTTCACCGCGCGGCTGCAGCGACAGAAATAATTTAACACAAATGACTCAAGAAAAGAAAGGTGGGCAACAGAAGACGAGAAAAAAAAAAAAAAAGAGGCCAAGGTGAGACATTCTTAGCGTGGACTCGAGGGGACGAGCGTTCGGGCAAGACAGTTGAATTGATTTGTCAACACGGAGTAAGAAGTATTCTGCTCCACGGTATTACATAGTGTAAAGACTGGGTATTGCACAGAAAAAGAAATATAGCGGTGAAAGGTTGATAGAAATGCATGGCAACAGTCTTCGGGACAGATAATAACTGAATAGGGGACAAGACAATGTCTGACGTGTACCGCGCCGTTGACAGAGACACAAGACTGCGTACTCCGTACAACGTCGGCCAGATCTCCGGCCTCCCACTGGAATGCGATTTCCATGCATCAGAGATTTAAAAAATCTCGACCTTTTTTTTGGCACACTCTTCTCGTGAGGATGCGAGACACAAACGAGCAACGTTGTATTTACACTCTTTGTTTTATTCGCTCCCCCCTCCTTCCTCTGCTTGCGCGTTCATCGAGTTGCGATATTTATGCACCATCCGTGATGGAACATCCCCTTGCATGAGCGCCGGCGTTCATCGAAGGATCGACCTTGTAATACACTTATGCGTACTGAGTAGAGTCTGTATGTATGTATCTTCCTTCGTACGAAGTAAGATTGCACTATCATAGTGCAATGTTCTTAAGCGCACACATACAAATACAAATCCAGAACCAGAACCACCCCTGGTCCTGTTGTGACCAATTTGGCTCGCTTGCTCTTTTCCACGTGAAAAGCACGCACCGGTCATGGATGGCATGCAGCCAAGGCGGTTAGCTTGGCCTGACGGTTTCCACCCTCTTTTGGTGTCCTGTGTAATACTTAATACTCGGTTTATGGGTGTCGTTCATGCACACTGCGTACAAAACTAAACCGTGTAGCCGTGGGGCCGATTCGATACAAAGTGTGCGTTGCCGGTGCAAGCCAAGAACAAGCCCACAGGCAGCACATGCACACAGCCCTTTTCATACTGAGCATGCAGTTTTTGGTCTCTGTCTTTCTGTTTTTTCTGTTTTTCCTCTTTTCTTTCTAGTTCCATATGTGCAAATCGCACATCCCCCGAGTCGCCTCTCCAAACTCTCACCGATGACGGGCATTATTTTTTTGTCTTGAGTTTTTACAGAAAGATGGACAGAGCCATCGAGCAGCCACATCTTTATTCGTACGACAAAGGTCAAACCGTTGTGCAGACTACATGTACATGTACATACGACGCATAACGAGTGCTACAAGCTAAACCCCACCTCGGTTGTATTGGGTGGAGTCCTCTTTCCTGTTGTCCTGGTCCCAGGGAAATGGACAGACTCGTGGCAGCCCTCCAGCGGAGCTCCAGCGGAGACAAAGGAGAGTGTAAATCATAATCATTAATGATTTTTGATTCAAAATGAATAACGACGCTCCCAGTGGCTGCCATACCGAGTGCGAAGGGGCATTACGTATCCAGGTATTAGATACCGCATTGGCCGTTTCATGGGCAAAAATGGCGTCCATGAAGGTGGCTGGGCGTTGCTGGGCGTTGCTGGGCGTTGCTGGGCGTTGCTGGGCGTCGCTGGGCGCCGCTACGGTGTATTCTCATCCATCCCCTCCTCGGGGCTTTGTTGACGGAGTAATTCAGGAGGAACCTCATAGGGTTTGGTTGTTGTGCTCTAGGTTCTTGGACTTGTGCGCCGTTGCTTTCTCCTTTCTTCCTTTCTTCCTTTCTTCCTCGTCCGTTTCTGATCCTTGTGCGAGATCGGCCCAGTGTCGACTACTAAGAAGAAACCGACGGGCGGATGGGGAAGGAGAAAAAACAAAAGTGAGACATGCATCGTTAGCCTTGACGAGGACATGGTGTTGGGAGAAACATCTCGAGATGCTTGCCAACGGGATCTTCACTCTGTACATGTACATGTATGGGTGGCCTTTCGGTCTTTGGGTGCGCACTAAGAGCAACAACACACTGGTCACCTACGAGTATTACGACGTATTTGTACGAGTCCTTGGTGCGTGAGAGGCTGGCTTCCCTTTTTATTTTGCAGTTTTAGGTTCCTGTGAATTTTTTAGCCCCCAGCGCTAACACGACGGGGTGGTGCGCCAGTGTGTCGATTGGGCGTTCTATGGGGCCCTCCTGGGATGGGGTCTTGAGAACAACAACCTTTCCTTTCTCCATTTCGTATGTACATGTATCTTACATTGTACATGTATCTTACATTGTATCTTACACTCCGTACACTACTCGTATTTCGTCGTAGCTTTGCACCGGGGAAGCACCTTGGACGTAAGCCGTGGGCCGGGGCTTTACGTGAGAGGAGTGAGAAATAACAAAGTATTAAGACAAGAGTACTGGAAGAGGAAGACACTCGGAAGAAACCCCGAGTCGACTGTTGGTGGCACGGATTCTCCGGACCGTCACCACAAGACGACTTTGTACAACACTAGAGTGGCAGCGAGCTAGTACTGCGTACGCGAGGACGGGTAGTGCTGATGAGAGGTGTCTCCCGTGGTCCTGGAGAGAGACTAGTGCGCGGAGGAGAGACGTTGTAGATGAAAAGAGGAAGAAAAGAGTTGCTCACGAATGAGAACGAGAGACAACAGAACAAACAGACTGCATCGATTTTGTCGCTGACCTCTTTTTTCCACTTGTGTTCTTCCTCCTACGCCGCACTTTGCGGAAGAAAAGCTACCCTTTACCCGTCCCTCCTCGCGAACCCTCTCGTCTTGACCCCCAACAAGGCGTCCTGTTGGGCGCTAGACGGATGTCTTTGACTTGAAACCATCCGTGCAAGTGGTGCAAGCGAGCCAAAAGAAAAGAAAAAGAAAAGAGAAGGTAAATAGAAGAGAAAAGGTTGCAGCCTGCTAGGTGCAGAACCAAATTGCACTGGCTCTGGTTCATTGTCCTCAGCTTCTTTTTTTTTTTGCTTCTTTTTTGTCTTTCTCTTGTCCGGCTCTATAAAGTGATTGCTCCTCCACCAACATCACATTTTCTCTCTCGCAACGGCTGAGACGGTTCGGTGTCGTTCGGTCGCCAACAGGCACGCTTGTCCCCAAGCTTTGTCCTTGACAGACGTCAGACGGCTCGATGCTGTTTAGTGTCCAGCAGCTGCCAAAAGAACCTGCCAAGTGATACTTTGCAAAGAGCGTCAATCGTCTCTCTCGCCACTGGCCCGTAGACCGTCTGAAGCGCTCGAACCTCAACTAAAACTATCTTTGCATCCCAGACTTCTTTTGTTGCAGGTTCCCCTTCCCCCTCGAGCTCCCCTCGAGCTCCCCCCTCTTTTTTTTCTTCTTCTTTTCAGTCAGTCTTAGTCTAGCGCGGGCACACTAAATAGGTGATCCCATTTCTCGGGTCCCCTATTATTTGTTCTGTCTGTGTGTGTGCGTCGTGGATCATGTATGTGCGTGCAACGTCCATATTATTCCCTAGAGCAGACATACTTTGTAAGTACAAATAGTACGAAGTACATGTACCGTGTACGACGTACTAAGTACAAAGCTGGCATCAACAGTAGACGGTCCAGACAAGCGACGGCGTGAGAATCCAAAACAGCCCAAGCTGCCCATCTTTTCTGTTTTGTGGTCTTTTTGCCTGCTAGCATCCAGTCAACGTCCTCCTGGATCCAGTTGATCTTGATCGATGGCTCGGCCGTGTCTGGTCCCGAGCGGCGATCGGTGATGGGAAGAGAATCAGACATACACGTCTGCACGATTACGTCTTGCGTCTTTTGTCGACATCACCGCCCGTCATTCCCGTCAACTTTCCAAATCCTCGATCGCGTACATGTACATTGAACTTGTACAGCGCGAGGCATTCCGTATATCGACAATGCACCAACTCAACGAACGAACGTTCCCAGTTGTCTCTCCTTCTCTCTTGCCATTTGTCTTTGTGTCTCGGAGTGGCACGGCTCGGAGAATTGACAGTCCAGTCTCCGGAGCTAGCAAAGATACTCCGCAAACAAGCGCCGGAGGAACAAATGAAAGTAGCGCCAACAGACACTTCTAACCATTCTTAAAAAACGACTCGAGCAAGGCGTCTTGGTTGCCTGTTTTGGTTCAAGACCATAGACGGTCCTAAATTGTCTTCAAAAAGCACGCGTCACGGCCTTTATTTTGTACGTTTTTTTTTTCTTTTCAAAATTCTTTTCACAAGGGGGTGTGTCTATCTTACGACTTACTCCGTACGACATTTTGTTTGCCAATCGTAAGATGCTTGAAAGAGGAGTGGAAAAGCGCGGCTAATGCTGGCGCGGAAGGGGGAACGCCAGAGAAGGACACCATTGAGACGCAGAATGATTGTCTACCTGTCTGCTCCAATCCGTCGACGTTTTAAAAACAAAACTTCTCGGCGAAGCTATCCGGCCACGGTCGGTCTACACCCTCTAGTCGTCGTCGGCCATGAGAGTGGGAAAAGTGCGCGTAACCAGAGTAGACGCTCACCAACGCCGCCCGCTGCCGCGCTTGTGCCCAACCGTCACCCGTCGCCAGCCGGCATCGCTCACTCGTATCGTCCGTCGACGATGAACACTTTTCTCCTATCGCTGTCCTTCCTTCGGCGACAACAGGCCCAGCTGTTTTGACTGCTGCTTGCCGTTGACCGTTGAACGTTGAGCACTGATAGCAGAAAACATGGATTGGCCATATTCCGAGGAGTGGCCAGAAGAAGCGTGTGACGAACAACAGATTGGTAACATTACGATAAACTGTAAGAACTTGAGACTGAAGTAGATTTTGATGCTGTATCTTTGTAAACTGCTGGTTCCCTATAAAGGTACTTTTTTCCCCCCTTCTGCATTATTCAGTGTTTGTTTTTCTTCTCTTTTATACTGGATTTTCACGAGAATAAACAGGTGCTGGGTATTTTGTGTAGAAAGTATTGAATTAAAAAAAATCAGAACAAACCGAAATTATCACCAGATTTGTTACGATCCGGATATCTCGTGCCCTCACATCCTCCTCACTCTCGCTCTTTGCCAGTTCACCGACAACACGAAGCCACATCTGATGCCTGCTTGTCCAGCTTTGCCAACTTTCCAGATTGCTGGCTGTCCAGATTTCTTATATCTTTGATTCGTAAGACCTCGACGTAGATGTGTGATTGGATTGAGGAAAGACGCACAGATGCGCAGATATGTCAGGACCAGGAGAGCCGAGGAACCGTCTGCTCCACTTCTTTCGTCGGAAGCTGTCGATCTCAGGGATGTCTACATCGTACGTCGTACTGAGTATTTACATACGAGACGCGAGAGGCAAGGATGTACAACATCTCATCTGCTTAGTGGATCTTTGTTCTCTCTACTCGTAGATTTTGGAACAACAAGGAACGGATCTGCTTCAGGCGTGTGAAGAGAGCGACGTTGACAGAACAATGCGAAGCTCAGCTGCCGTTCAGCGTTCGACGTATGTCGAGAAACGACCCGAGCGACTAAGGGAGGAGGGAAAAAGAAAGCATAATTGTAACTGGGCACCGGAGCAAAAACACAAACATGGACAAGATGGACGAAGAATGTTCCTCCCTTGATGGCCTCCCATGGCTCCTGCAATCTCTACAACACTCTTGGACACACGGCCTCAACAGCCTTTTACGTATGATTTGCGGTCGTGACGTAGTTTTGTTTTGCTTTGTTTTCATTCTATTTCTGCTGTTTCCACTTTCACCGGTCTTTTTCTTTTTCTTGGGCTCCATTCATCTCCCTGAGCCACATGCCTGCCGGGCCTGTGCCACTTATATCACCCTACTGAGTAGACTGCCCCATCACTGGCTGTCCCACCGACGTCGACCGTGCAACTTCGTATCTTCCGTCTTTCATCTCGCTGTCAATGTCACTGTCAACACCCCTACCTAACCCCCTACCCCTTATTCTCCAACCTCTCTCTCCCTTTTTCTCTCTACCGAGTATCAGTACAAAGTATTGTGGTCCCTCTCAATGATAAACTGGCGACCCACTAAGGATCGCCAAAGGTAACGGTGGCGTTTAGCCCAGTCCCCGCCCTTTTCTGGAGCCTCTTCTCTCGAGGATGGAGCCTTTTGGACCTCGGAGCACAGGGCGGTTTGGCGCTCTCCTGCACTCTCGCTTGGGCGGCTGCGTGTATCAGAAAGAGGAACGCTTACGAGAAAGAGACAGACTAAGCGAGGGTCCACATCGGCGCTTTATCGATCTTTGCTTGATTCTTCAAGGAGAACTTGGGGATAAAAAACCAAAAAGAAATCAACCAAAAAATCCAGAGTTCAAATCATAAATAGGGCGATGCAATGAGATGTACAGAGTAGTGCAGTTTATCTGCATCACGCATGCACTCACTCATGAACGTGCAGCACAAGCGGCACGCAGCAACTGAGACATTGTTCTCATTCCCATTTTACCCGAATAGGAAAGCCAGTCGGTCTCACACTCGCAAGTGTACCCTTTTCATTGTTTTTGTTGTACTCGTCTCGTATTTGACTCCGACCACACTTGTATTTTTGCTCCCGATTCTTTCTACGCTACGCAGCATAGCCCGCATTAACCGCGAGACAACGGTCCCTCACCGACATTTCAGGACTTGTTTTCGTAAGCTAGAAAGTTTGAGTGAGATGGAGAAAGTAGGGATGAAGGCCAGAAAAAAAATGCCAGTTCCGAAAGGTTGAGGACCAAGGAAGGGAAGACGCATAGTTGGATGTTTTTCCTGCAAGCTGCGTCGTGACTTTGTTGATGATTCGCTTTCACACGACGACACTGTTGATAATTCTCCTGTCCTCTCCTGTCCTCTCCTGTCCTCTTTCCCCCTCTTTCTTCTTCTTCGTCTTCTTCTTTTTTCTTTTCTTTCTCAACCACCTCGTCGCCTGCTCTCATGGCCACGTTGTAAATCTCCGTTGGAGATGGAGCCAAGCCCCCCTTTCCTGCCTGTTGGTCAGAAACTCGCCTTCTCGCTGCTCGCCTGCCGCATCGTCCACCATTTTGGTCCTGGCAACCATGCGCCCCCCCCTCCCAACGCAAACCAGCCAAAAGCGCACTTCACTTGTCCTGGATTGGCTTTTGTGATGTGTCTTGTTTTTTGTCTTCTGGCTCAACTGCCTGTTCCGCCGGCCCCCGTCTCGCCCTTGTCTGCTTCTGGTTCGAGGCCTTGCCTTGGGGGCCACGAGTCTTGCGTCTGAGTGGTCCATATGCCGGGGGAGAGGTGCTGCACGAGAGTTCATCTTTGATTGAATTTTGTGCGCACGCCACACCCACCTGAGCTACTGCATGCACCCACCACATCCAGGGTGTTCATCAACGCGCCGTCGGTCCCCATTTACCTTTTCTGTATTCTTTTTATTCCCTTTTTGTTTCTTCTTCTCCCCCGTCACCGTTCGAGGACGCTTTCTCGAAGGGCTCGCGGAATGGGATGTGTTTTGCTTGCAAATTCATGGGGCATCTCCATTCTGACGAGAGAGAACCGGAGACGACGGATACGCGGCGCCGGTGAGGCGATGGAAGTTGTGGGCGGAGGCCACGCTTTTCGGGGTCTGGATTGCGCTTTGGTAGCAGCGTCTGGCTGGTGGCTGCGGGTCGATCGCTGCCTACTGAGTAAATAGTACGAGTATACGAGTCGCCCAGATGCAGAGTCAAAAGAAAACTGTCGAAGCCGGCATCTACGAAGCAGCCGGCATCGAAAAGAAGTGCATGCACACATTGCTCGACTACAGACTCGTATGACAAGAAAGCAGGCGAAGGAAGGGGAGACGTTCGAACAAAGCTGGCAAGAAGAGAGCAGACCGGCACAATCAGTGAAAAACGCAACCGAAAGGCCCATCCAACCCTCAAACACGGTTGGACTGTCCATACATCTTGCGGTGTGTCTCTCTCACAGAGAGAAAGACACAGACTCGGACAATATCCGTCGCCATGGAACAAGATAGGAGCTTGCCGACGCGGAATGAGGATCGGCTCAGTTCCGTGGTCGTGGGTAGAGGTCTTCTTGGGAAGGCCTGCAAGCATTGACCACCAGCCAACAGGCTGACATGGATCATTTCAGATCCTTCCAGGGACAGGGGAAAGGCACGAAGAAGGAGATGAGCAGAGACAAGGACAACGGAAGGATGTATCTTACGACGCAACCTAGTGCCGTGGCACGGGAGAGGCCTGCATGTCCAGGTCAAACAAAAGCACCATCGACAGTCCTAGGGAACATTTCCCTATCTTGCCCCCTCTCTGGGGTTTCGCTCGAGCTGTATCAACGTGTCTCTCGACAGCTCCACGCCTCGTGCATCTCTTTGGATGCTGGTACGCATTCCTCTGGGTTTCCGTCTTTCCTTTACCTTCTTGTTCAGCCATCAAACGCGCCACTGCGCACCAACATGAGCCAACGTGAGCCAACGTGAGCCAATATGAGCCAACGTGAGCCACCATGATCCTTCCAAAATCAAACCAACCACTGTGAGAATCTCCTCAGGAAGAAGAAGACCGCATGCCCTTTCCTCTTTTGCTCTTTTGCGCAGGAGCCTCGTGGCGCCATTCCACACAGCGCATCTTTGTGCGCATCTTGTCTCATCCTGCACTTCGCTCAGAACAGGCGGTCACACATGCCTCCTCTCTCTCTCTGCCCCAAGAAGCGGCAAATGTGCACAGAGGATCCTTCGGCTCGACGATGCTCTGCCTTTAGCCTGCCCCAGTGATCGCCCGTGCAACGCTGGCTTTTGCAGCAAGGCCAGCAGCAGATTCTTTTCATTGCCTTTTCACTGCCCCTTTCCCGCACTTTTCTGCATTTTTCTTCTTTATATTTCTACAATGGATTTGGCGGACCAGCCTGCCAGCCTGCCTGCCAGTCGCCAGCCTCGACCACCGCTCCTTGGCTCGCCTCCGCCTTCCCTGCCCTCACCCGCGCCCCTTTCTCGCCCGTCGGGTGGAGACAGATAATCTACTCCGTACTCCGTCGAGACAGACGATCGACCCGGCGAGGTCAAGAAGTGGCAAGAAAGTCCCCATCGAGGCTCGCCAAGAAGCTCCCTCCCTGGCAAGCTTGTTCCAGGCCGGCAAAACCCCCCTGCGTCATCCATTTTGCGACGACCATACATGCAATACTAGGTTGAGGCATAAGGAGGGCAAACGAATATCGATTTGGGAGCGTGCCTGATGCGTCTGATGGCGGTTGACGAGTATGTCGTACTGAATCAGGAAATCGAAACGTCGTGTCGGTCCTGCGAGCTGCGTAGCCCGTGACTACGAATGTTATATGTCTACGGAGTATGAACATGAACATGCATACGTCGTACACTCCGTCCGATTTACGCCGTTCCGTTCCTTTTGTTTGCACTCCCTCCTCCTGCACCGCACCTCGCCCGAATACGACCTTCTACGGTCGCCGCCATTTGTGCTCGTCTGGCGCATCTGGCACCAACACTCCTCCCTCCAATCGATGATGGCAGCTGTCGCAACTGGCCGTCCCTTCGGTTTGAAATGTCCCCGTGACACAACTGACACAACGATGTTGTGTCGTGGTTCAGCCTCTCCTCTTTTCTCTTCTCGGCACCCGTTTCTCAGCACCCGTTGGTGCTGCATCTCCCGTCACCCCTCTCATCGAAAGAGTTAACAGCATACCAGACGCTGGAGCAACTCGTTGCCGACCGTCCCCGTTGGCCGTCACATCGCGGCATTTCGCCGCTTGTTCCTTTTCTGTTTTCCCTGTTCTGTCCCATCTTGCGCGCTTAGTCGACATTCGTTCACCTTCAAGAAGCCTCCACGCCCCTTTTTCGCCTTTCAGCGTTTGCTTTTTTATATTTTATATTCTTTTCTTTTTCTTGGAAAGCCCAATTTTGATGTGCGATCGCGTCTGTTGGCGCGGCTCGGTTGTGATCGATTGCCGTGTACGACGTACTTTGTATACATGTACAAATAGACACGGCATGTTCTGTCGGAGCTGTGCTCCGGCCCTCCGGACGCCAACCGGTGTCTTATCAAACTAGGCGCGGCGTCTCTCGAACGAACCGTGTCGCTTCCCAGCGCAGAACGTGTGTGGAAAACGCCGACAAAGGGCGAGGCTCTGGTCGCCGCTGACAGAAACCAAGTCAAACCCAGCAGTAGCGTACCCACTTTTTGCGGCTCCTCAAACATAAAAAAGGGCAAAACGCCACCCACCGCTCCACCGCAAAACAAGCCACGACGATGGGATATTTGAACCATGGAAAAACAATGGCATGGCGCAAGAAGGGCGTAAGCATGGCTTTGGCTTTCGGTCGCCTTACCGTGGGTTTCTGCATTCGTCGCGATTGTAATGTTCCAACGCGGCAGATCATCGTCAAGCCACTTTCAGCTATCGTACTAGGGGCGGGCTCCTTGCGCAGACGGCTCCTCCAGTAGAAAGGCCAAATAAGAATGCCATCCACTGAGTCGAGCCTAGGGAGAGAAAAAGAAAGTTTACGGCGTACTTTGTATAGGAAGAAAGGGCTTGTTATGTAGAATCAAGTCTGTAGGCGATTATAAAGTCAAGATATTCTACTTGTCCTCTAGCTTCGCACGACAGGGCAATATACATGTAGATACGACGTTTTACAACGACGTCAAGGACGTTGACAGACCAAGGTCTAGACCGATCTCCATACTTTCCAGGGCGCGGCTGTTGACTGAACAATGCGAGGAGATGTGTTCCTGCAAGGAACGACAATAGCCGCTGTTGCTGTGGGCAAAAGTGGGACGGACACACACCGCTTGTACATGTATCATTTATCACTTTTGCTTCATTTCCGTCCGTTTTCGTACGAGTGCACTTTTTGATTTTCAGCTGGCTGTTCTATCCACCCCCTGTTTTCTTCGACAGATTGTCTCATTACTCGGATGTTTTGATAGTTCCATGCGAGCAGTTCCTTGGCATTTACGACGTACGACGTACGACGTACATGTACATGTACTGATTGATGACTGCCTCTCCCTTTGATATCTTGCCTGCCGCCTGCCGCCTGCCGCCTTCCGCCTGCCGGGCCGTATTTTGCCGAACAAGAGGTTCCAAGTTGCCGCCGCTCAAAGGGATATCCCGTCACCGCGTCTTCGATACCTGGGTGGCACATATACGCGTACGTACTTCATTTTGACCGCTCACACAACACCCGCACGAACAGACTTTGCCAACACACCAATACACCAACACACCGACCGCCAAAACGAGGATTCCCCCCGACGACCAAACAAAAAGCGGAAGCACGGTCGGGGTGACCCAAAGCATGCTGGCACATGTGCTCGGGATGCGTGTTGGTGGGAGAAGAAAAAAAAAGAAGGAGAAGAAGAAAATAAAAAAACGCAACGTCAGCTTTACAGAGCTCAACAATCGGTGTATGTATAGACACGCACACCAGTTGCCCTTTCTCAACGTTCCTTCCCCCGGTTTTTACCTTGTCCCAAGCGTCTCGTCGCTTCTCTTCTGTGGCGTTCCGTCCCGTTCTCCCCTTTTCTTGGGAGCCGACCTTGCCCCAAGGCCTCCCCCCGGACGAAATCATGCCACCTGGTCTGGGCGTTCTAGCGCACAAGAGACAAGAGACAAAAGGTGTGGACAGAGGTGTGGACTACGGTTCCGTAGAACTACGGAGTACTGCGTACGACGTATGTCGTACTGCATCAAAAAGGGCTGCGTAGTACTCACGATGATGCACACCGTATAGATAGATGGGTGCTGCAAGGCGGGTGGTGTGTGGCGTTTCATTTGTGAAAAAAAAAAGAGACAAAGGGCACATGAGCAAATGCTCCTGCACGTCGTCCCACCACTGTAAGTGCTTCTTTTTTTGTCGTGTTCCGATTTTCATTGCTTTCGCTGGGACTTGGCGAGAGCGTAACATGCAAGCCTCTTCAATAATTATCTTGGAAAATGAACAGAGATTAACTGAAGAAATAAAAGAAAGGTAGATAATAACAGAGGAATTCTTTGTTCACAATGCGCCCCCAGTCACCTAGTTTAGAGTGCCGCTAACGACACTTGCATATCTTGACTGATTGTCAACAAATATGAGCAGCTTCATTCGCGAAGCTCTCGTATGTTTGCCCTGTTTCCACGTGCATCGTGTACATGCTTCATCCTCTTGGTACTTCTCGTTCAAAAATGACTTTGCCCTTCACGTACTCCATGCTGTAAACAAATAAAAGCCCGCTGAAGATTATGCCAATTGGGAGACCACATTGATCGTCGCCATCCGTTGTCCATTCCCCCATATGTTCTCCTCGCATCCTCGCATTCTCGCATCCTCGCATCCTCGCATCCTCGCTGCAAACGTGCACCTTGTCCCTAGCACATCCACCCGCACCTTGCAAAACACTGTCCTCCTTGCTGTTGCCTCCTCTCGCACCCCCGACAAACCCGTTCTTCTCGTTCCTTTGCTGTAAACAAGGGGCCGTCGGAGATGATGCCGTCCGAGGGCGACATTTGTATCTTACTGTCCACTGTCCATCTGCTATCGTGTGTTGATGTGTGTTCCTGCATCAACCCTTGCTGCCATCAAGAAGCGATGGAAGACCATGCCGAGCAAGAAAGTTCGTCTAGGCCAGCTTATTTTTTCCGTCCATTTCACACACCGTCCTGGTATTCTTGCTGTTAACAACGATTGCCATCGATGACGGTGAATGCGTACTCCATTAATTTTACATTGTCGCCAGTCGTACATTACGTCCACGCTCCGCATGCCCCCCTCCGTCTTGTTGCTGTAAAAAATGGCATGCCGCAAGGCGATACTGTAATGGGACTTTTAGGCCTTGATCAGGGCCTTAGATGAGACTCACGTCCTCCGTCTCGCGCAGAGTGGCCTGGCTCTCCGCACCCTTGCTGTCTTGCTTCTTTATCTCGTCGCCCTGCTTGCCCTTCACCCCGCTGTTGCCAAACATGTTGTCCACGGTGGCAAAGACGTCGTCGTCATCCTCTTCGTTGTCGTCTTCGTTGTCGTCTTCGTTGTCGTCTTCGTTGTCGTCTTCATTATCGTCTTCGTTGTCGTCTTCGTTGTCGTCTTCGTCGTCGGCATCGTTGCCTGTGTCATGGGAGGGTGGGATGGCGGTCGGACGAGAAACTTCCCGTGATTGCGCCATGGAAAGCGGCTCATCGATGGCGTCCAAGAGAGACAATGACGCAATTTTGGGGTTTGGAGCTTGGAAGACATCCTGTTTGACCTCCTCCGGCTTTGCCGGCTTTGCCGGCTTTGCCAACTTTGCCGCTGTCTTCAAGACCGGCGCATCCTCATCGTCGTCATCCCGCTGAATGACAATCGTCTCCGGCCCCTTCTTCTCGTCCCCGCTGTCCTCCTCGCTCGTCGTCGACAGGATATCGTCCTCCATCTCCGCCCAGGGGAAGTGCACATTCTTCTTCCCGGCCATGCTCTTCTTCATTCGACGAAGCAGACGGGCCTGGTAGGGGTTTTGGCGACCCGACCCATGCACCAAAGCGTCCATGTCACCTCCGTATTCACCGTCGTCGTCGCTGTCGTCGTCGTTTTCGCCGTCGTTGTTCGCACCCTCCGTCTTGGTGGACGCCACCAGCTCAATGACGACGTCGCCCTCCGACTTGCCTGGCGGGAGGGTCCACATGGGCTCGAAGTCACCGGCGGTGTCGACGTTGTTGCTCTTCTTGGCGTTGTTGTCGGCAACGGCAGCACCCTCTCCATCCTCCTCCTTGAGGACCCGTCGTACGCAGAGATATCGAGCGGGACACCGTAGTGTGTAGGCACGCCGTTGATGATGCGGTACTTTATCGCAGCGAGCTCACACGGCGCCAAGATGTGGTTTTGCTTGTCCATTCTGTCCGCCGCCCCATCGTCCTCCTTGCTGTCCTTCTTGCCATCATCCCCACCCGCCTTCTCTGCCTCCGCCGCACGGGCTTGGTTGACGGCCGTTGCAATCGTGCACAACTCGTGCGAAAAGATCCAGGGGAAGCTGATGAGGGTGCAATGGTGTGACCGAGACGAGGCGTGGGGGGCGGTGTCTCACCGTCGGCCGGATCTGTCGTCGGCTGAGTTCGCTCGCTCGCCAAGGCAAACTCGTGCAGGGCAATGCGCACCTCTTCGGACGTGACCTTGTACATGGCGGCAATGAAGGGTCCGAGCTTGGAAATGTCTTGGGAGCCGCCGACCTCACGCAGACAGACGCGACGGAACCGGTGGGTAATCATCCGAAACAGGCGGCCCAGGTCCTCGGCGACCTTGTAGTCGGAGCCAACGCGCGGCTTGTTCATGGCAAAGCCCGACCAGAGTTCAAACTCACTCTCCAGGTCCTTTTGGGCCATGGCGCGGCGCATCACTAAATCGTACTGCGTCTTGATGCGACGCGCGCGGCGGAGGAGCTGGACGTCCAGATCCGGGTAGTGCCCAGAATCCGCTCGTCGAACGGTTTGTCGTAGGCCGGCTCAAAGGTCTCGACCTGCACCCTGTCGTAGATTTGGCCGAGCGCCGTGTCCCGGGAGCGGTACGTCCGCTTGAAGGTGCGGCCCATCCAGTGGGCCACTCCTTGGGCGAGAGGCGGTGCGGCATAAGCGCGGCACGCCCGTCTTGGCGTAGTCAACGGCTTGGGAGTGCAGCTGGGCCAGCTCGAGGCAGCGCGGGTTCATGGCGGCGCCTTCGAGTTGGTCGGCGTAGGCGCGGTGGGACATGGCGATACGCGGTAGGGTATCGTGCTTCATGTGCTGGACGAAGAAGGAGATGAGGTGGCGCGGGGTGACTTGGTCGACGTCTGGTTCACGGGTGGCATCGTAGCTCATCGCCTCGTAGTTCCAGAATTCGCGTGACGGCAGCAGACGCTCGTCCCAAACGACAAAGTAGTCGTCGCCATCGAGGTCGCCGCCGGAGCACATGCTGGGAACGTCGCGATCGCCGGTCCGTGGGAAGACGACGACATCCCGGAGATGGTGCAGAGCAGGGACATCGACAGCCTCCACGACACGCAAATCACCCGGGTGCAGAGATGGGTTGCGGCCAACAAGACACAAGCCAGTGATGACTCGGTACTTTGTGGCACCCTTGGCGACGCCGTAGTTGCGGTTGCTGCCCCGGGCCAGGATATGGACGCCGCCCTGCACCTTGTCAGTGAGGTCCGGAATTTGTAGGAAAATCTGGGGAAGCTTCGGCTGCTCGTTTCCGGACTTCCTCTGAGTATGGCCACGCAAAGTGTCTGTTTCATCAACACATCCGAGCACAAAGGCACTCTTCTCCACGGTGATGCGCGCCTTCTCTTTGAGCGACTTGAGTGTCCAAGAGCGCCAGAGCTGTAGCATGGCCCACACAAAGGGTTCGTCCGACGTCATGAAGCCGGCTTTGACCATGTCGGCAAGCACGGGCGTGATGTGATTCTGGTCAACGCGCACCATCAGCTGGTCCACGGCCTTGTGCGGGTCCTTCATGACAGCATCGAGGCCGGCCAGCTCTTCGTGAAGAAGACTCAAAAAGACGGATGGCTTGACACCAAGCGTCGACAACAGTATAATGGTTTGCTGGTTGAGGGTGGCCGTGGCCGTTTCGGAGCACCGGACAATTTCAAGGATATTGGCATTGTCGAGGGTAGGAAACTTTTCCTGCGAGGGACGGATCTGGACCACCTGGCCCGAGGGCACATCCGGCCAGACAACAAGAATGCCCTTGCAGCCGCCCATGCGGAACTGGACGGCCGAGGGCACAGTGTCAACACGGAGATGGCTGGCAATGACACGAGCCCACCACTTGGAGATCTTGCCGACGCCGTCTGTGAAACAAAACTGGCCATGGTCAATGTCGGCAATGCGCTGCACTGTCGTCGGGACACCGAACGTGGGCACCGGCCGAGTGGTCGAAAGGCACTGGCCCAAGCGAGCGGCGTATTTGGCAATACTCTTGATGCTGCTGAAGTCGCCCATCCAGTCGCGGATGTCCTGGCACGAGATGAGCTCAGTGGGAGCAAAGAAGTAGGTGCTGTTTTCGCGGAGCTGCGAGTTGCCAAAGGCCAGAAACTCAAAGTAGCGACCACCGACACGGATGCCATTCTTGAGAGCTCGGAAAGCACGCAAAAAACACTCGTCGGTCCCGCCGGCCATCGCGGCCTCCGCTGAGACGCCCAATGAGTAGCTCATCCGTAAATTGAACACGTAAGAAACGGTCATGGTGCTCGCGGAAGTGACGCAGCACACGATTGCCCGGCTCCAGCGAGGGCGTAGCGTAGATGATGGTCGTTGGTGTCACAATGGCCTTGCGGATGTAGACGGCCCGATCCTTGTCGAGCGCCGCCTCCGGCGGCGACTTGCGCCAGTACGAGGCCGCCCGGGATCACGAAAGATGCTGTGCGGCTGGTAGATGCGCTTGCCATGCTCGGCGACGTATTCGAGCATGCGCGTAGCACGGTCGGGCGTCAAAGCCGCCAGACTCTCTAGGAAGACGACATCGAGCGTGCTTTCGTTCAAAATGTTGCGGGAGATGCACACCTCGAGCTGGTAGGCAACCTCGTACGAAAGACGGCGGGAGAGATGATGGATGTTGCTGGAAGCTGCCCCCGACAAACCACCAGGCCCGGCGGCATCGTTGGTCTGCACGCAGTCCCACATGGTGCGGTCATCGCGAGGCAAGAACCGGAACTCGGGGCAAGGTTTGGAACGCAGATCGTAGTCGCGCAGATAGCCAACCACGTCCTGCCAGTCGCCCACCGTAGACGGGCTGAAGCCGAACCGAAACACGGTCCAGCGGCCCAGGTCCACGGCTTGTCCCCTGGGGAAGACACCATTGAGCGAAACGGCGGCATCGCGGACGGCGCGCTGGTTCATGGTGAGGTAGGCCATGCGCACCACTGCTCCATGTTGTTCCAGCTGTTGCGACCGCTGCCGTGCGTCTTGGTCGCGTCTGGGGTGATGCGCCAGTACTCGGGCGGCGAGTCCAGCACCAGGGCGACACAAAGACGACCGTCGGGGAACGGCTGCTCCCAAATGTGCTTGATCCACGAAAAGCGAATGTCGATGCGGTACTCAGCTTTGATGCGGCGGGGCACCGACGTACCCTCCGACTCGGCCTTGGGAGGTGACGGCTCCTCCAGAAAGCGCGTCACAAAGATGGACATGTCGCGGCGGCCAAAGTGCACGCGAAACTTGATTAGCGTGTCCTCGCCGTCGTGCTCAACCTCGTCCATGACCATCATGGCGCGCTTTTGGCGCATGAAGCCCTGGCCCAGCATGGCCAGCTCGATTTTCTTTGCGAGCGGGGACCCAGTGGTTCAAGGGTGTTTTGATGCTCTCCTCGGCCGCGTTACGGTAGCCCTGGGAGTCGACACGAGCAGACACCCGCGGGTATGGGTTCGGCGCGTTTGGGTCCTCCAGCTCGAGACGCCAGCAGCGGTCGTACCAGTAGTCATAATCCGGCGGCGTCAGGCGCACACGGGCGGTGCCGCTGCGCTCGCCGCGGTCGTTTTCGAGAATGTCAATGGACGTGATGGCCAGCGGCCATGAAGGACTTGTAAATGTCGAGCGTGGTCGTTTGTGGAGGTATGTTGCCAAGCATGATGGTCATGGTGACAAACCCGCGGGGCTTCCAGTAGGCATAGTGAGGCGTCTTGCCCTCGGCGCCCGGCGGCGAGATCTCGGTTTTCTTGGGTCCGTTGGCATTGGCGTAAGCACTGGCCCGGCCGGCCGGCGCATCGCCTGCCATGATGGCAGTTGGAGTCGAGGTATGCGAATCTGTTGTGAATGTTTGGTCAGCTTCGGTCAGGACATGAGAAAGGGAAGAAGAAGAAGAAGATGCTGCACGTCTGTGTAAAAGTAGATGAAATGAGAGGCGATACTGATATCGATGATGTGTTGAAAACAGCTGTGATGATACGATCAGCTTGTAGAAGAGAACAAGATTGAAAAGTAAGATGGCCGAGATACCATAAAAAGGACAAAGCACGGCATGTGCACAAATAATTGAGATGGTCTGGCAAGCTTGGAGGAATAGGCCTTGTGCACCTCGTCACTGCCGGCCGAGTCGCAGATGCACAAATGGCGAGCTTGTTTGTGATGAAGAGAAGGATAAGAGAGGAGAAAAGGAAGAGCCGGGGAAGAAGAAAAGAGGCGAACGTGCAAAGTATGAGGCGTTTGTAGTTGTGATTGCATGGTGAGATAATTAAGGCATGAGACAAACGCAGCCAGTTGCTTGTTTGGAGGCAAGGCTGGTCTTCATGATCTAAAGGGGAAAGAGCGATGGGGCTGGTTCGACCAAAGATCGCGGGAAGGCGCGACCGTGTCACTTTGTCACCGGCCTTCTCTTCACCCCTTCATGAGTCTCCATTTGAGCTATATTGCGACCTCTTGTAACATTGTACAATGAATTGCTGAGCACATGGTGATCACAAGCTGCGCTGAGTGTGAGAGCTAGCTGACACGATATTACCGAGCCTGACGTTTTGTTAACACGCTCAATCAGCAAACACGATGTCTCAAACCGCCGTTTATTCAATGGGACAAAAGACAGAAGACTACAAAAATCCCATACTCCTAAATTGCTTCAAGACAAGACAATAGGCTAAGATGTTGAAGTGATGCGACGGCCAATCAAGTGCAAAACGTGGATATGATGTGTAAAGTAAATATCGAGAGACGGTGTGGGATGTGTATGATGAGCTGAAACTGAACCAAAAACTGAGGAATCAACAGAAACGCAAACTAGATGAATAAACGCAAGAAGTGGATAAAATATGTGAACACACGCTCGTTGAATGCTTGCCAATGCTCGCCAATGCTCGCTAATATACAGTCTCTGCATCTTCCGTCTCCTCTCGCCTTTGTCCCACGACGCTGGCCATCCACACCAGTCCACACACCGCATGGATGTTGAATCATGAAGCCTGGTTGCCCAAATGCAAGTATACACAGAGATAAAAAGTGGCTGGGAGAGGCAGACTAAATGGGACAAAGAAAAATAGGAATGCCTACCACAGTCTTCTCACTCCTCTCTCCGCCTCATCTTCTCCAACTCTACTTCTCCTCCTACACCTGCGCTCGGAATTGCTTGTCGAAGATCTTCCCGGGGTTTCCTGGTTTGTGTTAGCAACTGCTCATGGCAACTGCAATGGAGTCGGACGGAAAAGAGGGACGCACAAAATCCAGTGCGGATCCAAAGCCGTCTTGATGGCCTTCATCACGCCCAGCGTCGCCGGCCCAAACCTCGAGCAGCAGCGAGTCCTTCTTGCCCCAGCCAATCGAGTGCTCCCCCGTGCAGGTGCCTTCCATGTCCACGCCCGCTTCACCATGCTCTTGACACAGCCTCGACTTTGGCGCGCCTCGCCCACATCGGCCCCGTTGTAGATGATGCTTTCGTTGGAAGTTGCCGTCGCCAAATGTGGCCCAGGATGCTGGCAAACAGGCCCAGGTCGTCCATTTTCCTTTTTTGCTGACCTCGATGATGTCGGCCAGCCGGCTGAAGGGCACGGCCACGTCGGTGCTCCAGACCTCTCGCCGGCTTTGCGCAGGGCCAGCAATCGACCACAGCGACTCTTTGCGGGCGGACCACAGCAGCGTTTGTTCGCGGGCGTCCTTGGCAAACTCGAAATGGGAACCCGCGGTGGCGGCCGGTGATCGTGGCGACGTTGTCAATGTTCTCGCGCACACTGGCCTTGGTGCCGGCAAACTTGAAAAAGAGGGTGGGCCTCTCCTGCCAGACACGGGGCGCCGTGGCACCACCCAGATCGACGACGCGCATCTGGAAACCTCGTTCCATAATCTCCATGGCGGCCACGGGGATGCCCGTCTGCATGACCTCGGCGGCGGCGGACGCGGCGTCGCGGATGGTCGGGAAGGTAACGACCGCGACCGACAGCTCTTCGGGCACGACGGTCAATTTGAGTGTGGCTTCCGTCACCAGACCCAGCGTGCCCTCGGAGCGCGACAAACAGACTGTTGAGATTGTAGCCGGCCGACGACTTGCGCGGACGCCGGCGCGTCTTGATGACCGTACCGTCGGCGAGCACGACAGTCAGTTGATGACCCAGTCCTTCATCGTGCCATACTTGACGGCGTTGGTGCCGGAGCAGTTGGTGCCAATCATCCGCCAAATCTTGGCGCTCGGGCCGGGTCGATGGGGAAGAAGAGGCCACTGTTCATCTTGGCGAGCTGGTCGTTCAAATCTTGCCAACCGATGCTGGGCTGCACAACAATGTCCATGTCCTCCTTGTTGAACTGGAACGATCTGGTCCATGTACGCAAAATCAACGCTGATGCCACCATAGGGAGCCGAGAAGGTTTGCCCTCGAGACTCGTGCCGCCCGAGAAGGGGATCACGGGCACACGGTGGGCACTGCAGATACGCACAATGACCGAGACCTGCTCAGTCGACCGAGGGTAGGCCACGGCCACAGGCAGGCCGTCCGGGTTCGTGCTGGACCACTCCGAGTAGCCGTGGGCAAGCAGGTCTTCCGGGTCGGTGGAAATGATGTCATCGCTGTTTTTCAAAGCCGGCTTTCTGGATCTCCCTTCGGATGGCGTCGATGGCCACCTCCATACCCCGCATACTGGCGTATCGGGGCGCTGGCCGATTTCGCGCTGTCAAGTCGTATAGCCGCATTGTACGGGCGCAGCCGCCAAAAGAAGACTAGCCGCGAGCCCCCATCCAAGCAGAGCCCGGAGCCCGGCGAGCAGCAGCAAGCTAACGCCCGCTGGCCTGTCCACCACGAGACTGGGTGGGCCGCTACTGGTTGCTGCCGTGTTGGCTTGTTGAGTTTGCTGGTGTTGTTGAAGACGAGCTCGGCGATTGGTGGCGACAGGGTGCAAAACGAAGAGAATAACGCTGCCGGGGTATTTTGGTCTTCGCCCTCTCGGGGTCTTTGTCAAAAGACTTTTGCCGCCCCGCTGCAATAGCGGGCGAATGGGGCAGCTGCCCGGCTGAGGGCGGGTGAAGCCATCGTAGGATTGCCGCTGGCGTCTGTCTGTTGCCGTCTTTTGCCGCCGCTGTGTCGTGAAGTGGGCCCCGTCACGGTTGCACGAAGTTGACGAGGCTTGGCTGCTTATTTCAACTGTTTTTTGTTGACTCGACTTCCGGTTTCCCTTAATGTCCTCCAAAATAGACCTGTGCCGCGTGGAAACGTCAAAGCGTGGCCGGTACCTTCTTCGGGGAACAAATGTCTTGCAAAATAGAGAAAGAGAGGGCAATGGTTTCGTGCTCGGCAAGCTGGGAATAATGACAACGAAGCTCAACTTGTTGATTTGACCCGGGGGTTGGAGAAGAGTTGATGGTGACGGCGCTTGCACTTGTTACGACCTGTTGTGTATGCTGTTGGTCAGATTTCTCGTGGGTTTCTTTCTTCCTTGTTTTTCCCCTCTTCTGTTTTCATTTAAAGATTGTTTGATGTTCCGAGTTTTCGGAACCTCGTGGTAATTTCTACCGATGGTGAAGACGGCACTAGATGAGGCACATCGGAATTATGAAAGGAGAGAGTTTGTTGGTTTCCTGAAGTGTGGAACAAGGCCGTGAATGTGGGATGACTGGGTGTAAAAGAGGGGAATATCGGTTCCAATACGTCTTTTATTCAGGCTTAGTTTATCCTCAAGAGAACCAAGGAACCAAAGAGACCTTCCCCAAGGCTCGACTCTTTACTGTTACGCGGGCTTCCCCGGACAGCTAAAATCGCTTCTGTTGGTTTCAGTGTTTAGTTTCGGCACTGACCAACACTAGGGTGCCGAGATATTGACTGGATTCTCGGGGACCCGTGTCAACAGAGATGTTCTCGACCCTCTCTTTCTCTTTAAATGTCTTCGACTCACTCTTGTGTTTCTTAGTTAAGTGGTTTGTTTTCCTGCATTATCAAGCTCGGTAGATAGAGTTGTGTAGGAGGTTCTTGACAGCCGCTCGATATGTCAAGAACATCCCAGAGAGGGGACTGCGTAAGTTGGGCGTGTAAGTGAAAGGCCGGTTTCGGGGCGGGATGACAAAACAAGAGACGTCTAAAAAAAAGGGTCGAATAAAGGTAAACGAGTGGCGTGCGGGTGTAATTGTGGGAAGTAGAATCGAGTACCGAGTAATGAGAAAGGAGAAGATGGTAGGAAAGAAAAAAGAATGAGGTAAAGCTGAGCCCAAGGGGTTAAAAACGAAAACAAAAGAGTTAAGGCGAATATATGCGGTTATATAGAAGTAGGCTGATCCTTTTTCCGTATTCTATTGTCCAGTCACTCGTTTTCTTCCCTTTCCTTTTTTCCGCTTGTATTTTGACCAGCCAGAAAGTAATAGTAATGCGTTGTGAGACGGAGGGTCACAGATATGCTGTGTTGCAGAATGGCATATGGGGAAATCGTTGGGTGCAGCTGACAAGCTGGTATTAACTTATCGACGAGGGACTTCCGAGAAACGGCAACCGACCGAAGGAGAGTCGAAAGGGGAAAGAGCACAGATCAATAAGAGGAGCTAGTCAGCAGGGCCCAGACACGGGAGATCTTGCAGTAAAAGGCTAAGGAGGCAGAGAGACGGGACATAAGCCGTCATCAGTGTGTTGTATGAAGGAGGAAATACTGAAGAAAGAAGACTGAAGGGTAGGAGGGCACTTATTGCGGGCTGAGAAGGTCCCAACAACCGGGAGAGAGTGACGAGGAAATGGAGCAAAAGGATCGAGGTGCCATTTGATTTAGTTGGGTACACGTACATTTCTTGGGATTGGTACGGATCGGGGGCCGCTGAGGTTTGACGACAGCAAAAAAAACAACGCATGTGAGGATGTGAGAAATTTGGAAGGAAGAGGAAATCGATAGATGAGGTTGCAACGGGCGCGCCTTTCTCCCTTCTAGCCCATCTGCGCATGGGCTGGTCCTTCCCTTTCAGCCTGCGAAAGCTCCTATCATTATAATTAGATCGCTGCTTTTCCTTTTTAAATGTGGAATAATCGTTGCATGTTTTCTTGAAGTTATGGTTGAAATAGCAACGAGGGAAGGAGCAACAGAAGATGGGAAGGAGCGACCGGCGCTTGCCGGCGACAAGGCTGTCGATACGATCTTGGTATTGCAGTCGTTCTTTCCTTCTGCTACATTCATTTTTCGTCACTGACCATCTCTCTTTCTATCTCCATCTCCTTTCTCTTCTAGTTTCTGCATGTGGCGACAGTGCCTGCCTCAAATCTTGGTTCCTTCACATCCCACATCCCCTATTCTCACGACGTTGCATCGCTCGATCAGGCGTTGGAGCTAGTCACAAGCTTGCAGAGAAGCAAAGAACGCTTGCAGCGCTCCGACAAAACGAGCGAGTTTTCGTGCCAACCTTTCTCTTTCACTCGTCTTTTTTCGTCTTTGCATGCGCACGCAAAGACCCCGGCACAGCTGCATGTGTGCCAAACAACGCTGTTCACTGGGCCTGGGACTGTCTGTACATATGACCTTATTATCGGATAAGGACGCACAAGTCCGATGGAAACCGATCAGGCGTCGACAACAGAATCGCAGAAAAAAATACGGGCAGCTTTGTGTGAGTGGGGTTGATGAGAGGCCAGAAGGCGATGAAAACAGCATTCGAAGCACTTGAACGGACGCCTTGATCGACGTCAGGCATGTATATCCAACCGGCCACTACAGAATTGGGTCGACAAAGATGCCGCCTCGTTTTTAAGCTATCCGGCCTGAAGCGCACGACACAACGGCATGCCGTCAAATTTGCAAAGATCCAACCGTGACGTTGTACAAGAGAAGCCAAAGGGAACCGAGAAAAAAAAAGGCATTTACCCCGTACACCGAAGTGGCAAATCGTAGGTGAATCCGCAGGAGCAGGATGAGAAGCCAGACGGCCCTGACATTGACATCTCTTATGGGGCAGAGCAGGTTATTCTTTTCAAGACAATCTGTCTGTATTTCACTTTTTTTTCTCGCTCTTGACAGCCGTGCCGTGTTCCTGTTTCCATCAAACCGCCGAGTTCTTTTCATTTTCTTTTTTGTTCTCACTGTCAAGGCTTCCTGTCCTCTGCTGCAGGCCCCAATTCTCTTTCTTTCTTGCCATTAACGTTCCTGTGGTGGTTTTCACGAACCAATGTCTAATACGAACACAAACATTTGTCAATGGCATGGCAACAGTAGAAGGCAACCAACAGACACAAAATAGAAACAACAAAAGCAGTACGAAAGCAAATCCAGATGACCCTACCAGATACGAGTATGTTGTGCAACGGTGAACCACCACCAGACCCGTGCGCCCAACATATGCTTATCGTCTTCGCTCTCCATCCATTATCTAGGGAAAGGCGGGGGAAGCTGCTTGTTGTGTACAGACAAGGAGGTCGTACAGCGGAGAGAGTCAGTCATATAAACCCGGCTGTACGGCATCGCTAGGACGGTATGTAAAGTACTCCGATCAATGAAGTACTCCGATCAATGAAGTACTCCGATCAATGAAGTACTTCCGATCAAATAAACGCGCAAGAGTGTACAGTTTACATGAAACTTTAACGAATGAAATTACAGAATTTCTGTGTGAGTACTTGAATACAACAAGGGCAACCTGGCAAAAGCCAACAGAGGCTTGAGACTTGCATTCCCTTGACCGTGACTGGTCGGCGACACCAACGGTCGAATGCCGATCGTAAAATGGGTTTGCCTCACCTGCCTCGCAGCTGAAGGTCGCCGCCAAACCTTTGTGGCTGCCCGAGTCGGAGAACCCATCACGAACATGAAATCTTCTCGGTACAGTAAATAAAGCTCTACAAGAAGTCAACGCCGCCGTCCCGTCAATTATTACCAAAAGTTTTCTTTCTCTTCAATCACTCCCGTTCATGCCCCAAAGCCCTGCTGGTCAGCCCTCTTTTCCAGCCGATTAAGAAGAGAATGGGGCTCCCCCGCTCTTTGGTGTTCTGTACCACCAATTGTGATTAACTGGGCAGCCTCGTATTAAGATTTTAGATGTCTTCTCACAGCGCTGCACTTTGCAGGGATGATTTGGAAGTCCTCTTTGGACAACAATTGATATATGACAGACCTGGTCCCATGTCCCTGGGTACGACAAGCGGCGCAACCGTGATAAAGGGAGACTGCAGACTGCACCTTGTCGTGGGCATTCCATACGACATATTTTGGTCGAGTAAAATAACAAGATTCTGGCCGGTCAAATACGACAGCATTGCTTACAGGCCAACATACGTACACACTACATGCCTCCATGAGCACAGCAGCTTGTACCGAGAACATGGCCACTTCTTTCTTCGCCTTATGCGGCCGACGTCTCCCAATTGCTATTACTATTCGTATGACGCCAGGGGCTTGCAAATCGGAAGTTTATTTTCATGCCCTCTGCTTTTCTCCTTTATTTCTGCTATACTGATATTCAGCCCTCGTTGCCTCTTCAACGTACTTTGAAATCTACGCAAAGGCCGGTCGCGTGCTGCCTTTGAGAGAGTACCTGTGCCTGCCCACATTACGATGTAATCTGTACATCGAAGCTTGTGCCTTCCCCGCCTCTTCTGTCGTCGTATTGCATTGTTGTGCGGCACACACACACATGCAGGCAAATTGCACATACCAAATCGCAACATGTTGATGCCATAGATGCACCTGTACTCCCCGCCCTGCACGCTCTGCTTGCACCGCGGTGGTCCACCCTAATCGCTTGAATTTTGGGACGCCGTCTCGCAGACAACCTGGCAAATGGACGCGGTTTTTGGTTGTGTATCAAGGCAAGGTTTGTCAACATGCAAAAATTGACCACGAGACCAGTTATCTCGAGGGGACGGGCGTGGAGAGAGCAGAGTATGGGGATATTGCAACGCAATACAGACTACGGGAGTACAGCGATGTCAAAGGAATTGCAAAACCCGAAGCTTCTATACAGAGCAAAGAAAACAACGTTAAAGGTTGTTTTGTCATGTGCGCGTTACCCTGAGGCACGGGGGCGCACCTGCAAGCTGCTTTCCGAGTTCTCTCTCCTGCATGCTGTGCCGCAAGCGAAGCTGACCACCACAAAACAGCTGATGGGCGCGTGGCAAAGTGAAAAGATTATGCAAAACGTGACTGCAAAAGAGGTTTTATATTGTCTGCGCAACAAAGTGATGGCCAATCGACTTCTGTTTCTGTAGCTCGTACGTCAAGCATCGAGCACGAAATGTGTAAAGGCAAATGGCATTTCCCCCGACATAGTGTGCCACACATTGAATGCCGATGCAGCGTTTGTCCCCACGACAGGCAATCGACGAGGCACTGCGATATGTGCAACTAAATTAATTTTAGAAAGTATCAAAAGCGTATACTTTTCTTTACGCCATTTGTACACTGGTAACTGCAACGGAACTCGATTCGTGAGTGTACGGACGCCGTGTTTACTGCTTCTCTGCTTTAGAGACAACAGCAACGGATCCTACCGTTTAGATACGAAAAAAAAGACACCAGTCGTGAATACACGGTTCGTCATGGTTTGGAACTGACGCATCCTGGCCTTGGCCTTCCCATTACCAACAGGTGTAAACGCTTCCCAGGCGGACGGATGCAGGCGTGGGGTGAGAAGAGAAGACAATCAGCACTGGAAAATTTCTTTACCGTTTTCAAGAGCAAATCGGCGGGAAAATGTGTGCAACCTCGAGTACGGCCCAGACCAGGCTGCGCCCAGGGCAAGGAGCAGAGCGTGGGGTGCGAACCAAAGAACCCAGGCATAGATCTGTGACATCAAAATGGCGCAATCGACGTTTACCGTTGTTTCTGGGCGATAGATTCGGTTCTGATATCTTTGTAGATTTCGTCATTTGTAATTTCTTAACTTGGCTGTCGACGCAAGTCTTGCAGCTACGTACATCAACCAGAGGACATTCCCGGGGTTCGTTCTCCTGGAAAGATCTTGTCGGTGATCGTGAACAAAATATGGAGAGAAGTATCAAAAATTGGTCCAGTAGACATGTGCTAGTATGAGCCGACTTTGCAGCAAGGCCAGTGTCCAATCTAACCGCCGAGAAGAACGGTCGACAACTGCATCTCAAAATCCAGCCACAACGCAAAACGACGATGGTAAAGACTCAGTAGGATGTACCGTAGCCTGTTGCCGTCTCTTTGTCAATAAATAAAAAGAAACAGGAAATTTTGTCGGTCCGTTGCATCCCACGCTCTCGAACACCCCCAAACATCGAGTAAAAAAAAGGAGGGGGTAATGCAGGCACCTTTGCTCACCACCAGGCCGGTGCGGGATAAATACGATGAACAAGGAAAAAAAGTAAAGAAGGGTGACAGGAAACGAAGACTGTTCATAAATTTGTGAGAGCAGGGAGATGATTCATAAGCCTCACTCTGTGCCTGAGGTGTTATGTCCATGTCCCCTTGTCGTCTGCTCGGAAGGAAGAAAATATCGATAGCAACGACAGCAATGGCCGAAACGGGAGATGTGTGTATCGATAAATTCAAAAGAACAATACACACAGACAGTATGTCGGTACGTTATTTGAGAAAACACATAAAGATTGGATGAGACAAAATGGTGGTCACTGCACATTCATATGAAGGACATTGTTGTTTGATTTCATGAATTTGGTATTTTTTTCTTCTTTTTGTCCCCAGCCGCCAAAGGTCCCGCGGACTGGTGGTAAGGTGGGAGGCAGACAGCTACAGCGGGAATACACTATTTTGGATGAAACTGCCAACTCCTTTTTCTCAAAGAGAAGACAGACCCAGTAAACAATCAACGCCGGTCCTCGCCAGTTTCACCGTTTTTTTTTTAAAACCTGTCATTGCAACATCAAACAAACACGCTTCAAACAACTAGACGTTCTCCTTCCGAAAAAGGGGAGGGGAAGACGCTTAGTTGCCCTTGGCACGCCGGCGGTCGCGCTCCTCGGCGATCGACAGCTTGACACCGCGGCCCTTGGCAGCGAGATCCAGGGCTTCTCCTGGCCAATGACGAACACGTTGGCCTCACGGGTGGCGAACGAGTTGTCGATGGCGTCCTTGAGGTGGACAATTTGAAGCCACCGTCGTGGCGCTCAGATGACACCGACACGACCCATGTTGCGACCGCCGGTTGACCATGGCGAGGGCGCCAGTGTCGAACTTGACAAAGTCGGTGATCTTGCCGGTGGCCAGGTCGATCTTGACGGTGTCGTTGACCTTTGATGGCGGGTCAGGGTTAGCGGATGCTGTGCGAACAAAAATGTCAGTACACGGAAAGGGACAGGGGAAAACCTACCAGCCAAAGTTCCAATGTTTGTGTGACCACTCTGAGGAAGAGGGACAGAAAAAGGGGTCGGCCAGGAAGAAAGAGTAGAAGTAGAAGAAATGGGGGTCGTGCGATGGTGAGAGCGTGGAGGGAAGATGCCGACAATCGACAAGCGGGGATGGGGTTGTCCTCTGCGGAGCTTGCGTGCTGCCGGCCTTGGTGCAGAACTACAGCCTACAAATCTACGTGCCCCGGTCAACGGTACACGCAGATCGTCTGCAAGAGTTGGCCCTCCTCGAATCGTGTCTCATATCCCGTCGCTGCCACTCTCACGCACTCTGAATGACGC
The DNA here is from genome assembly GCA_016097115.2 of Sporothrix protearum. Classification (NCBI taxonomy): domain Eukaryota; kingdom Fungi; phylum Ascomycota; class Sordariomycetes; order Ophiostomatales; family Ophiostomataceae; genus Sporothrix; species Sporothrix protearum. The sequence continues at coordinate 493,399 of JADMNH010000018.1, read as the reverse complement.
CGCCGACGGCTGTCATCCCTTCTCGTCATGTCTTCGTTCTCGTTCCTCCTTGGCTGAGCCCTGTTGACCGTCTCCTCGATCCCATCGAGTGGCCTCCCAAAACTTGATCCAACGGCTGATAGATTGCGGACAGAAAGAGGTGAATCTCGTAGGAGAGACAAAACGTACGTTCTCGCATCATGCGTAACCAAGAAGGGAATGCCACCGCGGCCGAGCTGGACGCGGCGGACCTTGCCGAGCTTGTACTCGGCCTCCTCCGTCTGGATGCGGTGGACGGTGAAGCGGCCCTTGGTGTCGTAGATCAGGCGGAAGTTCTCGCCCGTCTTCTCAATGGAGATGACGTCCATGAAGCCCGTGGGGTAGGTCATGTCGGTGCGGACTTGTGGCTCGACCTTGATGAGGCGCTGCTGCAGGATAGCACGGGTCTCGCGGAAGTTGAGAGCGTACTTGAGGCGGTTGCGCAGGAAGATGATGAGCGGCAGGCACTCGCGGGACTTGTGCGGGCCGGGGGAGGCCTTGGGCGCGTAGACACCGACAGTTTGTCCAGCAGCCAGTGCGAGGGCGCGCTAAGGCGCTTCTGATGCTTCTTCCTGAGAGAGGGGAGATGAATGTCAGCGGATGCTCCAAGTCGACATCTCGAGATGCTTCATTTTTTTCGGTCCCCGTTGCTTCCGCCTCTTGGCCGCTGCGCTGCAGCAGACAGCCAGCCAGTTCTTTCCATTCCCTTGTTTTCTCTCTCGTCTCTCGTTGTTGATTGATACTTACATTCCCTTACCCATGGTGGCGGTTGTGATGTGTGGTTGTCGAGGTTGGTCGTGATAGGAGAAGGGAAGAAAAAAGTTGAGATGCAAAAACCGTGCAGAGGACAATCGACTACTTGGGCAACAGCGAGAAAAAAGAGGAACCAAGCTAAAAATGGCGGGCAGAGAAAAAAAATTGAATTGGTCGAGCGAAAGAGCGAAAAGGCGCTAGTCGTTTGGCCACGAGCCCACGCTCGCCCTCATAGGCGGGAGCGAGGGCTTTGAACCCTCAGTAACCCTGGTTCAGAAAAGGTCACGTGCTAGAAACGAATGACATGCCGCGTGTACTTGGGCGTACTTCGGCTTACGTAGCACGACGTGCTGCGTACGTTGATTGAAGTACTCCGAGCACAGTGAATAAGTGTGATGGCTCGAAATGCACTGTTCTATGCACAGTACAACTCCAACACTGACCGTTGCCGCCTTCGTCCATTCTCAATCTGCTTGCCTTTCACTGTGTGAAATATTCCTGTTTGACATACGTCGTAGACAATACAGCCCACTCATCGACAGCTGTGGCAACAGCCTCCGGCTATTGTTGAGTGCTGAAAAAACAAGGGCACGAAGCTCTCCTCTGCCGCTCGTCAACACAAATTAGTCTCACAATTGTCCAGCCGGACACTTATTTACAGATTTCAGGCGTCCTTCGCAAAGTTGTAAGCTTATTTCGCCGATGGAGACCCAAAATGCAAGGCCTGAAAAAAAGCCTGTAAATGGTAGGATGTAGAATGTGAAGAGGTGCAGTTTGAAGTGCATAAAAAGCCTTATGCTGATGCACTGCTGCATCTCAGCCTCACCCTGACACCCTGCTAAGGAGAGCAAAAACGGCAGACAACGACCGAAATGAGCTTCGTTTCCGTCTTTTCTTTGACTTTGGCTGATCGTGCCGATCGCGGTTGGGTGGCATAGTGGGTCGATGAACGGTGACAGGACGATTGGGCTGTCATGCATCTCTTTTGCCGTCATTGCAAATCTTCGCGGACGACATGAAAGAAGGCATGAGACTCATCTTCATCTTTGTGACAGGTCACGTGTAGAATGTAATGGGTTTCTGCTGGATACCATCGCCATCGCCATCGCCATCGCTTTCGCCGCTGTGATGTGATGCGGCCAGGCGTAGGCCAGGCCCAAGGCGGCCCAATGGCAAGACCCTGAGTCTTGAGCTGGAGGAGTGAGAGTCTGAGCGAGTGCAGACTCCAGACGACAGAGGCCCGGCGGTCCAATGAGCACCCGATGCCGGCCTCCTTCCTGTCCTTTTTGCCAGGTGCGCGGCTGCGCATGTTCATGTCCAGCCGTACGGCGTACATGCGGGTATCTGGAGCTTTGGAATCTCAGACGAGCGTCGCTGTCATAACGCTAGGACAAGCAAAACAGACCAGTCTGCGACGACGGCTGAGGGTGGTGAGCCGACGCATCAAAAGGTGCAGGCAGGGTGAGGCAAGTGAAGCAAAAGTTGCAGAAAGTACGGATGTTTGCCCATCATTGCTTGACGGCCAGGAAGCCTGTCAGTACAGGCCAGGCAAAGAATGACGAAACGAGACGATGAGCAGTGACGGACGATGAGAGGCAACAGGCGCCGGCTTTTGGAAGCATAAAGTGCCAAGCATAGTGAACAGGCGCGCCTGCGCGGTAACAGGACGAAAAGGCACAGGCCTGACCGTCGACCCTACCGCCCGTTGAAGGAAGACAGCCCTATGGATGTGAGGGGGGCGTAGTATTGTGAGAGGGGGTGCGGCTGGTGGAGTCGTGTTGCGTGAGACCTTGGGATTGGCAAGGCAAAAGGTCCAGATCACTCGAAAATCTGGGCCCAGATGGAACGCATACAAAAAGAAGAGAAGAAACGGTGCATGCGGCTGTAATCGTCAAAAAGGGCAGGCACGTCCGTATGGATCTTTCCGTACGGAGGAGCCAATTTTCATCGGAGGACGGAGCTGGAGACGTGCCAGCATTTGAGATGGCAAGCGCAGCTCGCTCAAGAAAAAGATATCACTGTCTCCTTCCCGCTTTGGCTCAAAACGGAATGCGGGAATGTGTACTCCGTAAATGCGTCCTCTTGGGGAGCTGCAAGGAAAGCGCAAAGCGTCGAAAACGAGGCAGCACTGAAACAGTGGGATCAACAAGGCGTGCGCTGTTCTCAAGGTGGAAAGAGCCGCATTGCCAGGTTGCATCTCACTACCATCGCACCTACCCTCAACTTTTGCTGCACCTGCCTGCATCGTCTGTTGAGCAGGCTCACCGCCCTCAGCCCCCGTCGCGACTGCCCTCCCAGGGATGTGGGAGGCGCTTTCCTTTCATTCCGCCTTGGCTGTCAAGCTTATCTGTCTCCAGACATTTTCTGGTGTCCTTTTACATCGTGCATCCTTTTCCCCAATTTCGATTGTTTTTCCATTCCTCTCTTAACGCCCCTCGCCAAAGCTTGTTCTGAGCTCTTCGTCGCTCGCCAACGTCGCGCGAAACAGGGCCGGCCGCTGTCCACTAAACAACAGCCAGAAACAAAGCGGATCGGGTGTTTCGCCTTGCCCAGCGCGCCCTTACGCCCCAGACCAGTTAGTGGGCTAGATTTTGCAAGGGCGCTTAGCGCTGTTGGCTGCAACAGGTCTTTGTGCTGTCCTATCAGCCAGAGGCACAGAAGGAACTCCTCCTCTGTCGAACGGATAGACGAGACCACCATTTTCGCCCGTTTCGCAAACAATACCCCACATTGTGGCAGCCGCAGCGTCAGAACGGCCGGGTCCCAGCACTGGACTTTGCGTGAGGGCCGATCAGTCAGCCAGCAGCCAAGAAACAACGAAAGCCTGACCTGACTGACGACATACTCTTCCACGACAACACCTTTGCATCTTTACGCCACTGGACCGTGCCGGCTGTGCGACGCGACCACATCCACGACCTTGTCTCTCTCTTCCTTTTCTCTCTCTTCCGACCCAGACAGGCAGCCGATGCACACGCCAGAGTCCGATCGCTCCAGCAACACTCAACACTCCGCCAAAGCCGCTATCCGGACATAGGGCTAGGCCACGACGACCAGGGTCCGACGACCCACGGCAAGCCGACCAGACCCCAGGCCACCATAGACGAAGTCGATGCATCAGACGCAGGCTAGGTGTGAGCAGAGACGCCCATCTGGCCTGTTAACACGCGAGCGCCGGGCGACGACGACCACGGCATCAACGACATTGACGACAACACCATAGCTCACCGTCCTCTCCTCCCACCCTCCGACGCGCCTTTGCCATCTAGCGCTTGACCTCAACCCGTCCCGTCCCCTTCTCCGCCTCTTCCACCACCTGCTGGCGCTCGTCGCACATCCAGCTCCCGACCGCCTCTGGCCGCAGTTTTCCTCGTATCCGCCGCCGCCGCCGCCGCCGCCGCCGCTACCCTCTGGACCCTCGGGGGCCGCGAGCACCATGGCCGCCTTTGTGAGGGTCTCGGGCCCGCCCAACAGCAACTTTCTCGTTGGCTACCCGGGCATCTCTGCAACGTTGGTGAGTTCCTCTTCTTCACGATTCCACGGTGTCTACTGTCCGTCGTGCTGATCTCGTGTTAGCCCGCATCGAGGGCAAGGTCGAAATCCGCCCATCACAGGGCTTCTCTATGCCCGTCGCCGTGTCGCTCGTCCGAATATGCCTGCAACGCCGCGAAACCATCCACCCGGCCGCCGACAACATGGCCAAGAAACACTTGGGAACACCACGCCGCGACACCACCGACGTCGTCGGTAAAGAGCTTCTTCTGTTTCGATGTCCACCGGGCAAAGAGTCCGAAAACGTCATCGCCATGGACCTGCCCTTTGTCCTCTTTATCCCCTTCGGCCGCGGCGGCGAGGAGACGAACCGCCGCATACCGCCCGCCTCATTACAACTCCCCAGCCGCATTGCTGAGACGTACTACGAGCTGGTGGTCACGGTCCAGCAAGGGCCCAGCATACAGAACAAATACGCCTTTCCCATCCCGCTGCAGCGCTACGACACGCTGTCGACATTCGGCATGTACAACAAACAAGAGAACCGCGTTGTGGCCGCCGACAATGTCGTGACGCTCGCCATTTCACTGCCGCGCTGGAGCTACGGCCCGCTCGATCCCATTACTGTCTACATAAAACTGGCGCCAAACCCGGACTGGCTCAGCAAAGCGAAGCGCGTGACCATCCAAAAAATTACGCTGGGCATCGAAGAAGAAATCACATTTAACCCCGAGGGCGACGAGCCAACAAAAAAGATAAACAAGATTGCCAAGCACACGCAAAACGTGCAATTAAAAATGCCCGAGGCAGGCTATGTCACCAACCTGGGGCTCGTGTTTCCGGCCCGCGACCTCCGCGACAGCGACGGCATCATCCGTAGGGGAAAGCCGGCCTTTCCCATGTACGAAGTCACATCCTTCACCACGACATCGACGCTCTACAAAGTAGAGTATTTTTTGGCAATCAAGGTGAGCTGCGCGCACGCACAAACTACCTGAACCCCCACTAACAGCCCAGGCCCAATTGAGCTCAGCACGCGACATCACGCTCCGGTTGCCCATCGTCATCTGCCCTCTCGACCACCAGGCCTGCAAAGAGGAAATGGACGCCATTGAACAGGCCGCCAAGGATGCTTCTCAGGTCGACCCCAACAACCCCATGCTGCCCGCCCGCACCATTGTCCTCGCCAACGACCGCGACTCGTTGCGTCATTTGGGGTTGTGCATGGTCGCTGGGCAGAAGAAACCGCTGATAGAGTGAAAACGGCGAGAGAATATACTACCTCACTACCTCTTTTCAGCCGACCGTTTGGGGAAGTGGAAAGCCAGTTCAACCCAAGCGCCAGCATCAGCTCAGATGCCTGATCCAATGCATAATGATGCAGCGAGTATTGCACAACCGAAGAAGTTCATCGGACGGACAACCTACAGCACTGACCGCTGCTTTAGTGTTTGTCCAACAATAAGACACGTTTCTAGCAAGAAAAGCGAAGTGCATTTCGCATTGATTTATCCCTATGGAGCTTTATCACCACACATCCTCGACTGGGCGCCTCCCGACCATCATATACACCGACATGTTCTCAAACACTCACAACATCACCCCATTCTCGCATCAACTTCATCACCATGGAAGGCATACATCTATTCGTCTCAATGCATGGTGTGAACATGCCCAAAAACAGCATTGGAACCGTCGCTACGTTGCCAGATGTTGACAATAAGCCTCAACTCATCTACGACACACTCTATCCTTTCTCATCTTCGCCCTCCTCTTCCATTCTCTTTGCTGAGCATAATCTCATCTTTTCCACATTCTTTATTTTTTTTTTCATTTTTCTTCATTTGCTTCATTGTGCCCTATATATACACACATTTTGAAGTTTTTTTCTATTTTTTTTTTCACTTCGGATTTATCCCATTTGTTGTTTTTGGTCGTTGGGAACTCTTACATTTTTTATTGTACTTTTGGGCAGGCCTTTCTGGTGTTTTTGGAGTCAACATGCCCTGGATAGGGGCATACTAGCTAGGACAGGCTTAAGAAGGAAGAATACGATACTATCAGGGACGAGGGAGGAGCGAGGCAAAGAAAGCCGTCGTAGTTGGCCAGCAGACGAATCTAACGAACCGTTTTTCTTATTCATTCCTGCGCTGTACTTTCATACGATGAACATGTCCCAAAGTTGTTGTTTTTGGCTGCCAGTTTAAGGAGGGTGGAAGAGAAGGCTGAGAAACGTGGTGAGTAGCGCGAGGCTCTGCGGCAGCGGAAGTGGAGCTCGATCTAACGTTTGGCTGGTGGTGCCCGCCGAGGCTGCCTCACAGTGGGGAAAGGAACGGCGCCAATGCCATTTTTTTTCGCGCCCGTTTTAATGTCAACCTTGGAATGCGACTCCAGTCACCCTTGTACCACACTGAACGGCGCTCAATTTTACGACACTACTGCTTGTGAACTTCACTCATGGTTAACGCGACCACGGATCTCCGACCATGATTTACGTTTACTTATAGCGTCCGTCTGTTTTCTTTCACAGTTCCCCGCAACCGCACAGACACAATGCCGCCGCCGGCGCAAGTACCAGACAGCGGCACCAGCGATGACCGCACACCTATCGCTGCCGTGGATGCCGAGAAGACGAGGCCGATGCCGATGTCTCCCTGTTGATTGGCGACGACGACGATGAAGCAGCATTGCCGACAGGCCGTAGTGCCGCGGCATCAAGTACAGCCGGCGACGACGCCGACGACAACGACCTTGACGACGAAGACGGCGGCGCCGAGATTCACGACTATCGCGGGTTTGCTGCCTTGGTGGGTGCAGGGACAGGTGCGCCTTCTGCAACAATGACTGCTGCCGCCGGCAAAGCGCCCCACCGCAAACCGCAAATCTCGTCCCAGACCATCCGCAAGGGCGAAAAGGATTTTGAAAGAGCACGGCACGCGGGCCCAGCGGGATGCACTCGAACAGAGTCGGGCCGTCATGGAATCGGTGCTCGAGTACACGCGGGTGCACAGCAGTGGCGCGGGCAGCGGCGCGAAAAGCGCCGCCGCCGACATTGTCCGCGGGTGGTACTTTCCAGAGGTGGCAGGAGGAGGCGGACGAAGAACAGGACCAACCGGCAAACGAGGGAGAGACAGCTGACGCTGATGCTCCTGCTAGTGCTGATGACGCCGCCGCCGCTGCTTCTTCGCCTGCTCCCCGCCGCTTTTGCTCACACGCGCCACCGTGTTGTCATGGTCGAGGCCCAAAAAGGCCCCATGTTTGCGTCCGTCGGCGCCGTCCCCGGCAAGCCCAAATGGATCCCGACCCTCCCAAAGACCAACAACCCGCACCAAAGCCAGGGTACGACCGGGTCTGGCTGCTCCCCGAAGAAGCCTTGTTTCTGCTAGAGCGCGGCAGCATGGAGCTGTGGTGGCCGCTCAAGGAAATTGACGACATTTTGAGCGGGCAGAAAGGCCGCGACGAAGTGGCTGAAGAAGACGGCGTCCCGCTCAGTCTCGAGGCAGCCTATGCTCTCTTTATCGGTCCGGGACAACGACCCACAGCAGGGGCGCATCTCACTACCAACATACCAAGTCTACACACACCTGCGGCGATCCGGCTACCAGGTGCTGCGGGCCGTCAAGACCGATCCACAAACACCGCTCGACCCTCCGTTACCACCAGCACAACCGCCGGCGCCGACGAGCATATGGCAGTGGCTTTTCTCTCTTCTCGCTTCATCCTCTTCCTCATCCTCATCAACATCAACAGCTTCCACTTCCTCATCCTCATCCTCCCCACGCCCCAATGGACCGCTGGTCCAGCCGGGCTTCTACCGTTCCTACGGACCCATCTACAACCAGCTACGACTCATTACACCACATCGGTACGTGCCGCCTTCGAAGGAGGCCATAAAGGACAGCGACACACCATCCAACCCTTTCCGCGTTGTCTTCCATGTATGGAAAGCCGGTGTCTCTCCCACCACCACCAACACCACCGGAGCGTCCGCCAAGGCCACCTTTTCCAAGATTCGTCCACCACCGCCCGACTTTTACATGGCCGTCGTGGATGCTCATGCCACGGGCGTGCCCTCCCTCGAAGAAGTGGAAGAGCTGCTGGCGAGTGTCCCGCCTTTGTCTCCAGAGGCCGGCATGAGCAAGAGGGCGCGGGCGGCGGCCGCTGCCGCCGCTGCTGCACGGGCAGCTGGCTCAAAACAGTCGGCTCCCGCATCGACAAACACGACGACGACAAACACGACGACGACAAACACGACGACGACAAACACGACGACGACGACGACGACGACGAAGACGACGACGCCGACGACAAATACGCCTTCCGCGCCGTTCTTTTCGCTCCCCCTCACCTACCGCCGCCTCAGACTCGGCCGCCGCTGCGTCATCGTCGCCGTTGTCGACCACGGCATTGTCAACTACATGCGCTTCTCGGACAGCACGTTCAGCCAGGACGCCTCTGGCCGCGCTTCGACTCGCTGGCCTCGGGCAAGTTCACGCCAGGGTCCAACGGGCGCAAGAACAGGGGCAAGTCGGGCGGCGGCAAGAACCAGAAGAAGAGCAAAGCAGGCGGCAACGGCGGCAGCGGTGGCGGTGCTAAGAGAGCTACGACTGCTGCAAAGCCCCCGACGGAGATGATGCAAAGAGCAAAAAAGATGCTTCGAGTGTCACTTTTGCCACGCCTGCCACGTCTGCCACGGCCGCCGCCACGACATCCAGCAAGTAGGACGGCTGTCTACGCATAAACCAGGTGAGCATGGAAGAGTCTGCTTGCGGCTGCATAGGCTTTGGACCATACAAAACATACAACAAACCATTTTAGATGGCGCCAAGAGAGAGACGTGTCCGATTTTGTTGTTCGGCGTACCTTTGGCACATACAGAGTACATGCATAATTGGGCATTGCACTGGCGTTTTTGGGGAAATGATAGATGTACATCTACGATGACAGTACTTGGGACCTGTATATAGGCATATTCATCCGTTTTTGGTGACTTGAGAACATTCCAGCCAAAATAAGAAACTTCATGACCAGCTTTTTTAAATACAACTAGAATTCTAGTACATTTTTGTATAAGAAAATAAGATTAACGTAAATTTTCTTCCTCTTTTTCTTCTTCTTTTTTTTCGAATCTCAACTCTGAAAAATGAATCCGAGTCTATTGAGTCTGTTTCACAGAGCCCCAGTTGCGCGTGGCTCCTTTCCCCGGCACAGTTACAGCTACTATTTCTTACAATGAAGGTCGTATCGCAGTCCGTCGAAGATTGCTAGCACGACTCATGTTTCTCTAATACCCAATGGGAAAGTAGCTCTTGGCTCTTAGGTGAGCTTCCCGCGCCATGGAGCCTTGGATGTTCCACGTGAGACTTCCAGAACAATGCTCTAACTGTGATACCAGCGCCAACCAAGTTGTCACGCTACTACTGGGAGAAGCACATGCTCGTCAACATTACATATATTGGCGTTCCATTGACTTGCCACCGGGGTATTACGAGAGAACTTCAATACTTTTGGCTCTGAATTTAAATCCAGCTCGTGATCAAGTCAATCTCCATGTTCAATATATATTGGCGCCACAAGCTTTCTCACTTCTTCTTGTCATCTGAATCATTCACGGTTTACCTCTTTTCAAAACCCTCGAAAGCCGTCTCTTTATTATCTCGAATAAGAAATCATCAGCTCGGCAGACAAAATGTCTTCTGCAAGCCATTTGCACGTGGACAGAAAGCAGAATCCAGAGCGAGAGCTGTTTCTGCAGCCGACCTCAACCGCGTTCTTGCAGTCGCCCTTGTCATCGACCTTGGCCCCGACACCGACCGTGAAGCAGCCACACGATGCCCTCTTCCACGCACTCAGAATATGGCCCATCTACGACAACATCTTGAGTCGCGTGGCTCCGGCCGACCGAGTTGCCCTCTCACTGACATGCCGCCGCCTACAAACGAGTCTGGCCGGTGTGGCCGACATCCGTACGCTACGCAAGCGCCTCCCGCGGCCCGACTTCCTTGATGTCCTCCGCGTTCTTGCCTACAGCCTCCCGGACCACTACGTGTGCGAGCAATGCATGCATCTTCATCAATGTGAGGCGCAGAGTGCGCAGAGTGCTCAGAGTGCGGAGAGTGCGCAGAGTGCTTGGAGTGCATTTGGTGCGCTGTGGAAAAAAAAGGCCGTCCAACACGGACACAGCCGTCGGCCACGCATTCGACGTGTCCCTTGTCCACAAGGCATGCGAGGACTTCTTGGCGGGCACGTTTAGCCCCGTCCCGCGCCCGGCGCTCGAGCCGCCCTGCCGCCGTTCACGTGCCCTGTCGGCCTCCTCGCCCTCCCCGCCCCAGCTACGACGCTGACCTGACTTCCTTGACATTCGCTGGCCGCCTCTCGTCGACACGGCGTACACCGCTTGCCGGGCTGGCCCACCGCGATGTGCAGCTGCTGTTGAAGCGTGTACGCGTGCTGAGGGAGAGAAGGGAGGAAAGGGAGGAAAGGGAAAAAAGGGAGAAAACGGAGAAAACGGAGAAAACGGAGGACAGGGAAGGCAAGGCGAAGAAGCCAATGGAAGCAAAGGGCAGTGAACAGCACAACGTGGCCGAGCAAGGACCGTCTCCACCTCCACCGCCCAGGTGGAAATCCTGGTGCAGAAAACGCAACAGACCCTTGTGGCAGCTTGGCGAGACAAAGGCACAGACAAAAGCACAGACAAAAGCACAGACAAAAGCACAGTGGCAGCACGAGCCGACAAGTGCAAAAGGGGACTTGGTCGACGCTGTTCGATGTGCTTTACAGCCGTTTTCGGCACAACGACGGCTTGCACTGCCAGAATGGGGTATATACCTGACCACTCTCACGTACAAGTTCGTCCCACGCGTGATTCTTGGTGATGCTCCTGCTCCTGCTCCTGCTTCCGCTCGCGCTACCGCTCCTGTTCCCACTCCCGGCCCAGCAGAAGGAGGAGGACGTGGCCGTCGGCCTCAGCCTCGGCCTCGGTTTCTTTTACAGACAGTGGTCAGCGTGGGCACGTTTGAATGTCTGTTTGCGCCCTTGGCCATTTGCCCACACCAGATGCTCAGCAAGACGCACTGCCCGGTCTGGCGGCAGGCCAGCATTCAAGCGTTGATGGAGTTGCCTATTCAGTTCATACAGCCGGTGGCTACGGTGACACCAGAGGGCGTGCAACGTATCCGGCCCCCGTTCCGTTTGTCCAGTGCCGCCGAGTGTGTCATAAAGGACCGGGAGTCGCGGCGAGACTGTTGCCAAAGTCGCACCACCCATCCTCGGTGCCATGACTCTTCCTATGTTGAAGATTACTCGCTCAGCTCCATCGACAAGTACACCAAGGCAAGATCCGCCGCGCGGAGAGCCTGTGCGGCAGCCAGGGCCCAGATGGACGGGCTTGTCCTATCGGCCAGCTGTGACCGCTGCCCGACCGACTTTGTTGTCCAGACGGTCAATGATCCAGTTGGCAGGCCACTGAAGGACAAGCTGGTGATCACCGTCTGGCAGGATTTCGGGCCCGAGGCGCCCGTGACCGATGAGCTGTGGCAGAGCCAGATTCCTGGGCTGTTTCTGCAGGCCGAGCGAGACGATGCACAGGCGCCGTACACGGAGCCCAACACCTGGCAGTCTGGTCCCACGGTCCGCCATGCTCCTGGCTCTGTGCGTGCCCTCTTCGAGACGGGGGAGCCTGCGTATGCATTCACGGAAGGGGCGACACGATAGGGATCAAGCACAAAGATACTGAGATGATACTATCATCAAAACAAAACACAATAACCGCTGCCTCTTTTGCACCGTTTGTTTCCGGGGGTTGATTTTGGTGTCTCCCCTTAGGTCGGACATGGCAACAACCCAGTGCACGTGGATGCGGAAGGTGGAGCGGACCCAAGGCTCGTTCCTGCCAAATGGTTCCTTATTTTGAATCAAGTTGTGCTGGTAGTAGCTTCCAGAAATGAGGAGATTGAAAGCCGACTGTGGGTGTGCACCTGCCGCATAACTCACACGACAGGCAAACAAGAAGGAGCGATCAAAACAAAAAACAAAAGGACCGAAAGAATTAGGAAGGCACCATGTAAACAATATGTAGAACCGTTGAAAAGAGAATGTTTCTTCTTCATCCTGTCTTCTCTTTTTCCTTTCGTATTACCATCACCAGCAAACAAAAGCTAAGTACAAACAAAGCACACAAACACACACACGCACACACACACACTCTCTCTCTCTCACACACATACACACACACAAAGGCACATTGACTGCCACAATGCCAGACTTCGGTTGGCTCATCACCCCTATTGCTATAGTGGTGGTGGGGGCCCCCACAGCGATCAGGGATACTTGGGATCTCTATGATCGCATCCGCGGACAATCCGCACCCAGCCCCGTGTCCATCCTGCAGGCGCAGAAGGACAGTCTGCGGGCAGAGGATACCCAGCTACAGCACGAGCTCAATGATGCCAACCGGGATAAGGGCCTCCTTGAGGGTCGTCTTAAAGCTTCCCAAGAGGAGCCCTACTCCGTGAGTATGTCCCGCCCTGTCTCTCTCGCTGCTTTTGCTAATGGTTCGTCGCCGCCCGGCCATTCTCAGCAAACGCTCATACCTGATCGTGGTTGCTGGGTCGAGGAGCCTATTCTTCTTTTTTTCCTTACGGGAGAAGAGAAGAAAGGGGAAACCAACATGAGCACACGCCATTTCGAATTGTCCTTGTAAGAGGACAAGCAAGTCGGCATGCACTTGGCAGCATTGGCAGCATTGTCAGCATTCAGTTTTGGGTATTGCCGTGTAAGTGGTCGTCGCAATCACGTGCCAGACTAGTGCTGAGAGAAAGAGGACCCACACCAGCTCCAAGCTTTGCAACTGGCAACTCCCCTGCCTTTTTCGCTTGGCCCCGCTCCTTACATAGCTGCCTGCCTCGCTCCACCCAAGAGCGGCCATCCCCGGTTGTGACTTATTAGCGGGCCGAACAGACAGAGACAGAGATCATTCAAGGCGTCTGGAGACCTTGGAGCGAAGAGAGTCAGCTCTTTGCGAGAACTTTGTGACTCGCGAGAAAAGATCCTCCATTCTTGAGGACAAGTTGGGCTTACGAAACCCCGCTCTCCCGACTGGAGAAAACAGCTGATTGCGAACTCAACCTCAAACTCTCAGAAGTCACCTCTCAGAAGTCACCTCTCAGAAGTCACCTCACATCTTGCACGCGACACACCTTTCAGATCGCAGGCTAAACAACCGGGAGCTTCCACAGCCTCCGATTCGTTTCACTGCAACGCGCCTACAAAACCTGCTGACAATGGCCTCTTTCGGCCTGCCCCCCGTGCGCGTGCTCCGGCCAGCCCTCTGGTGTGCGGGCGCGGTCAGCACCATCTATGTTGGCTGTGCTGCCTACGAGATCCGCCACGACGCCTCCATTGCCCGCGACGCACGACGGGCGCACCGTATGCCGACGACGCCAATACGAATCAAGGACCTGGACGGCGTGCGCGCCATGATTGCCGGGGCGGGCGGACGCAATCCGCTGCGGCGACCCCATTCGCAGGCATCTTCTCCGTTGTCGACATGGCACGAGCTACCCGAAGCCGGCAAGCTCATGGTCGGCCTGGTGTCGACCAACATAGCCGTTTTTGCTTTGGAGCGACTGTTGCCCGGTACGTCGGCCCTCTTTTCGCACGTCCCCGCGGCCTCGCCCACCAATTTCACCATGCTCACGTCCGCGTTTGGCCACGTCGGCCTCACCCACCTGGCCCTTAACATGTACGGTGTCGTCCAGTTCTTGCCGCCCGTCGCTGCCAGCCACACCTTTGCCCACAGCGGCAGCCATCTGGCCGCGTTCTACCTGTCGGCGGGCGTGCTGGCGTCCTACGCGTTCCACTTGGCCTCTGTGTGGCCCCGGCCCCTCGACCGCGTCATCCCGGCCCGCGGTGCCAGTGGTGCCGTCATGGCCGTCGTGGGCGCCTTTGGCATGTCGTACCCAGACAACCAGCTGGGCATTGTGCTGATCCCCGGCAGCTTACCGGCGTCGCAATTCTTGCTGGGCGTGGCCGCGTTCGAGACGTACGGCTTGTTTGTCGGATTCAAGCGGTTGCCGCTGGCTCACGCTGCACATTTGGCCGGCCTGGCGATGGGTGCGGCATATGTCTACTGGGACGGGCGTGAGCGGGTATGGCGGCCTGTGAAGCAGTGGACGTTTAGCACGATGCAGCGGCTGTCGTTGGTGTGAGACAGCGAGACAGCGAGACAGCAAGAAAGCGAGAAAGCGAGAAAGCGAGAAAGCGAGAAAGCGAGACAGCGAGAAAGCCGAATAACAGAGAGGAGGTGGTTTTGTTGGAAACGGCCTTTCAGTCGCAGCCTACGAGAGACGACGCTGTCCACAACGCCGAGCCACCTCACCCACGACCAAGCTGTCCAGTACCACAGTCGGGGTTCATGGCATAGCCAACATCATGCCAAAGCAATGGTCTGGACCTTCTTTCTGCCTTGCCTCTGAGGTTTCATGCTTACAGAGTGTTTTACTCTTCGTTGGCATTGTTTTGAGTAGGCCGGTGTATTTTGTATTGGTGTTCGACAAACACTGTTGCATTGTGTAGCTTACATTGAGATAAACAAGAATGAGAAAAGAAGAAGAAAGAAGTAAAGAACAGAAAGGCACAAGGAGGTCGTAGCTGGGACATTTCTATTGTTCGTACATGTATATCAATGTCTGAAACAGCTTCAAAATAACCATTCGTCCTCTTATGTAGAATCTTCGTGCTCGAGAGCTTCCGGCTGGACGAGTCTCTCACCAAAGTCGGCCATGTACAGATAAGAGGAGACATCAAACCTGCCCCAATGTTTCTCGTCGACGTCCTCGCCCCTTGCGATCAGGATACTGCGTGGGATTGCGGTGTATTCGATGCGGTGTATTCGGTGCGGTTCATAGCAGTATTCTGGCCGATCAAGATGCCGGAAAACTGGTTACGGATGTATTGCTTCGGCATGATGTTGGCTATGTCATGTACCCTGACTGTAGTATTTGAAAGCTTCATGCTAAAGTCGACGATCACGCGGACTACCTTGTCTGGGCCATCGGCAGTTGGGACTTTGTGGACGTATGAGAGATGTATGGCGTCATCCTGAAGGTATTGCTGGAAAGCTCCGCTCAGCATATTCAAGCGTCTTGTGGTCTTTTGCGCGCCCGTGTCCCATAAACACTCGATGTCCTTGACTGTTTCCTTCGGCTTTCCCTCCTCATGGTCGCAGGCAACGAGCTACATCCTGCACTTGACAGACGGAAGGCATCTGTCGTAATTAAAGCGTTGTGCAATGGGTGGCATCCTCGTCCATCTTTCCCGCCATGTCGCGAAGGCGAGCTCTCTGGTCTTGTGTCGATGCGTCGTTCTTGGTGGCCGATCGGTGTGGCGATGCACAGTTGCCCACCGGGGCAGAATGGCATGCACAGGAAACTCTCCGTATCCCTGCGCGACGGGCACGGCCGATGTTGCTGGAGAAGAGGGGGGCGGCGAGCTCGGTAAAAGGGCGAGAAAAGAAAAAAAAGAGCAGAAAGATATGGCGAAGGAAAGAAGGTGGAACGTCGAGATTGAGGTCGCTTTTGCGGTCAGGGACTCAGGAACCTCGTTTATCTACCCAAGAACAGAGTTCTAGCAAGCACGGCTTACACAGGCATATATACCGTAGTGCAAGTCCCACAGAAACAAACATGTTGGGCCGACAACTAGGTTGCTGAAGCGATCTCACTTCCCTTACAGAACGTAAGTACTTCAATCCATGTGATTGAACTGTGCCACGCCAGCATCCGATTCATTCATCAATTCGTAACGTATTCAATACATGATTCAGCAACACCTTGTTGCTACGCAACCCTCCAACAGCCTGCCCTGCTACGCATCCCCGGGGAGGAATGCCACCCCATCGTCCCGTACATACAGTTTCGCCCGCTTGTCCGCACACGACGCGTCTTGTGTGCCGGGCATCACCAGACTCAGCCGTGTCCGTCCCGCGGCCGCATGCGCGGCCGCGCTCTCTCGGAGGCGTCTCAGAAACGCGACCAGTCGCTGCAGGTGCTGCTGGTTGTCGGCCTCCCACTGCTGGAGGTGCGCCGTGACGTCTTGGACGGGCGTGTTGGCGGCAAAGAGCCCGTGGTCGTGCCCGGCCTCGTACAGCTGCCGTGTCCTGCCGAAATACAGCTGGCTCTCCGGCCGGCAGTAGATGTACCAGGCCGCCGCTTTGGGCCCGAGCGCGGCCGCTCGCCGGCGGGTATTGGCGTCAAAAGTCTTGATCTCGATGGGGCGGGCGGTGGCCGGGTGGGTGTGGCTGTGGATGTGGCTGTGGCTGTGGACGGCCCGCAAGGCCATTGGACGGCGAGTGTGGACGACGAAGCGTCCGTCTTGTCAACGACGTCGTCATCACCGTCATCACCGTCATCGTCGTCAACGTCATCATCGTCATCATCGTCATCATCGTCAACATCGTCAACATCGTCCATCAGGACGGAAAAGCGCGAGCCCATTGTCTTGACAGGTGGCGTCGACGCTGCCATTGGGGCGAGATGGGCGGTGACGGAGGGGCCCTTGGTCTCTCGGCCGTGTCGTTGCCTTGGCCGCCTTGGCCGCCTTGTCTGCCTTGTCCCTGTCGGGATCGTACTGTCCGTCGGCCTCGCTGTGCACAGCAAACCGCAGCCCCCAAGCTCATAGTAGAGCACCCGGTGGTGGGAGTTGGACCCTTGCAGGGGCAAAGGGAGAGTGCCCGGGTAGCGGCAGGTCGCCGCGGCAAACTGCTCCCCGTAGCCGTAGCTGATGGCGTGGTTGGGATCGCTCTTCCAGGGCTGCAGCAGCAGGACCCGGCGGCCGTGGTCGGTGCGCATCTCCAGATCCAACCGCTTCGTCATCCCCGACGTGCCGGCCAGATGGTCGTACAGCCTGTACACACTGCCTGCGCTGGCCACCACATCACAGGCGCCGCCCAGCACGTCGACGTCCGGGGACATGCACTGCACGGCGCGGAAGTAGCGGCTCGAGTCCGTGCGTGTACGCTGGAAACGGCAGTCTGCCGGTGCCACTGCCGCTGCCACTGCTGCTGCCACTGTCGCTATCGCTGCTATCGCTGTCCGGCTTCAGCTGAAGGGGCGCGGTCGGCGGTGTAAAGTGAGGCGGACACCCAGGCACGGCAATCGTGTTGTCGCCCAGCTTGTTGTAGCTGCCCAGGACGCGTTCGCTGGTGATACCGATACCGATGCCGATGCCGACGCCGGCATGACCGGTATGACCAGAA
This sequence comes from Sporothrix protearum, assembly GCA_016097115.2. Taxonomy (NCBI): domain Eukaryota; kingdom Fungi; phylum Ascomycota; class Sordariomycetes; order Ophiostomatales; family Ophiostomataceae; genus Sporothrix; species Sporothrix protearum. The sequence continues at coordinate 475,881 of JADMNH010000018.1, read as the reverse complement.
AGACAAGGCGTCGCCTCTTGGAGTGACTCTCCGTCAGACAGCCCGTCGGCGATGAGATCCCATCGCTTCCGGCTGTTGTCCAGCACTTGGGCATAGCGCTTCTTACCGTAGTCGTACTTGGCCTGGTCGTCAGCCGGGTGGTAGTAGGTGCATTTTCCCTTGCGGAAATTGATGCATTGGAAGCCATAGTGGCAGCGGCCGTGGTGGCTGTAGCCGCGCTGGCCGCTCTGCCGTCTGGTTGAGCGCCAGGGCGTTGACATGATGGGATTGGAGAAGAGAAGAGAAGAGACGAAAGAAAAGAAAAGAAAAGAAAAGAGAAGAGACGTTGCGAGCGAGTAGCGTTGAGTCAATGTGACTACTCGTAGCAAATTGTAAAAGATGGAAGTTGACGTCCACAGAGGAGAACTGCGTTCTTATGTAGGATGTGCAGACGAGACTTGCATACAGATAATCCGCGCCGACCTTGACATCGCCGACTCACCCCTCATGAAGTCGTGTACGCGCGGCTTTCCCACGCAATCGTCGACTGTTCATGATGTTGCCTCATCACAACTGGCCAGTCTTCGAGGCCTTCAAGATCATACATCTTATCCAGCCTTGGACTGACGTGGACCTTCTGGCAGCCAACCAGAAAACAAACCAAAAAAAACAAGACCAGTCGATGCAGAGACGCGATGTTGTTGTTGATGTTGTCTGGTGATGCATCCTTCGCCGCACCGGATACGAGAATAAGCCATTGGTCGCTCAGCCTCACTTTTTGTGTGTGTGCGTTGCTGCCAATTCAATTTCGTGTCAATGCCGGCCAACCAGCAGGCAGCAACTGCACTTTTTGGGGGGAAGCACGGCTGTGTGTGTGTGGGCGGTCTCGCGAGCGGCCCTATTGGCGGAGCGTCAATGTGGCCTTCTGCAGCCTACCAATGCCTATCCCCTTCTCATCACTATGGCGCCTCTGCCTCTGCCTGCGCCTCTGCCCCCGCACCCGCCTCGACCTTGAGCAGCCATGCAACAAAGGAGGCGGCACTGTCGACACCCACCACGACGGCGTCAGAGGGCGGGCCAAACAGGCGGCCCAGCTGCTGTGGGGGCAGTCGGCCAGTCGACGGACGGTCCATGGTTGGCCATGGGCGCGGCCCGCCGTCGCGGGCGCCCCCTCGTGGATCAGGACGGCATGCCACCCGGCCGCATGCGCGCCGGCAACGTCCTTGGCCGCCTCGTCGCCGACGTAGACCTTGTCCCAGTCGGCCCAGTCGACGACGTCCCCGCCGCCTACGCTCGGCAGCAACGCCTCGGCGGCGCGAAAGATGGCCGGATCGGGCTTCTCGACGCCGACATCGTAGGACATGCAATGCAGGTCGATGTCGTAGCAGGTGGGCGAGGACGGTGAAGAGGACGGTGAAGAGGACGGTGAAGAGGACGGTGAAGAGGACGGCGAAGACAAAGAGGACGAACGAGAAGAAGACGACGTGTCCGCCGTGCCGTACCGGAGCGGACGCACCCGGAGGCCAAACGACGACAGGATGCCGGGCACGCGGTCGTCCGAGTTGGTGATGACGCCGACGACAATGCGGCCGTAGGGCCCGTCTTGTGCGTGGCGCGCCTTGAGGGCCCGCAGCAGCTGGGGCAGCCTGTCGTCCATGGTGTAGCCGTCGCGGGAGGCGAACCGGGCGAGCAGCTGCGGTGCCAGCCCCGGGGGCACTGTCTCGTCACCTTTGGGCACAAACGGCCGGAACGTCGCCTCAATCACGTGGGTCCACCACGCCGTCGCGCCCATGCCGCTCGTCCCCGTCCAGCGGCCGTAGTTGGGATGCGCGCGGACTGTTCTCTGAAGGCATCGCGGAAGGCCGACCGCAGCTGGCTGTCCGACACGTCGGAGGCCAGGCCAAACTGCCGCCGCGCGACGTCGCCGTACTGCTTCTCAATGGGCTGCTTGATGCGGAAGAGCGTGCCGAAGGCGTCGAAGCAGAGAAAGAGGTTACGTTTGACCATGGTAGAGTGTGCGCGTGTGTGAAAGAGCAAAGAGCAAAAAGCGTGGGTGATTATCTATGACGGTGTTGGTGTTCACTGACAGCGACATGATGTGGGGCTCTCGGCGCTGGACTTTGTTGACATTCAGGTGGGGTAGTGCTAAGGGGCGGCCGCTAAGTCATAGCAGCATCGGTCGAAGACATGGAGTATGGTCACTGGTCATCTATTTTGTTTGGTTTCGTTTCGCTCAATGGCGCCTTGCCGTTTCGTCTTTTTGCCCTGTCTTCCCGTCTTCCCGTCTCGTTTTTGTCTTCCATCCGAGCTCCATAGAGTGGCAAAGGAGCAAAGAGCGTCACGCATACCAGCCCGCCTAGACAGACTCCTCCTCTCGCATTGTCACCATTTACTGTCATCATGCCCATTCACTGTTCCGCTTCAATGCCAGGCAGCAACTGCATGCAACTCGACTAACAGCACTAAACGAGACTGGCATGGCCGGCGCCGGCCGGCGCCTGTCTCGGACTCAATGCGAATGCGCGTGGTGGCTGTCGACCTTGGTCGTGTTGTCGTCCATGACCTTCTTGGCAAAGTCGACGATGCCCTGGAAGTAGTCCTTTTTCTTTTGCGTCACGCTGTCGTCCGTCGCCAGCTCGCCCTCGGCCGCTCCACCACCGCCGGCTCGTCGGGCGCCGTCGCCGAAAAAAGGTCCGCAATCGTGCCCTTGCCCGTCGCCCGCTGGTACACGGCAAAGGCCGTGCCAAACTCCCGGTGCTTGCCCACCTGGATGGCGTCCAGCAGGAAGAGCGCAAAGTTCTGGCAGTTGTTGCTAATCAGATTGTACGCCGGCCGCTTCTGCCGCATGTTGAAGATGACCATCTCGCCCGCCTGCCGCAGCGCCTCGTCGTTGAAGTGCGTCTTGCCCACGGCAAACGTGTGCCACTCGTCCGCCACCACCGTCTCGTTGATGTAGATCACGTCCAGGTGCTCGTCCATCCACAGCTCGTGGCAGTATTTGCCCACCAGCACCGCCCAGTGCTGCGTCGGGTCCGGGTACTTGTGGATCTTGTCCGTGATCAGCTTGCCCAGCCCCGTCTTCTCGGCGAACCACTTGCCCGCCAGACCGGCGACCGGGTGCCAGCCCAGGTACACCGTGCGCTCGGGCCCGTGGATCTGCGCCTCGGCCGGCGGCACGACGTTGGGGCGCGCGCCCAGGCCCAGGCTCTGCTGCAGCTTGAGTTTCCCCTTGACGAGCTCGTCCTCGCCAAAGGACAGTCCCGATTTCAGGAAGCCCTTGAGACGCTCGCGCTTCGAATGCGGCTCTTCGTGCTCGCTGCCGTGGTCGCTGCCGTGCTCGCTGCCGTGGTCGCCGCCGTGGTCGCCCACCGCCGTCGCCGCCTCGGCCACTTCGGGGCTGTCCGCCACCATGTCGGCAAGAGAGGGAGGCATCGGATGGGAAGATGGGGGGATTTGTTGGAGGGAGAAAGTATGTGGTGTTCTTGTGTTCTTGTGGTCGCACAGTCTACGTCGACGTCCGACGTCGTGGTCGGGATGGCGTGTCAAAGAAAGTCGTCGCGACGGCGGATGTCGTGCTGCACCGTTCGACGACTGTACCTCTTTTCTTTTTTCTCTCTTTTTTTATGGGAGGAGGGGACCCTTTGGACCCTTCTTTGCGGCAGCGCGCGGCTTTGCGACGTTGGATGCGCCGGCCGACGAGAGAGGACCCCTCACTGGGGCTCTGACCCGTGGACAGTGGACGGCGCCAGGGGGGACGCGCAGCATGCGCCTAGTGTCGCACTGTCCGCCAATGAAGGATACACACAGACACAGCTTTGCGCTAGGACCACTGGACTGGTGGAGGGAGCCGAAGCCCTGCCGATAGCGCCAAAACTGCTGGCGTGGGATGTTCAGCCGCACCGCGCGATCCAAACCAGCTGGCGATCTCCATCGACGGGATCGAACGAAGTGGGATGCTTGACGGGGTATTCGGAGTGACAAGACATTCACGGACAAAGATCGGTATGTCTATGTGCGTCAAGGCACAGACAAGTGCTTCTCTCCAAACGAACAACATCCGCCGCCCTTGCATTGCGTTTTCTTGCACCGCTATCCCAGGTTTTGTTGCATATTGTCCCCAGCCATGGCCCGTCGCGACATCACGAGACTACCGGCCCATCAGCCAACACCATTGCCGGCCGTGCAGCTGACAATCTTGTCGAGCTCGGACAAATGCAAGCTTACGTTTTCTGGGAATGGCATTCGCCCTGCGTTTCCTGTGTCGTTTGTCAATGTGGCTGGCAAACGCCACAACACCTTCGTGTTTACTTGTGCGCGGCGCTCGCCGGTCCGTTTTTGGTCAGGCCTCCGTGGTGACGGTGTTTGGCGATGAGACAAAGAGCTTCTTTCAAGAGAATGCGTGGACAGCGTGACCATCCTTCTGTTTTCTTGGAGGGTACTGTGATGAAGCAAAAGTATTGTCCAGGGAAACCACTTGAAGATTTGGTAGTGTAGATTGAAACCGTGATGAGAGAGGCAACACGCGACCAAGACAGCCTACTGCGGCCAATATGCTCGTTTCTTCGCAACACGTCCATGTTGGTTGTTTGGACGCTCCCTGTACTTCTTGAGATGGCCTTGAGCAAGTGTCGGCTCCTCTGTTGTCCATAGCATTACGCCGTACTTGGGGTTTTCTGAGCTGAAAACAGGAACATGAGTCTTTTAATACAGGCCAAAATAGCGCTCTGTCTCCTTCACAAACAGACTGTTCAATCTCTTGCGTCCTCCAAATTCATCGGATGAGGTTGTCGTGTTGTCGTCTTCTCGTGTAAGTGAGTGACGATCACGTGTAACCACCAAAAATAGCGGGTCTTGGCACGGCAAGGCAGGGCGGCCCGCTCTTGGGGCTTCTTCACCTTGCACTTGGCGATGACGCACGTCGTCGTTGCATGCACATTGCATTTGCTTGCATTCGATCTTCTTCCCACTGTCATGCCTCTTGGGCGAGCAAACAGTGCTTCCGAACGTCTTTGCACCGTCTACCTTACGCCTACCCTGCGGCATGGCGTCCGTGGCCCTTCCCCCCCAAGGCTTCCTCACAGATCGTGCGCCAGAGCGCGCTGGTCCTCCTCGCCCATCTCGCCGTCCCAGCCGTGCGCAGTCAGGTACTGGCGGAACTTGGCGTCGTTGATGGACAGGTCCTCGCCCGTGATGTCGGGGACGAAGAAGTACGTCACCAGCATGCCAGCGACGCCGCAGATGGCAGCCACGATGAACGTCCAGCGCTTGCCCAGGTTGTGCTGGATGGGGTGAAGGCCTCGGTACCGACAGCGGCCCCCGTCTTGCCCAGAGCGGCACTGATGCCGTAGCAGGTGCCGCGGACCGCGGTCGCATAGCTCTCCGAGGACAGCAGGCCGAGCATGTCGCCGGGGCCCAGGTTGCCAAAGGACATCATGAGGCCGTAGAAGACGATGAAGAGGGGCAGGATCTTGGTGATCTTGTCGTAGGCGCAGCCAATGATGAGACCAAAGACGAGGTAGCCCGAGAAGCCGAGGATCATGGTGTTCTTGCGGCCGATGCGGTCACAGAGGTAGGCGCCCGCGAACACGCCGGGCAGGGCAATTACGCCCAACAGCAGATTCCACTCGGCGGTTTTGAGGATCGAGTTGCCGGACGACGGCACGACGGACGCAATGATCAAGCCCGAAAAGACGCCGTTGGGAAAGGTGATGAAATCGTAGCTTTGGGATTATGTCCATTAGTTGCTGGATGTTTGTGCAGCACTTTGGCTCAAAGGGAGAAGGAAGAAAAAAAAGAAAAGGAAAGACAAGAAAGGAAAAAGGGAGGGGGGCACACTTACAGAAACCATGCACCGCACGTTCCAATAAGCGTCTTCCAGTAGTAGCGGAGCACGAGCTTGTAGGGCACGCGCTTCTTGATGGCACCGCGGCGGTACAGCTTCGAATTGAGCATCTTGATGCGGAAATAAAAGACGGACAGCGGGAAGACGACACCAATGCCCATGCACACGCGCCAGACGGTCGACAGGTGGTCGGTGCCGGCGGCCGAGAGCACAATCAGAAACACAATGATGGCCAGCGGGCCGCCAAAGGAGAGGGGCAGGTTGGTCACCAGAATGAAGACGGGGCCGCGCTGCTTGGGCGTGTGCTCGTTGGCGGCTTCCGAGGCCGACGTGCTGGACGCCGGGTACTCGCCGCCCGTGCCGAAACCGACAATGCCGCGGGCCACCGTCAGCATCCAGAACATGCCCAGGGTCGTGACGCCGTGGGCGGCCGTGGCCAGGATGCCGCCCAGCACAATCATGAGCGTGGTGGCGATGATGGCCGTCTTGCGGCCCATGTAGTCGCAGGTGAGGCCGACGACGACCTGGCCCAGGATCTCGCCGACCAGCAGGGCGTTGGAGACCTGGGTGCTGACGGCAGAGGTGTAGACGGCCGGGTACGCCTTCTTGAAGAGGACGTTGCACATGGTCATGAGGTTGTTTTGGTAGCCATCCGAGATCAAGGCGGCGCCGGCGCAGATCTGCTCTGGTTAGCAGACAAAATCGCCCGTAGTCTGTTTCTTGTCACAATGGCAAAGGGGAAGGGGAAACACGTACGATGGTGAACAAATCCGACATGGACTGCTTCTTCTCCGAGACGGGTGTGGCCACAGAGCCAAGCTCACCGCCAGACTTTTCGTTGGCAGTTCCATCGACGACGGCGCCATCGTGGACAAGGGCGACCTGCTTCTCGTCAGAGCTGACCTGCTCGAGACTGCTGCTGGTAGGGGCGATTTCTGCCATGGCGAGTAGTGGTGGAGAGGGTTGTCGTGTAAGTGCTGTAGTCTGGGAGGGAAAAGAGAAGAGAGGCAGGACAAAAAAAGAAGAAGAGATGGGGACCGGGCCTGGTAAATAAAGTACTCTGAAGACCAGAAGCACGCTGCCTGCCAAGAGGGGATGGTTAGAGACTGCTCTGAGTAGAATCAGGACGGCCACTGGGACTGGGACTGGGGGAAGATGGACGCGACACGACGGGGAAAACCGAACGCCCTACGACATTGCAACTGACTCGCACAAGAGGGGGGGGGGGCATATGTTAAAACAAACGTTCTTAGGATTATGTCCAACATGTCCAAATAGGGCAACTCCCTTTGCAAGTCCCATCGATCCTTTCCTGTTTACTGTCTAGCGCCGCCCATACGGTATCATTCTTGGGCGCCTGTCCTCCGTAGCAGCTTTACTCTGCATGACTAGGTCTTTGTGACTTCTGGGGGCTCGAGAGTTGCGGCTTGGAGCGGCGGGGGGCAAGATTGGGTTCCTGCCTGGACCCCAGACTCCTTCTTTTGGGCCCCCAGCTTTGCTCGCTTGTTTCTTTTTTACCGCAGCCCTCGCGTGCCTCCTATCTCAAGTCCTATCTCGTTTCCTATCTCTTGTGCTCGCCTGCTCGTTACCCCTCATCCCAAGGTTGGCGGGCGGGCTGTTTGTGCAGCAAGTTCTGCGCTCGTGACCTTTCTTCTCGCCGTCCAACATGTATCTTACATGCGTCTTCAGTCAGGTGAAAACTGTCGCCAGCCAGAGTCCCAAGTGCCTCGTGCGCAGAGGGCTACACTAATTCCCGCCAAAGAACGCGCACAGGTCAAAGTACAAAGTACTGTACAGTACGTACGCTCACCGCGTACGGAGTACGACGGCAAGATACAATGTTCTTTGGATGGGTTTTTCTCGTCTTCGTTTGGTCCTTTTCTTGTTCCATCTTTCGACTCTCCGTTTACACCTGTCCACGTGGGCCCTTCCTGGACGCACCCCAAGCCCCCACGTGAGGCCCTTCTTGCGTATTATTGTGTGGTGAAAGAAGTGGAAAGGCTGTCGTAAGGGTGCAGTCGGTGTCGATGCGAAAGGTCTGTTTGTTTCTTCTCCCTTGTGTCGAACATCTCCGTGAATGTCGTTTCTCGTGATTCCCGGAGACGGTATAAGACGAGACGAACAAGCGGACAAGAGACGAACAAGCGGGCAAGACTCGCCGGGTTGCATTTGCAGCGGAGCCGGCGCGACAACGTCGGCCGATAGAGAGAGGGAATTCACGCCAAGAATCGCAAGTACCCGCACCCACGCCAAGTACGGAGAGGGCCAGTTTCGTTCCAAGACCGTCACACGTGCGTCACCGTTGACGATTTCGACGAGTCAAATCGAACGGCAGCCACCAAAAGCTTCTTTTCGCCCTTTCTTGGCAAGAACGCGAAAAAAGCAAACGTTCTCAAAACGACTCACCAGTTTGGCCAGCCTTGTCATTTTGTCGCAGACTTCTTCTTTCTCAAGGTCGAGATGCCGCCGCAGTGGTCTCTTTTTTTCTCTTCTCGTCCCCCCCACGGCGTGTGTCTGGCGATCCCTCGCAATTCATACACGAATGATGCCGTACTGCTGCCACAGTGAGCATGCAAGGGAAGAGATGTTTTATCAAAAGACAGCCACGACGTCTAATGCCTCGCTGCTGGCCTTCGTTTTCGGGTTGGTCTTTTGTCTCTGGACGCCAAGTGAATTTGACGACCTTGTGCATGCTGGACTAAAGAATGTTGACTTTCAAAAAAGAGCAAAAAAATATAGAGAGGAAGAACTCAAGAGAAAGAAGGTGTCTGATGAAGCAGACACCGTACACTATCCGATTCTGCTCTGTTTTTTTCCTGAAATTTAGTACATGGCTGTTACAGCTAGACACTGTCTGACGAGGATGCAATTGGCGAGCTGAATGTTCATCTCCAAATAGTTGGAACGCTGGAGAAGAGTGCTGGTGGCGCCACCAAAATGGCACAGTGCATGCATGTAATGCCATGTCGACGCTTCTCATAAATAAAGAAGCAGTCTTTTTCGGGCTGAAGAAGAAAACCACATCTGTTTTCTTCTTCTTCTTTCTCTCTTCTCCCCCCTCATTCCTCCTCTTTCTTCTCACTACTGCCTTTAATTGGGTATTCACTCTTGTGTAAGTGATAACGTGGGTCACATAATAGCCTTCTCCCCGTGAATTCAGCCTTTCAGGGCGGTGTTGATAGAACCGCCTTGCGCCAAGCCCAAGCAAGACAAGCCATACACGACCAACAAACACATCAGCGTCACCAAACGTACTTGGCCCAAGAATGCCTCGCTGCTGGCCTTCGTTTTCGGGAACGTGCAGACGTGCAGACATGCAGAGAACAAAAGCTGTACGACGTGCTCGCCCGTGCCTAATGGGAGCTCTGTAAAGGCTCTGTGAAGGATCAGGAAAAGAACAAAAAAAGGCAGCCTTCTCCCCTTCTCCGGTGGACGATTGACTCAAGACGCGCCATCCTCTGAAACAAAAACTAAGAAATCCTGCAGCCTGGGTCAGGCACCTACATAGTTCATTTGAATTCAGGGCCACACACAGATTGAGCGACAATAATGAGACAAATGAATTGACAAGTTCGATTGCAATTGTATAAAAGAGTGCAATTTGCATCAGAGCTTTTTTATTTTCCCACAATGCTGCTTTTCCACAATGACATCGGCATCGTCTCTGTCTTTATCAACACCAACACCAGGGCCACCCACCTCCTCCACCACGACTGCCTCCCCTCATGCAGACTGCACTATTCATCCGGCAAAACCCGCCCGTCAGGGCCGGCCCGCCGCCGCGATTCACCGATTCGTTGAGACGAGCAACCCAAGATGAAGACGAGGCCGAGGCCGAGGCCGATGAACAGACGACTGCACTCGAGTCGGCTCCTCCGTCGGCAAAGACAGAGGCCGGGACAGGACGTACGTTCATCTCCGACAGCGCCCTTGAACCGTCCAGAGCTACTCCACCTTGCGCCGCCAAGGCCCGCGTCACCTTTTCCAGTCTACCCCCCGAGATTCGAAGCGCCATCTGGGCCGAGTCGCTGCCACGGCGGGTCATTGGCTTGCGGCCGCTGGTCCCAGACGAAGCGGAGTCGGCCCCGGCGTCCCATCGGGGGGTGGCCTCCATGCCGGTGAAACCAGTCATGATGGCCGCGTCGTGCCCACTGGTCCTGGTGCCGGTGCTCGTGCGGGCGTCGGCAGCCGTATGCCCCAGGCCATGGCCAGCACCTGCTACGAGTCGAGGGCGGCAGCCATGCGCTCGGGGCGGTGGACCATGGGCGCCGAGGGCCAGCCTGTGTGGTTTGATCCGCGGCGGGACACCATTCTCCTCAACAGCAGACATCCGGCAGACTATCTTTTGCTGGGCCGGGCCACGGCCCCGCGGCGGGACGGGTCGCGGACGCCGCCGCACAGCGTGATGGACCCGCCCGAGGTGCCCGGATTGGCGGTGGAGGACGAGGTGTCCATAGGGCGGGTGCCACGACCGGGTCCGCCCGGGCCGCCGCGGCGGCCCCTGCCTCTCAAGAGCCCCGTGAGCATGGCGGCCGACATGGCCCAGCGCCCGCTCATTGGCTGCCTCGACGAGGCCGTCCGCAGCGGCGGTGGCATTGCCGTTGACCAGGCGCTGCTGCGGTCGCACGTCGGCCGGTCGATTTTCCCCCTGCTGCAACGCGTGGCCGAGACCGCGGCCGAGACCGCGGCCGAGACCGCGGCGGAGCGGCCCAACAAGGCCCGCAAGGCCCCGCCGCCGCCGCCGCCGCAGCTCATGGTCTACTTTGACGAGATTGTGCTGTCCGGGACGCGGGCGCAGGCGGTGGCGAGCGGGCTGTTTGGGGATGCGGCGTCGCCGGAGGAGCAACGGTTTTTTGTGCCGCTGAGCGACCGCACGACGCTGCAGCGAATTCACGCGCTGAGCACGGCGCGGCCATGGCGGGCGACGAGCCGCGCAGGCATCAACAACAACAACAACAACAACAACAACAACAACAACAACAACAACAACGGGGCGAGCACGGGCAGCGAGGGTCGAGCGCGTTTGCGGGGCCGCCTGGGCGGGCTGCGGATGGGTAATGCCGGGTTCTTGCAAGAACTGCTCCGGCCGTCCCACACGGTCCAGAATTTGAGGATCTTGGCAACGCAGTACCTGTACCACATGGGGAAATGGCGGGCCGAGCTGGCGGACGGGCCGAGCGACTTGCTGATTGCGAGGGCCATGGATGCAGGCATGCCGCCGTTGGACCAGGCGATTTTGTTTACCTTCAAGGAAGAGGAAAGCGAATAGCGAGCGCAGCGAGGGCGAGACACGCACGATGTTGTGCAGTTCAGAAAGAACGGTGAGCGAAGCGGAGGAAGAAGAAAGAAGAATAAGAGAAGACGAGCGAGCATTAGTCTTACAGTTGTTTATCGATGTGATTTTGATTTTGATTTTGATTTAATGCAAACCTGATGTGAATATGAGCACTGCCGGAATAGGATGGAGACCATTCCACCTTAACTTAACGCCTGGTATCATGATGTTTTTTTTTTCGGGGGGCGACACACCCGCTATGCACGTTGCCCGTTATGCAGACTGCCTTCGCACGTGTGCAATGCCGTCCAGCTCGTCCAGCTCGTCCATGTAGTCGTCGAGTCCATCTAGCCCGTCCAACCCGTCTAGTCCCTCCAGATCGTCCAATTCATCGCCGGCCGTGGCACGGCTAAAGAGCACACGAAAGTCGGCATAGACGTCTTCCGTGTCCGAGATGTTGTCGTCGTCATCGTCGTCGTCGTCGTCGTCGTCATGGCTGAGGTCGTGATCACGTTCGCTCGTGGGGAACGAGCATGCCGTGTCGTCGTCCTCTGCCTCTGCCGAGCAGGCAGACGAGAACTCCGCCGACGTGGCCTCGACCGACTCTGCCTCGATCCGGCTCGGTCGGGGGCGCGGCCGTGCGTCCCTTGGCCCGAGTTTGGGACTCCGCGAGGCGGCGCGCACAATCGGTCGGTGGGCCGACGGCGCCAACGGCGGTGGTGGTGGAGCAGGAGAGGCGGCGGCGTTGGTGGCGCAGGTGGCGTTGGTCGAGACGGGCACAATTGTCACTCGTGCATTGACCATGATGGCCATGTTGGCCACAAGGGACAGCGGGATGCCCGTGAGCGGCCGACCGGAACCGGCCGTCGACGCGGCCGCGGCTTCGGCGTAGATGCGTCGCCGCAACCGGTTGGCCATGGCGGCGCGGCGCAGCACCTCGTTGGCCGCAGGCGCCATTGTTGGTGTCATCGTCATGGCCATGGTGGGCGACGACGACGACGACGACGGCGACGACGGCGGCTTGGTCATCCTTCGCGCGTTCACAATGGCCGCCAACTTCAAAAACCGCTTGTCGCCGGCCGCGACGGACTCGCGGTTCAAAATGTGCGTGGCGGGTTGGGAAAACGGCTGTGACAGGCGGGACGTGATGAGGAACCGCCGCAGCCTCCTCTTCTTGCAGCAGAGGGCGGCCGTGTTGGGTCCGTCGACGTCGGACAGGGCGCGGCGGCGTTTGAGCAAGGAGCGTGTCGACGAGGACGACGACGAGGGCGACGACGAGGGCGACGACGAAGGCGGTGTTGGTGCCGGACGTGGTGGCACCGTTTTGGGCAGCGTAACTGGTACTGGTGTTGTTCTGACCTGGGGCAGCGGAACGAACCCCGGTGTGCGCGGAATCTGGTCATCGTCTGTCGACGGTGGTTGTGATCGTGCCGAGGGTGCTGAGGGTGCCGACGGCTCGTCCGACCGATCGCCCGCAACGTCGATTTTGGCGTCCGCTCGCGCTGGATGGGATGCGGATCTACCTTGTGTATGCAGCGTGGGCTGATTCGAACACATGGACCGTGGCCGGTGCGTGTCTCTGTGTGGTGATGGCAGGGTGTCGCCGCCGCCGGTTGTCTGTGCCGTTGTCTGTGCCGTTGTCTGTGCTGCTATCTGTGCTGTTGTCTGGTCCCGATGCCGCCATGGCCGGAACGACCTGAACGTGCCGCCCCGGCCGAGGGAGTCGACCTGTGCGGCCATGTTCCGCCTTTGTTCTCCGAAATCCAGAAGCTATTCACACCGAAAGACGTAATGGGGTCACGGGTCATGCCATGGCCACAAGCGTGTGGTGCGTGATGAGTGAGAAGTGGGTGTGAATCTGGGGTGAGACAATGGTGGATGAGAGTGACAGAGGCGATGAGATGAGACCCAGCAGTGTCGCCAGTGTGTCGCCGGGAAGGTGTCGTCCAAGGTCGTCGATGGATGGGTAGAGATGAGGGCGAGTGAGGGAAACTCTGTACTCTATGCGAGCCGATATGAGAGAAGAAACGAGTGAAAGAGGAGAGAGTGCTGGGAGGATTTAGAGAGAGAGAAAAAAAAAAAAAAAAAAAAAAAAAAGGTGCCCTAAGACGGGAGAAGTGTAATGGCTTTGAACTATGCAATATCTGCTTTCGGGCTCCAAAGACAGTCAGATGGTGTCAACAGAAAATAAAGACGAAACAGGAGCAAGAAACAAGAGCAAGCACGAGTCGTGTGCCTCTGAACGTGGTGGGTGGGAGACAAAAGGTTGAAGTACACGGGAACTGTGCAGGGCAGGAGAATGCGACGAGGCGAGAGAGGGGGTGGTGTGAGGCGGACGTCGGGTGCATCCAACGTGTACGTGTACACGCATCCAGGGCATGGCCGAGCTTGGCCTGGCATTTCTGGGGTGCGTTGTGGGACTTGTTTGTTTAGTCCTGGTGGACTTCTGGTGGACTTCTGGTGGACTTCTGGTGGACTCCTGGTGGACTCCTGGTGGACTGCCCTGGTGGCGGCTGTGTCCGCTTGTGTCCGTGACGAAGAGGGTCTTCCTTCTTCCTCGTCGTCACATAAAAAGTGTTGCAAAAGAAAGAAAGGCGACACAGCACGACACAGACCACAGACCACGGATCACGGACCACAATTTACAGCTCACCAAAAACAGTAAACGGGTGAGAAACGGGAACGGGGGATTGGAAAAAAAGAGGAGGTGTCTGACTCGGCAGGATGGGCTGGGAATCCTTGGAATCTTGGAAATCTGGGCGAGGAAGAAACTGGGGCTGCCCGTGTCTTAATTCACATGTACTGTTCCTCTCGTTCGCTCTTCTTATTCCGTGTCTTGGGCGGAATCTGCGGGCTTCTCCACAAAATCCAAACAGCCGGGTAAGTTGCACAACAAAAGAATAATAAAAAGAGGAGGGGGCAGGCAACAGGTTGCAGAGGCAGAGGAAAGGGTTCAGAAAATGGGGCAGAAGAGGAAGGCTTCGAAAGCAGGAGAGAAGAGAGGAGGTGTGCTCTGTTATGCCGTAAAGGATTCCCGTGCGTCGTGTGCCAGCTCCAGGGTGCAAGGGTGTCGTGCCAGGGTACAGTTACACCAGCACACACGCACAGATGAGACTTGGCGAGCGAGAGAGCGAGAGAGCGCGAGAGCGAGAGAGCGTGACAGCGTGAGAGGCGGAGCTTCTGGGGCACCACAACGGAGGCTAGACTATTGAAAGATTGGTGACGGGCCCTAACGTGTAGTGTAAGTCGGAGAATGGAAGAAGAAGGTTAGATCCTTGCGAAAGAAAGAAAAAAGAAAAGGAAATATACTGTACGCATTTCCCAACGTTGTATGTACATGTACGACCCAGCACGAGACCGGCTCTACATTTTTTTAAACGCAGATTTTGACCGACGCGATACCGGGTAAAGAGAGCGTACTGTGTTTGTGACCCAAAGAAGTCTTGTGCAGACGCTCGTCGATCATAGAAGAGGGTGTGCCAACCCCAGGAAACAAACGAGGAGAGAGGGACAGACAAGACGAAGGACGAACGAGGCAAGAGGAGACGAGAGGAGACGAGGGGAGAGCCGAGCCAATGTTGAGACGACGTTGTTCCTTGGATCGCAGCGGTACTGATGGCCGCCCTCAGCCCCGCGGCGAGGCGGCAGGCCTAGAACAATGCCTGGTAATGTCTGGGAGAGACGATGCAACCTGGGTCTGGGGGACGCCAACGAAGTTTAGAGTTGACGGAAAATAAATGTACTGAGAGGAGATGTACACAACAGGGCGAGAAGTCCAGTCGCCGTGGCGTTTTGGCGTCGAGTTGGCGTCGACCAGGGTATGTCTCCAAGGTACATGTACGCGGTGTTGACTGTCGTTAGAAAGAAAACACTGCTTCTTTTCTTGCCCAATTTTGCTCTTTTTTTTGCTATTTTCAATCTCATCGCGTGATGGTATTTGCATCTTGGGTGGCAGGCAAGGTTGTGAGATCAACGTTTGGGTCTAAAGGACGGGGTCATGCACACTTTGCTTTTTTTTCTTTTTTCAATAGTCAGTGAGGATAAGCAGACAAACGAGGCAGCAATTCTGCATGTACGACGTATTACTGAGTATGTCCATGCAGGCAGGGCTGCGAGTGCCACCCCCTCTTTACATCCACCCCAAAACTTTGATTGTTTGCAGCCTTTCGTTTTGGTTCTTTGCAACCCAGATGCACGAAGCCGGGACGGAGAAAACAACCGCGGACCGCCTTGACAGACTCAACCGCACTTCGGGCACCTCAACTCAACTGCAGCTTGTTGCACATGCAACCTTCGACGCAACCTCTGGATAGGAGACGCAAGTCCTCCTGTCAACCCATGTTGCAACTCTCTGTTCAAAAGCTATTAACTGTTGACCGCTGTCTTTTGTCGTCTGTTTGCCACGTCTCGTCGGCACGACCGTCTCTTCTTTTGCCTCCCCCTTTTTCAAAAGAGGTATTTAACAGCATGAACATTTTTTTTCTTTCACCATCAGCGCCACACTGCTGCTTTTCAATAAAATTAACTCGTGGCTGTTGGTTGTTGTTCGTGGCCGAGAAAAGGGAAAACAGAAAAGAAAGAAGAGA
Organism: Sporothrix protearum; assembly: GCA_016097115.2. Lineage (NCBI taxonomy): Eukaryota > Fungi > Ascomycota > Sordariomycetes > Ophiostomatales > Ophiostomataceae > Sporothrix > Sporothrix protearum. Next base: position 460,199 of record JADMNH010000018.1, on the reverse strand, counting down.
AAAGCGCTAGCCTGCAACTGGTGATCGGTGCCGGTGTCGCCGATCTGGCAGTGGCATTGAATAATTGGGTGGTGCTGCTTTGGCGGCCTTGGTAAGATTACGTAGTGGGAAGGTGAAGGAGAGTTTACTCGAACTTCTCCATCGTGTGCCCATCCAGCCCGGACGATATTGCGAGATGCAGGGCAGGGCTTAGGGCTTGAGCCTTGGCCTTGGATACGAGCTTTGCGATCGGGCGTAACTCGTGATGCAGGACGAAGGACATCGAACAAAAAGGAATAGAAAATGATGCGATGCGAGAAGAACGAGGAGAACGAGGAGAACGACGAGACGAGCACTACGATGTACGATGTCGAGATGCAGGCTGGCAGGAGTGAAGGCTGGCCTGGGCGGGCAGTCAACATAAACAGGTGATGAGACGCCACTCTCCCGTTGATTCCCCCCTGGCGAGCCAATTTCTGTACGGAATACAAGTGCATACGATGTACGTAGAGCAAGAAGGATCAGGGGCGAACCTACCGAGCACGGGCCCGGACTGTCTAGAGAAGGAAGGACAAAAACGAAAGAAATGGGCGAGTGTCTGTCCCGCCCATTTCTCCTTTTTCTTCTTTCATCTGATTTGCTGAAAACAAGCGAGAGGTTCCTCGTTGCAGTGAGAAAAACAGCAAAAAGAAAGCAGAAGTAACACTGGCCCAAGAGGGAGATGCGCCGTAGTCGACTGCAGAGCTTGCGACAGTACAGGGTACATGTACGTCGCATGTATGTGCATTTTTATGTGCGCAGTATTGCAAGCCGCTGTCAGCCCGCTCCCCCTCTTTTGATGTGTCGCACTTCTCTTTCTTTCCTTTTTCTCTCCTTTTTGACTCGTTTCTGTTTGCCTTCTCGTTAATTTCCTTGGCCTTTTTTATTTCTTTCTGTTCCCAATCACTTGGGATTGCAGAAAAGAGAGATCTGACAGATGCGGGCAGGTGGCGATGGGGCTAATTCGCGAGAGAAGAAGAAAAGAAAAAAAATGGTTGACGACTGACGACTGACGACCGACGACCGACGACCGACAATGCTTGAGAATAAAAAGGAGACACAGGTCGGATTTCTTATTGGTTGTCGTCCTCCATCTTTTTCGGCGCGCGTGACCACCAAAAAAGAGGAGGCGGCAGGGGCACTTGGGTGTGTTTACGAAGTAGAAGAAAAAGAAAAAAGACAAATCGAGACGACACATTGAATCCTTTTTTTCTCCTGGCCATGTTTGTTTGTCTTGGCTCGAGCCGGGAATTAAAGTGCACACCGAAGAGACGAGAGCCAATTTTGTTCAAGCGAGGTGCTTCGAGTAATTACATTTTCATCATCGTCTGCCGTTGTTTGTCTGCTGTTGTCGTCTGTCTCGCCCCCGTCGCCTTACACCTTTGCCTTCCTTACCAAATCAAGTCTCTGTCCACAGCGCTATGAGTACAATCTACGCATACGTGTGCGCGCGCAAAGGCCCGTCGCTAGCCTGCGGGAGCTCCCTTTTGTCGGGCGACTCGACCTGTAAATAAAGGGGCCCGCCAGGGACAAGGGATCCCCCCCCCCCCCAAGAAAAAGACAGAAAAAAAAAAACAGGCGAGAAAAGCACTGACCAGAAAGAAGAGAGAGGAGGAAGCAAAAACGTAATAGCAACTGGCAAAAAGAGACAAATGGAAAATGCGCGACTTGGACGACCCACCGCCTGGCAGCATCCTTTCATCCTTTCTATTCCCTGTCTGCTTTTTGGCACTTGATTGGGAACAAGTTTGGCCAGTGGTGGCACATCGCTGGGCAGCATGAGAAGCATGGGAAATAATTTTGTTCACGTTCGAAGAGGTTGCGAAAACAAGCAGCCGTTTCAATCGGGGCTGCCATTATCTTTACGCATTATGTCCGGCGCGGGACGAGGTCGGAAAGGAACAAAAGTCCATTGTACGTACAGACAAGAAAGGATGGAGGGACTCTCGGTGTCCATGACCAACAGGTGAGAAGAGCAAAATAACCAAAATAACGCCTTGCCCTTGAGACCCTGTTGCTGATTCCTTCGTGGCGTATTTGTATTTTGGGCAGTGCGGTGGCGGCGCGCTCCGACCAGCATGACTTTGTATGCGGCTGTCGCCGACCTCTTCTCGACGTGGTTGAAATAGGCATACTCCGTACAGCGGGGAAGGCCAGGCCAGAACGGGAGAGATTGGAAAGCAACCGCGAGTTGTCAAAGCTGAACGTGCAAAGTGCAACGCAGTGTCTCAATACGTCGTAAACGTCGTAAACGTCGTAAACGTCGTAATCGGAAATGCCATTATGGAAACAGGAGGCAAAGTACAACGCAGGGAAAAGAGAGAGGAGCAGGATAACGAAGAAAGACAGGTCCTAGCACGGTGTCAAGTAGCAATAAAAAGAAAATAGATGGACTCCAGGGGGAACAGAATCCAGACGAGAGACCAGACGAGACCCGACAGAAAAACCGTCAGCGGGTATCGTATTTGTCCAACGGCAACCCAACCCAGGACTATGGGAATTTGGATTACAAAGTACAGGGTGAAGTTTATTAACAATACTATCAATACGACGTACGCATGTACAGTACTTTGTACCTATGCTGAGGCATACTGGCAGCCACCGTGTGCCTGAAGGTCCTCATTGTGCACGAGTCATGGCCGCTGCACACCGTGCTAACCAGCAGCACTCGATTTTGTGGTAAGTGCTGCAAGTCGACTCGTACCGACCTTGGAGGCTTACAAGTAGTGTACTCGTATTGTTGACGCGTCCCGTCTGCAACATCTCGAGCTTCACTTGCCCGTAGATACGGTTGACTGTACGTATAGAGTGCCAAATTTGTTTTGCAAAACACTTTCTGCCGATAGGGCCACACTGACTCCACAGGGCGTGTACCATATGATTTTAAAAGCATGAAAAATATACTTAAACAGTAAGAAGTCTCGCTGTAAACACGATTACAAGGCCTTAAAGGCCCTACACACAAGCAAAAAGCCAGCCAAAAAGCCAGAAAGCCAGTCAAAAAGCCAGAAAGCTAGCCAGAAAGCCAGCCAAGTTTGTATCCCAGTGATCCGTCTATCGTTCTGTCTGCTGTGTATCTACCGTGTATCTACCGTGTATCTACCGTGTATCTTCCGTGTATATGATCCATCCACCAGGCCAACATGGTCCATGCCGTATTGTGGTGTGTATCCCTCTCCCTTTGTACAACGTCCCCCCCTCCCCCCGCTCCCGCCCATGTTGTCTACAACTTGAGATCAAACGGCATCGTCTCCTGCGCAATGCACAGCCCGTCCTGGTACTCCGTCGCCACATGCACGCCTTCGGGGCTCCAGATCTTGTTCAGGACGATGGCCCGCCCAGCACCCGCCCGCGGGAAACACACTTCCTGGATCCACCAGCCTGCCCCCAAGTCGTTGTCCGTGTCCGATGTCGGGCGGTACGTCATGGCCGCGTCGGCCACGTTGGTGTGCACCACAAAGGTGTTGCTCAGCGAGGCCACCTTGTCGTTGAGTGGGAACGCCAGGTGGTTGGCCGCCATCAGCAGGCCGTTGCGGTCGGCCGCGTACGCGTGCACCAGCACGTGGGCGTTGCACGCGGACGCGGTCGCGCGGGGCAGCGGCGCCAGCAGGCGGTACAGAATCAGCTCGCGCCGCGCGTGCAGCAGCGGCTGCGCGTCGTTCCATGCCGTCATGTCCACCTTCTTCATGTCCACCATCGGGAACGTGCCCACCACGTCGCGGCGCTCCAGCACGTTGAGCAGCACATCCATGTCGACGGGCGGCGCCGGGTCCCATTGCGCGGGCGCGCGCTGGCGCAGCACGGACGCAAACCGTTGTTGCACCGGCGCCTCCTGGCAGTCGGCCCCGAAACTGTGCGGGCGCGGCAGCACAAACGAGACAATGGCCGTGAAGCACACGACGCCCAGCGGCGCGTCCCCGGCCGCCGCCTCCCCGCAAAAGTCCGTATCGTCCGGCACCATGGAAGTCCCCGGCGTTGCGGCCCGGCTCGGCGCCAGCGGCTGCCGCGCCTCCACGCGCGCCGTCAAGAACGACCGCCCGCGCGTCAGCACGGCCACCTCGTAGACAAAGGGCCGGTCGGGCTTGCCCACGGCCGTGAAGTAGCCGTGGATCGTGTGCAGGCCCAGCCCGCTGACGTCGGTCCGGCTGTTGTTGTCGGGGTGCGCCGCCGCGCCGGCCGCGTCGGCCGCGTCGGCCGCGTCGGCCTCCAGCGTCTGGCACACGGCCAGCACCGACTGTGCATAGACGTGACCACCAAACGCGGCCTGGTGCACCGGGAACCCGGGCCGGCCGCGGCGGAGCGCGTCCATCTCCTTGTGCAGGTCGGACCCGGGCAGCCAGGCGGCGCGGCGGCTCATGTAGCGGGCGACGTTGCTGGAGCCGTCGGGGTTGGTGAGGGAGCTGCCCGGGGTCACCGGTGGCGAAGGCGATGCTGGCAGCGGGATGAGCTCCATGGCCTCTTGGAATGTTTTGCGGCGGGTCATTGTGGGATGCTGTGGGGTGTTGTGGTCGAAAGTAGAGTGGTGGACAATCTTGATCAGTCCATCCGAAGCTGGCAATGTTGGATGCAAGCTATGTTATGTCGGTGCCGGAGCTGTAGGCTGGAGCTGTTGGAGCTGTTGGAGCTGTCGAAGCTGTTGGCACAACGAGGCTCAATGCCCACTGGAAAAGAGGTGGTGGTGTGTCAATGCAGTATGCAGGGTGCCTACATATACATCTTCGTTTGTTGCAACCGTTCCGGTGACTGTGTTTGTCCGACGTTTTTTCTGCGTCGAACACCCGGTCATGGAGCTTCTGTCGCGACAATCGCAACAATCGCTTGTGAACGCCCATTGTTAATACGCATATATGTAGGCACGGCTGCTGAGCCGAGGCATCCTGCACGTGACGATGCGCCGTTGGCGACTGGCCATTGGGCCGAGACTACGATGTAGATCTCGGGGTCTCCCAGGTTCCCTTGTTCTCGTTCTCGAAGGAGACGGGGCGACATACCGTGGGGAAAAGGAGTAAGCATCTCCGGTCCAAGCAAAAAGAAAAAGACGTCTCTTGAGTACTACGGTTGGCCATACGTAGAGAGTGCCAAAATTGTTCTGCACCCTATACACACACCTCTAGAGGTTTCGCTGAAATCCACTTGGTGCATAACAGCTAGTGGTTTAATTGCATAAGGACCGTGCTGTTGAAAAGCCCGCCAAAAAGCCAGTTAAAAAGCCAGCCAGAAAGTCAAGTAAAAGGCTCTCTGTTTATATATTGGGCCTACAAGGCTCTGTAACCTTCGTATACTGGCTTTCTGGCTGGCTTTTTGCTTGTGTGTAGGCCCTGCAAGGCCTTGTCACCTTCGTCCCTCTGGGGTCGGTGTGGCCCTAATTGACAAAAAGCGGTTTGCAAAACAAGTTTGGCACTCTGTACGTATGGTCAACCGTAAATGTGCAACTGTGCCGTCGTCTTTGACACAGACCCGGTATGCAATGTATTCTAGACAGAGAAATGAGACAGCAAGAAGAGAGAGAAGAAACAGAAACAAATGGAATACACGATATAGCCAAACAGAAAAATCCCAGTCAACCGGCCCCAGGACCGGCCCCACGGCCGGCCCTTGTTTATATTGTACGCCAGACACAAAAAAGACAAGCAAAATAAAAAGAAAAAGGACATTGTCACAGTCATCCTTACTCCTGCTGCTTCAGCTTGCCCGGCGCCGCCAGCGCAATCTCCGGGCACCACTCAGCAATCTCGCCCAGACGCTTGCCCGCGTTCTTGTGCACCTTGTGGTAGCCGAGCGGCGTCTTGGAGTGGCTCACGTGCCAGTCGTGCTGGCAGGCAAAGGTCACGGCCTTTTTGAAGTCGGGCAGGTGGGCGCCCATGCGGTCCATCTTGTAGGAGAACCAAATGTCCTCGCCGCCCCGGGTCCAGGTGCCGGCGGCCGTCTCGTCTTCCCAGTTGTTGGCCGGGTCGGCCAGAATCTCCATCATCATGGTGCGGTTGCGCAGCGCCAGGCCGCCATTAAAAAGCTTCTCCTTGGTGGAGAGGGGCGCGGCGATAAAGTCCCACTCGAGGAAGTCGTCCATGGTCTCGTAGGCGTTGGCGCAGAGCATGGCGTCGGTCTGGAAGACGAGGACGTGCTTGGCGGGGGCGAGCTGCTCCCAGAGCCAGGGCCGCGACAGGTAGACGTTGACGCCGTGGCGGGTGGTCATGTTGAAGTGGTCGGGGATGATGCGGACGTCAATGGAGCCGCGGCGGACGGCCTGGTCCCAGATGGCGGCCTGACGGGTGCCGTTGTTGCCGGTCAAGATGGCATTGGTCTCGTTGGACGTGTAAAAGACAATGGGCCATTCAGGGCCGAGCACGGCGTGGAAGTGCAGGATGAGCGGCACGAGGCGGGCCGAGTATTGGGTGTCGGAGATGAGGGCGACCTTGTCTTTGATCGCGAACACGCCCGTGCCCGCGTCCGGGGTGGCCTCGGCGGTCGTTTTGGAGCCGGAGTCGAAGAAGGAGGGCTACCGATGTTGGGTGTTAGTGAAGACAATGGAAAGAGAAAAGGAAGAACGAGAACAGAGAAGAAGAATCGCAAAACGAAAATCGAAAATTGAGTCGCGTGCGACAGAGAAACGTACACTTGGCACCATATCCCGCGGCGTCAGGCGGACAATGTAGATGATGGCCAGCAGGGCGAGGGCGATGCCGACGAACCGCCGCGAGACGCCATAGTCCATGAGGAGAGACATTGTGGGCTGTGGAGGGCGGAAGCTGGGAGATGTTGAAGAAAAGAGATGGAGAGAAGTCGCCGAATGAGATTGTCCAACGAGATCGTCCAAGGCGCTCGTCTGGACGGCACCTCGCGTTTGCACACGGGAGTGCCAAGTGAGAGAGGGGCCGCAGATGGGAGAGTGGATGGGACAGAGGACGGGCGACAATCGTGCGTTTGGAGACGACGGAAAAGAAAGCCGATGTCGATGTCGTCGGTGTCAAAGGAGAGAAGTCGTCGGTGGGATGGGTGTCGACGGGAAGAGTGTCACTTGGAAGAACATTGACGAGATGGGCGCGCGCGTGTCCTTTCTTCGCCTCCCAAAACGGAGCTCGAAAATTATACTAAAAACGGGAAAGTCTGTTCTGCGAAAAGGGATGTGAAATACGGAGTAAGGCGGTAAAAAAAAAGAACGCGAAGTTGAGAAAAGGGATGGAACGGGAGCGGGCCAGCAAGGCAAGGCAAGGGGGAGAAAGGTGGAAAGGTGGGAAAGGCAAGATTGTAAGGGCGGACGGGGCTGACGAAGGACGCGAGTCTGGGCGTGAGTCTGGGCGGGCCAAAAGGAGAGCCTGTACATGCGCATGCGCGGCTGGACCTGCATGGCCCCTCCAAGCGTGTCTTGTGTCGAACTATTGGGAGCTGATGCGAGCCGTCTTGAAGCCGTTTTGGAGCCGTTTTAGAGCTGACTTCAATGACACTGGACGCCAGTAATGCGATGTTGCCCGCCCGTTTCGGACAAGGCGGCTGCACCACTAAATAGTCCACGCGTTAGTGGATTCCTCTACGGAGCCCAAGGGCGCCCCCTTCTGTGTGATTGCCTGTTTGGGAAGGGAGGGAGCGAAGGCGGTATCAATGTTGGGTGGAAGCACTGAAGCAGTGGAAAGGGGCCAAGAAACGGTCAGTGTAGACTCTAAGCAAGGGGCAGTGTGACGGTGTCAAGCTACATCGTATCTTACATTATCTTCGTAAAAACGGTACGACGTAAACTCTCTCCATTGGCGACAGCGCGTCTCAGTGCAGAGTCGAACCGTGCATTTCTCAGTCTCAGCCTCGGTGTTTTCTTTCTTTTGGAATTCCTGTATAAGCAATGCCGACCGCTTTTGTATCGCAATTGCAATCGCCGCTCATGTACGACGCATGCTGTGATTGAAGGGCGTGTCGTGCAAAATACGTCAAGGCAGTTGTGACGGCAGGCAGTGGGCAGAAAATAGATTGGCTGTTCATTGGGGGGCTAATACTTGAAAAATACGCAGTACTTGTCCTCATAAAAGCCTAGACCGTCTGGCCGTCCATCAATTCGGCACCGGAGTACGTCTTGGCACAATTGCCAAGAGCGTACAGCGTACCAATGGCCAAACGAAACTCGGTACACCACCACGCCCAAACAAGAAACGTCTCGGTAGGGGAGAAGGCTGAAAAGGCTGAAAAGAGCCCAGAACGTGTGTTTGGTGTGGCTCGCGTTGCAAACTGTTTTCACGCCCAGACGTTGAAGTGCAGGATCACCTGGCTTCTGACAGAAATCGCGCTTGACAGACGACGGACATCTCTCCTTGAAGACACCCCAGTACGCTTGCACGCTCGCACGCTTTGGATGTTCGATATGGATTTGGGACATACGACGTTATTACCCAGTACGGAGTATGGCCTCCCTCTCGTCTCGTCTGGGAGCGACCACCTTGCAGCGGCAACCTCGCGACAAATACGAGACGTCTGTACGACGTACTCACAGTCATTACCAGAGACGCTACGACAGAGGGCACTTCATTGCTTGCAGACTTTATATTGCTCGAGTGCAGTCGCCGACCCAACATCCATTCCTTGACTTCACTCTGTAGTCATAACTTCAGTTTTCTGTCATCCCTCCTCTGAAGACTTGTCTACACACGAATTGTGCCCCGCGTCACTTCGACGGCGCTGCCGCCTAGGTAGACCGCCTCGATGCCGCTGCCCGCGTCCGCGTCTAAGCCCGCGTCCGCCGCCTTGCTCTGCACCTCCACCAAAATCTCGCTGCGCCGGCCCATCTCCACGCCCTGCGTCACGTGGTACCGCAACAACGTGCCCTTGGCTCCGTCCGCCCCGTCGGCCCCCTCCTGCTGGGCCTGCAGCGTCAAGTAGCTCGCCAGCGTGCACGCCGCACTGCCCGTCGCCGGGTCCTCTTCGTGCAGCCCAATCATGCGCGTGCGAATGTGTAGCCTCTTTTCGTGTCCGTGGTCCGCGTCTCTGTCTGCCTCTTTGTCTGCCTCTTCGTCTGTCATCACATAGTAGTAGTACCGGCTCACATGCCCGCCGGCCTCGGCGCCCCAGGGCCCCTGGTCCAAGAGGTCCGGCAGCCGGGCAAAGTCGAGCCCGCGGCCGCTGCTGCTGAGTGCGCCCAGCTGCGCGAGCGACGCCAGGCGCACCAGCACAAAGGCCATGCCGCGGACAATCGAGACGACGGGCGCGTCGAGCTCGGCCTGTTCGGTGGCCGGGTTGCCGTGGCCAATGGCGCCCGAGGCAAGGACGGCGTCGATGCCGGGCGTAGTGCGGAGACGGCCGGCGTGGATGTGGACATCATGGGGCACCGAGGCACGGACGACCAGGGGACCGCTGGGGTTGCTGGGGTTGCTGGAGTCTGACGGCGTCGGGCTGACCCGTTCAATCGGGATGCGGCCGGCTTTGACCAGCAGGGCGGTGTTGCTGTGGCCGTTGCCGCCGTCACCACCGCCGTCACCACCGCCGTCACCACCTGCGGCCTGCTTGCTCAAAACATGGCTGGCCGTGCCAATCGTGGGGTGCCCGGCAAACGGCAGCTCGCTGTCCGTGGTGAAGATGTCGACGGTGTACTCGTTTCTGTTGTTGTTCTCGTTCTCGTTTTTGCTCTTGTCGTCGCTCTCGTTCTCGTCGTTCTCGTTGTCGTGCAGAAACACCGTCTCGGAAAAGTTGAACTCGCGCGCCACCCGCTGCTTCGTCGCCTGCGCCAACACCACGCCCGCGGGCACATGCACGACCGCGAGCGGGTTGCCCTCGAACCGCCGGGTCGTAAAGACGTCCAGCGTCACAAACGACAGCTCGAGTGGAGTGGAGGAGGTCGACATGGTGGGGAAGGGCGTGTTTTGGGCCGGTTTGGCGGGAGATTCCAGCTGGTCGATGTGGAACAAAAAAGGTAAAAGACGAAGGAAATGAATGAACAAAAGAGGAACGGAGGAGGGCGGGCGACCGTCTTTTATCAACACCGGTCGCCATGTGGCCGCCGTGAGTCACTTCTGTCATGGACAACAATTGTCATGGTGCCATCTTGGGGATGCCACTTGCCTTTGCTGGACCTACCTAATTGGGCCTGGGCCTGGGCCTGGCTGGGCCACCGGCCTCCGTCCAAGTGACTAATCTTGTACTCCGTACATTTGCGCTCGCAAATGTATGCGTAATTGGAGTCACTTTACGGAGTATTGCGTAGGATCTAGACAGATGCAAGCAGAGCACCACCTGCAGAGGAACGCATTGGAATGCATGTCAGTCACAGGGCGTAGGAGCAAGAACAATCCCACGTCAAAAATTGAAAACGATTCGGGAGAAGAGCTGCCAATACTGCTGCCGCTGGGCAAAACTAGAAGGAGAAGAAAATCGAAATGCAAAAAGAAGAAGTCGAAGTCGAAGAAAAAGCAAAACACAGAAAAAATACAAATACTGTTGCCAGTCTGGTCTATGCTCTACCGTCTGTCTCCGTTTGTAGCCGTGTCCGGTCGCCCATGTCCTGTCCGATCCAGTCCAGTCCAATCCTGTCCAGCCCTGTCCAGCCCTGTCCCAGTCCCCGCCATACAATCATCACCCTTGCGTTTCGCTCCCTCAACGTCTCCGCGTGGCCATTAGTCTTTGTTTACACCGTTAGTCTTGGCCGCCTCCTTCGCCGCCTCCTTCGCCGCCTCCTTGGCCGCCTCCGCCTCCGGCATCTCCGACATCTCTGGCATCGTTGGCTGCCCGTTCGGCGCCAGCCCCCGACGCCGCCACAGGGCGTCCCGCTCTTTGAGCAGTTCGACCGCCCAGGCCCGCGTCGCCGGCAGCACCATCTTGGTCGCGACATAGGCAAACTCGCCCAGGTCGAGGTGGCCCGCGCCGCGCTTCTCGTACTCGTGCATTTGCAGCAGGAGCTCCATCTTGTCGACGTCGTGGACGAAGTGGCTCTCGGGAGTGACGGCGTCTTCGTACTCTTGCCAGATGCTGCGGATCTCGCGGCCCACGGCGCCGGCCTGATCGCTGTCGCTGTCGCTGCCGCCATCACCGGCGACCACGCGGCCCAGGAGGTCGCCCGTGATGTAGTCCATGGCGGACGCTTCGCGGCGGCTCTTTTCGGGCTTGGGGACGCCGTCGACGGGCGTAATGTCGCCCACGAGCGCTTCGGCCATGTCGTGCACGAGGCACATTTTGATGCAGCGGTTCATGTCGAGCTGGGCCGCCAGCGGGGGCGGGGCCAGCATGGCGATGAGGGACATGCGGTACATGTGGTCGGCAATGGACTCGCCGTGGGCGATGCCAAACCGGCGCCAGCCTTCGCGTTTGGTGGTCTTGAGGAGCTCGAGGAGGTGGAAATAGGGGAGCGGGGAGGTGGTGCCGGGGGCGGGTTTGTCGGCGGGCGCGAAGAGAGCATCGGTGGCCTTGTCGACGGTCCAGTGGCCGGCGATCTGGGGGGTGGGGACGACGCCGAGTTCTGGCAGCCCGGCACGTCAGCAGGTTCGCAGGTGGTTGGGGGGACGTCGGTCGGCATGGGTGACCTACCTGCAATCAATTGCTCCGTCGTGAGTGCCGTGCCGTTCGGCGCGGACTTGCTGTCGGCCATGGTGAGGTGGGACGAAAGGAGAGAGAGGGTGCGTTGAAGAAACGACGAAATCAAGATGGGCGGGTTGGAGGGAAAGACGAGACCAAGATGGTTGCGATGCAAGTGTGAAACGGCGGGAGAAAAGAAGTGCTTGTAGTCTGCTGGAGACGGTCAAAACTCGTTTGTATGTTGTCGTTGTCTGCACGTTGTCGTCGTCGTCGTCTCGTTTGCTCTTCGTCTCGAGTCGTCAATTGTGTTGCTTTTGAAGTGAAGCGACGGCACGTAGACTACATATACTGTCGCTGAGCCTTGCCTTTTTCCCCGCCATGCACAATGACATGGGAAAGCTGTAAACACAGGGGACGGGTTAGCGGGCGCTATCGCTTATCGGGCGCAAGTTTGCAGGTACTGGTGCTGTTATCCGCTTTAATCCAATCAGAGGGCCAGCATTGGTGACTTGCCCATCACTGTAGTCCACCCGGTCTTGGGGAAAGGCAGAGACGAGGAAAGCCTGGCGATGCGTTCGATAGGAGATGGGTTAAATTAACTGTGTTCGTGTGGTATATATTTACTGGGATATTGTCGGAGCCAATTGATTTTGAAAGAAAACGGATTATTTCGTCCATTGTAACATGCGAACCAAGGTTTCCTTTCTATTGCAGACTGGCAGAGGCTTGAACTATTCAGAAACTCATTGATAAATATCCAGAATAAAATGAAATGAAATGAAGACTCCAGAATAATCTTTCATCTCAAAAAAAAAAAACATATCAAAAATCGTTTTGAATAACCATATCAAAACTTCACCTCAAAAAATCATCTCAAAAAAGTACTACCCATCGCTCTTCTTGAGCACGTTGTGCCCTGAATCGCATCTCTTTTAGCGGCCCGCGCTAGCGTTGTTTGCAGGCAGGCAGTCTTACCGTCTTGTTGACTTATCAGCCGTTCTCCACCGTTTTTCTCGATTTGTTTACTGCGATTGCTGGGGGCAACGCGACGTTTTTGCCGACGTCTTAGCGCTTGCCAACCCGTTTTGGGGGACGAGGCCGCGGCTCTCAGGCTGAACACCTGCCTGCTGGCGGATTAGCTCCTCTCTCGCTTTCTTTGGTACTGGCGCCCCAACAAAGAAGGAACGAACGTTGCCTTGCCGGCCTGCATCTTTCATTGGCGACGTCTTGTGACGTCTCTCCGCACCGTTTTTGGGCAGCCTCACTTTGGCTTGACCATCGCCCGATCACCCCGAACGTCATCGACATGCGTGACGATATCTGTCCATCAAACGCCGAACTCCATCGAACATCGTGTTGTATCGAAAGCAGCAACGATCCTCTTCAGGCCTGACCACTTGACACAAACACCCAGCCTCGCCTCGGTCCAGCATGTGCTGTTAGAGACGAGAGCGCGTGCGACGTCGAGCGCTTCGATTACGAGCGATCTCGATCACGATACCCTCGGCCTCACACAAAGTAAGACTACTTGCACATCTACCACACTACCACACTACCACACAACCATACAACCACACAACCGCCACCATGCCGGGCTCGCCGCAACACGAGTTCCATATGCCCGGCGCATACCACTTCGACAGCCACCCTCCACAACAGAAGCACAGCACCTTGTCCTTTGCCCGCACCGGCGCCGACGTCTTTCTCCCGCCCGCCGTCGGCTCGCCCGCCGACTCGACCTATCTCGACTTGACGCGGTCGGCGGGCAGTCTGTACAGCCTGTCCTCGGACGTTTCGGCCATCCCTGGTGGTACCGTTTCTTGCGATGGCGGCGACCACGGCGGTGGCGACCACGGCGGCAAGCGCAAACGGGCCGCGCACGACTCGCGGGAGGGAACACCCTTGGGGTCGTGGGAGGGGGACAGCCATGCCGGACACGGACAACGACGCCCCCATGCCCCAACGCATACGTATACACTGGCCGGGCAGATCGGCGTGCATGGCGCCGCCCGCACACAACACGACGCCATGGACGAGAGTGTGTACTCGGATGTCGAGTATCGGCGGGCACTCGGTCCCGGTCCGCACGCGGCGGCGACACCGCATATGCACAACCTTGACAACGCTGGCAATGCCGACGACACCGACAACGCCGACAACGCCGACAACGCCGACGACGCCGCGCGCTGGACTGTGCTGCATGCGCTGGGCAACGTCGTCGGCAAGGTCTGGGAGTTTTGCACGACGGGCGCGTTCCGGGGGTTCCATGCAGCAGGCGGGGGCGCCGGCTACGACTGGGCGACGGGGCAGCCACAAGACGCGGTGGCAGCCACAGCCGCCGACCCATCTACGGCGAGCACGGCCAGCGACGCCTTCACAGAAAAGAGCGCCGTTTTTGTCACAGAACCAACCACGTCCCGCGAAACGACACCACAGCGCACCGGCAAGCGACGTCAGGTGCGCCCCAACGCGGGCGAGGGCGACGAGCTGGGCCGCAACTGGGTGATGGTCGATGCGCGCCAGAAGCAGAAGCAGGCGATACAGACGCCACAGACGCCACAGACGCCAAGACGGCCGGCGGCCAAGGCGCCATTGCGCAGCAATGGGCGGGCAAAGGCACCCACGTCGACATTGGCGACGCCTGCAGCCGCAGCCGCAGCCGCGACAACGACAACACGAACGCCCATCCGCCGAGCCACAAGTGCGACACGCTCACCAGCGACAGCGACAGCCACGCCCGGCACGGCTGCGTCGCGGCGCATCAACACGCCCGCATCACGGATGAGCACGACCCTGTCAACAGCAACAGCAACAGCAACAGCAACAACAACAGCAACAACGACAACAAAACGGCACAACGGCGTGGCGCATCGGGCGCGTCCACAGCACGCTTCTCCCATGCCGGCAGCCCCGCCCGGTCCTCCCTGTCCTCCCTGTCCTCCCTGTCCTCCCTGCCCTCGCGCGAGCCCGCCAGCTTTGCCCGTTCGCGGTCGTCCACCCCGTGCGCGGTGCCACCGTTGCGTCGCCCTGGCGCAGCCGCTTTGCTGATTTTGCCGAGTCCGCAGACTCAGACTCGTCCTACCACCACGGCCCCGGCGGTGCCGCTGCCCACGACAACCCCTTCTCCCGCGCGGCCGTCGCGTCTCCACGGCGCGGCAGTCTCGGCCGAGCGGGTGGCGGAGGACGCGCCAGCAGCACGGCCTTGGGTGCCACGGGCGTCCGTCCTGCCGCCCACATTGGACACGTTCCTGGCCCTGCCCCTGCCCATGCCCACCGGCGGAGCTACAGTGGCCGTGCCGGCATGTCGCCGTCGTTGCCAAGGAAGACAAGGACGACGACTACGACGACGACGACGACGACCGTCGCCAAGCCCATGTTGGAGGTTCTCGGCGGCGGCGTCGGCGGCGACACGGACAGCGTCCCCGTGGGCCTCGGCATAGCCGAGAGCCCCCGCCTGACCGACGAGGCCAAGCGGCTGGCCGCGCAGAACCTGGCCGCCGAGCAAGAGTCGGATGCCAAGATGGAGGCATTCAACGAACGGCTGCAGCAGATGATTCGGCAAGGCCAGGAGGCGCTGGGCACAACGTTTGAGGTGGACGGCGACGATGGCTACGGCGGTGAGGATGACGATTGGGCGGACGACGGATGCCGGTGAGGAGCGCCTGCGGAGTTTTACTCATTTCTTCGCGTGGTCTTTGTAATTGCATTGTAGAGCCGTTGCATGCATGTATGGGACAAGACGACGATTTTTGTTCCTATAAAAAAGCGTACGATTCATTTTTTGCCATCTTGTAGTAAGAAGAATAAGAAACCCAGCTACAAGGCCCTCCCTTTTTTGGGAAAAAAACAAGAAAGCCAAGCAAAAAAAAAGCAAGAAACGCGTAATGTAAATTAATTACAGTGAAAAAGAAAAGGAACAGAAAAAGAAAAAAAAAACAAAAACAAACGAAAGACACGAAAAGCCAGAGACCAGTGACCAACAACCAGCAAATCAAAACAAATGGACCAAAATTACATGCACATCTCTCCAACTGTGGCCAGGACATCCTTTTGTACGAGCCCCCCCCAACCACCCTTCAAAACGGCCTATCGTCTCGGGGCTCTCTCTACCGAAACCGCAGCGTGCCCCGGTGGTTGGCCGGCCGCACATTGCTCTCCACCCGTGCCCGCAGCTGCCGCGTCTCGTGCAGCGTCTGCTCCAGCTCGTCCTTGGCCCGCGCGTCCCGCACCGTGGCCAGAATCGCCGACACGGCCCGCTCGGCCCGCAGCATCAGGTCGGCCACCCACGGCCCCAGGTGCGTCGACGAGGCACTGCCGAGCGGCGGCGGCGGCAGACTCTCCGCCGCTGTCGCTGTGTGTGTGTGGACGGCGCCGCCCGTCACCTCGACGTCGTGGCACCACAGCGCCACCGCCGTGTCGATCCACTCGACGACGACGCGCCGGCGGCGGCCGGTAAAGGGCACCTCCTGAGCGTCCAGCAGCCGCTCCAGCACGTGGACGACCATGGCGTGGGAGACGCGCAGCTGCAAGAACAACAAGACGGGCCACGACGGGTCGGCGCCGATGGACGCGTCCTGCTGGCGGGTCAGGGCGTACTCGCAGAGGGTGCTCAGCAGCGTCTCGACGGGGAAGATGAGCGAGTCCAGGGACGTGCGGTGGGCAATCGTCTGAATCTGCACCGACACGGCCTCGTACGGCAGGGCAGGCGGGCCAGGGCCACCACAGGATCATCGCCGTTGCCGTTGCGGCCGCCGCCCTTGCTACTGCCGGACGTCTGTGTGCGCACGGCCTCCTCGTACGCGGCCATGCGCGCTTCCATCTCGTCGTGCGTGTTGTTGATGAGCTGCTTCCAGGTATCGGCAATGACGCGCGGGTTGTGGTAGTCGGCGGCGTTGTAAATCAGCAGACACAGGTCGTAGTAGCCGGCCTGGTCGGCGTAGCCGTTGAAGAGCTCCGACAAGCCCAGGACGGCGCCGTCCAGATCCGCCCGGATCGCCAGCTTGCGCTCGTCGGGGATGCGGCCGTCGGCCAGCAGGCGTTCGAGCAGATCGTCCTGGATGTGGGCGATGTCGAGCAGTTCCGTGACCTCGTGGTTGAGCTGCTGCTGGCGCGGCCCGGAGACGCCGGCCGACGAGACGCTGGCATTGGCTTTGGCGCGGCTCAGCAGCGTGATGCGGTCCTTGATGCCAAGGGCAAACGCCGAGCCGGCCAGGTTGTACTGCACCTGCGCGGCATCAAAGAAGCGGCTGCGGTGTGTGTAGAAGCGGCAGAGCAACTCGGCATGGCCGGCGTCGGCGGCGGCCAACCGCTGCAGAAAGGTAATGACGTGCGGCGAGTCGATCGCCAGCAGGCGGTCCGTCAAGTTCTCTTCAATGTACCACTCGTACAGGTCAAAGTGGAACACCTCGTCGGCCGCGTCGTTGACGACATGGTAGGCCTCGATGCGCTTCGTGTGGGCGAGCGTGGGCGGCCGTCAATCTGCTCGGGTTCGGCGGCCGAGTCCCGGTCGAGCTGGCGCAGGACCGTGTGCACCAGATCGTAGCAGCGCTTGCGCTCGTCCCAGAGGACGCGGCGCGGGTCCGTCTCGGGTTTGCCGTCGTTGAGCCAGGCGAGCGCCGCATTGCCGCGGTCCTTCTCGTGGGCGACCATGAGGCACAGCTGGATGGCGCCCGCGTAGTACTTGAGCTGGACGTACTGGGCGACGGCGCCCGTCAGGTTGGCGTACGTCAGGCTGCCGGCGACGCGCTCAAACAGGTGGAGAGACTCCGACAGCAGGCTGCGGGCGGCCTGGGGCGACTTGATCTGCTCGGACGCGCGCTGCAGCTGCTCCTGCGCCTTGAAGATGACGACGTCATCGGGGCTGCAGAAGCTGCCGCAGCGGCGGCGGAGCGCGTCGGCGACGGTCTCGACGTTGCTGCCCGACTCAATGTTGCGGTTGACAATGGACTTCACCAGAAGCTTGGCGAGGTCCTTGCCGGCCGGGCGCGAAAACAGACTCTCGTAGGTCAGCTGGCGCAGCTGGTCGCGCGTGGTGTCGTCGAGGCGGACGTAGATGTCGGCGACGCGCTCGTCAAACAGCATGAGCACAAACGAAATGCCCTCGGAGATGCTCTCCATCAGCTTCTGCAGAGCGTGCAGGGCCTGGTGCTCGGCCTGCAGCGCAATCTCTTCGTGGCGCGTGGCGCGGCGGCGCACGTCCGTGGGGCCCGACAGGCCCTGGATGGAGCCTGCATTGGCCTGCAAAAAGTGGCGCAGGCGCTCCAGGTTCTCCTGCACGGCCGTCAGCTTCGTGGCCGGGATGGTCGAGCCGACGACCACCCCCGACGCGGCGTGGTGGACCGTGACCACCTTGGCGGTCCAGAGGGTGCGCACCAGGCGCGTCAGGTACAGGGCCAGCGCGTCGTGGCGGGACGACAGGCGCACGGCGTCCACGGTGATGGCGTTGCTGTCCGTCTCGGCGACGGTGGGCTGCCCGCCGTAGTTGACAAAGGCCGTCTTGGCGCGGTCCTCGGTGGCCTGGTCGGTGGCGCGGCTGGTGCCCGAGCGCAGGTCGCTGCCGTTGCCGCAGGCGACCGCCAACGCCGTCGCCACCGTCTCGACGCGGCCGTACAGGTGGATGAACTTGCGAATCTCCTTGTCAAAGAGCTCGTCGCTGCCCAGCGTCCGGACGGCGGCGGCAAACGTGTCGACGAGCCGGCGTCGGCGGACGACGTGGACGCCGTCGTTGGTCAGAATGGCAAACTCGCTGGGCGGGTCGTCCAGCTGGACGGCCAGCTCGTTGCCGAACCCCAGGGGCTGCTGGGCGGCGGCAAAGGGTTTGGTGATGAGCCCGACATCCAGCGCTTGCTGGGCCCGCCCCAGGTGGACCCAGTTGCCGTGCTCGTAGTACTTGAGCGCCGAGGCGGGCGTGGTCACCTTGATCTTGCCGGTCTCGGGGGCCGACAGAAACAGACGGAGCTCCTTGTTGCGCTCGACGAACGCAAAGCAGAAGCCGGGCGCAAAACGGGCACCCTTGGTGGTGGGGTCGAGCGAGCGCGACTGCAGGTCGACCATGGCCGGGTCGTTGAGGCTGAGGGCCGAGGAGGAGGAGCGACCGTAGCCGTTGGCAGCAGCAAGCGCTGCCTGCGTGGACGAGGACGAGGACGAGGAGGAGGAGGGGGCGCCCGGCTCCTTGGGCGGGAACTTGACAAACTGGACCTGCATGGACTGCGGGGCGGTGTTGGACGCGTTCATGGTGTAGGAGGCGGAGCTGGTGGCGCTCAAAAACAGGCGGCAGCCCGTGCTGGTGACGGCCATCAAGTGCAGCTTGGAGGCTTCCTGCATGGCAATGGGGCTGATGCCGACGATGCTCATGCGGTCCGTGAGCAGGGGTGACGTGTTGATCATGTGGGTGACGTCGCGCAGGCAGTCGTTCTTGTGCTTCTCAATGACCTTGGTGAGGCGGTCGGGGGCTTCCATGTGGTACGTGCGGACGGTGGACTTGTTGGACAGCGTGTACAGCAGGTTGCGTGAGTTGTCGACGACCATCTGCACGAGGCTCTCGTTGTTCTTGGGCCCCCAGAAATCCAGGCCCACCGGGAACGCGGGCACGACGGACGACCAGCCGGGGTGGCTGTGGTTGGTTTTGCCGACGCGGTTGGAGAACCACTTCTCTTCTTGCTGGTAAAAGATTTCGTGGACGTCGGTGTCGGTGCGGCCGCCCAGAAAGATGCGGCCCGAGGCCGTGCCGACGATAAAGGAGACGTTGCCGCCGCCGCGGTGGATGGACATCTTGGTCTGGTACAGCGAAATCTGCTTGGCACCCGTGGCCGTGGGCGTGGCCTCGACGCCCAGCAGGATGATGTCGACCTCGGTGGCCACGACAAGCACGTGGGCAATGTTCTTGACAAACACGCCCGGCTTGGGCGGGACCAGGCCAATGGCCGTGATGGCGTGCGGCTGGTCCTCGAAGCCGATCAGCTCCGGGTTGGGCTGTGTGTAGTCCCACAAGAACAGACTGCTGTCGATGCAGGCGTAGGCGTGGTTGATTTCCGTGAACAGGCCCATGGTCGTGACCAGCTGCGATACGTTATACCGCTCAAAGATCTGCTCCGGGATGGGATACGTCTGCATTTTCTGAAAGGGCGCCCAGGGGGACTCGGCGCTGTGGATGTCGTACTCGGAGGAGGCGCCGGCTGCGTTGTTAGTATGCATTGTGCGTAGCCAAGAGACGCGGTCGGGGGAGAGAAAAAGGGGGTGGAAGGTCGAAGGTGGAAGGTGGGAGAGGAGACTTACGCCGACAATACGAGTCAAGGTCGGGGTAGCTCTCTTCGAGCTGCAGCACCGGTTGACCGACCCGGCGGCCTTTTGAACGGGCGTCAGAACCACCGGTGCCGGCAGAGCCATCACCGACTCGGGCTGGTTGTACTGACATGCCGGGTCGTTGCTGTTGTTGTAGTTGTTGTTGCTGTTGCTGTTGTTGTTGCTGCTGCTGCTGCTGCTTCTGCTGTAGTTGCTGGGCAGAGGATGTGGTGGCCGACGATGCAGAGATAGTCCCCTCGGGCGCAGGATCAAACAGCGACCGGCCGCCATCGAGGCGAGACGTTGCGGCTGCCGGACCGGGCGTGGCAAAGTAGGAGCCGGGATCTGGCGCCTAGGGGTAGACAGCGTCGCCATGGCGGGCGAGGGGAGTGTGCTGTCAACGGCGATGGTCGCCTGGGTCGCCTGGGTCGCCTGGGTTGTGTTGGTGTGTTTGGTGTATCGTGGTGGTTTGTTGTTGTTGTCTCAAAGCGAGCTGCTGATCAATGGTCTCGAGCTCGTCGTCGACGGTGACAGTTCACAATCTACCGCCGCGCCTCAACGTCTCCCGTCGAAAAGGAATGCACAAAGGTCGACCGGCAAGCTTGTCGTGTCGTGTCGTGTCGTGTCGTGTCGATGTCGATGTCGGTCGAGGGAAGGGGGTGGCGATGTTTGCTGTTTGATGACAGAGGTCTCGAATCGTCCTTGCAAGCTTCGTCAAGCTTTCGTGCGCCGGTGTGGTTGCCCTGGAGCGCGAGTCTGAGCGGCGGCAGCGCAAATATGAAGAAGAATTGTCGACAATCGTACGGACGGGGATGGATTCGCTGTGGTGGCCGTATCGTCGTGGTGTGTCTTTGCCCTGCTTTGCTGTGTCTCCGACTTTTTAGCTGGTAAAATGTGAGGCTGGGCCCAATTTGGCTTCCTCTCTCAATTTTTTCCCCTTGTGCCTAGCCTAGCTAGGAGAGGGAGAGGGAAAGGACGCGACGTTGTCGCGCAAAAGACGCTAGACCCAAAACAGCAATCAGAGCTCCTGAAAAGTGGGACCATTGTTCAATCAGGTCAGCGGCAGAGCCTGAGGAGGGAGAGGAAGGAAGGAAGGAAGGCAAAGAGTGACCGTTTCGTGGGACTGAACAACAATAAAAGAATAAAGGCACAAAGAACACAGCTATGAGTATTGATAATTGACGTGTTGAGTACGACGTACACCTTTATTCACTGAAGCTCCGATGGATAAAGATGCTTAATTTCCTCTAGTAATACTTGTGTACCCGGAATACGCCATGCCCTACAGTTTGCCCAGACTCGTTTCCTTCTCTTATTGGTTTTTTTTACTTTCCTTCAGTATCCTTCCGTTTCCTCCCATTGAACAGTGAATGAAGATGACTCGCCCAAACACAACACACAATAGCTAACAATACGAATAAGGATGTACTTTGCCTTCGTAGAATCGTAGAAGGGAATGTGGATCTACAAAGCGCCGCAAGGGCCATGCCCAAAGGTCGTAGGTTTCACCACGTGAGCTGGACCATCCCGGACTTCGCAGAGCACTCGTGCCCTCGTCCTGTGCGGAGGATGCGACACCGCAGCCGATGCTGGCGCACCGATTCCCCTTGGCCGCCTCGCTCGCTTAGGACAACGCCCAGGACAACGCCTAGGACGACTTCTTGGCGTCGCGCGCCGCCTTGCGCAGCGCCCGCCGCCGAATGTCCTGGTGCATCACCAGGTTGTACCAGACGGCCAGCGTGTGGCCCACGCCAATGGTGTTCTCGACCCACCACTGCAGCAGCGCGTGCGACCAGAAGGGCGTGTAGGTCGAGGCCATGGCCTGCCAGCCGCGGCCGACCTTGCCGAGGGCGGCGCGGACAAATACGTCCGGGTTGGGGATGAGGGCGGACGGGCGGCGGACCTTGCTCATGGCGGAGACCACCAGGTAGGAGAGGACGAGGTAGGCGTCGACGCCCGCTGGCTTGACTTCGGCCGCGAGGGCCGTGTTCCAGTGCTGCAGGAACGCTTTGCTGCCCGAGTAGGTGGCGAGGTAGGGCGTGGGCATCCAGCCGCCAAAGGAGCCCATGGTCAGGACCAGACCCTTCTTGCGTTGCACGAGCAGGGGCAGGATGGTCTTGGTGGTCTTCAAGGTGCCGAGGCAGTTGATGGTGACAATGTTTTCGAGCTCGTGGGCGTCCGTCTCGACGAAGGGCACGGGGATGCTGTGGCTCTGGCCGACATTGTTGATGAGGATGCCGACATCGAGGCCCCGGACGGTCTCGGCGAGGCGGACGTAGTCGCTGTCGTCGTTCTTGGCGTAGTCCATGGCCAGCACCTTGGTCTGGAGGCCCGTGGCGGCGTGCTTGGCCTCCAGTTGGGCAGCGAGGTCGTCGAGCTTGGACTGGGTGCGCGACACCAGCACAAGGTTGAACCCCTTGCGGGCGAGCTGGGTCGCAAATTCCTTGCCCAGGCCGTCGGAGGCGCCGGTCACGACGGCCCAGGTGCCCTTCTTTCCGTACTTGCGCAGCTACGCCGGTTAGTGGCTACAGGAACAAAGCTGTGTGTGTGTTGTGTGTGAAGAAGTGGCCCTACATTGGTGCCGCTCAGGACAAAGACGTTGAGGAGGAAGCCCAGGTACGAGAGCACCTTGCTGCCCAGGAACAGAGCGCCGATGGCGGCAAAGGTGGCCGTCACCGGGCTAGGGATCGCGGCGACGAATGAGCGAATGGCCTCCATGGTGTTAACTGGGAGTGGTGAAATCGGTTGGGCGTGTCGAGTTGTTGTTTTTCAGAAAGGAGACAAGACCTTATTGAGGCTCTGTCGTTAAGAGGTTGAGAGGTCAAGAGATCAAGGCTCTTGTTTTCGACACAGCACCGTTGGGGAAGCAAGGAAAGGAAGATTTTGGGGCTCTCGTTTAGTCTCGTCTCGTCTCTTGGGTGCTCCTTCCTGCTGACGGGACATACGGTCCACTGCGGCTGGCCAATGGGAGAGCTCGCTGCCAGGGGAAGGAAGCTACGACTGGTCAGAAAATAGGGGCAACAGCGCCATAAGGCTTTGGGGAGCAGTGGAATACCCCACTAAAATGCACCTGCCAATTGGCCACGGTAGTCTTCTGTCTTCCAGCTTGCTGTCAGCTTACTTTCAGCTCCTTTCAGCTAACTTTAGCTTGTGCATTGTGCATTGTGCATCTGAGCCATTGACAAGCAGCCATTCTGACCCAGCACGAGCATTGCATCTACGAAAAAGGAGTACTTAAGGGCTGTTCTCACGACTGTCAATCTCACTCTCCGACAATTCCCTCGCCACCCCGCACGCACAATGGACACCGTTCTGTCGTACCTCCCGTCCGGGGAGCAGGGCCTGATGCCCTACTATCTTTTCCTGGTCCGTCCACCTTGCGTACGGTGGCATATTTTGCCGTTGCCCTCGTCTAACACGTCTAACACGTCTTTGTAGGTCGGCATCGTCTCCGTCGGCAACTCCCTCCAGAATCTCGTCACGCTCCACTACACCCGCCGCATCTACAACGGCCTGTTTGTCCCCAACCACAAGCTGCTGCGCGAGCCGCCTGCGGCCCGGGCCCGACGACGCCCGAGGACAGCATCCACAAGCTGGTCCCGGCCTCGCCGACGGGCAAGGACACGGACGGCAAGGCCCAGGACCAGGTGACGCCGCTGGCCGCGCGCCTGTTCGGCACGTGGACGATGCTGGCCGGGTTCATTCGCATGTACGCGGCGCACGACATTGGCAACCGGGCGCTGTACCAGCTGGCCCTCATCACGCACCTGGTGGCGGCGTGCCACTTCCTCAGCGAGCTGACCGTGTACAAGACGCTGCGGCTGACGGGCCCGCAGTTCTTCCCGCTGGTGGCGGGCACGGGCGGCAGCCTCTGGATGGCGCTGCAGTACAGTCACTATGTGCAGCAGTGAGCCTATGTGAGCCTACGCGAGCTACGCGCAGCGAGCAGCGCGCAGCGGGGCGTGCACGACGGAGGAGCGAAGTGACAAGGAGGGAAAGGGGAGGGCAAGTCGCGGGAAAAAGAGAGTTGTATAGAAATCGAGTTGATGTACCAAGCAGGAAGAAAAAAAAAAGACTATGCTACGTTTGTTCCACGCCGACCCCACGCCCACAACTGGAGGACAGCATGGCTCCGCTCGCTGGCGCTGGCGCTGGCGCTGGCACTGGCATTGCCTTACAACGACGTCCTGTACAGCGCCCCGCCGCAGGTGCGCAGCCGCGCGGCCGCCTGCTCCGGTGTAATGTCGCGCTGCGGCTCGCCCAGCAGCTCGTACCCGACGAGAAACTTGCGCACGGTGGCCGACCGCAGCAGCGGCGGGTAAAAGTGCATGTGGAACCAGCTGCTGTCGGCTTCGTCGGCGTCCAGCACGTCCAGGGGTGCCTGGTGGATGCCCGACGAGTAGGGGAAGCTGGTCTCAAACAGATTGTCGTACCGCCGGGCCACCGCCTGGATGGCGTCGGCAAAGCGGAGGCGCTCGTCGTCGGAGAACTCGACGATGGCGCGGACGTGGCGCTTGCTGATCAGCATGACCTCGAACGGCCAGATGGCCCACCAGGGGCAGACGACCAGAAAACTGTCGTTTTCGTAGACGATGCGCTCCTGCTTGGCACGCTCAAGCTGGACGTAGTCGCCCAGCAGGTGGCGGGACGCGCCGTGCTGCCGGCGGTACTGGCGCATGTGCGCGAGTTCCTTCTCGGGCTCTTGCGGGAGACTCGACGTCGTCCAGATCTGGCAGTGCGGGTGCGGGTTCGAGCAGCCCATGGCGGCGCCCTTGTTTTCAAAGATCTGCATGTAGCGCAGCTGGCTGGCCGGCGTGGGGACGGTGTCGTAGTCGGATGTGGACGGGTGCGCCTCCAAGAAGGTCTGTGCCGCGGCGTACACCGGGTTCGTGGGCGACAGGTGCGCCGCATAGATGCGCGTCCACGTCAGGACGACGGGCAGAATGTCGCGTGCGGCCATGTCGGCGAGCGTGACGTGGTGCTTGGGCGAGAAGGTCAGGACGTAGCACTTGCCGGTGGTGGCCTCGGCCTTGAGGAGCAGCGATGCCAAATCGTCGTCCGGACCGGTCGGCGCCGCCGCCGCCGCCGGGGTGTACTCGGCCTGCGTCTCCTTGACGGCCGAGTAGTCATTGACAAAGACAAAGGTGTTGTCGTAGGCCGGGTTGGCGTCACCCTGGGCACGCTTGTTGCCGGGACACAGGTAGCAGGCTGGGTCGTACGCGGGCAGCGTGTTCTTGGAGGGCGCCTCCTGCTGGCCCTGCCAGGGCCGCTTGGTGCGGTGCGGTGACACGAGCAGCCAGGTGCCTGTCAGCGGGTTGTACCGCCGGTGCGAAATGTCGTTTAAGATTTCGTCGGGCATTCTGGGGCGTTGTGGGCGGTGTGGGCGGTGTGGGAGGTGGTTGTTGAAGTTGTTCTCGTACAGAGTAGTGGAGCGGAGTTGCGAGCTACTTGGAGTTGGGAGGTGAAAGGCTCTGCAAATGTCGTCGTGGGGAGTTCGTGATAAATGCAATGCAAAGAGGAAAGAGCTTGACGACACTTCCTTCCTCACGAAGATTTTACAATACAAAAAGTCTTGCCAAAGCTTTGCCACAAACAGAAGCTGCCATCGGCCGTTCCTTCCCTGCTTTTTGTTCCCTCTCCGCGGTGACGATGTACTGTGTAAAAGGTGGGGCGTCCCCCATTGCGGTGCCAGTTTGCGCGAGCATTGCGAACCAGTGCTGCAACCCTCCCAGCGATTGCACAGAGAGTACTCCGTAGTCGTACTCCCTAAGCCCAAAGCTCTTGCCTGTTTGGGTAGTTTGCGGGGCCTTTACTGGGGTTTACGAAGTACGCTGGTCTTGCCGCGGGGGAGTTGGTGCCCAGATCGCGGGTGTCGGCGGAACCACCGAAGAAGCCCCCCGTAACATCGCCCGGGAAGCCGGGGGCGCCACCTGCACTAACACGAAACAGAGGGGATCGGGGAAGGTCTTTTTCATGCTCCCATTTACATGCTCATTTTTTGTGTGAACAAGCCGGGCCGTCCAGAAGGAGGGGACGTGGAATTGGACTGTCGATCTCCGCCCCTTTTGCATGGGTTGGCAAGGATCCCAGATCTCTTGACATTAACACGTGCAACCATCCTTGCCAAACAAGTGTGAATCATTGGACGATGGAACGAACAACGACACACAAGCATACTTTGGAGCATGCAAGGTACGCTCAAGCGTACTGGTCCGCACCAACTTGGGTGGTCTTGGACTCGGAAGGGCTCTCTCTCGTCTGTATGAAGGGTTACTTTGTTCCTATTCCACTCCTTTCACTCCTCGTTCACGTCATCGGTGTCGGCGACGGCCTCGCCCACCTCGTCACCAACACAGCTCGACCGCTTTTGTGACTTGGACGGCCGGCTCTAGCTCTCCTATCGGTCTCATTGGGTGTACGTGATAGGTGTCTGTATATTCTGGAAATGTCTGTTGTGCATCTCCTGTACACATTTTCTTAAACCTTGCTGACTTTGCTGGCCTTTCGTCCCTTGTCATTCTTTCTTCCTTCTTTGCATTCAACGTTTCTGTACTTTGACCAACGTAAAATTCCTTTGTTGACAATTATTGTATGCCACCGCAGTCATATCTTTTTTTCATCCTCCCATTTCGTCAGGTTCTTTTCTAGATGCAAATGATCAACAAGAATGCGCCTGAAAAACCTGGATTTGTTTTTTTTTCTTTTGTATTTCCCCACCGTGAATTGCACGCCTCCACCATCCAGTGCACCCCATATAGGTCCTATTTTTAAGGCCCAATGACAACAAAAACGGGTCCAGTGGCCAAATGGCAAGGCGCTTGGCTACGAACCAAGAGATTGCAGGTTCGATCCCTGCCTGGATCGTTTTTTTTTGGTATTTTTTCAATATGTTTTTTTTTCTTTTTGGTACACTATGTTTTGCTGGATCAATCTCTCTTCTCTCTCTCTCTCTCTCTTTACGCATCATCCATATTGGGGCTTTCTGCATCAAATATAGCCGAGTTGATTGTAGTAGAGTTTGAAGGAAAATGTCATGGAGGCCTTCCCAAGGGTTGGCAATTCGACTAGGTAATGAAAGGCTTGAAGTGGTCATATATAAGTTTATATTTTCAAAGAATTGGTGACGGCCAAGTCTTCTATCGAAGTACGTCTTTAGATTTTTTTCTTCCAACTTGTGCACTGTTGCCAACGACCAAGCCCGACATACATAGGAGGCATTGTCGGGAGCGAGGAGGAAGCCGAGGGCACCGGCGTTGGTGCAGCATAAACAAGGCACACACGAGGGGTGTGGCTGTTGGGCAGCATGTTGAAATTGGGCAGCATCATGACCTGTCTTTGTCGGCCAATGCAGCCTTTCTATCGAAGAACACACACACACACACTTCTTCCCCCGAATCGTGTTCAGGGTCCAATGGCTGGTGTTGAAAGGTGGGGCTGGCATATGTTGGTGGCGAGTTGGTTGACATCGAACCTGATGTTACTGATGGCCGAGCCGTCGTTAAACAATTCCAGCCGTTCCCCCCCTGAGAAAATAGAAAGAAATTGCTCCGAAATCATTTTTGAGTTCCAAGTCCTTTTGATTTCCATCCTTTTGATTTTCACCTTGGAAGCTGGCAAAAAAACAGGCCCAGGACTGCATCATTTGAATATACCACTCTCCCCGTCAAACTGCACACTGCATTCCAAAAGAATGGAAATGGAGGGCTTGGCGAACCAGCTCCACGGCCTCGACGTCCGCAAGGCAGAGTGTCTTCCCTTTCGCCAACTAAAGACATGGTGCAAACTCTCGGGCAACTCGATCAGATACCCCGCTACTTGTTCCGCGTCTTCACCCCACGATCCCGTGGGATGACCGACAAGATCTGGACGAAGTCGATGGATGCTCGACATGCAGCGGAGGACTGCGAGATGGACCTCTTTGCGAAGCCCGATCAACGCCAAGTGGCGGGCATGATCGACAGGCATTTACGATGGTCAGAGGGGCCTAGTGACAATCTGGTGTCCTGGACAAGCTCGTTGCTCTTTGCCCTCGTGTACGCCTTCCACCTGCGTGCGAACACGAGCGACGGATCGACGTTTGACCAGATCAGTCTCTGTGTTGTGGATACAACTCGCTTTCCAGAGGCTGTTTTCCTTCGAGACATGGACCTGATCCGCGCCTATCGGTCTCTTGACCCACGCTTGACCGACTTTGAGGGTTTACGATCAAAGAAACACCGCTTTTGGGCCGGCCATTTTTACTTTGGAGAGTACTTGTCACAGGGTGCGCTCAGGATCGAGGGCAAATGCGACATCGTTTCCGCGCAAGAACTCATTGACGCGGGCCTGCTCGTTCTCCTCCCCGCGTTGCGAGAGTTTGCGCAGTGGGCACCACAACGACGACCGCCCTGGGCCATACCCGTGATTCAATTTCGCGAACGTTTTTATACGAGAGGCGTCGATCAGCAAGCAATTCGCGAGGATCAGATCCAAGCGGCAATCACCATTGGCAGACTCTTTGGGAGACCCTGGCGCATGCCCGTGGCCATCCATCTTATTGCGCTCGTACCGCACCGAAGCGATGATTTCCACATTTTGTCAGCATTCAGGTCAAGTACTTTCACAGGTAACGTGTCTTGCCGTCAACGGCGTTTGAAGGCGTACTTCGTACTGTATTGCCAAGGCACATGGAAAGCTTACGTTTTGAAGATGACGAGAGAGCAAACTGCTCGCCATCGAAGACGAAGGTGGGAATGTGCGACTTATTGCCCGAGGTGCAAGAATACTGCATCATCATGCGGAGCGAACACAAAGACTACTGTCTACGAAAACTCGCAGGAAAGTCACCTTACGTCTTGCGTCTTGCGTATGCATTGCATATATTTCCAGGTAGCACGGGCTGACACTGGTATCGCCCTTCAGAGTATGCGGGACATGCGGAAGCTTCCCTTCGAGACTCTATTCTCTTCATGTTGACAGAGAACTTGGAAGCTACAGATCCAGCGCCTTCCAGCCAAGACATGGCCCTCGTTGATGCTGGCTACAAGCGTATATTACGGCGGCTGGACACATTAAGATTGCTTTGCGAAGACCTCCATCGAGGGCTGGCGCATCGAGCCGAAGAGAGCGTCTCGGAAGCGGAGTCGGAAGGTAGCATTGCATCCTCGTCTGTGTGCGGTGCGTAGGTTTGAGTTCTGAATTCAGGACGCTGTATAAGATGAAGAGCAGGGTAGTACGGAAGTTTGTGTGGGCACAGACCGAAATGGGGCACCACTTTATGGTCTATAAATTAATATATCAAAAACGGCTACTCTTTCACAGGGCCATTTCTGCGTCCCAAAGGACAAATTGAATGCACCACGGTGCGGCTAAGCTAAGCGATGGGGATGGGCCTGGAACCAGCGCTTTACGCGAAGGAAATGCGGAAAAGGCCACGGAAAGGGCATTTATATGCCTTCCAATATCTCGGGCGTCTCCCCTACCCACCGCTGAAAAGAGCATACCCTTGGTCTGCTTGACCTTGCTGGCATCAATGTTGCTTCTGGCTAGATTGTTGTTGGGCCGGTATACCACCACGCACAGCAACACATGGGGAGCTGGCTTGGTGTGTTCGGTTCGCGGTCAAGCCTGTTTGTACAAAAAGTACATCACAAATAGTGCATGGAACGGTACGACAACGACAAACGGGAGCCGGAACTATGCCCACAAAACAAGCAACTATCCAAGACAGTTAGTTGTACCTAGTCTCTTTGCCACTACCACGACCTCAAAAGAACACTAGTCGGGAGGACCTTAATGACACCAGTGCTATATCAACAGAACCCGGATCAACACCAGGTCAATGCTACAACGTTGAGAAACGGTACAAAATACTGTAAGACGTAGAGATATCTGAACATACCCAATTGGTGAAACCGTAACGCAAAAAATTTAGTCGCGCGCGTCTTTCAGGGGAGAAAGTAGATTCGTACAAATTGCAATCATCATCGGCGGAGCGCATCAAATTGTCCCATTATGTTGTACTCCACGCGGGTCATCCATTCATGACAACGACGTACATACTTGTGGTATTGCCGAGCTCTGAACTCGGAACCGCGATGCTGGTATTTCTGTGCCGTTGTGCTTGCCAAGAGCGAAACAAGATATCACGTGGTTTGCCAACGTTATCTTTTCAGAGAAGGTCTGAGATGACAAATCATCAGGCTTCAAGGTAATCCGTGCTCTGTATCCATTTCATTGTCTCTTTTCCGCCAACAGACGACTGTGCCGCTCTTGCGAGTTGCTATCCCGACTGCACTGCTTGCAATGGCGGCGCCAACAGCTTTGCCGTTTTGCACATCGATGCACTCCAGTCGCTGGGTTTTGTCGCTTGCCCTCCGGCCCTCGTCGCGACCGGCCATCCGAATGGCGTCCACCTTGGTCGGCACGTCCGGACGCGTGTATACCGAGCTCGAGGTTCTCCGCCTCCATCCTCGAACCAAGGTGCCGCAGATCTTCAAGGCCCAGTATGCCGTCTCCCCCCCCTGTCCCGTAGGCTTGCCTTGCCTGCGGCCGTTGCGTCGGCCATTGCGTCGGCCATTGCGTTCAGCGCCTGTCTGACAACGCCTTCGCGCATAGGTGCGGCAGCGACCTGTACGTCTACAAGGGCGTGTCCGCGTCCGTCTTTGCGCTGTCACAAGAGCTTGCGGCCACGTTTGCCCACAGTGCACACCTGCGCATGCATACCGACGTCAGCGAGGACCAGCACGTTCTCGTCTACCCCTACTATCGAGACACGTTGCTGGGCCTGCTGCAAAACGACCCGGCATTCCCGCCGGCAGAGCGTCCGAAGATCCTGCGGGCCACGGCCGAGGCCCTCCACGCGATGCACCGCCAGGGCTGGGTGCACATGGACGTCAAACCCGACAACATCTTGGTGGACTGGACGGACGCCGCCATAAAGGGCGGTGAAGACAGTGATGAGAGGAAAGACAAAAAAAACAGAAAAGACGGTGGAGAGGCGGCAACGGTGACCACGACGGCAACCAAAATGGTGACCAAGACGGCCCTCGGCGACTTTGACCTTGCCTTCCATCCGCCGCCGGGCAAGCGACTCCACCTGCCGTATCCGCTTGGGAATGTCATGTGGCGCAGCCTCGAAGGCCAAACCGGCAAAGGCATCACGTCGGCCTCGGACGTCTACTCGTTTGGTCTTGTGGTATGTAATCCCCGGGGACGAATGGACGGTGCTCTCCTGGATCCATCTGGGGACTGACCCCGTTTTTGTTTAGTGCATCTACACCCTCGGCGGCGGCGGTTATCTGCTGCTGGACAACCTCGACGAGCTCGCCAAGAACAATGTCTTGCCGGGCCAGGAGATTCTGGCGCGACACTTTGCGTACTTTGGACCGACAACGCAGGGCCAGCTGGCGGGCCTCTTGGAACAGGTTGGGGTCCACAACGAGGAGTGGTGCAACGCGCTGCGCGAGGCTGCGTCGGCCGCCGACGCGTCTGTACGCGCCGACCCGGGGTTGCGGTTCACAGAATGGGGCCAAGGGCTGGGTCCGGCGGCCGTGGATCTTTTCTGTGGAATGTTGAACCCCGACCCGAAAGCACGGCTGACGATGGAGCAGGTATTGGCCCATCCATGGTGGGAAGAAGACGACAATTGAAAGAAAAGCTGGTTGGTCGGCGTCTTGACAGACTGTCGTGATAGTTTCCTCTTTTCCATGCAGATTGGATTTTGTGGACAGAATCCCACCGTTCAAGTTGTGCTGTTTTATTTTTTGTTATATGGAAATCGCGCATAATCTCCTTTTGATGGTATATAGAGGTATGTATGGAGAAAGAAGGAGAAATAAAAAGGAAATAAAAATGAAATAAAAGAAAAATGAAATAAAAAGACGGAATGACGAAAGAACATACGGCCAGCCTCAGCCTCAAGGTAAGAAAAGCCCCCCCACCCATCCCCACCGCTTAGAAGAGCATACCCTTGGTCTGCTTGACCTTGCTAACATCAATGTTGCGGATAAACAGCATCCAGACCAGGGCCAGGCCCATGACACCAGTGCCGGCCGCCAGCATGCGCGTCTGCGCGTAGCCGTACGACGCCTGGATGGCCGTGCGGGTGGCGTTGCCGACGGGGTAGGCGAGCTGGGTGTAAATGTCCTCGTAAATGTTGTCAAAGTTGTCGAGCGCGTCGGCGGGCAGGTACAGGTCGAGGGCCTTGGCAAAGGTGTTTTGCCAGATGGCGCCGCAGATGGTGGAGCCGGCGCCGTCGCCGACGGTGCCGACGACGCTGAGGAGGGCGAGGGCGGTGGCGACGTGCTGGTGGTCGACGGCGGCGAGGATGGCGACCTGCTCAATGAGGATGAAGACGGAGCCGCCCATGGAGATGAAGATTTGGCACATGACCAGGTAGCCGACGTTCTGGTTGGGGCGGCGGAAGTAGATCATGAGGCCCTGGCGAAGATGTAGAGGGGCACGGCCACGTACAGCAGCCACTTGAAGCGGCCGGTGCGGCGAATGAGGTAGCCGACGCCCAGCAGCAGCACGCCGGACACGACGTCAAAGGTGTCGCCGACGTAGCCGGCCTCGGCCACCGTCAGGTCGTTGACCACCATGAGGAAGGACGAGAAGTAGTAGTCCCAGCAGTAGTAGGAGATCTGGTAGGTGACGTCCAGCAGGCAGGCCCCAAAGACGGTCCGGTCCGACAGGATGCGGTAGTTGATCATGGGCTTGGGGCCAGCTTCCACTCGTAGACGACGAAGAAGCAGAGCACGGCGAACCCGACGACAATCATGGCGACAATGTAGCCCGAGGCCCAGCCGTTGGGCGCCAGCGCGGCCAGGTCAAAGGGCAGGTAGAAGACGGCCAGGCCGCACGAGAAGAGCAAGACGCCAATGACTGGACGGTTCGGTTAGCGATTCGCGGTGGACGGGGAACAGCCGTAGAGGCGATTGAGCTCGAAACGCATGCTGGGAGAATGGAACACCTACTGTCAAACTCAACGATATAGAACCAGATGCTCTGGACCAGCGTGCGGTGGCTCGTCTCCTGCGCGCGGACGCCCACGTTCTCGGCCTGCTTCAGGCTGCGCTTCAAGATACAGTAGAGCGGCGCGGCCACAAACGGCAGGACAATGGCAAAGCAGCCAAACGTCCAGCGCATGTTGTCGTAGACGGCATCGTTGGCGGCCTTGGGACCGGCAAAGGCCGAGATGATGTAGGGGGACGACGTGAAGGCGTACGCCAGGCCCCGGCTCTGGACCGTGGTCACGTCGGCGGTAATGACGTCCACGCAGTACGTCATGCCGTAGAAGCCAATGTTGTAGAACACGTAGGCGGCACAGAACGTCGGCAGGTTGTGGCAGGCGGCCATCATAATCAGACCCAGCAGCGCACAGCCAATCATGCACAGAAAACCCTCGGCACGGCCCCACATGTCCATGATCTTGGAGAGCGGGATGTACACTGCGGCGGACATGGCGTCGGAGACGACGTAGATGGTGGTCAGGAGGGCGTGCGATTCCCAGTCACTCGTCAAAAAGGGAATCAGGTTGGACAGAATCGACGACTGCATGGCGTTGACAAAGTACAGCATCCAAATGCTGTTGTTTTCGTTAGTGACCGAACTTAGGACGGGATGGAGTGCTGTCCGTCCGACTCATCGAACGTAGCGGAGCCGGGCACGCACTTGAAAAGGACGGCCGCCAGATGCCACTTGCTCCAGCTCAGCGTAATGGCCTCCACATCCTGCACACCCTGCTGCAGGTCCTGGCCCGGCAGCTCCAGGTCACCCTTCTCCGCATCGGCATCCTCGCCGAGCACGCCCTCGTCGGCTTCAGTGGCGGCAGGTGCAGCAGAGATCTCGAGGTCGGACGACTGCCCGGCAGGCGTCGTCGTCGTCGTTCCCGTCGTCTTTTCCGTCGTAGGCTGGACCTCGGCCGGGGCGGCCTGGATCGTGTCCATGGCAATGGCGGACTCGTGGGACATCCTTGGTGGTGTATCGCGTTGTGTCGATGGTTGGAATAAGAAGATAACAAACGAAGAAGAAACACGGGAAGATGCACAACTCGACCAGATCGGCGGGACCGCCTTATATCACTGCGGAAGCCCTCACACAGGCACACCCTTTCTGATCTACTCGCGTCACCCTACACATCATGTTTGCGGCTCAGAAGAAAGACAAATGAAGAAAATAGAACCCACACGTGGGGTCGGTGTTTTGTTCCCACGCAACCCGCTGATCAACTGATCTACTTTTTTCGTTCTCTTAGTACAACGGATCGCCTCCATGGCGCTCATGGCCAAACATGGGTCCCTCGTCCATAAAAAGGGTCCTCTCTTTCAACTCTACCTATGTACAAAGCGACGTGTACATGTACGTCTCTGTCAAAACGAATGGTCTTGCGGCAGCTCACTTCCGGCTTCTCACCTTGTTTTTTTCTTCACAGCTCATCACCATTTTACAATTCACGTTCTCGGTTGGTAAACAGCCGCAAATCGGCTGTTAATTCCGTTCATATTCCCCGTTCGTTTTCCTCTCCCTGTCGTCTTCCTCCTTCTCCCAATGTTGCATCGTGCCTGTTTAGAGTGCTTGACGCCCCCGCTTGCCTGCCTACAGTGCTTGTTTGCAGAATTTACTCGCGCAGAACGAGGTTGTGTGTGCAAGGGGCCCACGGGTTTTTTGGTATTTGAGCCCTTTTTTTATCAATCGCATCCGCGCCCATCAAGCTATCTTTCCACGTTCCACTCACTACCGGAGCAAAAAACGGAGCTACTCTTCCTACTAGACCGCAATGCAGACTTGATCAGATTAGATACGCATTATCAATCACACCAAGCCCATTTTTATCGTCTTGCGAGCAAGTCTGCGTAAAGCATGGAAGACTAAGGAAGCATAAGAGCGACGCGGACACGGACGCGCACTTTTGACCGTTCGACTTTGACAGGCTTATTTGGTCAACACCATCTCAGGTCCACCTGTCCACAGACCGGCCCACCGCGTGCAGAGTTTTTTTTTTCTTTTCTTCTTCTTTTCGTTCGTCGTCTTTGGGTCTGTGTCGGTCATGTTCTGTTTGTTTTGTTCTTGATTCGTTCCGTCTTTTCGTCCATGTTGCTATCCTTTCGTCTTTCCCTCCTCCTTTCTTTGTCGACGACGTCGAGTGTACAAATTTGCTTCACCAAATAAAGAAAGAAAACGAGGACACGACAAAGGCATATAAAAAAGAACGCATTGTATACCTTGTAGCATGTACTGTCTTCACATGTTCTTTGCACATTTCCCCAAACCCAAACCATCGACGGAAAATGCGGCTATTGGTTTGAACTCGCTTTCGGTCCCTGCTTCGACAGTGGCCCCACACCAGCTCACTTTGTCCCCACTCTGTGGTCCTATCCAGCCTCCCAGGAGTCTGTCCCGTCTCCGTCTCCGTCGTTCGTAAGATAACAAGCTTTTTTGCCCTGAGCGTTACTTTTCTTGCCCACTGCCCAGGGATTGCACAGGCACTGCCCAGACTCTGAAACAGCGGGCCGTACGCCTCGCGTAAAGGCTTGTCTTGGCTGCCAGCGGTGTTTCTGGTGATCTGTCTCTTGGCTTCCCCCCAGAATCATTTGCTTGTGTTCTTGGCTCCCTCGTGGCAGACGTCGTGCCAAGGCTTGTGGAGAAACGTGTGTCGATCTCGATCAACAAAGCTCAGTTCAACGGTCTCTTGTTCTCGTTCGACACTCATGTTCTCTTCAGCTCGTACTGTCTGTCATTCTCCGAGTTGTTTCCTCTCGATCTTGGAACGGCTCCGTCGGCATAGTGGATTTTTGTTTTCCGTGCACAAAGTACATGTATGGCGTACATGCTCCAGCAGATGAAAGAAGCAAAGGAGGGTCGCTTTCCGCTCGCCGCCTGGGAATAAGCACAAGGTCCATGCTATCTCCCGACTGTGTCCAAGCTTGATTACGGCGACGGAGACTACCATGGGAATGGCACCTGCTTTAGTAAAGTACCATCATGGGTAAAAATGATCAAAAGGGATAGTGAAGAAGGGTAGTCCACCCGACCTTGTTTGTTTTGTTAAAGTCCTTTTCCAGCCCTCGTGGCTGGTGTCTGGTGCTCGTGGCTTGCCTGTACGGTCGACACCGCGTCCTCGGGTCCCTATCTCTGCCCGCACACGACCATCGACAACGGCTGGCTCCTTCGCCCACTCCAATGGCCGCATTGCGTTTGCTTTTCTGGCGAAAAAGAGGACCAAACGGATGCCGGCCGGTATCGTGTCCAGCCGCACACACACACACGACTCGATGCAATAGTCGTTGCCGCTGTGCGTCGAGGGGCAGGTCCTGGGCCGGGGTGGCCAGGCCGAGGGCGGCGAGGACGGGGGTGATGTTGGTGTCGTGGCAGAAGTCGAGGTAGAGGGCGCCGGCCGCGGCCGCGTCGTCGGGCCCTTGGGTTCAGCAGGGTGTGAGGGAGGCATTGGCGTAGATCGGCGCCGACGGCGCGCATGTTCTTGTCGCCGGGCCCGTTGCAGTAGTAGTAGGCCAGGTCCTGGGTGTAGCCAAAGGCCACCCCACTCGTCGAGACTGAACACGTCGACCCCAGTCCGAGGACCCGCGCACGTTGAGCTCGTAGGCGGCCATTTGCATGAGGTTGTAGATGTCGGAGGCGTTGAGCTGGAGGTGGCGGGTCTGCGCGTTGAGGCGGGCCGCGGCCACGGCAAAACTGCGGCTGCAGGTTCGACGCCGCCAGCTGCGTGCACACGGCCGTGTCGTTGGCGTTGTCGTTGTCGTTGTCGTGGAGGCAGGTCGGGGTCAGGCTGTTGGCGCCCATGTACGCCTGCTCGGGGACGATGTTCATGGCCACCACGTCCGTGTAGTTCCCAGCCAAAGAAGCCCTCGCCAAACTTGCGGGCCGTCGTCAGGATGCGCTCGTAGCCGCTCGAGAACATGGGGGATGGTCACGTTGGCGGCCGTGGGGTCCCAGAGGTGGCCGTAGCGCGCGCCGTACTCGGCGCCGTGGCGGTAGGCGTCCAGCAGACCCGCGTAGGGCCCGTTGTACGACTCCAGCGCAATGTAGCGGTGACCGGGGACAAAGTACTACCAGGTGTTGAGGAAGGCGAGCGCGCCCGTGAACGTGGTCGTGTTGGTCGCGTAGATCTTGTTGAGCGACGCCTGGAAGTGGCCGCCGGGCCCGGGTCCGGCCAGCGCTCGCCGTGGCGCTTGAGCATAATGACCTGGTCGACGGCACAGCCCTCCGGTGGGTCGCGGCCGATGCCGTACGACTGGCGGTTGGCGTAGGGGCCCTGGCCGCCGACGTGCTTCAGAACGTTGTAGCCGTCCAGGACGCTCTGGTCGTAGGGCTTGGCGGCGAGGTAGCTGTTCTGGCTGCCCGGGCGGTTGGGCGTGTAGGCGGAGGCGACGGAGGCGCCAGCCAGCGCGGCCACCAGCGTCGAGAAGAGAGGGGCCATTGTGTGCGTGGGATGCTGGTTTTGGAGGGTACGGACGCGGACGGCACACAAGGTGCAATGACAGTGACGATCAATTGGTCCCCGTGTTTGTTGGAGAAGAATGTTCTGGACAGTCCTCCCGATCGGCTACAGAATGGCAAAGCTGTGTCACTTGACAAGCTGCTGCTGTGGTCGATGACCCGGGAAGAAGCACATTTATCTATGTGTCAAGGTATGCTGTGGATGGCGGGTGTTGATCCGTTCTGGCTGACGTCGGCCGTGCCGCTTCGATCCATTGTATGGGACTGTACAGGCAGTGACGGCAGAGGGTGGTAGGACGTCAGAAACCCGTGTTTGTGGTCAGCATCCTCTCACCAAGCTGGACGCAGCGATACGCTCCGCACGTGGGCGGCATCGAGCTCTGTGCTAGGCAATCCTGTCGTGTTCGTGGTACAGTGCGACGGTTATTTGGTCTTTTTTGGTCTTTTAAGGCTTGGTCTACCCACAAATGACAATGGTAAGCGAGAAGAAGGTGCACAAACTGGATGGGTGGGTGGGTGAATGGATGGATGGAAAGGACTCGCGTTGGGTTCGAGCTGCATCCCAACACGACGGTGATCGACGCTCTGCCGTTTGATGACCGATGGTCGAACAAAGGTGAGCAGACACGCTTCGTGTGTATGCACATTGATCACAGCCCTCACGTTGGGCTGACGTTGTTCAGAAGCGCCAAGAGCTTCTCTTCCACTTGCTTGTACGTCGTCCTCATCCATCTTCAAGCTCCCGTCCATCGACGCACGTGCATGCCTTGGCGCCTATGCCGCCTCCCGTTCGGCACGATCGGCACCACGATGGACGGGGCTGTGTGCAACGTTATCAGATCTATTGTGCACGGTGCCGATTGCCTGCAGGAGTCTGCACGAGTCTGCACGACAGTCTTTAGAAAGCGTGAGCTTGGCGACAATGCTCCGTACTTGTAGGCTGCATTACACTACCAACGCAACGAATTTGGGCCAACATTGTCGAACCTTGCCTCTTTTGCCCAACCCATACTGCATTCTGTTCTCGGTCGAGGATGAATACAACCTACGCAGGCGGAGGGCACAAAACCGGGCCGGGAATTCCTTGCCGCTTTTCAGAGCAAGAGCCGTTAAACTAGCAGTCAATGGTATTTAAAAGTGCCCGCTTATTCCCACAGGTCGAAACGACATGACAGCATTCCAGAGAGCAGAGAAATGACTGCAAGCAAGCTCAGAATGAAAGTGAAACAAAGCGAGTCCGTTTTGTTTGCTGCGGCCGTACATGTACATGTACGTTTTGGTCCGTTCCTTTGTTCTGTACTTTTGCACGTACGTGGGTCTTTTGTCTTTTGTCTTTCTTTTGTGCCCTTCGAAATTCACTCAGAATAGACTGTAAGCATAAACCTGTTTGGCAAACAAGCTTTCGCAGAATAAGTACCGGGACGGGCGGCACCGGGTTGTGCCATGGTTGATCTCTTTTTGTTTGGGCGCCAACCTGTAGTCGAGCTACGCTGCAGTTGTGAGCTTCAGCTGCACCCCACTCACAAGCTCTTACACTTGTAGGCGCCTACTCAGTACTAAGAGGAGCTTCAAGTTACATGTATGCCTCGCCGGTTGACAAGCCTCTCTGCAAGCTGGCAGCTCAAGCTCCGCTTGTGGATTTCAAGCTTGCTTTACGTACTTTGCTTGCTTTCCTTAGTTCACCTTCTCGCTTTCTGCAACTACGCATACTCGTAGGATGCGAGAATCTCCGCCACCGACGAAATCGAAGAAAGAGCTCGAGAATCGAAACGAGGACGACAATTGCAGCTTTTCTCCCCTTACAAACTCGGCTTTGCCCGGCTTACACGGTTCACTGTCTATATGTTCAGTTTTTTTTCTCTCTCAATGGCTAGTGTATCGTTTCGTTTCGTTCCGGTCTCGCACAGGGCCGGTCCATCCTTTTTGCAGACAAAAGCATTCATAAAAACCCTTTTTTTCTTTGATCCCCATTGACCTTTCTTCCGCTCAAGACTTTGCAAATCACCTTTGACCAGGGACAAAAGAACGCTGAACGAATACCCCTTTGATGCCTCCCTGCCGAGACCAACGAACAGAGCACAACAGAACAGAACAAAGACTGCTGATTTCTCGTCTTCCTGTCGCTTCTTTGTCTGCTTGTTCTTCTCTCAACGCCTCAAGGGACGGCGTGCCCGGTCGATGCCAACGATGCTGGACCCTCGATCCAGATCGAACAAGGACTGTGTGTTCACCAAGGTGCTCTTTTCTGCCGTTGTCATTTCTTTCTTCCATTTTTCTTCTTCTTCTTCTTCTTTTTTTTCATTTTCTTTTTGCTGCCCCGCCTTTCCGGAAAACCCGCCCTACTTCCTACTCGTACTCCTCTTTCCAGCCTCCCCTGCTTCTCCGCTTTCGCCTTTCACAGCTCGAGTCGAGCTTGTTCCCAAAGTCACGGTGCTGTCCAATAGGCAGGTCAATGTCTTGTGAGCTGTCTTGCAAGCTGTCTTGCGAGCTGTCTTGCAAGCTGTCCTGTGAACATCGGCTTGGTACTCAGTAGACAAAACGCGGATACCGGCCGGCTTCCGATTTGCCTGCATTTACCTGCTCAACCAGCCACCAGCCACCAGCCATGGGAGACAGCGTCGCATGGCACAGACCATGCCCATCCCCGTCCCTGCCCATCGCAGGGCCCCAGAGGAAGGACGAGACGCCACCCGATGGACAGACGATAGCAAGGCTACAGATGGGTGAAGGGCGAGCCACATCGAGGAGATGCGAGTGCAGTGAAGAAGAGAAAAATGCAACAACGCCGAAAAAACAACAAAAGTGTGTGCACGAGGGTCCTTCTGCCTTAGCCAGGCACAAATCGACGGAAAGAGGGCTGCATGCTGCAGTGGTCGGTGGTCAGCAAGAGTGATGAAGCATGGGTGTGTGTTCACCAGTGGCCGAGAACCAGTCGAGTGTCGGTGGCTGTCAAAGAGGAGTGCTGCATAAACATATATGTAAACCGAGGCGGGAGAGAGAGTGGCCGCAGGCAAGACCCATGAACCCAAGAGGACTTGTTTCCTATTTCCCTCGTCTCTGCATTGTTGGGTATTTTCTGTTTCCCCGCGCGGAGTAACAAAATGACGAAAAGGGTCTGTATATGTATTTTTTTCGATGTCGTACTTGGCGAGTACAAGTACAAAGCGTCTCGACCCGCAGCGCAGAGACACTTGTCACTCTGTCGTACCTCTTTCTTTCTTTTAATCCTTCTTTGGTCGCATTCGAGGTGCCATACTCGTAAGAGACTCTTTGCCATGTGACCATCCCCAAGGGTCTACGAGATTCCAACTCAACAAACACGACGAATACTGGATTCATGCGTGCGCCGTATCCATTGGAGGATGAGAAGGAAGATTATCAAAATACCAAGAAGAACATGCCTGCAAGAATATGCCTGTGAGATGCTGCCTATGCGTACTATTTTTTCCTGTTTTCTTCTCCCACTTGCAAGTCAAGTTACAACGTACTCCTACTCCGTACGAGTAGTTGGCTCTCCACAAACCAGCCAAGTCGAAAGTCGACAAATAGTCCAGCCCAGCCCAGTTTAGCCCCGGGGAGCTGCCCGACTGAGTACAAAGACATCGCCACGACGGGCGCACCCACCAACGCAGACCAACCCCATCGCCGCCAACCACTCACTAATCCACAACAGGCCATCTGCGGTCGCCGGTCGACGAGGGCCTGTTTTGCTGGCCCTTTTGCGCCTGCCCGCCCTGCTCTCCTTCTTGGCGCAAGCGCCGGGCGCTTTTCCTTTGTTGGTCTGCGGTCTCTTTTTTTTTCCGTTTCTTCCGTACGAGTCTTTTCCCCGTCGTCCATGTCGTCCATGTCGTCCATGTCTCCGCCTTCTCTCCTCTTTTCCTCGCCCCGTTTGCCAAGCAGGACGAGTACGCGTATTGTCAAGGAAGACGTTGTCGCTGGAAGGGCCGTCGGATGGCGTTGGCCTGCCGTCGCCAACGCAAAGCATTTGTCCGGCTTGTTCAACAGTCGCCACTGGATTGGTCGGCTTACACCGAGGCTCAGCAGCTTGCTCAGGTTTCCTGCCTGCCAGCTTGAAATCCATCGGTCAAACTGTCCAATGGTTGGGACGGGAAGGTCATTGCGGGCTGGGTCAAGAAAAAAGAAAACGACGGATGACTGTTGTCATTACATCTGGTGTTTATTTTATTTTTGGCAGACTCTCCGGGCCGCGAGAAGAAAGACAAACAGTCTTGGGAACGCAGGATCATGGCCGGGCACTGGGTTGTCAGTTTACGCATATGTCCTGGTGTTCGTTTGCGTTCTTTAGTGTGCGTTACATTCTATGCAGAGTCTTTTCTTTCGGCACGGCTATTCTGGATTCTGACTCCGGGGCGTCAAGACCAGGGAGGATGGGAATAACGGCAGCCCACGACAGCTGGATAGACAACTACACAGACAACTACACAGACAACTACACAGACAACTGCACGTGTCATGTATGTACTGACAACTGTCTGCATGTCTTCCATGCATGTCTTTTACCTCTGTCAACTTGTTTCTTCCCCTCTAATAGGTCGTCCGTTGTCAACAAGACAAAGCGGGGGAAGCCTGCACTACCAACTTCGTCTCTGGGATCGACCACACCACCCCAGACAACCCGATTGCTCAGTACTACCAGAGACTACCTGCTCATAAACGACCCAGACGACCCAGACGACCCGGAGCTTACTCCAGCTGCCCCATATTGGTCGTCGCTGGTCCACTCTTTTTTTCTTTCTTGTGATCCGCCCGCCGCTTTCCGCCCTACACTACGACGTACTACTGTACTACTACTGTACATGTACCAAGCTCTTGGTCTCCGCCTGGCTAGTCTCGTAGCTTCTTGTTGGTCGCGTGCATACAAGCTCTCTTTTCTCTCCTTCCGTACACTTTTGCGCTCTCGGTCTTTTTTTTTTTTTTTTGCTTGTTCCACCCGTACGAGCTGGTATTGTACTGAGTACTGGACCCTCCGGTAGTATTGTGCTCAAGCTTATAAGTAGAGGATGCCCGGCTCGCTCCCCAGGTGACAAGATGGCATTGCAGGGTTGATCTCTGTTTCACCTTTTCTTTCTTTTCTCCTTCTCTCTCTTCGTACTCTTGACTATCTCTTGTTGACTTGCCATCTTGTCTCGTACCTGGCACTCCTACCTCTTCTCCTCTTGGTTTCGTGTTGATCTGTCTCAGTCAACAGACCGTATCTCCTAATTCTTCTCCTCCTCGTCTTTCTTCTTTTCTTTTACCCTCTCCTTCTCTCCTTCCCCTCACCATGCGCTCCGTCGCCCCCCTCCTGCTGGCAGCCTCGGCCTGGCTTCCGTCCGCTCTGGCCGCGCCCCAGCCCTACAACCTTGTTACGCGCCGCCAGCTGGGAAGTGCTCCCAGTAGCAACTCGTCGTCGTCCTCGTCCTCGTCCTCGTCCTCCGGCGGCAGCTGCAACGTCACCGACCAGCCCATCCCGCCCACCCAGGACCCTTGGTACACTGCCCCCTACGAGTTTGAGCGCGAGGCCCCCGGCACCATTTTGCGCGTGCGGCCCGCGCCGGGCAACCTGACCGCCATTACGGGCAACTGCTCCGCCGCCTACAACATTCTGTACCGCACCACGGGCTCGCGCTACAACCCGGACTGGGCGGTGACCACGCTCTTCATCCCGCAGAGCAACGCCACCAGCGGCAGCGGCAGCGGCAGCGGCAACGGCAGCCTGCTGTCGTACCAGATCCCCTACGATTCGGTGTCGGTGGACGCCAGCCCCAGCTATGCGCTCTACGGCGGCGTCGACACCGACATCAGCGACTCGCTCGGCAAGGGCTGGTTCGTCAATGTGCCCGATTTCGAGGGCAACAAGGCGTCGTTTACGGCCGGCGTGCTGAGCGGCCACGCCACCATTGACGCCATCCGCGCCGTGCTCAACGGCGCCGCGC
The DNA here is from genome assembly GCA_016097115.2 of Sporothrix protearum. NCBI lineage: Eukaryota > Fungi > Ascomycota > Sordariomycetes > Ophiostomatales > Ophiostomataceae > Sporothrix > Sporothrix protearum. The sequence goes on along the minus strand of JADMNH010000018.1, from coordinate 417,048 downwards.
GCTTCGGCCTGCCCGCCAACACCTCGTATGCCATGTGGGGCTACTCCGGCGGTGCCCTGGCCTCCGAATGGGCCGCCGAGCTCGCCGTCCAGTACGCCCCCGAGCTCAACTTTAGCGGTGCCGCCCTGGGCGGTCTGACGCCCAACGTCACCAGCGTGCTCTTCACCATCTACGACTCCGTCGAGGCCGGCCTGGCCCCGCCCGCCATCCTCGGCCTCACCAACCAGTTCCCCGACGTCTACGACTACGTGCTCTCCAAGCTCAAGACGTCCGGCCCCTACAACAAGACCGGCTTCCTGGCCACCGAGAACTACACGCTGGCGCAGAACATTGGCGCCTACGCCCTCAAGAACATGAGCATGTACTTTGCCGACGGCTTCCACGACATCTTTGCCGCCCTCCCCCAAAAGGTGATCCAGTCCGACGGCCAGATGGGCTACCACGGCGTGCCCCAGATGCCCCTGTTCGCCTACAAGGCTATTGGCGACGAGGTCAGCCCCATCAACGACACGGACGCCCTGGTCGCGCGCTTCTGCAACGTCGGCGTCAACATCAACTACCAGCGCAACACCATTGGCGGCCACTCGGCCGAGGGCACCAATGGCCACGCGGCCGCCGTCGCCTGGCTCGAGAGCATCTTTGACGGCAGCTTTGCCTCGAGCGCGAACGCCACGGGCTGCCACATTCAAAACGTGTCGGTGAATGTGACGGATTCGCAGTTTTAGGTCGTCGATGGAGTTAGTCGACGGAGTCGACTCTCAAAGAGTCGACACGGAGGAGAGACGAGACGAGAAGAGACAAGGCGAAAGGATTGTCTGTATATTACGACGACGACGAGACATGTACATAATGGCCAAACGACTCGATGTGGTTTGCTTGGGCTAGGATGGGGTTGGGTACACTCTGCATTTCTGCGATTGTCGCTGACTGGTTTTTTTATTTCTGCTTTCTGCTTTCGCTGCACGGGCTCTGGTAATGTTTATTTCATGTAATACCTCTATTTTATGTTCTGCTTGAAAAAGTCATTCCACTTACACTCCTTTCCAATCGAGTAATCCAAGATAAATTACCTTCGACGTCCCAATAAAATGTGAATGCATCCTTCTCACCATCCTTGTCCACGTTCTATGCAAGGACGCACATTGTTCGTTTCTTTTATGTTTAGGAAAACATTCCTCCATTGTCAGCTTTGACTCGACACCAATGTATCCAAAACTTTGTACAAATATACGACATAATCCTTGTTTTTCCAAATTAAAATGGGAATTGATACGAGTTTGTCCCCCAAAACTCAAGATTGAGGTCTTAGTAATCTTGTAGCCCTACGATGCGAACCCCTACGTCATGAACCCAAATGGCAAATACATACGGAGAATCAAACTTGCACACGCGTATGATGTACTCTGTAGCCAGTAGCGTATGAAAAATTTAAAGTTCATAAACAACCTTACGGAAAATAGCACAAGCTATGCGTTTGCCTAAATGTCCCGTGCCCGCTTGTTTTTCTTCCAGCTCAGACATCGAATTAGACATGGAACACAAAACGGCCAGATCTATTTCAACTTTCTTACCAACATCGCATTTTTTACGATACTGTGTTTTGCAGAAGCGAAACCAGAACACCAAACACAACACCGCATAGCTCTCACCTCGCCGACAAAATGAAACTCCTATTTTCCCAGCCTATTCCCTGAAATTGACGGCAGTTTCAGCTCGACTCGACAACGCAACGACACCGACACATACACTGGCATACGCGGCCACATACACGGATAAGGGAGAGGTCTGACTGATGGATTCTGCTCGTTTCTTACAGAATTTTTCAGTTTCAGCTCAGTTGAACTTGAACCATGCGTTCCACAAACCCACAACCCCAAATGGATCCAACGCTGGATGATGCACCGACTGCACACACACCACGTCCGCTGTTCATTTACGGCACGTTGTGTGCAAAGCCTCTTCTTGCGTGGGCCATTACTGGCAATCCCGAAAAGATCAAAGAAGTGTCTTGCCTCCTGACACCAGCCAGGGTGTTTGGTTATAAGCGCATAGCCGTGCACCACTGCGACTACCCAGCTGTGATCAAGGACGATGCATCCGTTGTGGATGGGTACGTCCTACAACCAAGGACGGCTTCGGAGCGCCGCAAGCTCGATGATTTTGAAGGAGAGGCCTATCGGCCCGTGGCTGTGACGGCTCACATTACAAGGCAAGCCGGCAATCAACGCCGCGACGTTGTTTTGAGCGATGTACAGAATTACCACGACGACAACAAAGAGACAACCCAAAGTCAAGAGTCAAAAGAAACCAAGGATGGTATCACGGACTCCGTGGAAGATGTCGTCGATGCAGACATATACGTATGGGATGCTGAAATGGATAAATTAAGCGGCGAAGCTTGGAGTCTGGATGCCTTTATTACGACACGTTTGGATGACTGGCTTGACCTCTTTGGTGGTATGGAGCTGGTTGGAGATGAAAGCTTTTCTTAATGTAAAGAATAGCTTTTAGTTCAATTTCAACCATAAAATGCTCGCTTCTTCAGCCTTTTGAAGTATTTTTCTTTTGGGGGGGGATAATCAAGCAGCCGTATACATATATATTTACTTTGTTCGAATCTAAAAGCATATGTCGTCTAGCCACAAGAGCCAACCTCTCTTTCTAATTACTACAGGTAACAATTGATCTTGCGCATTGGGCCCAATGAGAGACAAAAGATACTCAACAGACTCGCCTGGCTGTGTAAGTATACTATAGGGCGCTGTGATACAAAGCTCAATTAAACTCAAGACAGCCCGCGCCCAGCCTTCGCTGTCCCTTCATGTTGTCGAAACTCAATTGTGCCGTGCTTTGCCACAGACGTAAAGTTCACCTCAAGATTTGTAGAACAATATAATATGGTATCAATATCAATATGAATACAGTGGACAACCGAGATTTTGTTCTTCTTCTTGTCTGGCATGTTCAACAACCAAATAACAAATATCAAACCTCTCTTTATTCTTTCGTAGTCGTAGTCAACGACGGTAAAAACAGCCCAAATGCAGAACGCCGTGCCATGCTGCCGTGCCTCGGCCTGTCCAGTCCAGCAAATACTAAAAACCGAATACCGTGCCCATGTTTTTTTCTGTCCGTAGCCCTGGTCCTCGCCTTGCTCGTCTCCGCCTCACCGAATCTCCTCGTCCCGTAGGAATGTCGCCATACTGCCCGACCGCTCCGGTGCGCCGGGCAGCTTGTCCGGCGACTGCGTAATCAACCGTTCAAACAGATAGTCGTCCTTGTCCATCATGGTGCTGGGCCCTCCCCCACTGCCTGCCAGCAGCAGCTGCTGTTGTTGTTGTTGAAGCTGTTCTTGTTGGAGCTGCTGCAGCGTCCGCGTCTTGACCCGTGCCAGCTCGTCCAGGGCCGTGTCCGCCGGCGGCGCGTTCTCGTCCATGGCGTACAGCTTGATGCCGCGAATGTGCGTGTCCTTGCCGTTTTGGTGGTTTTCCTTGACTTTGATCTGCACAATCCAGCAGCACAGCGACTGCCCGTCGGGGCCGCCGCCGACGTGGGACAAGTCAATCTCCTGCCAGCCGACGGGGGTCGTGAGGGCCAGCGAGGCAAACTCGAGCAGGTCGTGGTGGCCGGTGCCGGCGGACAGCACGACCGACGTGGGCGTGTACGACTCGTCCTGGTTGTAGTCGACAAAGAAGCGGATGGCGCGGATCGCCACGCGGCGCAGGAAATGGATGGTCAGCAGGTGCGGCTGGGGCCCGTCCGACTGCCAGTACTTGTTGAGGTCGTCGTGCAGCAACGCGTCGACGCCGTTGCCGGGCTTGTGGCTGCTGACACTGAAATGGGCCAGATTGTTGATCTCTTTGAGGCCGAGCAGCATGGGGTCGAACGAGATGACGCCGCCGCCGTCGTCGTCGTCGCCGTCGTTGTCGCCATCGTTGTCGCCGCCGTCTTGGCCGCCTTCTTCATCAACGACGCCTTCCACGTCGTCGCCCTCCTCATCGTCGCCGTCGCCGTCGTCCTCCTCCTCCTCTTCGCTCTCATCATCCTGCCCTGGCCCGGCAAACTCAAACTCGTCATCTGGGCTTGGGCCGCCGCCGCCGTCATCGTCGTCGTCCATTTCGTCCATTTCGTCCGTCTCTTCATTGTCCAGATTGTCCGCCGCTTCCACCTGCCCTTCACTGTCGTCCTCGTCGTCATCATCGTACGCTTCGTAGCCAGCAGGGCCGGCAGGATGGGACGGTCGTTGCGGTGGGGGTGTCGGAGGCCATGTCGACCTTGACTCTGACTCTGGCCTTGACTCTGGCCCCGACTCTGGCTCCGACCCTGGCTCTCTGCTGCTTGTGCCGCAGCCTCTGCCTCGGCTTCCGCCCGCCGCGACGCCCGCAGCCGCGCCATGTGTGCCATCAACCGTCTGCCGCTTAAGTGTTGGCTGTGCGTGTTGTTGGCATGCGCGTGCGCGTGCGCATTCGGAATGTGCGAGGTGTCGTGGAGGTCGCTGTCGCTGTCGCCGTCGTCGTCCTCGTCGTCGTCGTCGTCGTCAACGTTGTCCAAGTCAAACGGCTGGTCTTGGAACGCGTCGGTGGGAAAGGGCAGCGAAGGAGGGGGGTGGCCGTGGCCGAGCCAGGCAGCGAGCCCGATCCGAATGGAGCGTTGTGAGGGCCCTCCCTACGGTCGTACCGCAGCGCCTCTTCGCCGCGCCGGGCTGCCCGTCGTGGGCCGCGCAATGGATTGCTGGGGTCCATGTCGTAGGCAGTGGTGCAATGGGACGTTGGCGGTCTGAAGAGAGAGAGAGAATGCCGCCGTGGACACGCCGTCGCCGGGTTTGTTAGAAGGGACAAGGTAGCTAACACGTGATTGCGGTCGGGTTTCGCGTTTTTGGGGTGCTCTTGGGCAGTCAGGAAGGTGCGCCCCCCAATTAGGCTCCAGCGCGTCGCGACAAGGCTAGCAGCGGTTGGAGGCCCACTTTAACCCTGTAAGATACGTCGTACATGGGGGAGGTTTGTGTTCAGCTTCGTCGTCCACCTCATCGCATCACCACATTCTCTCGACAACACCGGTGCCGACGCCCGCGGCAGCCACAATGGTTCGCAACGCAGGTAGGTTGCCTTGTGGTGCTCTTTTTGCTCGACTTCCTCTGGCTTGACCTCGCCTCTCTTGACTTCGCCTCGCTGACTTTGGAGAACCCGACACAATCCGCATCCTCGTGGCCACCGACAACCATGTCGGCTACGAGGAGCGCGATCCCATCCGCAAAGACGACAGCTGGCGCACGTTTGACGAGATTATGAACCTGGCCCGCACACAGGACGTCGACATGGTGCTGCTGGGCGGCGACCTGTTCCACGACAACAAGCCGTCGCGCAAGGCCATGTACCAGGTCATGCGCAGCCTGCGGCAAAACTGCCTGGGCATGAAGCCCTGCGAGCTCGAGTTCCTGAGCGACGCCGCCGAGATCTTTGAGGGCGCGGTCGGCCACGTCAACTACGAGGACCCCGACATCAACATCGCCATCCCCGTCTTCTCGATCCACGGCAACCACGACGACCCCAGCGGCGACGGGCACTACTGCTCGCTGGATCTGCTGCAGGTGGCCGGGTTTGTCAACTACTTTGGCCGCGTGCCCGAGGCGGACAACATCAAGGTCAAGCCGGTGCTGCTGCAAAAGGGTGCCACCAAGCTGGCTCTGTTTGGCACGGGCAACGTCCGCGACGAGCGCATGTTTCGCACGTTCCGCGACCACAAGGTCACCTTTTTCCGGCCGAACCAGCAGGCCCACGACTTCTTCAACCTGATGGTCGTCCACCAGAATCACCATGCCCACACGGCCACGAGCTACCTCCCCGAGAACTTCTTGCCGGACTGGCTGGACCTGGTGGTCTGGGGCCACGAGCACGAGTGCCTGATTGACCCGCAAAAGAACCCCGAGACGGGGTTCCATGTCATGCAGCCCGGCTCGTCGGTCGCGACCTCCCTCGTTCCCGGGAAGCCGTCCCCAAGCACGTGGCCATTGTGAGCGTCACTGGCAAGGAGTTCTCTGTCGAGAAGATCCCCCTCAAGACGGTGCGGCCCTTTGTCACGCGGGACATTGTGCTGGCCCAGGAGAAGCGGTTCAAGGACCTGGCCAAGAAGCGCGACAACCGGGCCGAGCTGACCAAGCGACTGATGGTCGTGGTCGAGGAAATGATTGAAGAGGCCCACGCCGAGTATCTGTCGCTGCACGATCGTGGTGGTGGCGGGCACGGCGAAGAGCACGACGACGACGACGACGACGATGAGCCTCCGCTCCCCCTGATCCGCCTCAAAGTCGAGTACACCGCGCCCGAGGGCGGCAGTTTTGACTGCGAAAACCCGCAGCGGTTCTCGAACCGGTTCGCCGGCAAAGTCGCCAACGTCAACGATGTCGTCTATTTCCACCGGCGCAAGACCACGGCGGGACAGACCAAGGCCGGCACGGCGGCTTTGCCCGGCGGTGGGGGCGGCGTGCGCGACGTTGAGGCCGGCGGTGTCGACTTCAATGCCATCAAAGTCGAGGCCCTGGTCGACGAGTACCTGGCCGCCCAGTCCCTGAAGATTCTGCCCCAGGGCGAGTTTGGCGACGCCGTCCACCAGTTTGTCAACAAGGACGACAAGCACGCCATGGACACGTTTGTGTCTGGGTCGCTGGCGAACCAGCTCAAGGACCTGCTGGCGCTGGGGGCCGAGGACGACGAGCTCGACACGGCCATTGAACGCCTGCGCGACGCGCGCGAGCGGCAGTTCCAGGCGGGGCTGGTGAAACAGCGCCACAAGCGCATGTACAAGCCGAAGCCCGACGACTGGGACTCGGATATGGAGGGCCACTGGGAGCAGCACCCGGGGGCCTTGCTGTCCGGCCAGGGCGCAACCGCGGCGACACCGGAGACACCGGAGACTCCAGCGCCCGGCGTGTCGCAAGCACGCGCACAGCTGGACGCCGTGCGGGCGCGCGCCACGGCCGCATCGTCACGGGCCGCGCCCAGCAGCATCGACGACGACCTCATGATGGACGACTTTGACAATGTGCAGCCGATGCTCAAGACGGCCAAGACGGCAAAGCGAGCGACGAAGACGACGACAAAGAGTACGACGAAGAGTGCGGCAAAAACGACAGCCGCGGCCACGTCACGAGCCAAGGCTGCTACCACCGCGAGAAAGGCACCAGCGGCCGCCAAACGCAGCGCTTCGGGTCGCAAAAAGGGCCCCTTCGAGGACTCTGAGTCGGACGAAGACGTGCAGATGCTGGACGACGACGACGACGACGACGACGGCGTCGACGACGAAGAAGAAGAAGAAGCCGACGAGATTGAAGACGACGAAATGGACGAGCCGGCACCACCGCCGACACGTCGCGGACGGGGCGCTGCCGCTGCCGCCGCTGCTGCCAAGCCACCCGCCAGAGCACCGGCCAGAGCGGCAGCCAAACCAGCAGCCAAACCAGCAGCCAGCCGCATGCGGCAGACCAGTCTCCAGTTTTCGCAGTCCCAAGCGCCGTCCCAGGCGCCGGCACAACGGCCGCGGGCGGCCGCCACTGCGACAACAAGAGGAAAGAAGGCCGCAGAGGAAATCAGCGCGGACGAGATCTCAGACGATAGCGACGACTTTGAGCCACCGCCCACGGCAAGGACGACGAGGAGGCGGTAGAAACGTTGCACGGCATGCAGTACTCACATGTCTGGGCGTCAATGTACGAGCAGCGGATTTATTTTCTCCTTGGCATGGTTATTGTAGCGGGTTGCCAAGAAAAAAGGAAGCATTTATGTATTCTCTTGATGTCCAGTGTATTTTTGTTATGTTTGTTGTCTTTGCTATGTATACTGTGTCGACTGTACGAAGAAGCGTACTGAGGTGGACAGTGATGTGCCCCACTTTGCCCTTGAGCGACCGTTTGGGTGCATTTTGGTGCATTTTGGTGCATTCTGCTGCCTTTTGCTGGCGCAGTTGAACGTCAGTCGAACTCGAAAGCTTACCTCTTTATCTCACTTTACTCACGACGAACTCACCACACCACGCCGCACTGCCCTTTTTCACTCGCCCACCTCACTCACCCTCCCACATCGTCTCTCTCTTCGCAATGGCCTCCGTCGCCACCCTCCAGCGCATGACGGCTGCCCAGCTCGCCGACCGCATCCGCGCAGGCGCCAAGTCGTTGGCGATTGTCGATGTCCGCGATGACGGTGCGTACCGTCCCAGTCCAGTCCCAGTCCCAGCCCTGTCCCAGTCCCAGTCCCAGTCCAGAGCTCTCCTTGTAGACCTGTAGTTGGTCCCCTGCTAACGACCCGATGCAGACCACATCGGCGGCCACATCAAGGGCAGCCTGCACGTTGCGTCCGGCAGCCTCGACGTCATGATGCCCACGCTCCTCCGCACACTCGCAGACGTCGACACCGTCGTCTTTCACTGCGCGCTGTCGCAGCAGCGCGGGCCGGGGGCGGCGCTGCGCTACATGCGGGCGACGGCGGCACAGAACGAGAAGAAGGCGAAGGCGGCCGACGCCGACGCCGACGCCGGCAGCACGCCACAGACGGTGTACGTGCTGGACCGCGGCTTTGTGGGCTGGCAAGAGCTGTACGGCGAGGACGCGCAGTTGACAGAGAACTTCCGGAAAGAGATTTGGAAGAACTATTAGGAAGAGCGGCTCGCAAGAACGGGACAGGGCGGGTGGGATGGACTTTGGCTGGGCATCTGGGAAATGGAACAGGGGTTGTCTCCAAAGGCGCATACCAGGATACGTGAAGCCGTGCGCTGAGTCGACAACACATCGGACAGAAACATCATGGCCGGAGAGAGACCAGTATCATGACTTGCCACTTCACAGGCGTTTACGGAAATAAATGAATATACACTCCGATTTGGTTGAATGAACGGCGAAATAAACTGTAAATAAAGAAAGATGAATGCCATGCGCTGAATCACGGACTCAATCATGGGTTTGTCTTTGAAAACGATTTCTATTAGAGTTATTTGATCGAGACATTGTAGAAGGAATAATATAGAAAATTGCCAGCCTGCAGAACTTTATGCAGTGAATTGGAGAACATCCCATCAACACATCGACGGAACCTTGATTCTTGAAACAACGGTGTTGCTGAGAAATCGCACTGCTCATGTCGTTCATGCGTCAATTTAGTCTCCTGCGTACTGCGTACGACGTAGAGTCGGTCTAGACTCTAGCCAAAGGTCTGGCTGGGCGGTGGAAGATACCCGTTGGTCCCCTGTCGTTGGGCTGGACTAGCGGGTCACAGGCACCTTCCCCACTGTCTTTACCGCCTGTTGTCATTGTCAACAAAACACCCCCAATTACCCCACCAAACGGTCAACAAGCGATCGTCGTCATTGGCTCTTCCTCTGCATTGACAGCTGTGCATGAAGCTGCAGGGGCGCTGCATTGCACGTCCTTTGTCCTTTTGTTCTTTTGTTCTGCTGCCCTTTCATCCTTTTATGCCTTTGTCTCTTGTTTATTTCCTTATCCTCGAGTCTTATGACAGCCGACGGTGACCGCTAGGTCGGCAAAAGTCAACACGCGACAAGTCACAAAACGACTCGAGTCCTCGACATCACGAGCTTTGCAAACCGACACACCTCCTCCCTTCCTCGCCTCCCTCGACAATGCCCCCATGGCCACAGTGTCGTCCACATCGCTTCTGTCGCGGACAAGGTCCGGCCGCCTGCCGAGCGGCAAGTCGGGCCTCGGCCACGCCGTCCATGCGAGTCACGACGTGACCGTGTCGGCTACCGGTGCGTCGACTGCTGCTGCTGCGGCACCCTCCTCGACCTCCTTCTCTTCGTTGTCGTCGTCCTCCTCCTCCTCCCTCTTTTTGCCTCCTCCAACATTGCCGTCTTCATCACCAACCTCGGCCTCCTCGACCTCGACCTGCGGCCCGACTGGCCGGACATTCGTGCGCACACCTTTGCGTCGACTTCCACGTCCACCAAAGATGCCTTCGCCTTCGCCCACGGCGGCGGCGGCGGCAGTGGCCAGAAACGCCGCATCCAAAGCGTCGAGTGGGCGCTGTACCATCTGTTCTGCCTCTGGGACCCGGACGAGGCGCGTGCCAAGATGCAGCCCTACTTCCCGCCGGCGGACCAGGTGCAGTCGGTCCACCTGCGAGCGGCCTTCCTGCGAGCCCTGGAGACGGCCAAGAAGACGGGCGCCCTCGGACGGGATGCCATTCTGCGCAAAACCATGCTGGACGAGTGCCGCGGCGAGCGGTTTCGAGGAGATGCTGGCCGCGTTCTCGTCGGCCGTGCTGAAGCGCGTGGCCGAGCAGCGGGCGGGGCAGGCGGGCCGCGACCGCGACCGGTCGGTGGCCCACGCGCTGTCGCTCGCGAGCCGGGCCTCCGCCTCCGCCTCCGCCTCCGCCTCCACCTCCTACGACGACGCGAACGACCGGACACAGCTGCACGCGCTGATTCTGGCGCACAAGGCGTCCCTGCGTCGGGCACTGCGCCAGAAAGAAGCCGCCCGGGCGCGGTACCGCGACTTTGCCGAGCTGCTGGCCCTCAAAGAGCGGGGCGTGGTGCGGCGACGTGAGCTGGCGCGCGCGCTCGAGGCGGCGGACGCGGAGGAGGAGGAGAAGGCGGACAGCGAACAGACGGCCGCCACCGCCACCGCCACCGCCACCGCCATCGCCGACGACGTCAAACTGCGCCTACAACGACTGGTGCGCAACAACTGGTCCGGCAGCGAAGCATGGATGAACACCCTGGTCTATGGCGACGAGCGCACACACAAAGACGGGCTGCTGTCGACACCGCCGGACCGCGTATGGCGGCGCGTGCAAGCGGGCCGGCTGGCCGAGCTGGAGAGCAAGACCGACGTGGGCATGCTGGACCAGCTGGACCGGCGCGTGGCTGCACAAAGGGAGCGGCTGCACCGGTGGCAGGACTACCGTCGGCACGTCCTGGGCGTCGGGACACCCGTCAGGAACAGACAACAAAACATATGACCGACCGGCCACAGACGAAAACGATAGCCGAGACGAACAAGACGGACGAGACGGAAAAGACGAAAAAGATGACTGGCATCGACTTTGGGTTTGATGCACACAGTGACCTGCACCCGACATGGCGTCAACAAACGGGCAAAAGGGACAATAGGGAGGAGACGACGGCAGTGCTGCCGACCAACGACGACTACGCCGAGCTACTACGAAGCTTCCACGTCGACCTGGCCCATGTCAACAAGCCACGGCAAGGGCCATCACAGCTGGCGTCCTTCTTCCGTGCGAAGACGGCAAACAAAAAGGCCGCTGGCCACGCACGGAACGAAAGCCGTGCTGTCGACTGTGCTGTCGACGACATGGAGTCTGACATGAGCGACATGGACGAACATCCCATTGTCCAGCAGCAGGAACAGCAGCTGCGGCAGCTGTCGGCACCGCCCAGCGAAGATGCCGTGTCGCCCACCCGCCGCCGCGTTTTGTTGACGAAGCAGAGCATGACGTTTAGTGTCAAGTCCTACCATTCGGACGACGAGCCTTCTTCGCCGCCGCGCCCGCGCGCATACGTGCCGCCCAACATGCAGCGCGCCGCCACCGTCCAAAATGACCAACCGCCCGCTCTACCGCCCGCTCTACCGCCCGCCGTGCGCAAGCTGTCGGGCCAGTTTCGAGACGCGGCCGCGCTGCCCATTCGCCGGCGAAATCAGTCACCACCCATCCGGGCATCGCCCATCCAGACACCGCCCATCCGGTCACCAGCAGCCCCGCCAGCCCCCGTGGTACCCCAGACACCCTCACCCGACCGGTCACCACCCCCGCCCTCTCCACCATCCGACGAAGACGGCCCCTTTGAGCTCGTGTCCACGCCACAGCACTCCATTTTTCTGCAGCCGCCGCCACCGCCGCCGGTATCGTCATCGTCATCGCCACCGCTACCACCACCTTCACCCTTTGACGACCGTTCCGCCGCGGCCCACGCGTTGTCCCCGGTGGGGGCCTCCCCCACCCAAGACCTGGCCGACCAGATCCTGGCGTCCATGAACAATGCCTCGCCGTCGCCGTCGCCGTCGCCGTCCTTCGCCAAGCGGCCGCGGCATACGCTGTCGTTGGCGGAGCGGACACGCTTGTCCATGGCCCGTGCAGCGCGGGTCGGTGGCGGCGGCGGCGGTGGACGGTCGGTCGGTGACAGCGACGAGGAGGAGGAGCAGGAGGAGGAGGAGGAGAGAGGAGACGACGGCGGCACGGACGACGACGACATGTACGACGACGAAAACGAACTCGCCAGAGTGACGGGAGAAAACACACGCCCCATCCGACGGACCAAGACATTGACCCGCGGCGCTTCTCTCTCTGTGCGCACAATGGGCGTCAACAGCCGGATGACCAGTACAAACAGTACGAAAGGAATGGGAAGCGAAGGAGAACAGAGGGAGACGGAAAAGATGGGGAAGACGGAAAAGACAGAAAAGACAGAAAAGACGTGGCAGATGACGGAGCAAGGAACCGAGGAAACAACCGCCCCCGCCCCCGCTCCCGCCCCCGCCCACGACAAGTACGAAGACCTGGTCGCCCGCACGCGCAAGAGCATGGCCGGGTTCGAGGCGGCTCGCCAAAAGGCCCAGCTCGACCGCCGGCGGTCCATGCGCAAGGGCCGGCCGTCGTCGTTGGGTGTCGGTGGCGGGCGTGCCGCGGGGGCGCTGTCGACGGCGACGTCGCGACGGGAAGCGGCCGCAGCGGCCTCGTCGGCCTTGACTGCCGTCGGCGAGGGGCAAGGCTACGAAGAGGAAGATACCACCATGCTGGCCGAAGAGCTCATGTCGGGCGGCCAGGACGACGCCGAAGCCATTTTCCGGAGCCGGCCCAAGATCAAAATGAGTCCCATTCCGAGTCCAACACGCGAGTTGGAGTTGGAGTAGCCATGGGCCGTGCGTAGCATGCAATCGAGTTTACGTATATAATTGTCTAATCTTCTGATCGTCAAATGCTTGATTGTGTATGTCATGTATTGTACAGTGTGTGTGTGTTTCTCTGCCTCTTCTTTCCGCCGGGGGCTGGGAGCTGCGGTTACCACCCCATCTTCACCAGCTTCTCCACCCGGTCCACCGTCGCCCGCTTGTTCCGCCGGTACACAGCGTGCCGGCTTTCGACTTTGATGCGCTTCCGCCGCAGACCCGGCCGCTCGTGCCACTTCTGCTTCTGGAAATCGCCATACACGTTGTTGCGCGAACACAGCACGTTGACCAGCGCAAACGCCTGGGAGGCGTCAATCCGCCCCCGACGTGCACCGTCCGCCCCGTCCGCGGCCCAAAAAGATGCGCGTCCCGCCCGTCACCGACGACCGGCTGCTTGTCGCGGCCAGGCCCGAGTCGGCACCGCTGCCGCCCACACCCGCGCCAATGCCGTGGAGCCCGCCCAGGTTGTTGCGCGTCTGGAAGTCGTTGCTGGACCAATTGGCCCACTGGGCGGGGGAGTCGCCCGCGTACATGTCTTTGAGGGGGTTTGACGAGGCCGACGAGGCCGACGACGAGGAGGAGGAGGAGGAGGAGGAGGACGAGGAGGAAGAGGCAGTCTCTGCCGGTGTAGGGGCAGCCGCATCGGTCGGGGCCGCTGGCGAGTTGGTGTTGGTGTTTCTTGCCGGCGGCCACGACGGGCCCGTTTGCCGGGGCGGTGCAGAGCGCACGGGTGTTGTCGACAGGGAGCGGGCCAAGGAGGGGAGAAGAGCAGACGAGGAGGAGGGCGTGCGGGAGGTGAACATGCGCGCAAGAGACGAGGTGGTCGCCATGGACGTCATGGTCGTCGTTGGTGTTGACAGCGCCGTCCGCGCAAACGCAAACTGTGGGAGGTGCATCTGCACAGAGAGTCAGTCAATTTGATTGGAGAGCAGACGTGGACAGGATATGCCGGGGACGTACTCTGAAATTGACCAGCAACCGTGCTGTGGTCAATCAATGGCCAAACGAGGAAACGAAACAATCAACGTCGTTCCACTATCGCGAGAAGCTTTGCTCTCCCGCAGTCTTTCGACTCGAGGCTCGACACCAACGTTGCGGATCGTCGGCCGGCTACCAAAATTTATCCGGCCATACAATGATCCGAAGCCGAGGCGCGGTACTGTTCGTCTAGTCCGTACGACGTACAATATTTAGTGCTTGTTGGAGCGCTGTTGCACCTGCAGCTGACAGAGGGTGGGCGCCTGCCAGCCTTTGCGCTAGTGCGCTAGCGTTTTTGCAGCGACGTTCTGTTTGGTCGTTTTGGTGGCCTTGCAGGAAAGCTTTCGCGACAGCCTCTTGACCTCCCATCTCCTCTTCTTCACAACGCTGCCGACCTGCCGCAGTTCTACCACATCACTTCCGCCTTCCTCGCAACTCCGTCTACAAGAAAGGCTACTGACACGGCCGATTGACTGAGTATTACGATACCTTGCTTCGTTTTCTGGCGTGCTCACAAGAGCAATCGCAAGGCACAGCTCGACCGCGAAGAGACAAAAGACGACAGACGACCGACGACCGACGACCGACGACGAGAGAGACGCGCTTTGCTCACGTCGACATGGCGTACAACCCCTATGGTGGTAGGTACACCCCAAGCAAACCCCAACCCGTTTCCTCACTCTTGACAACAGCTACTGACATTGTGTTTAGGCCCCGGCCAATACGGCCAACCACCGCCCAACTACAACAACCCCTACCCAGGCCACGGCCACCATCCAAATCAACACGCACACCACCCACAAGGGCCCGGCATGGGCTACCCGCCTCCAGGCATGTCTCCTGCTGCTTCTGGTCCACCTCCGGGCATAGGGATGGGCATGGCTCCTCCGCCCGGTATGCACCACCACCCACCGAGTGCGCAAGCTAATCGACCAAGTGCATATGGAGGGCCAGTAGGAGGACCGCCGGGAGGACCGCCGGGAGGCGGCCGCGGTAGTTATGGAGGACCCCGGGGGGCGCCTTTGGAGGTCCGCCTCCCATCCGCCTCGGCAGCAACGGACCACCGACTGGCCCCAGTGGTGCGTCTTCGTTGCCCGCCCGACCCAACATCCCGACCGGCCCAGCGGCTACAGCAACGGCATACCCACCGGTCCTGCTGGTGGAAGTGGCGGACGATGGGGCGACGATGCACCACTGTCAGCCCACAGCAACGGCACACCGTTACGGCCCGATTTCGGACGGGATCGGTTTGGTAGCGGTGACCGGTATGGTGGTGATCGGTACGGCGACCGCGACCGCAACGACCGCAACGACCGCAACGACCGCAACGATCGCAGCGATCGATACGACAGAGACAGATACGATCGCGACAGAGGCGACCGCAGCGACCGCGATCGCAACGACCGTGACCGAGGCGATCGCAACGGCCACGGCCACGGCCACGGCCACGGCCACGGCCATGGCCTCGACCAGGCCCGGGCGGCCATGCGCGACACCATGCACTCCCAAGCCCCGCCGACCAACGACGAGAAGCTCCGAACCCTTTTCGTGCACAAGGTGCCCTCGGCGGGTGTGGGCGGCGAGGCCGGCCTGCAGCAGCTGCTGGGCCTGGTGGGCCGTCTGCGGCGGTTCGATGCGGGCACGTCGCACCTGGAGGACAGCGAGGGCAAGGACTCGCTTTTTTGCGTTTGCGCAGTACGAGGACGCGAATGCACTCAAGTCGGCCCTTGCCCTGCTGAAAGGTGTTTACGTGCCCGTGGAGAAGCAGGAGAATCAAGACGACAAGAAGGAGAAGCAAATGGACAAGGATACGGAAATGAAGGACGGCGACGAGGAGGAGACGAAGGAGACTAAGGAGACGAAGGAGGACAAGGGAGACGAGGGAGACAAGGACGGCAAAGAGGACAAGGACGACAAGGATGACAAGGACGACAAGGACGACAAGGACAACGCCAACGCCGACTCCCCGTACAAGGGCATCAGAAAGAAGCAACTGCAAGTGTCCGTCGACCCCGTCAGCCTGCAGTACATTGAGGCGTTTGAAGAGAAACAGTCGGACGAGGCCAAAGTCGAGGCCAAGGCCAAACAAGACGCACTGCGACCGACGTTTGAAAAGGCGATACACAATCTCTTCTTTCCACCAAAAGTCGACCCGGCAGCCGCAGCAGCAGTCGCAGCAGCCGCCGCGGGTTCAGGAGCCAACGCCAACGGCGATGTCATTATGACCGACATCCACGGCATCCCGATTCTGACCGGCAGCAGCCTGGACCTCGAAGCACTCAACCTTCCCATCAACGGTGCGGCTGCCACCGCGGCTGGCAGCCAGGAAGACGAGCTGGCCGACGTACCCGCCGAGATGCGCGAAATGGTCGCCTCGGAGATTGCGTCGTTCCGCGACCGCAGCACCCAGCGCGATCTGGAGCGGCTGAAGCGTGAACAGGAAATGGAAGAGCTGGAGCGGCGGCGCAACGGCGAAGACAACCCGCCAGGACCGTCAGGTCCGTCACGGCTGGGCCGACTGGCGTCGCCGGGCGCGAGCACGCCTGTGGGCCGCGCGGTGGCGTCCATGCGTCGCGGCAAAGCTTTGTCAATGGTGGTCGTGAGAATGACCGCGACCATGACCGCGACCATGACCGCGACCATAACCGTGATCGTCGCCGCCGCGACGCGACTCCCGAAACGGACGCTGACGACGACGAACTCTACCGCCGCGAACAGCGCAAGATGCAGGCCGACGACGACCGTGCCTACAGCGAGGCCGAGCGCAAGTGGGCCACGCGCGAACGCCAGCGGGCGGCCGCGCTCGAGCGCGAAACGGACCGTGAACGCGCCGAGGCGGAGCGGGAAGCACGCTACCGGACCGAGGCGCTGGCGCGAGACGCCGCGTGGGACGACGAGCGCGAAGCCAGCCGCAAGCATGTGCTGTACTACCGGGACCATGCGGCGTGGCTGCGCAAGCGGCACAAGACCGGGCGGACGAAGAGGCGCGGGATGCGGCGGACCGGCGGGCGGAGCAGGACGAGGCGCGCAAGCAGGCGGCGGCCATGGACGCGGTCAAGGGCCAGGCCGACTCGTTCCTGGACGGGATGGGGTCGTCGTCTGCAGGCACCGACGCCAAGCACGAGGACGCCAAGTCCGAGGCGAGGGCGACGGCGGCGACGGCGGCGACAAAGACGACGAGGACGACGGCCACCGCCGACAAGGAAAAGGAAAAGGAAAAAGACGAGATACAGAAAGTCACCATCTCGTTTGGTGCCGCGGCCCAGCGCAACCAGGCGCAGCGCGCGCGGCCACCCGGCGCACGGTCGCCGAGGTCGAGGCCTGCTGGACGACGGCGAGCAGGAGGGCGCGGCCAAGCGCCAGCTGGTGCCCATTGCGTTTGAGCCCATGGCGGCGTCGGCGCGCCTGTCCGACGAGGAACTCAACGCGGCGGTCCGGGCGCTGGTGCAGGAGATCCCCACCACGCAGGACGGCCTCTGGGCCTGGCCCGTCGCGTGGACGTACATGGACGACGCCGTGGTGCGGGACAAGCTGCGGCCCTTTGTCGAGAAGAAGGTGGTGGAGTACCTGGGCGTGCAGGAGCAGTTTCTGGTGGAGGTGGTGGAGGAGCACCTGCGCAAGCACGGCGGGCCCAGGCGCTGGTGGAAGAGCTGCAGGAGGCCCTGGACGAAGCGGCCGAGGACCTGGTCAAGAAGCTGTGGCGCATGGTCATTTTCTTTACCGAGAGCGAGAAGCGCGGGCTGCCGGCCTAGTGTCAGAGTGTCAGAGTGTACGGGTGAGAAGTCGGTGGTGGAGCAACGAGGGCTTGCAGCGCATCTACGTATCTGTCGACAATGTTTACAGTTGTACCATGTACCATACAAGTTTGCAAAAGTTAAAGGAGTTTATGGCATCGGCTGATATTGTGTTTGTGAGCTTTGTTCATGTTTGGAACTCTGAGAGCGTGGAGCGTCTCAGACAGTGCGGTTAGCGTCTGGGTTGCGGCACTGCTGTGTGGACTTACTTTGGAGTTCACTTGAACCTATACACACTGTCGGAACTCTGGAGTCTGGGCCGACTGCCCCCCGCAAAAGGAATGCCGCCGCTCCAAGCTATCTACACCGTCAACCACACTATAATGCGGAGAAGGGATCCTGGTGAACCGAGGCAGTCGTTTGGGGCGTTTTGGTGCGTTTTGGCGCTCTTTGGGGGCTGCTCTCCCACAATAATAGCTTCCCCAGGTTTGGTTTTGGCATCGGCGAAGGAGATCTGTTGGTTCATTTCCTTGTTCTTTTGATGATTTTGGACATGTTTATTGCTCTTCGTTTTTCGTCAGCGTTTTATAAACCACTTTACGTTGTCTTCTCGTTGACCTTCGACCAGTCATACCTTCTCTTCCGACTAGACAACGCACCTTTCTCGCCACGCACCTAATTGTCGGTCTCTCATCACCAACGACAACAACCTCCAGTTCTTCCCTCAGCCCTGCAGCTTTCCACTCTTCCTCTTCCAGCTACGTATCCCTCCCTCTTCAGCATGGCCTCCCACACGTTCGTCTCCCAGCCGCCGGCCGTCCCCGACGTGCGCGTCACCTTTCCCGCCCGGCATGTCATGCTCGTCACCATTGACCGCCCGCGCCAGCTCAACGCCTTGCCCTCCACGCACCACGCACCCTTTGACCGCTTGTTCACGTGGTACGACAACGAGCCCGCCCTTCGCTGCGCCGTCATCACTGGCGCGGGCCGCGCGTTCTGTGCCGGCGCCGACCTCAAGGAGTGGAACGACCGCCACGCCGCGCACCCGACCAAGACGGCGGCCAAGACGGCGGCTAAGACGGCACGCTGGCCGCCCGGCGGGTTTGGTGGGCTGTCGAACCGCACCGGCAAGAAGCCCGTGCTGGCTGCTGTCAATGGCATCTGCCTCGGCGGCGGGATGGAGATGGCTGTGAATTGCGACATGGTCGTGGCGGCGCAGTCGGCGCAGTTCGGCCTGCCCGAGGTGACGCGCGGCGTGGTCGCCATTGCGGGCGCGCTGCCGCGGCTGGTGCGGACGCTGGCCGGCAGCGGTCGGCGGAGATGGCGCTGACGGGCCGCCACTGCACGGCCCACGAGATGGCGTCGTGGGGCCTTGTGAACAAAGTGGTGCTCGACGACCAGGTGGTGGCGTCGGCGGTGGCGATGGCGTCGGCGGTGGCGGCCAACTCGCCGGATGCCGTGGTGGTGTCGCGGGAGGGCATGCGTCTGGGCTGGGAGGGTGTGGCGCCCGAGCGGGCCACGGACCTGCTGGAGCGGGGCATGTACGGCATCATAGACGGCGCCGAGAACATGAAGGAGGGTGTGCTGAGCTTTGTCGAGCGGCGGCCGGCCGTGTGGAAGGCCAGCAAGCTGTAGGGTCGGCCGGTGGGCGAGCTTATGCGTGGCAACATTGGGACATAAATGATACGGCAGGACATTGTGTGACCACTGTGAACAGATTGCATACCTTTGTATTGGAATGGACTAACAAATTGTTGTCTAATGTGCTTTCAAACGACAAGCAAGAGAGCCATGCCGATGCTGGTGATGGCCACACCAAGGACGGCCGTGATGTGCTGGGACTGCCCGGTCGCCGCATTGTCGGCAGCCGCCGTGGCCATGACCTTACGACGTATTCGCGCCGTGACATGCTCGGAGGACCGAGAGAAACCTTCGTGTGGTGACCTGTGACTTGTCTCTTTATGGTGTAGCACCTGTCGACGGTCGACCACAGCCACGTGAAGACCCGGGGAGCTATTAGTGTCGTTGAATCATCAAGTTATAAGCGTTCCGTTTTATCTGATCCGTTCTATCTGATCATCTCGCAGTGGGGCCTAGGCACACAGGCGTTTTTGCGAGGCTTCTGCCGAAATCGCCAAATCAAAAGGAATTCAGCAGTCGGCGCAGACCAGAGAAAGAAAGCGTTCAGTGCGAAATCAAGCAAAGCCAGGGATTGCCGGTGTCAGCCTCTTTTGTTGGCTGCTCTTTTGCGTAAATATGCAAAAAGTCGAGACATCATTCAGTCCTAGAACGGCCTCCATCATCATGACCAACACTTGACTTACGTCAAACAATGAACAACAGCAAACAGCCCAATGGTACGTCGTGCTCGAAAAAAAGCTCTACAAAAAGAATGGCCATGCGATGGCGTATAGATGATTTTTCATGCCCAAATAAAAATCAAAAAGAAACGATCCAGGCAGGGATCGAACCTGCAATCTCTTGGTTCGTAGCCAAGCGCCTTGCCATTTGGCCACTGGACCCGTTTTTGTCGTTGGCCAGGACCAAGAAACTATGACCTTGTTGACAAGTGCGCCTCGTGGGTCCACTCTGAATTCATAGCCACTTCTCTCTCTCGTCTTCGTCTCTCGCACTCTCATACATGCCAATGTTTACATGTGTCCGGTTTTTATGGTTGAGGCGATACCTAGCTCAACAAATATAAGACTTTTGTCAGGTTTTTCATATTCCGTTCTATTTCTTATAGCGATATTCTTTTGCATAAAACATGATGCTTTGCCATATTTTAATCCTCTTTCTCTCTTTTAATTTTATTTTTGGGCTTGATAAATATAGAAACTATTCTTGCGTGCCAAACTATTCTAAAAAGACTCAGAGAGTTAAATCAATTGAGTAAAATTAAACCCATGTACAATAGACCAGTCAATGTCATGAGTCATCATCACTACTTTCCTCTCTATGCTTCCCTTCAAGAATCCTTTGACAGCATCTGTCAGCCAGCCTGTCTCAGCAGCTGTTTCCTAAAAAAAGCCTGCCTTGATGGAAACAGTATCACCTGGCACAAGAATCCATAGCTCTGCATGGCCAATAAGCTGGGCAGGGTAGTCGTTGTCTGGTTGAGGGGCCAGGATGTGTGTTTGGTTTGTCGTGATGAAGAGGGCAGTAAAAGTCGACGATAGCCAACAAGCCATGGCAAGAGAAATCTTTTGCATGGTGTTGGGCTAACGTCATATAGCACGACCATTACATCAGGTTCCTGAAAGAGAACATGACAGGGGTAGAACACGGAGGGCGGACATGAAGAGGCCCCCCAGATGAACATTAAATAGGAGACAGTTGATGCACACCTGATAAAAGCTACGCCAGTGGCTTCTACCGTCGTATCTGTAGTAAACAGGTTCGGTCTTTTGCTAGCAAGACGAGCTGATTGCTATTTTCTTTCCTTTCCTTGTTTCTTTCTTCTTTCAATTCTTTGTGAGCCTTCTTGCCTGTCAATCTTCCCATCCTCACATCCTCACGTCCTCACATCCCCACAGACTCAGAATGACCAGCCCGTCTTCCACCCAATGCACAGTGGCCTTCCGCCTGGCGTCGTTCAGTCGCTGCAAGACACCAAGGCTGGCTAGGTTCGCGCCGGCGACAACTGTCTACGTGTGTCGGTGTCCATTTGTCGGCTGCAGAAGCGCCGTGAAGCTTGTCGAATACAAAGGGAAGAGTACGGGTTTCGCTTGGACAAGATCAGTCACGATGCCACGCAGTTGCAAGAGCACGTTTCGCGGCGGACATTGTTGGACCGTGCTGCGTAGCCGCAAATTAACAGGATTTGTAGATAGCGCATTGTATTACGCGGACAAAAAAAACAAGAAAAAAAGAACGAAAAACAAATATGCTGTTTATTCCGCCTTCCAATGGTACTTGGCGGCCGGGTGGTCGGTCCGTGGGTACGCTTGACCGCGCTGGCCCGACAGGTTTTCCCGGTAGGTGCCGCCGTCGACCGCGTAGTCGTCCCAGAAGAGGCCCCGTTTT
The DNA here is from genome assembly GCA_016097115.2 of Sporothrix protearum. Lineage (NCBI taxonomy): Eukaryota > Fungi > Ascomycota > Sordariomycetes > Ophiostomatales > Ophiostomataceae > Sporothrix > Sporothrix protearum. The sequence goes on along the minus strand of JADMNH010000018.1, from coordinate 395,400 downwards.
CTCAAGACCGGCAGCAAATGCTCAATGACGTCCTCAAAGGAGCCCGGGAACAGCGCATACGCCAAGTTGAAGCCGTCCACGTCGGCCTCGGCCACCCACCGCTCCATCTCGTCCGCCACATGCTCGGGTGTGCCCACCACCGTCGCGCCCAGCCCGCCCACTTTGATGTGGTTGGCCACCGTGTGCTTGGTCCACTTGGCCACTCCGGGCACCGACTTGGACCAGGACTCGACGGCCGACCGGATGGCATTGCTCTCGACGTGCCGCAGCTCCTCGTCGTCGGCATAGGTGGCCAGGTCGATGCCGGTCCACCCGCCAAACAGGGCCAGCGCGCCGTCTTCGCTGCCGTAGCCGACGAGCTCGTCGTACTTCTTCTGCGCCGCTTCCTGCGTCTCGGCAATCACCGGGCACAGCAGGGCCAGGAACTTGACCGAGGCGGGGTCGCGGCCAAAGTCGTCCTGGGCGCTCTTGCGGATCTCGGCCACGTTCTTGGCCACCACGGAGGGGCTGTGGCCGGCCACGAAAATGGCCTCGGCGTGCTTGGCCGCAAAGCTCTTGCCGGCCTTGGAGGTGCCCGCCTGCATAATGACGGGCGTGCGCTGGGGCGAGGGCTGGCAAATGTGCGGGCCGGGCACCGTGTAGTACTTGCCCTCGTGGTTGATCTCGCGCACCAGCGCCGGGTCCGTGTACACGCCCCGGGCCCGGTCCAGCTTCACCGCGTCGTCCCGCCACGACGCCTGCCACAGCTTGTACGTGACGTCGACGTACTCCTCGGCAATGGCGTAGCGCTCGTCGTGGCTCGGCTGCTCCGCGCGGCCCAGGTTGCGCGCGGCCGAGTCCAGGTAGCCCGTGACAATGTTCCACCCGAGCCGGCCGCCCGTCAGGTGGTCCACGGTCGACAGCCGGCGGGCCAGGTGGTAGGGCTGCTCGTAGGTGGTGGCCACGGTCACGCCGAAGCCAATGTTGCGGGTGGCGGCGGCCATGGCCGGCACCGTGGCCAGCGGCTCGTTGACGGGCCACTGGGCACCGGACACAATGGCCGGCGCCGGGTTCCGGGGGCCCTTGTAGACGTCGTAGGAGCCCAGCACGTCGGCAATGAAGATGCCATGGAACTTGGCCGCCTCGAGCGTCTGGGCCAGCTTCACCCAGTGCTGGATGCTGTTGAACTGCCACGACTTGTCGTCCGGGTGCTGCCACAGGCCGGGCGACTGGTGCCCGCTGCAGGACTCGACAAAGGCATTGATGATGAGCTGCTTCTTGGGCTGGGCTGGGCCGGGGTTCTGCGTGGATGCCATGGTAGTTGTTTGCGGCCGACGTGCCAATGTGCCGATGTGTTGCCGTTGGCTGTTTTATTGAATCGTGTAGAAAGATGATGCGAGCTCCCTCTTTCTCTTTTCCTTTCTATTCCCTTTTCTGTTGTGTTTTGTTTTCGGCTCCTTTATATTCTTTTCTCTTCTTCCGTATTCTTTTGTACTCTTTTGTATTCTTTTCTCTTGCTTGTTCGTTTCCTCTGTTTTCCGGCCCTGTCTGAAAGTGCCCCTGATAATCCAGGGTCCTCGTCTTATTGACGTACTCCGTTCTTCTTTCGTACGAACGTTGTACTGCTGCACGGACGACGCCCCCTCTCGAGAACCGCTTTTCAACTACCGTCCGCGTTCGGTCTATCTCGGTACTAGAGTGCTAGCTCCCATTCCGCCATAGCTCCAGGGTCTGACGTACACGCACTATTTTTGCCGACTAACATAGATGTTACACTTCCGCGATCCGACTTACACAGATTGTTACACTTCCGCGATAGCTCCAGGCTAGCACGCCATAGCTCTGTTTTTCTTTCCGCACCCAACCCCACGCGTTCAGGTTCCAGTCTCACAGTGTCAACCCCGCGGGGTTTATCCACCAGTTCACCCATCCTGCCCGTCAGGGTGTCGAGATCCTCTTCCTCCCTCATCCTCCATTGGCCCGGTACGTTGTCGCCATCGGTGCCACAAAAGATGCCATGCAGTCGGCTGCAAATTGTCGCTGTCGATCCCGAGTGTCGATCACATGACCATCAGGACAGCCAGCCGTCAACAGAGGCATCACAACAAGGTTGGCGATATTTGCGCTGTTTACGACGTTGGGGCTAGTTCTCACAACGATTGGCTGATTGGCCAATGCGTGCATTCGCTATCTTGGCGTGGGTACACGTCATTGCAGCGCGGAGCCGGACGGCCCATGTCGACATTGCGGACCATGCGACAACGCGCCTGAATATAAAGTATGGCGAGGACGGTGTATAGTCATCATCGAATACAAGATAGACCAGACAACCAAGCAATCAGGCAACCAGGAGACCAGGCAACCAGACAACCAGAACGACCTACGACATACACAAGCGACGTTGAACCAAGCTGAGCAAGCCAAGCTGCCGCACAAACATCGACATGGCTGCCACGACGTACGAAAGCACGGATCCGGCCGTCTATGCCGAGTACCAGACAAAGTGGTCGGCTCTGCCCACGGACGCAGCCGGCTGGATCCAGCGCGCCATTGACGTGGCGGATGTCTTGAAAGCCGATGCCGCGGCCCGGGACAAGGCCAACAAGTCCCCCAAGGCGGAAGTGGCCCTCCTCAAGCACGCCGGCCTGCTCAAGGTGTTGGGCCGACCAAGTAACGGCGGCGGTAACCAGCCGTGGGATGTGGCCTTCCGCGTCATCCGCGAGGTGGCCAAGGGCGATGGGTGCGTGGCCCCCTTTCCTCACGCCAACCTGTGTGGCCATTTCGAGCATTCGAGCAACGCGCTAACGTTTCCTTTGTTGACAGCTCCATTGGCATGCTGCTGGGCTACCACCTGATCTGGTCGGTGACGGCCAACGTCTTTGGCTCGCCCGAGCAGGCCGACCGGTTCCAGAAGACCATTGTCGGCAACAACTACTTTGTCGGCGGTGCCGTCAACCCGCGCGACAACGACCTGACCATCAAGCCGGCGGGCAACGGTCTCTCGTTTACGGGCCGCAAGAATTTTAGCACGGGCGGCGTCATTTCGGACCTGACGGTGCTGGAGGGCGTCGTGGAGGGCACCACCGACCACATCTTTGCCATTGTCCCCACCAACCAGCCGGGCATCCAGTTCCTGCACAACTGGGACAATGTCGGCCTGCGCCTCACCGAGTCCGGCGGCGTCAAGATCGACAACGTCCCCGTGCCGTGGGCCGACGCCCTCGGCTGGGACGCCACGACCAAGAAGCCCGACCCGGCCGTCCTGGGCATCCCGCTCGCCAGCATCTTCTTGCCCCTGATCCAGCTCATCTTTTCCAACTTTTACATTGGCATCGCCTGGGGCGCCCTCGAGTTCGCCAAGGCCTACACCCGCAAGAACACGCGGCCCTGGCCCTACAGCGGCGACCTCAAGGACAAGGTCGAGGACGAGTTCTACGTCCTGCAGACGTACGGCAACTTCTTTGCCCACCTGCGGGCGGCCACCGCGCTCGCCGACAAGGCCAACGCGGAGGCGGCCCAGCTGTACGCGACGTACATTGCGCCCGGCAGCCTCGAGGCGCGGGCCAAGTTCACCGCCGAAGAGCGCGGCGCCTTGGCCGAGTGGGTGGCCAGCGTCAAGGTCGTGGCCACCGACACGAGCCTGCGCGTGACCGCGGGCGTGTTTGAGGTGACGGGCTCGCGGTCGACGGCCGCCAAGGTCGGCCTGGACCGCTTCTGGCGCGACGTGCGCACGCACACGCTGCACGATCCGGTGGCGTTCAAGAACCGTGAGCTCGGCCGGTACTATCTGACCGGTGAGATTCCCGAGGCGACGTGGTACACATAGAGATAGCGGTGCGTCGCAGGCAAAGAAATGCACGGGGTACCCAGTAGATACATAATAGATACGTACAAACTTGACTACTTTGCGATTGCTCCTCCTTCTTGTCCTCCTTTCTGTCCTCCTTTTTGTACTCCACGTTGCCCTCCACCTTGTCAGACAAGTTGAGCGTGTCCGGCATGTTGCCATGTTGGCAAAGTCGAGGGCGACACCAAACCGCCGCCTCACTTGGCCATTAACAATCGGCGTACACTCGGCCCGCACCACCGAGTCGGCCGCCGGTGCGTACTGGAATAGAAACATGCTGGCCGTGAGAATAGTCCGCCGCGACGAGCTGCAGTTCGGTGCGCTGATCCTGCGGCACGCCCAGCATCTCGCCAATCAGATGACACGCCAACGTCTCGCGCAGAATGTACCGCAAGCCGACAACAAACGCTGCGACAAGCGAACAAAAGGCAAAGGGGCAGGACGAACACGCATAGGAAAGCGTCGATTCGAGTTGGAGCACAGTAGAAACATGCAGGAAGAAAGTATTGACATCAAATAGCCTCGTCGCCCAGCAGCGCGTAGTCCTTCATCTCTTCCTGCCTGCCGCCGCAGAACCAGCACCAGACGACCGCCAGACAGACCGCAGCAACCGGCCACACCACCACGGCCACCACGGCCACCACGGCCACCACGGCCACCACCCCCTCCCGGAACCGCACGCCCGCCTGGAACGACGCGTCCAGAATTGCCTGGTGGCGCGCCTCCTGCTGTGCTTTTTCCTTGCGCGCGATCTCCTTGACTTGGGCCACCGCCGCACACAGCGCCTGCAGGTGTTCGCCGGGCTGCTCCACGTCGGGGTCTTGGGCCTCACGCACGGCGTGCAGACACTCCCGCGCGGCCGCCGCCATCTCGATGCGGCCCTGCGCCTCGAGTTTGCGGATGCAATCTTCGCCCGTGACCCTTTCGAGGTCCGCATAGCGTGACGCCAGCTCTTGATTGAAAGAAACGAGGCCGCTCATTGTGTGTGTGTGTGTGATTGCTCGGGTGAAGGAGTAAGGCTTGTCGCTTGTTTTGTCGTTGCAGCCGTGGCACAGGAGGCAGTTGGAATGGATGGAATGTGAGGATGAAAGACTGTGAGAGTGAGAGTGAGAGTGAGAGAGAGAGAGAGAGAGAGAGACGCGAAAAAGAAAAGGGCGGAAGTCGGGACGCGGAAAAAAATCTGCTCAAAGGACAAGAGCAAGCAGGCTGGCGGGAAAGGAAGGAGCCATCGTGGCCGCTTTCGATTACATGTTGACGACGGTCGTTCCATCAAATATAGAATAAATAGGCCCAGGAAACAGGAAACAATGTCTTCGATCATTGCTCCAAAACAGCTTCACAAGAACTATATTGTCTACAGAAATGGCATTATCCACGAGCCACAGTTAGTCAGAGTAGCCAGAAACACAGTCCCATTGCAGATGGGGAGAACAGCAATCGTGACTGCCTTGCATCGATGGACAGCGAGGCTCTGCTTGGGTCGTGGCTTCCCGAATCGCATTTTTGGGGAAAGAGTGGAGAACCGAGCTCCGCCATTGGCGAGTTGGCGAGTTGGCGAGTTGGCGTGCGGCCACGACCAAAGACAGCTCGAGAATTTTCGTATGGGAGCTATTTTTGGTCGCAGCTACCCCAAATTGATTTTCCAGCATCAACAAACCACGGCACTCAGTCGCACAACCAGACCAATCACACGATAGTCAACACAATGGAGAGCGACTGCTTAGAAACTTGCAGCCAGGCTTCGTTGAATGGCCAGGTCGAGCATCGTTCGCGCCATGCGTCACCAGCGGCTGCTGTTCCTCACGCGACAGCAACCCCGCCATCACAGCGCACCTCCACCGCCGTCGTCGACGACTCCCCCGCCGGCCTTGTCGCCCGCTGGTCGGTTCTCATACAGGAGTACGAAGCCTTCCAGGATGCATTGCGCGTCCGCGTGCGGCAGCCGTACTGGCCCGGTGTCCGGCCGTACATCTCCATGCTGCAAGTCGAGGCGAGCCAGTCGCAACGGCTCGCTGAGGGCCGGTTGCGTGACCAGCCCGACAAGAGAAGGGGCGAGCTGCGCCTGGCGATGACGACGCTCGCGGCGAAAGAAGGCATGTGGAGAATCATCAAGACGTGCCGCGGGGTGATGGCGCTGGACCGACGGTTCCAGAAGCCACTGCCACTGCTACGGCCGGCGGAGGCGGCCAAGACGGCCGCCGTGGCGGCCAAGAAGAAGCGGTACCATGTGGTCAACACGGGCAGCCGAAACGAGGGCATCTTTGTCAATGCCGTCGTCGACGACGGGCGAACGTGGCTGCGGGTGCTCACAACGACGAGTGCACAGCTGCTGATCGACATGGCGGAGAACGGCTGGGAGTGGGGATGGCCGAGGAGAGCGATGAGGAGGAGGAGGAGGACAAAGAATTCGATGACCTAAGGGACATTTATGACACGTCGCTGGTCGAGCTGGCGCTTGACTTGATTGAGGCTGCGCATGCTAACCGTTTCAAGGGTGCCTACCCGCGGATCGACATTCTCCTCACACGAATCGACGAGACCGTGGGCGACGGCGACGACGACGACGACGAGGAAGACGACAAGAAGAAGAGAGAGACCGCCGAAATTTCTCGCTATCTGGACAAGGTTCGCCGTGGCTTGAAGAAAACAGCAGCCGGCCTGCCGCCCGACATTGATGGTCGGCGAATGCAGATTGATGTCTACACTGCTCGTGACCCGAGGACCCTGGCGCCACCACCGTCCGATCTGGACGTCGCCCTCCACAATTTGATGCCCACGCTGTCGGACCGATTGACACCCACACTCAACATCGACACCTCCATCCTGATTGCGCTGACTTCGGACATTACGCACTCGTCCGTCACGCCGCAGGACTGGTTCCCGGCGCAGCGCCTGGAAGAGATTGCGCGGGAAGCCAAGAAGCCGGGCGGTGTCCTCCAGAGTCTGATGGGCGATGCCCTGCACGGCCGCCGGCTGGTGTGCACGCAAGAAGCGGCGCGGGCCTTTCGTGTTATGGTCAACGACATGGCGCAGCCGGGCGAGCAGGAGCGGGCGAGACTGTTATTGGGCGAGGGCGACAAGCAGGGGTGGCGTCAGAACGAGCTGGTGGACCGGTACCGGGCGCTGTCCCAGTATCCCTCCGACGTGCCGGATGACCTGATGCTGCCGATTCGGGTGGAGACGGAAGCGTGGGACAGCGCAAAGATACGAGAGGTGGCAGGGTCGGGTGATGTCGAGACAGGTGTCGAGTCAGTTGTCGACGAAGGCGGCAACGGTGCCCACAAAAGAGAAGTCCACCAAACAGAAACCCACAAAATGAAAGCCCACAAAAACGACACCCACCCACAATCGCCACAGCCACCTCGCCTGCCCCGGTCGCGGCACGCGTGGTGGCCGACATGGCCGACGCGCAGCCAACGCTGTCCGTCTTCTTCTACGGCTGGGCCTCGCGCCAAACGACAATCACCACCAACCTGGCTGCTCGCAACCGGATCGCGCGACTGCTCGAACAGTACCGCACGTCGAGCTTGGAGGAGGGCCCGCTGGTCTGGGTGTGCCGAACGGCACGGAGTTTGAACGGGACCAACCCAAGAGACGGGCGCAAAGATGGCAAGCCGCAAAAACCAACGGCCGGGATTAAAACTGGGATTGCGCTACAAATAAAATTGTCTCTGGAATTGAGACTGGTGATGGCTAGTCCAACCACGCCACACCGTCGACGCAGTCTCAGTCTCCTCCACCAGTGGCCAGCCAAGACGACAACATTGACAAGGCTGATTCTTTGTCTGACCACACAATTGAGGAGAGTCAATCAGTCAATCTAGTCGATCGAGTCACCGCTCGCAAGTACTTGTACGTCCATAAGTTGTGCCTCCATAAGTATCTCAATCTTACGCTACCACGACGCAACGCCAGCGGACACCGGCCCGACCACTGTGGATATCTCACAGGCCACTTTTTTGCTTTTGATAAAAGCAACCCTGTTTGGCAAGGCCACTTTAGTCCACTTTTGTCTATTTTTGACAGCCACTTTTGAACGCAACATGCCAACGTCGGATGTCGGACGTCGGGATCCTCCGTTGATGGTTTCCGACTACTTTGTAATAGGATCGTCCTCTGACGAATTTGCGTCGCTTTCGGGTCTACAGTACGACATGCTCTGCTCTCACCTCCTTTCGTCTTGATTTTCTCTGAAGAATCGTCACGCTTCTTCTCACACTCTGACACTGACATCCCTTCCTCATACCGCCCACTCTTTTGTCCTATTTGGCAGTCAGCTTACAGTCCCAACACCATGGGTCCTCCACTTCTTGTTTTCGGCTCTTTGCTCCCATTTTTTGGCTCCTGTTCCTGACCGAACTGGTCCATCCCACTCCTGGTTAAGGCTCCATCGCCCTGCCCTGATCCCACCTCCCAAAATCCACCATCACGCTTGCCTGCCGCCACTATGCCCTATGGCAGCGAGAATGCGCCCTCGTCGGGCGCTCGCGCTTCGATGTCCTGACGGTCTCCACTTAAGCCTCGCCTTTTATCCCGACTTGGCCAGCAACCAGTGCCTTCGCACTAGCACTACCCTGTCGCCTCCCGGCGGGAATTCCCCGTTTTCTTCCTGAGCCTGTTCTCGAACATTTCCACGTCGGGATCGAAAGAGTCAAAACAGCCCATTTTGTTTGAATACCTCTATCACATATGTAGAGATTGCCTTGTACCTCGTACCCTTTCCTTCCAACTGCCGGCTACATACGCAGTAAGCGTTATCTCGACCAAATTTCTTTTTGTTCCGTCGTCCAGAGTCAGAGTCTGTTTATCTTATCCGCCAGTTCGACGCCCACTTTTACGAGCTTATTGCAAGATGTATAAACGCAGGATGTCGCCGTGCATTTTTTGAGCGCTCGACACTCTGAACACTCACGCTCGATTGTTCGCATCGAGCATTTTCCCACCATTTACCCTATTTTGACCTTCTCCCGCTTGTCGGTTCCGCTTCCCCGCCCGAGAACTGGTGCTCGAACTTACCCCAAATCTTTGGTCCATCCTGATTGACCACTGGACTACCGACTACCGCCACTACTGAGCTTGGTCAGATTGCCTGCTCAGCCATCGCTGCAACGCACGCCATCTCATCTACCGCCCACAATGGCCAACCCGCTGTGTCTGCACTGTTATCGGACTTACGAGACCATCCGTTCGTCCACCCTTCTCTTATCGCAGCACGAGACAATGTCGTCCTTCCGCACCACTTGCCATCGACAACAAAAACGAGGCCAACCGCTCTCCAAGATGACCTTTATACAGGAATCCAATGCGTATACCGACATCTACGCGCCGGGACAGCAAATTCTCACCGAGAAAGTCTCGCGGAAAGCCACCCCCACCTTTGTCCCCGTCTTCCCGCCGCCAACCACCAAACTCCCACCGCCCATCAACTCGCTGCCGGCGGAACTGCTTGACGAGGTCCTCGACTTATTACCCACACCGGCCCTTCTGCCCTTGGCGGGGATCAACCGCCGCTTCCACAATTTCGTTGCCCGTCTGCTGTACCGCCGCCTCCGTCGCGTCGTCGCCCTCGCCAACCACCAGCTCATCCTGGCCTGCTACCACCCCAGCGCCAAAATCTCGTCTCCGTACCTCAATTGCACCTACCTGGGCACAGAGGGACTGGATCTGCCATGCTTTGACACCGACAAGGACGATGGCAGCCCCGAGGGCACGTTGCTTCGAATGCCCACCATGTACAGCCGCTTCCGCCCCATCCCGCCCAACGAGTCCGACGTCCATGTTCGCAACTACCGTGCCATCCGCCGGACGATGAACTTTTTTTTGTTGTCCGACACAACGTCTGGTGGGACGGCCGCGACGGCACTACAAACAGTGAAAGATGGCGGCGGTGCTGGCGTCCCTTTGGTCTCGTACGACGTCCACCTCGACGAGGGCGAGCTCTTTTCGCAGCTGTGCACCGTCACCAATCTGGTCCAGACCAGCGCCCAGCCGGGCATGTTCTTGAACTGTGTCAACGTCAACGACGGCGTCATTCGCGTGTGGCGGGACTGGCTGGACCAGCGGGCGACGAACAGCGACGGCGAGACGGCGCAGCCGTCCAAGACGACGACGGCGACAACATCGGCGACAACATCGGCGACAACAACAGAAAACATTTCCTCACTTCCCGACACCGACTCGCACGTTCTTTGGGTGTACACCGGCAAGCACGTCGGCATGCGTTTCCGGGTGGTGGAGCGCAGTGTACCGCAGGCACGGCTGGACGCCATGGCGGCAGCAACGGCTGTGGCGGCGCACGACAATGACCGCTTCCGCCGCGCCACCATGCCGCCCGAAGAGCCGCCCGTGAGTTTTGTGCTCGAGTACGAGGAGCTGCTGGTGCGCACCTACGAGCTGCTGCTGGCCATGGAGGCGGTCGAAATGCAGGACAAAACGCAGGAGACCAGGGGGTTGGTTGTATCGACATTGTAGGAGAGACGACGGGACGACGAGATGACGGGACGGCGAGACGACGAGAGAACGCTGTTGTCGCGCTGGCGTGGGAGAGATCATTTGTTGCATAGCGAGCACGGGGAGGCCAGTCTGTATTCCTCTTTCTTTTTTTTCTTTTTATTTTTTTTTTCCGTCCATATACCATACACTGTTTCAACGATACAATATACACAGCTTTCATCGCAACCGGGCTAGGTGAGCGCAAAAACGTTGACGGCCAACGAGGCCATGAGGGTCATTACGATTCCCCAGTGCGCAAGCGGCGCGACAGCCTTACAGGGCGGTTTCGCCATGATTCTCGGGAGGGCGGATGCGCTAAGTTTACGAGTTAGTGGGCGACTGCCCCGCTATGTGGGCTCGCGCCTATGGCCTTTTCTGTGTTAGCGAAGCATCCCCGCCCCATTGTTGTGAGCACCACGCTTTCGACGGCAAAGACAGAACATCTGGATGGCAATAATTGATTGAGCTGCATACTCGTCAGATGAAGCAACTCGTACGCATACTGGCGAAACAGTGGTAGCGACTAACCGACTCGCTTGACAGTGGCCTCAGTCCATCCAGGTGCTCCTGCGAAGCTATCACGTGCTCAGTCCACACTCTTTATGTGCTGGACTGTGTGTGGTCACGTGGTAACGGCCAACATCGTCGTCAAGAAAGCAGAAGACAACGGAAAAGGTCAAGGGCAAGGGCACCGCCATACGCAAGCCACATTGTGAGATAGAAATTGAACAAGACACGTGAAGAGGGTGAATAACGCAGAGAAACGATGTGAGTGGTGCGACGAGGTTGGAGCGAGGGCAAGAACAACGAGACGGTTTAAAAGCGGCGTCCAAACCCCGTGAGTCGTGAAAGGGGAAGCACTCGAGCCTTTTCTTTTCTTTTCTTTTCTTTTCTTTTCTTTTCTTTTCTTTTCTTTTCTTTTCTTTCCTTTTCTTTCTTTTCTTTTCTTTTCTTCCTTATCCTCTTTCTCTGTTTGGAGGGTAGAAATCATGACTGGTCACGTTTTTATGTCAGAAATACAGGAAAGAGCAATGTGCACCAGCATTGACGTAGAAGTTACCGAGAACGGAAGGAACAAGTGGCATTTCATCGACTCAGGCCACGCCCTTGCCTTATGTCATCAGAGGCCAGGAAAGCAAGGGGACGCGCCATCGTATCCATCATCAACCAAGGATGTAGTCGACGGTGGCGGTTCGATGCGTGTCGTGACTACAGAAGTTCAGTGCTTACGCGGCAACATGCAATGTATCAGCGTACGGCATCATCATGACACATGAGCCGTCCCAACAGATACCAAAAACGCAGAGAGCAGACAGAGCATCCCGTCAAGACAGCAAATGGCTCCGAGGTAGGGCAGACTTTGTCAGGGCCTCGGCCCCCACGCATAGGTTATATCTCTATGTGGCCCACAACATGCCTTTTGCATTATCCAAACTTATATTCCGTACCCAGAGAATCATCTCTCCCATCGCTATCGGCTTCATCATCGACACAATATACCATTCCACGTCAGATACAACGCCGACAAGACGCAAAATCCACGCTCCAAAATGACGAACCCAACGCCCAGCATGCATATCCCCACATCTCTGAGCACCGTCAGCACCGAGACTCTTCCTGTCCCCGCATCAAACACGTCCAGCACGACCGACCGTGCAGATACCGCGAACGATGCGCTGAGCGAGGCCACAATGGTCGACACTGCCCCTCCCTCCACAATGCCCAATGGGCCTACTGCGGCGGCACGCACATTCCCCGAATTTGTCGACAGCATCAAAACGGCCGAGATGGTCCTGGCGGCCATCAACACTGCCATGGAGAACATATTCGACGCTCACGGTGCCGGCGCGGCGGGCTCGGGGCCGGGCTCGGTGCGAACGCCGTCGGAGATGCAGCCAGAAAAAGAGACGCCTATGCAGATGCAGTCGGTGATGTCCGGCGATGGCAATGACGGTTATGGGGGCGACGGCGGCAACGGCGGCAACGGCGGCAACGGCGACGACAGCGATGGCAGCGATGACGGCGATGACAGCGCCGATAGCGACGTTGATGCCAAGAATCCGTTACTCCCACGCGCGATCAACACAGAAACTGCAAGCAAGGCGGCAAACAAGTCTACAAACATCGCCGCGCCTACGCCTACGTCTACGCCTACGGACCCTATACCCGGACATGAGGCCGCCTACGAATGCGGTCAGGACCTGGCCGATGTCCTTGATGATTTCGGCGGGATTCTCCTGAACCTGCCCACGGGTGAAGATGGCAAGGACCTCGCCGAGACAGCGGCCGTCTTGGCCGACGTCCTCGTCGCAGGATACTACGAGTGGGCGGCCATTCGCCAGCGCCTGGGGGAAGACGCATCTTGCAAACACATCGTGGCCATGTACAATGTCTACGTGAACCAGTGTCTGAAGCAGGCCATGGCCAGCGTCGCGGCCCTGCCTCGGTTTCAGGGCATGACGCAAGAGGAGAGAGAAAAAGGCTTGGCCTTTCTCGGTCCGGCGGTGCGCAGTGCGCTCATCCGGTGCGCACAGATCGTGCGCGGCCAAAAGACCGTGGCCGTAGCCAACGTGTGGGCGTCGTCCATGGGCACCCTTCTGCCCCTTTATGCGCGCTCGTGCACCATACCCTACGAGAAAATGTCGTTGGGGTGGATGCCCAAATCCTACGCCGTGAACATGGAATCGCATCTGTTGGAGCGGAAGCCGAAACCGAAGCCGAAGCCAAAGCCGGTCGCTGTAGTCACTGCAGAGAAAGAGGAAAGGGAGGAGGAGATGGGCGAGGAGAAGGAAGAAATTGGAGACAATCACCAAGAGGCAAAAAAGCACAGAAACGGCTGGGCCCACTTTGCCGCCAACAGCGACGTGTATAGGATCGCCGTGCCCACTCAACCCAGGAAAAAGGGCAGCTGGACCACATTTTTCTGCTTGGGTAAGTGAGGAGTCGAATGCTACGACTCGGAACGGCTGTGCTCTTGTGGAATTCGTGCTGTGTGGAAGTTAGTGCTGTCTTTGCTTGCCTCTCGATCCTGTGTTATTGTGTTGGTCTGGCCAATAAAAAACGGCTTGAATGTGAGACAAAATTGGACCATGATTTTTCCCCAATTCAGACACTTACACGTTTATTTATGCACAGGCCCACTGGTTGCAAGTGTATGTTCAATTAATAATGCTTATATTTTTTTTTATATCTGCCTCTTTCGTAATCTCATTCCATGCCTACTACTTCGTCGACAGAATCTTCATCCTCCCCAGCTGCCTTGGTTCTTTTGCCTGTGGAATGATTTTGTCGGGGCCGTCTGTCGGGGCCGTCTGTCTGGGCCGTTTGTCTGGGCCGCCTGGGCCACCCTTACCAATATTATCGTCGTCGTTCGTATCTGCCTATACCATCTTGTGGACTTCACAGGCGACTAGCACTTTGAACGTCGTGTCCACGTCGAAAACTTGCCGCGCCCATTCACCGCTCAAGTGCTGACTCTCTCCCTTCTTGTTCTTCTAAATCATGTCGCAGGAAGGGCCTGAAAGCCCTAAAAGCTGCCACATTCGTCGCGTTTCCATCGTTCCTTCCCAGGCTCACGAGGTTTATTATCTCTCGAGTCCGTCCCCCCAGCAAACTTTCTTGCGCCTTCCTTTTCAGAAGATATGGCCAGGAAACGAAAGAGGGAGGGGGTCCAACGCTGCCTCGTCCTTTCCTCTTTAAAGTGTCCGAGTAGGTTGCGCCTTCCCTTTCGACAACCGGGCACGGCAGGCAACAGCCAGGCACGGCCTTTGCACCTTCCCGAAATTTGTGTAGCTGGTCGAAGTCTCCATGTCGAGGAACAGTCTTTTGGCACAGGTGCAAAGAAACTTTCAGTTTATCATATATGGGCATTGTCCGGTATAGAGAGAGCGAGTGGCGCCTTCCTTGGGCGTGGTCGGAGCCTGCCTCTTGCGTGTCCGTCCCCAACGGTTCCAGGATCGCTCTTTCTCTTTTTGAGATTGTTGTTGTCGTAACATCCGATCGCAGCTTCCCTTCTGGCAGATCCTCGTTCTCTTTTGTTTATTCCTAGATACATATAGTAAAAATCTTTGACGATGTCCCCCCCCTCTCCGCTTCTTCCTTTTGTTTTTTTTTCGGACCAATTCCGGCAGTTTGACTCGACGGTAAACTACGACAATCATCAACAACAACAACCACCACACCAATCACTGCCGACGAAACCGGTCATGGGTTCTCCAAGTCCCCCTGGCTGGGATCGTGTTGCCTCCATTATGGAGAAGGCTCACGAGGGTGGCGACGACATCGCCGTGGCGCTCCGCGAGGGGTTCCACGAGTTGTCCGCTGCTACCCGCGAGGGTAACCATGAGATTGCCATGAGCATTCAAGAGCTTGCCGAAGCTGCCCGCGTGGGCAATCATGGAATTGTCGATGCCCTCGGGAACGTTGCCAGGCCCGACTGGCCAGTCGCACTCGTCCCAGTTGCCGTGACCGCAGCCCTCGCCTAGTGGAAGTGGGACAACGTCAAGAGAGGCTGGAACTGGGAGACGACTGGGTGGCCTGGGCGGAGGCGGTGGATGGAGGAGAAGGTCCGCGGCATGGGGGCGTGGGTGGGAGCGCTGCCGGCGAGAGGCAGTCACGCACTGTCTCGATGCTTGAGGCGTCTGGCGGGGGACAGGGGAAGGAAGGTCGAGGACATCGAACTCGGCCAGGTTGACGGCGGGCAGCTGGAGGCCGAGGCTGCAGAGCTGACGCAGGCCCAGATTTTGGCCCATGCCCAGGAGGCTGCAAGCAGTTTGCGGACGATAAAACCGGTACGCGTTCTGGTGCGGTCTGATGAGTGGTGAGCTGGGGGGCGACGCAGGCACAAAAACGAAACAACAATTTGGACGAAACAAAAGAAGAAACAAACCTTTTTCCGACTCCTCCACTGCCAGCAGCGACTGGGGCTCTTACTCATCCTCCTCCAACCACCAGCCCATACCTCCACGCCCAGCTGGCCAGCTGCCGAGGACGCCACCCTCCTTCCTCCAGAAACGGCGCCGCAGATTGTTGATAAGACCTCGCCTCCACTTGGGACACTTCTTCGCCGAGCCCATGGCCTTCTTCACGGCGTCTCTCGACAGGGTCCCAAGAACGAACGTTAAAATGGCCGGAAGAACAACGGCTTTCCAATCTGTTCCGGGCCCCTTCTGGTACGCTTTGGCGAGTTCGCGTAACCCGTTCTCCATTTTTTCGAGGGCGCCCACCATCTTTTCCTGGGCATCGGCCATTCTTTCCTGAGCTTCGGCCTTGCGGCGCTCGAGGGTGATGAGCTCATGCACCGGATCAGACTCGAGTATAGCAGTCACAATGGCCGCAAGGTTCTCTTTGTTGGTGTCGGGCGACATTGTCGCGGTTTTGCCGGGGACTTTGTGTATCGTCTGATGCAAAGGTCGGTTGTTGTTTGTTGAGGACAAAACACCTGCTTGGACGAAAGAAACAAAAACAAGGGAAGAAGCAAGAGTGACTAGAAAATTTCTGCAGCGTGCTCATAGGAGAAACATACAAAAAGGGAAAGCCCGACTTTGGGCATCATCCAGTATCAAAATAGGAAAGTGCGATGGTGCGTCCGTTGGGGATAACAGACGAGGAGACTGCAATTACTGGTCCTCCGCAAAGCCTGTAAATCTGTAGGTAGTTTTTGTTGGGATTCATGGCTATGTAGAATAAAGGAACAGGGAAGGAACGACAGGAACGCGCCTGCAGAATATGGCGAACTCGCGGCGTCAGAATCCAAGTCAGGACGAGACCGTGTAATTGTCTAAATCGGGAAGGAACGACTGCTAGAATTTGTGGGTTTCCTTTTGGTGGGGAGGAAACGGCGGGGCCACCAAAAGGCTGTGGAAAGACGACTGACTGCAAAAACAATGACATCTCCATCTCTTCTTCCACAAGAACGGCCGAGATATTCCGGCATACTATTCCAGACCGCAGCACAGTGACAGGCGTTGGATCAGGGTCCGTTTTTTGGGGGGAATCTCTTCGGCTCCGTCGGCTCTGGCACCGCTTGTTTGTTTCCCACTCCGTTTGTACCATTTCTCAAAGCAGTCGGCTGCGACACTCTTTTTATGTCTCCCAACCCGTTCATATCATTTCTCAAAGCAACAAAGCGTGTCCAGGCGTTCAAGTCGGGTGTCGCATCCTTCTTGGCTGCCGTCGGCGGCTCTCGCTTCTCCAGGTGGATTTCCACATGATGTTTGCACAAGCCGGCGAAACAAATCACAAAGTCCCTGTCGTACGCGACGGTGGACAACCGAGCGACCCCGGGCAGGATCCTACGCAGCGAATCCGCCCACACCTCGAGCCCGGCCACAGTGTCAAAGCCGCGCACAGTACGGATGCACTTTAGAAAAGCCTGGCGCGTGCCTGCGTTGGAAAACTCGAATCGGCGCTGTTTTTTTCGTTGGATGTCGGCCGGCGTGTCCAGGTCCGCAGCCTGGTACAGGGGGCAAACGCCACACGCTGGCCATCACCTGTTGCACGCACAGGATGGAGTGGGCGTGATACTCGCCCAGAATGTGATACAAGTCGGCGTCCGCGCCCAGGCGCCGCGCGATGTTGGTCCACGCATCGCAGGCGGCGACGATGACGTCCGCCAGGACCGCGGCCGTCTCCGCCAGCCCCGCCCCTCGTCGCCCACCGGCACCATGTTCAAAAGGACGCGAAACTGCTGAAGGATGATCCGGAGCATCTGGCCGCATTCGTGGGCCCGTGTATGGCCGGGAAAGGGAAACTGCACAGGCAGGGCGGGCCGTGTCGCGGTGTCGGCTGCCGTTGTGCCTGTGGCTTTCAAAAGCAAGGGGCCCTGCTCCCCGCCGCGGTTGTCGCTGTCGCCGCCGTGCGTGCTGCAAGCATCACCGCTGTCGTGGGCAGTGCAGGGGCTCGAAATTCATATTTGTTTCCATTTTTGTCGCCGTCGGTAGCACCGCCTTCCCGGAGGCATCTATGGGGATGTCGTGGACACGATAGATGTCGTCGAGGGCTTTTCCTGATCGCGGCCAAGACGTCCGAACCCTCGGCCAAGTTCTCGGCCAAGTCGGGGAAGTCTGGGACGGGCGCTTTGGTGGTTGAGGCTTGCTCGGCCAATGTAAGCTCACTGGAAGAGTCGTTGGCGGCGTCGTTGGCGGCGCCGGCGGTGTTGGCCATGTCAAAAGAAGGTGCTTGTGCAGCAGATAATTGGGGTTTTGGGGGCCACCAGTGCTGGGTAGTGAATTTTCCATTTTGGATCGTGGATCGTGAATCGTGGACGATGGATGTTGGGGTGGTAACTTTGTTGCTCTCTCGTCTGCTGCCGACTGAAGTTGATTGTTGGTGAATCTTGATAAAAAGAGTTGAAAAAATCATACGAAAATTTAAATATGTCATTAAGTCGAGGCGGTCGATGGATCTGTACGTGTAGGAAGATTATTTGACGTGAATTATCCTTGCCCTAACCTGCCACCATCCATCTGCCTTGATAACTACACGCTGGTGTGCTGCCTTTACTGTTGTCCTTGAGAACAGTACCAGTCGTATCTTGTGCTTGCCACCTCCGTCACGGAACTGGAACAAAGTACTCGCCGCACTACACAGTAGATGCAGTATTGTGATTACTATAGCTCGATGCGAAGTATTAAATTCGGCTTTGACAGTAGTTCGACAATGTAAAAAATAAAAAATAAACAAAAAATAAACAAAAAAAATACAGAGCCGGAATAAATTGATCGAGACTTCATGAACAAATCAAACAAAAAAAAGCATCTGCTCTACAGTAGGCGTCTAGTGTCAAAGAAGACGTCCGTTAAGGCTATCATGAACCAACCTTGTCTACAAATCAGCCCATCTCCATCTCCGGATGGTTTGTGATAAAGGTCTCTGTTGAGGCATCCGGCAGCTGGAAATCCTGGTCCACCGACGAGAGATTCGTTCGTCTTTGTCCACTGGCCAGTCACGCCTATACCATCAACAAGTGATCAAAGAGCTTGATCACAAAGGACACGTCGTCTGGTTTTGGTGCGTCTCCCAAAATGTGCGCAACAACCGAGTCGCTGTTGCTCCTGCTGCTGCTGTCCTCCGTGGCGCGAATCGGCCCGCCGCCGATACTCGATGCCACAAACGTCCGGGTTGTGCCCATTGTTTGGTCACCGCGGTCTATGGACACAACAGTCGGGTCTGTTAAAATAATTCCCTCGTCGGCCCGGTCGTAGAGCACCGGTCTTCGTACAAGCAAGTGGGGAGGTGATGCCGTGCACAATTTTTCCGGCTGGTAGCCCGTAGTGTAGATGGGAGAAGAGGTCTCGTTGATGTGGAAGTCGCACACAATAGGCTCGGGGCCGTTGTTCACGAGCTCGGGCAGCGGTAAACGTGGCTTCAAGTTCTTGGTCAAGGACGAGACAGTGTGTGGAGATGGGTAGGCGGGAAAGGATTTGGATTCGGGCGCGATGTCGTCCACGTCGTCCATCTCGTCGTTGTGGTCGTAGTCGCAGCCATAGCGGCCATCGTAGACATAGTTGTTGCCATACTCGCCGCCATGGCGGCGGCCGTCGTCGGAGACGGGCGAAGCACGACTGGGCTTGGCCATTGCCGGGAATGGGTACACAGTCGGGGTGGACGGTGAAACGCTTGGTTGTGAGATGCCATACAAAAATATAAAGCCATACTGTTTTTCAGGGTTTTGCCACATGGCAGCTGTATTTTTTATTCTCCAGATGTGTACCGATGCATCTGCTGGATGCCATACACTGCTAAAATAGAAGAGTACGTACCATGAGCCATATTGACATAATGCCAATTAGGGTTTGGTCGCGTACAGTCATCACTTGACCAGATTGCCTTGCGTACACCACGGAGAAAGACACGTAGTCAGCCAACAGACATGTCTCGAGGGTAGGAAAATACATTGCCACTCGAATATGTATATCTAGTCTATCATGTGGCCATTTGTTTGAAATAAAAAAAAAAGGCTGGCAGAACTACTCGTATTGTCGTGATGTACGTTCTACATATAAATCAATCGTCTTGGGAGTTTGAGTCGATGCTGTGCACGATCCGTTGACGAAAGCTGTTGCCGCGCGGGTCCGGGAAAGTGACCCGAAGGTATGTTGGCTTCCAGGTGTAGACCAGGTCGCTGGTCTCGGTAAACCACCACACGAGGAACTGTACCATGTTGGCATTGGCAATAGCAAGCAAGAAAGCGAGGGAAATCAAGAGAGAAAAGAGGGAAAGAAGTCACCGACACCACGACGATAAGCACGTACCTTCACTTCCTGGAAGGGAACCACAATATCAAAGGGCCCAACGGCGTTGCTACCAAGGACAATGTTGGATACGTAGCCACCATTGGGTGCGAAGTGAAACGTGATGGCTGGATTGTTCACGTAGGACGAGACAATGCTGCCAAGGTCTTCAATGGTTGTCGTCGTACCGAAATCGCTTTTTCTTTTGCTTTTGTCTTTGCCTTTGCTGTTACTCGCCGCCGCGCCAGTTGGTAACCAACGACCTAGGATCGCGACACGGCCGTTGTCGAAGTGCATGCATAGACCCATACACCGTGAACGTGGTGCCGCTCCCTGCCGGCAGACCTGGAGCCGCGTGATGCGAGAATTGGCCTGGCTGGCCGAAATAAGGTCAGCCGAGCTGAAAAGGGCGGAGCTTTTGTCGAAGGGTTCGTCCACACGCCGGGGCACGGGCGGGTAGGGGAACGTAATGACCACGGGTGCCGGACGCACGGGCGCAACGTCCCACCCGGACCACCGGTCGATGCACACGCCGATGCTCTTCCAGCAACAGCCGTCGGCCGTCAAACGATCGGTAAAGAGACCCTGGACGGCCTTGTTTCTTTGGGTTTTTGCGCTTTCTGTCAGGACGACCGAGGTACTGCTTCTTGAAAATGTTTGAAAGACATGACCGAACAAGACTTGACGTCCCAGGTTGGTTGCCATCTAAACAAGCCACTATTAGTAGGAAAGAAAACTAGCCAGTCACAGAAGACAGACGGCAAAAGACAGCGACATACAACAAGTGCAGGCCCGTAGTCGGCGCGATGGTAACGCGTTTCGCTTGCTTGCAGGGCGACAAAGATGATGCGTTCGCCTTGTCCGAGGGGAAAATGCATCGGCACGCCGCAGCGACAGCCAATGTGGCGTTGCTGGGCCGAGGCCGCGATGCCGTCGCCGCCGAAATGCGCAGTCATCCCGACAATGCCGTCGCGGGCACAGTAGGCCGTCAGGCCGGTCGTATACGCGCCCACAGCATCTTGCACGCCATATTCCGCCGCATCTCCATCTCCATCTCCATCTCCATCTCCATCCCCGAGCTGCAGAGGCAGGTAGTGGCAGAGACGACGGCCCGGATGGTGCAACAGGCGGCCGGGGAACCGTTCCGTGTCCACAATCACGAGGTCCTCGTATGCCGGCGGGCCCTCGGCACCGTCCGTGTTCCAGAGCGACCGTACCGGCCATGGTGCACGATGAGGCAGGACCAGAATGTCGTTCTCGCCCTCTCCGTGTTCGTCGCCGTTGGCACAAACGTACAGCAGCTTGATGGCATCGTGGCCCGCCACAAGCTGGCTCTCCAGGGCGTCGAAAAGCAGCGTCTGCACGCAGCGGTGCGGGCCGGCGCGGCCGACACCGCCCAATGTCGGCGACGTCGACCCGTCCTCGTACCGCAGGGTCAGCGACTGGACGCCGAGAGGCCCCATCCACACGGTGGCGCCCATGATGCCAGCTCCGTCACGTACAGGAACGCGCACCTCCCATGGATCTGCCTCGCTGTGGTGTCGCTTCCGTCGACGGGACTCTGCCTGTGACTGTGTTTGTTTTGGTGTCGGTGTCTGGGGCAGTTCTTGAGCCAGAAAGGCGACCCGGTGGAGGTACGTGTGGCCAAACACGCGGATGAAGCGGGCAACAAGGTGGCCCGGACGCCCGCACGACCCGCTGCGTTGTGTGCGTGTGGAAGCAGGTCGACAAGAGGCTCGTGGTGGACGTCGGTGTTGGAGTCGGTTGTCGAAAGACGAAGATGGGGGTGTGGAGCTGCCTGTGCCAGCAAGTATGGAAGCAGTGACGATGCCGTCTCCCGCGCTCGGAGCAGAGAGGCAACGAGGCTGCCGTTGTTTATATTGTGTGCCACCTGGGTTTGTAGCTCAGCTGGCAGCTTGGATGCCTCGGCGAGTAAGACATCAAGGCTGGCCACAGCCGTCTCTGTAGGCTGTGTCGTGGGCTGTGTCGCAGACCGGGCAGTCGACTCGGCCGCTCGCGGTGACGAAAGCATAGAGAGGGCCAATGTGTATTCCTCGTCGCCACAGGGACGGGGCATGATGGACCGCGTCTGTTGGCCCAGCCAATACAGGCGCGAGAAGGGCAGCGTGCTCTCGGCGGCCGTACTGTCTTCCAACAACAGCTGTGCACGAAGAACAGAGCACGGTGCAGGTCTGGCAGCCGTGGCATCCTGGCTGGGCCGCTTGGCGAAAAAGACCTGAAGAGGCGGCGAGCAAGGTTGGGCCCCGCCATGCCCCAGCCTCCCCCCTAGAGCCCACGTGGGCCTATCGTCGTCGGGCGGCCATTTGCTTGTGCGGAGGTCCGACCGGAAGATGTGGAGGCGGACAGGCGCTGTGGGCATGCCCGACGGCTGCGCATCGTCTGTTGTTGCATTGAAGACTGTCGAGACGGACATTAGTATAGATAGCTTGCCTAGTGAAACTATGCCAAAGAAGAACGCAGACGGTAATAAAGAGAGTATTAAGGAGAAAAAATGAACAGGGGCTTACGTACAGCCGATGACGTCGGTCTCCCACGCGTCGTGGTCCTCGCTTCGCAGTGGTCGACCGATGCAGTGCTTCCATGTCGATCGTGGAAAGTCCCGCCGGCACAGTATGCAGTATGGCTCGAGGGTCAGGGATATGGCGTTTGCCTTCTGTCTGGACATGGCCTGGCTTGAGGGCGACTTCGTTGAGTCGTTGCTCCAGTGTGCTTCGTGCCGAGTATGGAGTACGTCGTACTCGTTCGGATGGGCAATGGACGCCGCAAAGCGCCAGTGTCCGTGGTAGCGCCACGTGATGCAGCTCGCCGACAGCCTGGCTACAGAAACGCGAGAGTAAAGGGATGCGCAATCAAAGCCGCAAGCACGGTGAACGCGATTGGATTAAAGCTCAATCCAAGACGTGCAGGGGCACGAGGCAGTCAATGACCCGCATTCTGCTGACGTAATACAAGATCAAGCGATGTTCCGTGGTGCCCTGTGTCACAGCGACAAAAACAGCCATACCACCACCGCCTTTCCTCTCTTACGACTCCACAACTCTCGCCGCTTGGACAGCAACCTCTGAGACAACCTGAGCAGTCTTTATGTGACCACCGCTGCGATGGGCCCGACGGACAAACGAAAGGCCGAATGGGAGGAGAGGATGAGAGGATGAGAGGCCTTCAATATCGGGAACTCGCTATTAATATTGTGGTTGTTGGCTGCCGTTGGCAACCTCCATTGGACAGCACACCTACACAAGTTTGTACCTTGCGGAGCATAATGTATTTTTCGTGGGATGCTTCGTTATATGAAGAGTTGACATGCCCGTTGACCTGCTCATGCATATAGTATGCAGCGGAAGTTTTATTTTTGTCGTGCGATCTTCGTGGCCCATCAATGAAAAGAGACGTGCAACATACGCCGGCCTCACCCTCTAAAGAACGTGGCGACCGGCACTCGTATCGAACTGCTTTCAGTGCGAACGTCTACGGTCTGGACCCCGACCGCCATCCATGGACCGCCGCCGAGTCCAAGGACCGTATAGCCATTGCGTGCACTCGGGTGCAGTTTATCTCAAGGCCGTCAAAAAGCTTCTGCTTGCTTTATTTTCGTTATGTTTGTTCTTTCTACTTCGGCCTCGTTTTCGTTTTCGTTTTCGTCTCCGTCTTCGTCTCCGTTCCTGTTCTCCGACTTTCCGCCGTCCTCTTTCCCGCCACCTCCACGGATCTGAAGGCCACATACGAGTTTGCTCATGGCGTTTCACCCATGGTTTGGTTGCCCGTATGCAAAGAGAGTAAGGTGGACTAGATGAATTGAACCGAGATAGTTTCTGTTTTTTTTATTCCTGGCCTACGCACCTTAGTATCCTTGTCCAGCGTGCCAGAATA
This sequence comes from Sporothrix protearum, assembly GCA_016097115.2. Lineage (NCBI taxonomy): Eukaryota > Fungi > Ascomycota > Sordariomycetes > Ophiostomatales > Ophiostomataceae > Sporothrix > Sporothrix protearum. Next base: position 371,958 of record JADMNH010000018.1, on the reverse strand, counting down.
GGCCGCGAGACGCACGACACAACTTCATTACCGTGTGAAAGTTGCCTACTACGAACGAATAATTACACTCTCTCACTGATGGGAGTAGAACCGAGGAACGAGAGCTGCCTTTTCTCTTTGTCTCCAGGCACATCATGCAATCAAATTTTTATAAAAGGCTTGTGGCATACTCCGTATTCTGGGCTGGTTGGCAATTCAACATGTCACGGGAGCTTTCTTGACTCTTTTATTACGCGCATGCTCGGTAGCACACAATTCGGCCGGCCTGATAAAAGACCTGGTCCACGCTGGTCAGGGACCGCTCCTGGCGCTAATATTACCGCCAAGGGGTGGTGCGGGCCGCTCCTGGCCCGGCCCTGATTCCCCAAAAAATAGCACCGCTGGCGGCAAAGAATGCCATCTACGATGACAGATCAACGGTTCAGATTCCAATTGCAGCAATTCTTGTAACATCAATATAGATAAGAAAAGAGGTAAAGATAATGACAAAACACTATCTTGAAGTCTCTATGATTGGCAGATGTATTATGACGCTGTTGTTTATGGAAGCCATTCTAAATATAAGATCGATTGCGAGATAAGCCTCCGCAAACATTGGCGGTTCCAGTGGTGAGTCATATCACGTGTAAGTCGTGTTGGCCCGGCTCGGGAGTCATATACAAGAGAAAGTAGCAAAGCAAGAAAACCCCCATTTTCATTTTACCACTAACTTCTTCCAACCTCATCTCCAAACGAACAATCCAGCTCGTACCACGACAGACACGGCATAAATCACAATGGCCGACTCACTTGCTGGGGCCGCTGCGAAACTACAGCTAGACGAGGAGACGGAGAAATGGTCTCCAAGAATGAGCTGAAAAAGCGGACGCAGAAACGAGCCAAAAAGCTGGCAACAGAGGCCGCCCGCGCCGCCCAAGCGGCACAGGCCGCCGAAAGAGCGTCCAGCGAGACGCAGCCGCTCGATACAACGGCCGGGAAAGAGGCCAAGGCGCCGGCCGAGCTGCCCGTCGAGCAGGATGCCATCTTCAAGCAAGGGTTTCTTGCTGAAGTCTACGGATTGCGACCCAGCAAGGACGTCTTGACGCGGTTTCCTCCCGAGCCAAACGGCTTTCTGCACATTGGCCACGCCAAGGCCATTGCTGTCAACTTTGGATTTGCCAAGCACCACGGCGGGAACACGGTCGGTTTATGTTGAAGAGCGCCCACATTCGTATTTTGTTTCCTTCTTTTTCTTTCTCTTATTGGCGGTGCTAACAAGCCAGGTGCTACGCTTTGACGACACAAATCCGGATGCCGAAGAAGAGCAGTACTTTACTGCGATCAAAGAAAACATCCGCTGGCTGGGTATGACTCACGCTTCACTGGAAGCCCCCGGTGGATTTCTAGGAACCGAGGCACAGAGCCGCTGTCTGCTAATACACGTACACACCAGGATTTACACCTCACGCCATTACGTACTCGAGCGACTACTTTGGCAAGCTGTATGACCTTGCAGAGCAGTTGATCAAGAAAGGCGGTGCTTACGTCTGCCACTGTACAAAGGTCCAAGTCAACAAGCAGCGGGGCGGCAAGGACGGCAAGGAAGGGCCACGATATCGTTGCGAGCATGCCGAGCAGACACCGGACATCAATCTTGCCAAGTTCCGTGCTATGCGGGATGGCAAGTATGCACCGAAAGAGGCATTTCTCCGCATGAAGCAAGACATTGCCAGCGGCAATCCGCAGATGTGGGATCTTGCCGCCTACCGCATCCCGGAAAAGGAGACTCCGCACTTTCGCACGGGCACGGACTGGAAGATCTATCCAACGTACGACTTTGCCCACTGCTTGTGCGACAGCTTGGAGGGCATCACACACAGTCTGTGTACGACGGAATTCGTCCTGTCGCGCGAGAGCTACGAGTGGCTGAACCGCACCCTGGGTGTGTACGAGCCAATGCAGCGCGAGTACGGGCGGCTCAACATCAACAACACCATCATGAGCAAGCGCAAGCTCAAGGCGCTGGTGGACTCGGGTCGTGTCCGCGGATGGGACGATCCACGGCTGTTCACGCTCAACGCGCTGCGACGAAGAGGCGTGCCGCCCGGCGCCATCTTGTCCTTCATCAACGAGCTGGGCGTGACCACGGCCCAGACCACGATCCAGGCGGCGCGCTTCGAACAGTCGGTGCGCCGGTATCTCGAGACAACGGCGCCGCGCCTGATGCTCGTTCTGGACCCCGTCCGTGTTGTGATTGACGACCTGGGCGACCTCGACGGCCAGGCGCTGGACATTCCCTTCTCGCCCAAAGACCCATCCATGGGCAGCCGCACGCTGCGCCTCACCAAGACCGTATACATTGACCGCACCGACTTCCGCACGGAGGACAGTCCGGGCTACTTCCGGCTGGCGCCGGGCAAGACGGTCGGCCTCCTCAACGTGCCGTACCCCATCCAGGCCACCGCTTTCACAAAGGACGAGGCAACAGGGTCTGTCACGGAGATTCGTGCGACCCTCGTGCGTGACGGCAAGCGTGTCAAGACGTACATTCAGTGGTTGCCGGACGGCGACGGTGCGCGAGGCGTGGAAGTGCGTGTGCACAGCCCGCTCTTCCGGTCGGAGGACCCGGACGCCGCCGAGGGTGGCTTTCTGAGCGACATCGACCCCAACAGCGAGACCATCTACACGTCGGCCCGGGTCGAGTCGGCAGGGTTCGATGAGGTGCGCAGGAGGGCGCTGGATGTGCCGCCTGTTGCGGACGACGAGGACCAAGTGGAACCTGTGGTCGGCCCCGAGTGCGTGCGCTTCCAAGGCATGCGCGTGGCCTACTTTGTGAGTGCTGTTCACCGTCACTTCACCGTCACGGTTTTGTGACTCTCTCCTCACATGCACACCTACTTGTACTAACAAAAACCAGGCCATGGACGCAGACAGCAAAGACGGCCGCATTGTGCTCAACCGAATTGTCTCGCTCAAGGAGGACTCTGCAAAGTAGCGTGGCATGCTGAGGTTGCCGGGTCTTGTTTTGAGCGTGCATCCATTCTTGTCACTTTTCGTTTTCATGCATTTCTCTTTGTGGTTATCGTGCTGTTTCTTTTTCTCACTCCAAACGTGTATCGCGCACATCCCAAACGTCGAGCATCGCAAAAGACAAAGAAGCATCGCTTCCGGCAATCCCCAGATTCCAGTGACCAATACTGCGGTGCCCGTGTTACGCGTTCCCGGTCCTCGTTTTTTCCGTGGTAGTTATCCATTGATTCTCCATGGATTGGAAGACTCTTCTGAATGCTTCTCCTTTGCTCTTCCATGGCCTTCCAGGAACGCAGTCAAGACTCGACTTTAGCCGTGCCACTGTGTCCCAGTCCTGGTTGGCGCATTATGGACAAGCTTCAACGACATCCACGGCGTTGCGGAGATCGTACAGTGTATGAACGACATCTTTTCCGACGACCATCATATCTCCTCCACGCACACCGAAGTCTGGCGCGATGGCACTGTCCGACGTCGCTCGCAAACGTAAATGGCCGGTTTCATGTACCAGAAACTGTACCAGAGACTGTACCAGCGATTGTGTGCCAGAGTCAATGGGCGATTTGGTAGCGAGAAGCTCCCTTTTTCGTGTGGAGCCGTCTTTCACAAAGGCGTTGTTCGTGCGTCAGTGTTGTTTCATCTTTTTTTTGCTTGTTTGCCTTTTTAATTCGCTTTTTTTCTTCTTCTTCTTTCGTCACAGTTGTGTTTTCTTCTTCACAAGAGTCAATGTGCAGTCTTTTATCGCCACTCCACTCACTGCAACCACTCGGAAGAGCCAGCTAGCCATCCCCTGTTCGCCCTGCGTTGGGAATATCTGTACTCCGTATGTGCTCCATATGTGCTCCGTCTAGGTGCATCCGCCCCTGGCAGCCACCATGCAGCTTTTGCAGGCGGACGCATGAAAACACAGGCCAACGCAGGAAAACGCAGGAAAGCGCAGGAAACGCAGGCACTTCCAACGCGGTACCTGCGCAAGGACTCGGCACCTCACCCAAAGCTCGGAGTACGCCGCAGTGAGACGTATTCTATTTTGAGAGTTTCTTCTTCGTCTGCCAGCCGAGGTCAAAGCGTTGGACGCTTTCTCCAGTCGCATCCATCGCCGGCCAGCACCATTCAGGCACACACACACAAAGTCTTTGGACAAGAGCCTGTGCAGATCAGACGGGAGAAAATAGACAGGCGAGGGAATGCGTTTCGAGGACGAGTGACAGGACAAGATAGGATACCTTGGGAGCCCGGCGACTGGGAATCGTGCCGTGGACCGGGAATTTCACAGACGCAGGCATGTCCATGAATACAAAACAAAGCTTGACACTTGTCACTTGTTTCTTCTTCTCAAGCCTGGCTGCTGTCCATACGTAGTATCTCGCTATCGGGCAACCCATGCCAGCTTGCCTCTCGGCCGTGTCGTTGTCCGGCTGTCGTCTTCTTTTCTTTTATTTGCCGTGCATACCGTGATGAAAAGGGGAATGCATCGCTCAGTGGTCGTGATCCGACATGTTGTCAGCTGTGATCCAATTGTGAGTGTGCTTTACGTTGTACAGTGCAATATTCCTGTCCAATGCGTCCCGCATCGAGCGGTGACGACTTTTTTGGTTGGCGGTGTTGCTTTTTTTTTGTCGTGACCGTCCCTTGCTGGAATCGCTTCGCCGAAAAGCAATGCCTAGCTGGATTGAGAGCTGGCTGTACTCACGAGCTGTCATCGAGCTCTCCTTCAATAGTCTTTAGCACATCCATGAGCAACCCGCTGGTGTAAGAGAAAAATTGCCCTTTACTTACTAGGCCAAATGCCTCCCTTGCGTTGGAAGCTTCTCTTCGCTACACTATTCTCCACCCATTCCAGCCGGCAATGCACGTTATTGCCTGCTTTCTGCAGACTTCTGCAGACTTCGGCATCCTTTCTGCCTATTTCTCTGCAGGCTGTTGCGCGGCGCTCTCCCTTGCCGACAAAACTCTGTCTTGAAAGAGCATCGTCCCGTTTTCTAGACTCTCCAGCTCCGGCCCTACTTGAGCGTTCTCGGTGTACTGCATTTCTTCTCGTTATTCACTTTTCCAAACGTGTCTGTTAGTTTTCGTCGGCCTCGTCTGTTTCGTCTTGCCAGCCCATTCTTGCTCTCTTCTTCTTGGCCTGTTCTTCTTGACCTACTCCTCTCGTCAGTCTTCACTTGGATAAGTGTAAAGCTCGCGAACATAAGCTCGCCCTCACAGTTTTGTAGCCCCCGCCCTGTGGACCCCTTTGCTCCACCAACAACGCATGGCAGTGGGGGAGCTGGGAACGCAAGGAAATGCGGAAGCGGAAGCAGGAAGACGATGCAAGAAGCAGGGGTCAAGAGACACCAGAGACTTCAGAGACTTCAGACTTCAGAGACTTCAGACTTCAGAGACACCAGAGACTTCAGAGACTTCGGAGACTGCGTACATAGACATACAGGGGTCTACCACTTACACATTGACATGCCCCGGGCACACCTCTACGCAAACACACACACTTCGAGGACGCACACTCCCACACTGACACACGATTGCCACGATGGAAACAAATCCGCATAAAGGAACTGCCGTCTACCCGCACTCTCCGTACCTCTGGACCACTGTATGTGTCTATGTGTGTGTTTTTTTCTGATCACTGGCACATGAACACCGAATATCAAATATTCTTTCTTTCCCTCTTTTAGGTACATCCCTACACAACAATTTATTGTTTCCCATTCCTTGTACGCACTGTCAACCCTTCCTTGAGTACCATTATTGACTGATCCCACCTCCTTTCTGTCCCCCATTTATACAACCCTTGTCCCGACTTATCTTTCTTTTCTTGTTCATGGTTGTCTTCTCTCTGTATTTTGTCCTTCACTTTTGACCGGCCATACACGGCTAGCTTCTCGATCATCAACCAGCATATCGACAACTACACCTAACAATCAGAATACCTGATCAAAATCAAACCTCACTCTCATTAATGTCCGCCACGGTCTCTCCCTCTCATCGTCTGCTGGCAGTGACGATATCGTGAACACTCCCTAGATCTTGATTTACTCTTGCCTTCCTTTTCACACACACACCTCACCATGGACAAACCACATCAAACTTCCACGTTTGCCGACATGGAGGGCAGCGACGAGGACTTTGAACAGTATTTGGAGCGCGAGCTGGCCAAGCTGGCCGGGTTCACAGCAGACGACAAGGCCAAGTCGGAGGCCAAGTCGGAGGCCAAGTCGGAGGCACAGTCGGAGGTACGGTCGGAGGTACGGTCGAAGAAGGAGACAGCCCGTCCGGCTTCACCGCCCAAAGTGACCTTGTCTGCTTTCCCGCCCAAACGAAGAACCCCGGCGAGGAGACTCATTCTGGCCGTGCCGCCACTGCCGCCGTCCAAAGATGGACGGTCACAGTCACCACAGCTGATCTCGTCGGCCACCTTTTCCTCCACACGGTCCGTGTCCTCGCGGTCCATCACACCAACAGAGCCGCCAAGTGCCCCGCCAACAGCACCACTGCCACCACCGCCGCCACCGGCCATCGTTCCAACTCCTACAACGGCGGTGCCCGCCGGCCTGGCACCACGCTACCATCTGCCCCAGCCCTTGCGGATGAGCATCCTCCCAGACCGAGGCCCTTCGGGCGGGGCGGCGGCTTTTGACTGGACCTCGTCACGAACGGTGGCAAACAACCGTCCACTCTCCTCCTCGTCGGACATGTCCCGCATGTCTGGCATGTCTGGCGTATCTGGCGAGTCCGGCATGACCAGCATAACGGGCATAACCGGCATAACCGGCATGTCGAGCTTTTCGTCGACAACCATGACGAGAGCAGCCTCCACCCACCGCCGGCCCATCAAGTACGGCACGGGGAAACACGCCCGCGTGGAGCTGGTCCCGCAGCCCAGCGACGACCCAGAGGACCCGCTCAACTGGCCGCGCTGGAAGAAGGAGGCCCATTACGGGACGCTCCTCCTGTTTGTGGCGCTCGTGTCGGTCATGAAGACGGCTCTGTTCGCCGTCCACAGCCAGGTGGCCACCGGCTATGCCGTGTCGTACACGGCGGCGGCCGCACTCACGGGCGTCCCCTCATGATCTCGGCCGGCACCGGCTTCTTGTGTCTCGTCCTGTCCCGTCTCTGGGGCAAGCGCCCGCTCTACCTGGCCTCCTGTGCCTGTTGTTCATCGGCACCATGTGGGCCATCACCGTCCCCTCGGCCCGCTTTGGCCAGTGCATGGCCGCCCGGGTCTTCCAGGGTCTGGGCTGGGGCGCGTTTGATGTGCTCGTGCTGGGGTCGGTGCACGACACCTTCTTTGAACACGAGCGGGCGCGACGGACAGCCGCCGTGGACGTGGTGGGTGTGGCCTGCACGTGGGGCGGCCCCTTGCTCGGTGGCGTTGTCTCGACCTCGACCGCCACGACCACGTTTGGCGCACAGTTTGCCGTCCTGGGCGGCTTTCTCGTCGTGGCCACGTTGGCGCTCGTGCTCTGCGTCCCCGAGACGACCTACGACCGCTCCGTGGACGCCACCGACCTGCCCGCGACCGCCCCCGCTCGGCCTGGTCCAACAAGGGCCTGCAGTTGCAGCCGCAGGCCGTGCGCACCCCGTGGTGGTCCCAGGTGTCGGACGCCTTTCGCAAGGAGGCCATCAAGAAGTACGTGACGGCGCGCGCGTTGCGCCCGGCGTCGTACGTCGCCGCCTCGTCGGCCACCGACGTCGCCCTTCTGCTGCACGTCCCGCGGGCCATGGCAGCGCCCACCACGGTCCTCCTGACACTGGCGACCCTTCTGCCCTTTTGTGCCCTCTGGGGCCTGGCCGCGTCTCTGGCGCTCTTCTTTGCGCCCTTGCCTTTTGACTTGTCACCCCGCGGTCTGGGCGCCCTCTTCACGGGCCCGTGGCTCATGGCTACCCTCGTCGTGGTGCTGCTCGCAACCAGTGGCGGGGGTGGTGGCGGCGGCGGCGGCGGCCTGGCCCGCCTGGCCCGCCTGGCCACCCAGTGCGGCGTGCCCTGCCCCGGCTGGACCGCCCGTCTGTATTCGACGGCCCGTCACAACATCACGGCGGTCGCCATCGGGTCCGCCCTCGTGCTGACTGGCCTTTTGGCGTTTGGCCTCTACATGGCCTCCGGCATGACCCTCGTCGTCGTCGACGCCGCCACGGCTACGGCCACCGCCACGGCCACCGCCACGACCACCCCGCAAGTCCGCCTGCCCGTCGTCAGTCTCTTGCTGGGCCTCCTGGCCGCCGGCGCCCATCTGCTCCAGAGCACCGTCCGCCCCATGGTCCGCCGCTCTGCCCAGTTCACCTCCCAAAACCTGGCCCTGGCGGACCGCAACACCGTCGACATGTGTGGCGGCCTTGTTGTGTGGCGCACGTTGGTGGTGGGCGCCTTTGTCATCGCCCTGCCCAATGCCGTGTGGTACGCCACCCTCCTTCGCGCCGCCAGCGTGGGGATTGCGGTGGCCCACGTCCTGGTGGCCGCCGGCGTCGGCGCCGTCTGGTGGCAGTACGACGAGACGGTGCGGCGGCTGGACGGGCAGGTGATGCGGTGTGTCGATCCGGGTACGCTCAAGCGCACAGGCAGCTTCTTTGAAACGGACTAGTCCTCGGCGTGGGGGTGCGGAATGAAAATGCGTACACGCTGATTAGAGAATTTACTATGATTATGACTTTTTTGTATTCTTTTGTGCTTGTACTCTGCTGTGATCTGAGTTCTTGCATGCTGTGATCACGGTGTCTTTGATCAGTCTCACCCGTTTGTGGAGTTGCCATGTTTAGTTTTTTTCCGTTTAAGTCAGGGTCTGTGAACAGGAGCGCCATCGTTGAGCAGGTCGGGGAAAGAGGAGCCATGTAAGTGAGAGTGGGGCAAGGTGAGTGGTGAGCTGAAGGTAACGTTGGGAGGAATAGAAGAGGGCGAGAAATAGGAAAAAGAGACGAGAAGCCGAGCATAGGTGATGAAGAGAAGTGGGACGCAACTTATACATGCCCGGTTGCCAGTTTACAAGTCCATTTCATCGTCTTTTCTTCGTCGACTTTTCTTGTCGTGAAAAGGATCGTCCTCGCTGCTGCATCACGACACACAGCCGTCATAGCCAAGCCGAGAACCGTCTGGGTACTCCTCTAGAAGGAGTGAAGAGAAGATTCAAGACTGATAAAACAGCCGCAAAAGAACAGTCAACCATGGACCGGGCACGGGAAGAATGAAAACAGTGATGGGAAGAACGTGAAACCACATAACCCCGGTATGATCTTCGTCCCCTCTCTCAAGTTATATTCTTGAAAACTGTGAGCTGAGGAAAAAACTGTGTGACTGCCGACGAGCTTTTCTCTCCTTGAACTGTCACCATTTTTTTCGTCATCGCCATTCTTCTCTAGCCATCTCATATTTCTGTATACCATCCCGCCAGTGCGTGGCAGAAGACAGGAGCATAAGAAAGAGCATAAGAAAGAGCATAAGAAAGAGCATAAGAAGGAGCATAAAAAGGAGTCCTCATTTACGCTATATCACTTCTCGACCGACGTTGACTCGTAATCCGAGCCAGTGCAAACAGGTTGACTCTGCCTTTCATTGTACAGGCTCTCGTTGGCTGTGAGTATCCCTGCAACGGCCTTTGTTGCGGCCCTTTGGAGTTGTCTCGGTCGGGCTCGCAATGGCTCATTCATGGCCGACATCCTTCGAGAACCTTCATCACCAACAAGGCCTGTGGACCAGTGTGGCGGCCGACCTTATGATGATTCGAATACAAGACCCAACATCGGGGAGCAGAGTTCGATGTCTTGTGAGCTTCAAATAGAATACACAGTCGACTAATCAGAAGGCAACTGCAATCGAGATTCGCCCGCTCTGATGGAGAAATCCTTGTCGAAGTCCACAATGACCGCCTTATTATTACTTATTTTCAAGTCATCGCCGCTTTATTGTCTGAAAGTCATGCATTAGAGATTTTAACATTTGTAGCATGAAGGCTACAATAAGCACGTTGGCGAATGTACGGAGGCCAAGAATACTTGCCCATAAGGACAATCAGTCACCTCTCATAGCCGAACGGTCTCTCTCATCACATCACACCCCATCTCATCTCATCTCATCTCATCAAGCCGGACGCCAGCTCTGGTCTTTTTGGCGATGGCGGCGGCGGCGGCTGTGGTGGAGGAGAAAGCGGAAGAGACCCCGGACCAAGCACAGAGCCACCACCTCCGTCTGTCGACAGACATCAACAACACCCCCATCGCCATCCGCGTTGTCCACACTGCAAATACACGCAGCGGCCGCCCCTTCTTTGCCTCGGACGAGTTTTTTTACGAAGCCCTACCCTTGCACGGACGGCGCCCTTTGCCACAATGGACAAGGTGAGAAAACGGTACGGGTGGCCGATGTCCTGGTCCAGCAGGGCATGCAGCACGTGTGGCGGAACCAGACGGACATGCGCTGTCGGCTGTTATATACGATGGTTTGCCGGGAAAAGGATGACCCTGGTGAACGGGGCAATCTTGGAGACAAGTGGTTGAGAGTGTCATAGGAGGAGGAGAGCTGAGGAGGGCTTTTATTTGTATGTCGAGGCTTTCTTCTCCCCTTTCATCTTACTTGACTTCGATTCCTTTCCTTCTTTTGTTGGCATTAAAATTGATGCCATACACGATGTTGTCCTCTGTTTGTTCCGTTCGTGTTCCGTTCGTAAGCTACTTTTTATTCGGTTTTTGGCATCTTAAAAATAAAACAATGAGGCCTTCCCCTTTGCACTTCCTTGTCTTCTTTTCCCACAGGCCACATCTACTGGATCTGGCCCTCGGTGACCAGCCGGCGCGTCGTGGCAATGCTCGACTCCACGGCCAGTCGGGCGACCTAACCGGTTAGTGATCAGCACAGAGAAAACGAACACAGAAAACGAACACAGAAAACAAACCCGCGGGACGGAAAGGGGGGTCTACCGTTTTATGACTGGCCTCGGCCTCGTGGTACTCGGCACTGCCCGGCACCAGCGTCGCCGGGTGCTTCCAGGCAAACGCGTACGTCACGTACAGATCCGCCGGGTCGCCGCTCGAGCCGGTGCTGATGATGTTGAGGACGGTGCTGCCGTTGTCGAGCTCGTAGTCGACACGGTGGGGCGCGTGTTCCGTGCAGACCTCGATGACCTCGGTGGGGTGGCCAGCCACGGCGCCGCCCGCGCCGCCCGCGCCGCCCGCGCCGCCCGACGAGGGCGCCGGCTTGAATGTCACTTTGCGCTTGCAGACGCCGTTGGCGTCCGACAAGATTTCGGATGTCGCAATGGCCGGGACAAATTCCTGTGGGTTGCGGATCTTGCGCTGGAAGCCGGCAAAGACCTGGGCTTCAGACAGGACCGGGGAGGCACCGGGTGGGTTGCGGGCACGGTGTGGGCGAGGTGGATGGTGGTCATTGTGAAGATGAGGTGTGAGTTGTGCGGATGTGTGAAAGTGAGTGGTTGTGAGTGGGTGTGAGTAGGTGTGAGTAGGTGTGAATGTTGTTGTTGTGAGTGATTGCTGATATAGGAGAATATAGAAGAATGGGTGATCCGACTTGGACTCGCGCAGCCTTCTTATACGTCTGTTGACTCCGGTGAAGCCGTCGTGTCGGAGATTCTGAGTTCCGTCGACCGTATGGGAAGAGGAGATAACGGGGAAATGGAAAGATGCAAGCCTGCGTCTTACTCTCTCTGGGGAATGCCGTGTAAGGTCAGTCGTCTGGTGCAGGTGAATGGATGGTAGAGATTGGCTGCCAAATATTCACTTTTGAACGTTTGTGGCAGTCAATGTGGACGGCCAAAACTGGAAACTGTTTCTTAAAGAGCCAGGTAAGCTCTCTAGTTGTCAACGCTCTGCCTTGTCAGCGCGGCTGTTTTGTCCCGCCGTCATGCGAAATGCGCCAAATTTGGTGGGGAAGTCCGACTTGTGACTTCGTTATAGCAACTTTGGCGGCGGCGGAAATTATACAGCATTGATCGACGCCGTTTGGCTCCTCGTACGCTTTTAGGCATCTCCTGAGCTCCTATTCTGGGCTCATATTCATACAAAACCCGTCGTTTGCCGCCCGTCGTCCTCTTTGTGTTCTCTGGTGCTCGCCTGTTGCATCAGTTACGCCGGGAGAACAGGGCCTCTGATTGTGCTTGGCTACCCTGTCGTGCTCTCCATCCTGGCGTCCCCCCTCTTTCCACCATCATGCGATCCCAAACCGAAAGGAGTGTTTCTCTGTGTCCATCTATGCTGTCCTCGTGCCGTCGTGCCATGCCCGAGTGTAGGCAGAGGGTGTCTGGTTCAATTTGGCCCCGACAAGAGAACCTGAGGATGTAGCCATAAACGCGAGGTCCTTCCTTGATCCCGTGATTATCTCGTCAAAGCCGTCTCTTGTCTACTTGTACAATGGACCTCCATTTCTTTTTTCAGATCAACTCAAGCGACGTCACCGACGCATTCGCAGTTCGTTCGAAACGAAACAATTGATGGCCCAGTGAGTCCAGATTTCAACTCCGTTGCCTGGCCCTTGATTGGTGCGCATGGACGTTTGAACCTTGAGTATTCATCTCTAATACCGAAAAAAGCAGGGCTGTTTCGCCCGCTCATTGCGCACACAAGGCTTTGGCAAGCGTTATCGGTCGAATCAGACGACTGGCGCGTCTTTCCTTGTCCATCTTCAACGTCACAGTGGGCAACGGCAAGGTCAAGCCGCTGACGTACTTTGTAAGGTTTCTTCAAGCGACAGGGTAGACCACGAGCCAGACGAGACGAAAAAGACAAAAGGACGAAAAGAACCGACGCTGATTAGGCACTCCCTTGTTTCTTCAAGGAACGAACAAAAGGAGAAGAACAAGCGAGCTAGAGAGCTTGTAGCAAGCTTCGCTCGCGCGACCTCGAACCAATGACGGCTCCAAGAACTATCAAGACAAGCGTCGATCGGATGACGTTGACGCTCGTGGGGCAGACCAGAAAAAAAGAAAAAAAAAAAAAAAAAGAGAGGTGCTAGAGCCGCGCTCCAAAGCTGCTGCTATCTCCCTGTGCGGATCCCCTCTATTTGCGGCGGTCCGTGACTAGAGCTCTGAACATGTGCTGGCTGGAGCCGGGAAGACTGCTATTGAGCGGGTGGCTGGATTGCAGGCTGCTGTTTGACTGTTTGGCTCTTTTGCGTTGAAGCTGCATTCCTCCGAGATCGTGGATCGTGACTCCTAAATTGAGAAAGTAAGAAGAGTATCTCGAGTGTATGATGGAAGGAAGGAACAAAGGAAGGAGCGAAAGTGCACTTCTCGCTTCGGAAGGAAGCTGCGACAGCCAATCCACTTGCCAAAGAGTGTTCTTTCTGCGACGCCCACTCCTGCCGCTTGGCCGCTCTTTCCCAAAAAGCTTGCTAGGCGACGCTGAGTGACGCCGATGACGCACAGGCCACTATTGTGGAGCTGTTCGGATGCGGTCCGCCAAGTTCCCTCAGTTCCCTCCTTCCCTCCCAGAAACGTCGTAGCTGTTCCTGTAGCAAGAGTCTTGCTGCAAGACCCAGCAGCTCCCCTGTCTGCTCCTGCCTATTTTTGCTCTTTCCACTGCTAATTTTTGGCTGTAGCACGCCTTTTTCTCAGCCCCCTTCCCCTCTCTTTTCGTCCTCTTCGCTCTTTTCCCGCCCCAGTTTCCATCTTTCAGCTGCCACAGCACCGGTCCTTTTCTTCTTGGCCTGCTCCTTCCCGTCTCTGCAAGGCCACGTTCGTAATAATCCCCTCTCCCAATTCTTTCTCATCCCAAAAACACAAAACACAAAACACAAAACAAAAAACGCTGCCCGCATTCAACCAAACATCAACGACCTCGCAACAATACTGACGACCCTGCAATCGCCTCGAAACACGACACACGACACGAAGCTCTTCAACACCGAGCTTCTTTGCCTTTACCACACTCTCCTCACACCGCTACGATGGCTCCTCCTCCGGCTGCGAGCTTGCCGCTCACTGAGCGCCTGCTGACTCTGGCAAAGACGCTGCAATGTGAGTATTCCCGTCAATGGGCTCAAGATTGCTCGAGCTGTGCTTCCTCGTCTCTGCATTTTGCGCCTCTGCTAACATCATTCTAGTCGGCTGGTTTGTTGGGTATGTTTGATCTGGCCCTTATCTTCGGTCGCCTTTCCGGACGGAGCTCATGCTCGGCCCAGTTTGAGATGCATCTCAAGATCTCTGTGCCGTCTCGCAACATTGCCGCATCGTTCATTCTGTACAAAGTTGTATCCCCTTTTTGCTACGCATACTAACAGCCCCAGCCACCTCACGCTCATCCTCTGCACACTGCGCTACTTCCTGTCGTGGATCCGCTTCAACTACTCTTCCTTTGCGCCCCGCTTCGCCTACCGCACCGCCTTCGTCGCCGCCGCCGCTACCTACGGCATCGTTGTCTACAAGACCTTCAAGGCCCGCGCCAAGAGCGGCCGCGCTGCCCCCGCCGGTGCCGCCGGCGCCGTCGGTCTGCTGACCGACGAGAACGTCCAGTACCTGCTCATGGCCCTCGTGTGGCTCTACTCCCGCCAGTTTATTCTGGCCCTGCTGCCGTACACCATCTACTCCGTCTTCCACGTCGCCACCTACACCCGCACCAACCTGATCCCCACAATCGCACCGCCCAAGCAGGTGTCCCCCGCCCCCGGTGCGTCGCCCACCGCTTCGGCCACTGGTGCCACCGGCGCCGCGAAGCCCCAGTACGCGACCCACCCCGTCGCTGAGTCGATTGGCAAGTTTGTCAAGCAGTACTACGACTCGTCCATGTCCGTGGTCGCCCTGCTCGAGATTGTTCTTTGGGGCCGCCTGTTTCTGTCGGCCATTACCTTTTCCAAGGGCTCGTGGATCCTGCTGGCCGTCTACACGGCCTTCTTGCGCGCCCGCTTCGCCCAGAGCACGCACGTGCAGTCGACGTTTGGCCAGATCGAGGCCCGCATCGACAACCTGACGGGTGCCCAGGGCATGAACCCGACGGTGCGCCAGGTCTGGGACACGGTCAAGAACGGCGTGCGCCAGGCCTACGCCGCGACAGACCTGCAAAAGTACGTCGGTGGTGGTGCAGCCGCCCCGCGGAAGACGCAGTAAGTCAGTCGCAGCCGAGTGCGGAGCGCACGGGAGAGCACGGTACAGCACGGGACGACTTTTGTCTACTGCGTCTACCCGGCCACGAACTACGAACGACCGCACCCACGGCTACCAATAAATGACACCGACAACCTGACTACGACATGGCGGTCACCAAACGAGACTGAGACTGCATCCTGTCGACAACACTGCCATTTGGATTCCTGCGCAATGTTCATCGAAGAGTCTCAACAGCTGCTTTTGGGCCCACAAAGGGTCGAAATAGGAGGGAAATGAAACGACATGGGGGAATGGGAGGTTGGGGCTCCGCGAGGCGTGAGAAGGGGGAACGAAGGAATAGAAGAGTGTGATGAAAGGGATAGAAGGAGAAAAAGTAGAGACGAAGACGGCGAAGAGGACGAAGAGGACGAAGAGGACGAAGAGGACGGGGGTGACTTCGAACGGGATCGGGAATGGCTCTGCTTTTTTGACGTTTCTCGTTTCTTTTTGTCTCTGCAAAGAGACGAAGCGACGATGACGGTTTGTTTTCAATTTGCTTTTGCCCGGCCAGGCGCAAAACGTGTTTACGCTACATTGTTTTCTTTTACCGTTGAACTGCATTTGTTGTTGTTTTTGCACTTTGTATTTCCTCTTCCTTGCTCGTCTTCGGTTCGCAATAGCCACTGTTCACCATATTCGTGTGCTCTACGACGTAGTCGTCGCCTTTTCTTTTTGCTGCCTGTTCATGTCCAACTCGATGCACGTGACGTGCCTTTGAATTGACGGCCAAGAAAGCTGCGCCTTGTTGGCAATTTCTGTGACGACAAGCATTGACTTGGCCATTTGGTTCTGCTCTTCCGTTTTGGGTCTGCCTAGAGTATGGCCGTCATTTGGCATTGATTCTCTCCTTGCGTCCGTCCGAGTGTCGAGATTGTAATCGACTACTCTTCGGCTCAAGTGCTAGCAAGATGCTCTGCCCCAGGTTTCTCTCCAGAGATCGCTGGGCTCGCTAGAGGCCGCCTAAAACGTCTAAAATAGCTCTCTCCCACTGTCAGTAATCAGCCGCAAGTCCTGTAAGGAACTTTGGAGAATTCCTGCTCCACTGGGGCCACTAGCCTGGAACGAGCTCTCTCTCTCTCCCTTGTCCCTTGCTTCCCTTTTGTTCTCCGCCACGCTTCAGTGCGCATGACGTCGTTTTTTAGTCGTTGGGTGTGTGGCAGGGGGTGGTAGGCGCGGGTAGGTCCCAGTTCTAGGCCTGGTCCAGCTTTCCAGCGCGCTGCAGCGTGACGACAGGACGACATTCAGGACGACGAGAAATAACATCATCGCGACAACCGCCTGCGCACAGCGCCGAAACGGTCGTTCTTTTTGTTTCCCTTCTTCCTTTTTTTTCTCTTTTTTTCCATCTATTTTTTCCTTTACGCCCATTCTACACACCTCCGCACTCCCACAATGGCCTCGCTTCTCCGCTCCATTGTCGCCGGCCCGCGTGCCCGCCACGACGAGACCGGCCTCGATCTCTGCTATGTCACGACCAACATTATTGCTACGTGCGTCGCCCCCTGAAATATACGGAATCGTATCCCCTGCTTTGCTGTCTTCTACTAACCCCGCCGGTGCAGGTCTGGCCCCTCCATTGCCTACCCCCAGCTAGCCTACCGCAACCCCTTGGACCGCCTCGTCGCCTTTCTCGACCGCAAACACGGCGCCAAGTGGGCCATTTGGGAGTTTCGCGCCGAGGGCACGGGCTACCCAGACGAGGCCGTGTACGGCCGGATCCGACACTACCCCTGGCCCGACCACCACCCGCCGCCCTTTCGGCTGGTGCCCTTGATTCTTCAGAGCATGAAGCAGTGGTTGGGCGACGAGTACGAGGCGCCGCCGCCGCCGACGACGACGACACACCAGCGAGGACAGACAGAGCAGGACGGACAGAAAGACGGAGGGCATCGAGAACATCGAGGACATCGAGAACATCGAGAACATCGAGGACACGCGAACATCGAGAAAAAGAACAAGGACGACGACGCCAAGAGCGGTCGCGTCGTGGTGGTCCACTGCAAGGCCGGCAAGGGCCGCTCGGGCACCATGGCCTGCAGCTACCTCATGGCCGAGTGCGGGTGGACAGCACAGCAGGCCCTCGACCGCTTCACCGAGCGCCGGATGCGGCCTAGGTTTGGCAACGGCGTCACCATCCCGTCGCAGCTGCGGTGGATCACCTACGTCGACCGCTGGGTCAAGGCAGGCAAGCCCGCGTACACGGACCGCCCCGTCGAGATTCTGGAGATTCATTTCCGGGGTCTGCGGCACGGGGTCAAGCTGGCCGTCGAGGGCTACGCGGACGAGGGGAAACAGATTCACGTGTTCCACACGTTAAAAAACAACGAGCGGTTCATCGTCGAGGGGGACGCCCCCGGCGGGGGCGGACTGGTCGATCTGGTGTCGGACATGACGAGTGCCTGGGCCGCCAAGGACGGCAAAGACAGCAACGACAGCAATGACAGCAACGACAGCAATGACAGCAATGACAGCAAAGACAGCAAAGACACCTCGACACAAAGCAGCAGAAGCCACAGCGGCGCTCTCGACGAGCCGGGCGTACAAGCCGGCAAGATTCGTCGGCCCAAGACGGACTTTCAACTGGACAGCAAGACCAAGAACCACCCTCCAACTGCCGCCGCTGCCACCAACGACACCGGCCTCCGTATCGACGTGGAACAGCTCCAGGGCAAGAGCGAGTCGACGCCCGCCCTGGCCCAGCCCAGTGCTCCCGCACGCGCTGCGACCTCGCAGACGCACACGCACACGCACACGCACAAACAGCAACCCTTCCGCTACGCTGCCCACGACGAACCGGGTGGCCAAGCCGTCGTCTTCAAGCCCGAGAAGCCAATCCTGGTCCCCAACAGCGACGTCAACATCTCCATTGAGCGCCGCAACAAGGCCACCGCCAGCATGGGCCTGACCATGGTCACGTCCGTGGCGCATGTGTGGTTCAACACCTTCTTTGAGGGCAACGGCCCCGAGCAGGACGGGACACCCGACGACCATGGCGTCTTTGTGCTCGACTGGGACAAGCTGGACGGCATCAAGGGGAGCTCGCAAAAGGGGAGCCGGGCGGCGGAGACGATGTCCGTTGTTGGCGGCACGCCAAGGCGGACACAGAGACAGAAACAGAGACAAAGCCGGCGGTCCAGGTGGCACCGACGGCCGGAGCCATGGACAGCCCATCAACACCCGACATTCCGCAGATGCGGCCGGCCGACTGGCACGGCAACAACCGCGAAGACCCGGATGCCAACAAACACCTGGGATTGCGTCGTGAGGCGCCCGACAGTGCCGGTGTGAGCCAAGCGAGCAGTGTATCGGGGATTCCCGTGGGCGACAGTGCCACGGCCACACTCCGGCAGCTCGGCGAAGAGCAGCGGCGACGAGGGCAAGGACAGAGAAAAGGACCACGAAGAAGCCCTGACCAGTGTCAAGACGAGTGGGCCGGAGGGCGAGGCCACGCTGGACGAGAGCAGGGCCCGCGAGGAGGAAACCAAGACGTCATATTGAGGATAGACAGCCCTATCTGCTTGTACGATAAATCTAGAAACAACATCAGCGAAAAGTACAAAATATTCGAATCAAATCACAAACTTTTGACTTTGCCGCATTGTCCCATGCAACGTAGGCCGTAATTACGTCTTGAACCAGTGCTTATCTTATCGCCCAGTTGGCAGCATCACGTGCCATGACATAAGCCACTTACTCCAGGTAGGCCCGCCACACTTTGCCAGCACGCCCACTGCCGCCACTAATCCGACGCATCGATCCATCGAGAATCACCACGCGCGGCAAAGACGACATTTGGCGACGCTTCATCGCGATTTCCATCGATTTTTATCGCCAATCCATCCACTTATCTCGACCTTTATCAAAAACCATTGTCACGCACATCGCTGATTGCCGGCGCAGACGCGTGCACACAAAGGATGCCTCTTGCGACGTAGGCGCGCTCTCCTTTTCTCGAGTCGGCCTCCTCTTTTGTTCGCGACAACCAAACTCTCCCCCGTCATCTCGACCACCAACACCCTTTCCCACCCTCCTTACCCCACTCTCCGTCAACCGTCGCGCTGTCGGCCTCCAGAGCCGCCTCGCCCTCCGCCCCGCCCAACCCCCCAGGGCACGCCGCCGGCGCCCATTCCCCATCACACGGAGACGACGACGCCATGGGTGTTATTCGCAAGAAGACGGCCGTCCGGGCGGCGAGGGCGGCGTCAAATACGTCTGCGACGTCTGCAGTGCCGACATCACGTCGACGGTCCGCATCCGCTGTGCGCACCCGGCGTGCAACGAGTACGACCTGTGCGTGCTGTGCTTTTCGAGCGGCAAGTCGAGCAATGCGCACCAGCCGGCCACCCACCCTACCGTGTCATTGAGCAGAACTCGTTCCCCATCTTCGACCAGGAATGGGGTGCCGACGAAGAGCTGCTTTTGATTGAGGGTTGCGAGATTTACGGCCTCGGCTCCTGGGCCGACATTGCCGACCACATTGGCGGCTACCGGCACAAGGACGAAGTGCGCGACCACTACCTCAAAATCTACGTCGAGTCCTCCCGGTTCCCGCTGCCGGAGCGGTGCAGCCCGCAGGACATGCAGCTCGCCAACGAAATCCCTAGAGAGGAGTTCCAGGCGCGCAAGAAGCGGCGCATCGAGGAGCGGCGCGAGGCGGCCAAGGCGGCGCCCGCCCTGACCCCCAAAACCAAACCCACCGCCTCCGTGCCCTCGTGCCACGAAATCCAGGGCTACATGCCGGGCCGCCTGGAGTTTGAGACGGAGTACGCCAACGAGGCCGAAGAGGCGGTGCAGCTCATGCAGTTCGACCCGGGCGACGGCATCAATCCGCGCACGGGCGAGCTCGAGCCGGAGATGGACCTGAAGCTGACCGTCATGGAAATCTACAACGGCCGCCTCACCCAGCGGGTGGAGCGCAAGAAGGTCATCTTTGAGCACAATCTGCTGGACTACCGCGAAAACAACAAGCTCGACAAGAAGCGCACCAAGGACGAGCGCGATCTCATGAACAAGGCGAAGCCGTTTGCGCGCATGATGAACCACGACGATTTCAAGGCGTTCTGTGAGGGCCTGGTGCACGAGCTCTTTCTGCGGCAGGCCATTGCCCAGCTGCAAGAATGGCGCAGCCTGCAGATTGGCGATCTGGAGAGCGGCAACAAGTACGAGCAAGAAAAGGCCCAGCGCATCCAAAAAGCCATTCCCCTGGGCTCCATGGACCGCGAGCGGCTGGCCACGGCACAGCGCAACAGCAAGAACCAGCCGCCGCCGGAACCGCCGAGCGGTGCGGCCCTGCTGTTGGCGCCCGATCTGCCGATGAATGGCCCGCTGCCAAACGGGACAGCCGCCGTCGCCGACCATGCCAACGACGACAAGGACAAGGACAAGGACGGCAAGGACAGGGACGGCAAAGCCAAGGACAGCAAGGCCAACGGCAGTGTCGTTGTCGCCAACGGTGCCAACGGTGCCAACGGTGCCAACGGGGTCAATGACGTCAACGGTGTCAACGGGGTGAATGGCGACGTCGTCAAACGCGAAAAGCAGCACACTGTGCCTATCTATGGCACGCCCACCTTGACACTGACGCAAGACAATGCACCCGACCTGCAGCTCTTGACGCCCGAAGAAGTCGAGCTCTGCCAGATCTGCCGTCTCCAGCCCAAGCCGTATTTGATGATCAAGGAACAAATCCTCAAAGAAGCCATGCGCGGCAACGGCACGCTCCGCAAAAAGCAGGCAAAGGAGATTTGCCGGCTCGACTCGCAAAAGGGCTCACGCATCTTTGATTTCTTTGTCAATGCCGGCTGGGTCGGCAAGGCCTGATGTGGTGGGCAGGGCGTGTCCGTTTGCTGGCGTTTTGTTTCTTTGTCCCCTACTTCATACTTGATACTTTTTTTACACCTTTTACGCCACCTCGACATCCTCTCTGTAACTTTTTATATATACAACACGGTGGGCGGCGGGAACGGTTCTTTTCTGGGCAGGCGTTGTGTCTGCTTCTTGTTTTGCGTTGCGTTTTATGGCTTTTCTTTTCTACGTCCTCTCCGTCTTATGATGTTACCCCATTGCCACGTCTTTATGTATTTTTCCCTCTTCTTCTTCTTGACGCTCCTTCATTTGTAAACGGACTGTACCATTCAATACAAAATCGACTTTCAAATGTGATAAGTAGCTCTTGGCTTGGATAACTTTGTTCACACAAAAGTAACTGAACGCGCTCTCGCCTTGAGCCGTCTTCCACACTCTCCCTCTTCAGAAAGGAAGTTGCCTGTTTGACGTCAATACGAAGCATACACCGAAGCACACACCGGAGCACGCATACACGTGTAGGGCTTGGTTCCGCAATCCATGTCGTTTCGAAGGATCCAGGGACCTCTTGTCGGATTCAGTATAAAAAGTGCGGGAGTCCCAAGTCTGACTTGAAATCTGACAGGCGACAGCCCGAAAAAAAAGCTTGAGCTTCCCTCTGTACTCGTATCTCACATCTTGCGTCTGGTGATTGAATCGACAGCAGGCAGTACTTTGCAGTCGGTTTTGTGTCGGCCTCTCCAATTGTTAGTCCTGACAGAGAGCTTCTCCGCGGTAGGCTGCCTGCGACACAAGAATCCTTTCGAAACCTCCAGCCAAATAATGCCGTCTGGACGCCCTGATCTGCATACCGCTGCGTATACCGGAGCCGCGCCGTGGTTGGGAGAAAGGTGCTCTGCAAAGGCCTAGACTCTGTCGTGGTCAAATGCACGTCATTCGTCGTATGTTGAGGATCGGCTTACCTGTCTTGCAACCGTTTCGAGCCGCTACAGGATCAGAATGGAGCCAACAGAATCACCATGTCGCAGACTACCAAGACGCTCGGCCAACTGCCCAACGTCGCCCGGTTGTGCTGACAGATGCTACTTGTCTGCGGCCGCCGTATGACAAAAGACGAGCCAGTCCGAGCCAGTCCACGGTCGCCCATGTGTCCCTCACGTTCGAGACTCGGGATCTGCTTCGTCCTCGTCAAAGCACGCTTTAACGTCTTTGCTCTGATGGCACAGGGGAATCGGCGACGGAATGCGAAACTGCGTGATACCGCGACTGGGTTGCAGAAAGGTCCTCGGGCCACTCCAGGCACACCTTTCCCTGCGTTGGCATGCCGGCATCCCAAGTAGAAAAGGACGTGGATGTGTCCGTCCGTCGACTTTTGATTCGAGAAATCGACCTTTCTGAATTGCGTTGTGAGCAGAACAAGCACATCAATTCGACATCGCATCGATATTGCCATCGCAACCTTACGAGTACTGACGGCGTCACCGACTGTTTCACTCACCATTCGTTCCTCGCACGACCACAACCTTCTCACGCCTCCTCAGCATGACCGCAACCAACAACGCCGAAATTGCCCAGCACGGCTGGACGGCCATTGCCCGCGACCCGCAGGTCGTCCTGTCTGGCAAGAGCAGTCTCCACGAGCCCCAGTCGCTACTCGTCGAGGACATTGCCTTTCCCAGTGACGATGTGTTGGTGGCCCAGGTGCAGGCCTATGCCAAGGCGAAGCTCCCGCCCCAGACCTACAACCATTCGATGCGGGTGTACTACTTTGGTGAGCCCCCTTCTCCCCCAGGACTGGCGAGCCGATTCACACTACGCTACGGCCCTTCTTACCGGTGACGACAACAACGGAACACCTACTGACACGCGTGTGCTCCCTCGTAGCCTCGGCCATGCTTGACCAGCAGTTCCCGGCCGAGAGCCAGTCGCTCTCCCGGGCCACACTCGCCCTGACGGCGTTGCTGCACGACATCGGCACCACCCACGACCACCTCCGCGCCACCCGCCTGTCCTTTGAGTTTTACGGCGGCATCCTCGCCTTGGATCTCGTCGGCAAGCAGCTCCAGCCGCCCGCCCCGCCCGCCCAGGCCGAAGCCGTCGCCGAAGCCATCATCCGCCACCAGGACCTGGGCACCACCGGCACCATGACCTTTCTGGGCCAGCTCCTCCAGCTGGCCACCCTCTACGACAACATGGGCGGCCACCCGGGGCTCGTCCACCACGACACCAAGGTGGACGTCAACAAGCGGTTCCCGCGCAACGGCTGGAGCGCGTGCTTTGCCAAGACGATTCGCGAAGAGAACGGGCTCAAGCCGTGGGCGCACACGACGGCGCTGGGCGAAGAGGACTTCCCCGAGGGCGTGCTGCACAACGAGCTGATGGCGGAATTTGATTATGACGCGGGCGGCCCGTGAGACGGGGTTTGTCGGCGTTGGTCGATCTCGTGGGTCGGCAGGAGGACGGAAGTGTCACATAGTAGTACAGTGTTCATAGCATACGTATTTGCACAAATACAAGTAGTGTCCAAGACGGTGAACCTTCTTTGTAGCATGACGAACACGAAATCTGAGTGCAAAAGCTCGACAACTTCCTTTGGTGGAGACTCTTTCCCTGGACGTAGGCGCGATGCAGCGGGGTAGCTCTTTCCCAGTCGAGGTTAACGCCCTGCGAGTACGACGATTTGGTTTGCCCCTTCCAGAAGCTTCGAACTACCGCTTGACAAATAGAGAAGCCGCGAGCCACCAAAATCACATTAAAATCACACCAAAAATCCGTTTACGCCCGAGGCTGAAGAGGGCTGTTTTTTCTTTTTCTCTGCCCAAACTGCCTCTCGGACACTTTGTCGCACATTCCGAGTCTGCAGCAAGCCTGCCGCCGGGTCTGTTTCTTCAGGGGCCTTTGGATGGTTCCGGGATAGGTCGTGGATTGGTCCCAGTTTCATTCAGATCTCAGGTCGATTGCGAAATAAACTTAAAATCGGCTGTTTCGTTGGGAAGAAAGCCTCGCCTCGTTCCTTCCATAGTTGTCCTCTCCTTCCTGTCGCATTTTGTCGTCTCCTGCCGTTTGACAGCTTTTCGCGCTCCTGCCTCCTTTGTCACTGGCAGCTGTTCCTGGACAAAGCTGGCCATTTATTTATTTAGAGGGCATCCAGAAAGGCCCCCGGATTTTTATCATCTTTTCTCACAACATCGACGTTGGCGCCGCGCCTCGCCTCGCATAACACCCCCTGGGTACCCGCGCCCGGTCATCTTCAGCCCCTCACAGTCGGGCCGCGAGGCTGAATATCGACTCGAGCTCAACTTGGACTGTGTCTCATAGCGCCAGCGTCTTCTATTACCACTCCACAGCCTTCCATCGTCGGTTCTTTGGCGGCTTGTTCGCCACCTTTTGCCCGTCGCTTGGCCTCGGCCGTGCCTTTTCTCTTTTTGCGGTCGACGTCTCACGTCGGCATCTCGACTTATTTTTCTTTCTCTCCTCAACACCGACACCATGGATCCAGAAAGAGCAAACCTCCTGAAAGCGGAGGGCAACAAACGCTTCATGCGCGCAGAGTTTGCCCCGGCCGAAGCTCTCTACTCACAAGCGTAGGTTCACCCCGACTCGGCTCTCATAGTAAACAGGCGACTGACCTCCACAAGCATCATCCTCGACCCAAAGAACCCGGCCCTCTACACAAACCGCGCCCTCGCTCGCCTCCGGCTGGAAATGTGGGGTGAAGCTGCCGAGGACTGCAACACCTGCCTGGAGCGCGCGCCCGACAACATGAAAGCGCTCTACTACCTGTCGCAGGCCGAGCTCAGGCTGCGCGACTTTGACGCCGCCATTGCCCACTGCCGCCGCGCCCACGACATTTGTGTCCAGACCACCGACAAGTCCCTGACCAACATCACCGCCCACATGCTCGACTGCAAGAAGGCGCGCTGGACTACCTCGAGACGAAGAGGGCCAGAGAGGCTTCCCCCCTCGAGGCAGAGACGCTGGCCCTCTTTGAGCGGGAACAGGAGACGGCCCTTGCGGCCCTCGGCGACGAGGCCAGTGAGAGCGACCGCGCTGAGGTCGCCGCCGAATGGGACGCCAAGATAGCCAGTCTCCGCGGGACTTTTGCGGCCGCCCGCAACGCCTCCGCCGCCACCGCCCGCCGCACCGTCCCCGACTGGGCTGTCGACGACATTACCTTTTGCCATCATGGTCGACCCTGTCGTCACCAACACGGGCAAGTCCTACGAGCGCGCCGCCATCCTCGAGCACCTGCGCCGCCAGGAGACGGACCCGTTGACGCGCGAGGCCCTGAAACCGTCCGACCTGCGGCCCAACCTCGACCTGCGAGCCGCCTGTGAAGAGTTTCTGGACGAGAACGGCTGGGCGGTCGACTGGTAGTGCCGTCAACGCCATGGGCGTTCCTGTTAATTTTCCCGTTCTTTTTTTTTCGTTTTCCTTTTTTTTCTCCTCCCACTGTAGCACAGCATGGCTTTCGAATTTTTTCTTCTTTCTTTTAATGGTACTTGGGTAATGATTTACGGCTGCACTTGCATTACATGGCGTTTTTTGGAGGGGTCTTTTTCTTCCTCGATGGGCGAGCGAGGAAGACAATGACTTTTGTTTGTACACTTATGCCACTTTTCTGTGTTCCGTATTTGAATACCATTCTGATAAAATGCAAGCCACGTGTTGGTATTCTGCTTAAAACCCCGTTTAAAATATCACGCGACTAACAAACGATCGCAGATGCAACAATAGCGTCAATTGACAACATCATGGAATAGTTAATAGAAAAATATTTACCAAAACTAAAATACAAGTCTAATTACACCGGGCGGACAGATACTGGCAAACTTGTAAAAAACTTTGACGCTAATTTACAAAACAAACGCAAGGACCAGCATGGCCAGGAGCACCAACGAGCCTCCTTGTGCAGACAGTTGTAGACTGTCCGACTTTGTTGCCGTGGGCGCGGACGTGGATGTGGATGTGGTTGTGGTTTTGGATGTGGTACTTGTCTTTGTCGTGCTGGTTGCGTTGCCGTTGTTGTTGCTGCCGACAGCAAGGGCCGATGGGACGCTGCCAATGGGCGTCGTTGCTGCGCTCTTCGTGGCCGGACGTGTCGTCGTGTGCGATACTGGCACCAACGTGCTCGTCGTTGTCTGTGCACTGCCCCCTGCATTGTTGCTCACCGCACCGGCACCCACGACGGACCCGCCGGCTGCCCTGTCGTGGCATTTCGGTACCAGTTGCTGGCCGAGTCGGCCAAGCACTCCCCCACGGTCACGAGCTGGTACCCGAGTTGGCGGGCCTGGTCAATCATGTACTGGGCAAAGACATGGACGGTGGTGTTGTAGATGTCGTGCTCCAGCGAAATCCAGGCCGACGAGGCGGGGCTGTGCTGGGACAGGATGGAGCTGTAGATGCTCTCGGCGACGGTGTAGTTGCCCTGCCAGTCGCGGGTATCGATGTCGTAGTTGAGCTGTCGTCGGTGTTAGCGTCGCGACCTGACGTTCTTTGACTCTTTGACAGTATGTTCAATTTTTTCTTTCATTTTTTCCTTCTTGTTTTTTCTGTCTTATTTTTTCTTCTTCATAACAATGAAAGAAAAGCACTCACAACGTGGTAGCCAAACGCTTTGAGGTCGTTCAAGGCATCCTGGTTCCAGCGCGTGTAGGGCGGCCGCAGATAGGTCGGGAAGACGCCCAGGACGTCGGCAATGGCCATCTCGTTCTTGACGATTTGGTCGTGGCGCTGCTGGGCCGTCAAGGCGCTCAGGTCCTGGTGGCTCCACGTGTGGCTGCCAATCTGGTGGCCGTCGGCCACCATGCGCCGGAGCACCGCCGGGTAGCCCGTGGCCGGGTCGTTGATCATGCCCTTGGCGCCGTTGTTGCCGACCACAAAGAACGTGGCGGTGACGTTGTTGCGCTGCAAAAGATCGAGGAGGGCGGCGGTGTACAGGTACGGCCCGTCGTCAAAGGTCAGGGCCACCTTGCCGTTGACCGTGCAGTGGCTGATGTCGACCCCGTAGGGGATGCTGCCGAACAGGGGCCGCGGGACCGTGCTGGTGTCGGCGGCGCCCTTGGGTGTCTGGTTTCCGTCGCAGGCCGGGCCGGCCGCCAGTTGGCAGGCGGGGGCGGTGCAAAAGGCGCCACCCGTACCACAGACGCCGGCTCGGAACAACACAGACCGGCCGCGCAGATGGCATTGTTGGCCTGCGTGCCGCACGCACCACCCGCGGGCACGTCTCGTTTAGAGATGAGGATGTCGGTGTCGCTATATCCCTGCGCCAAGGCCGAGGTGGCCAAGAGGCTGTGGATGAATGTCGAGAGGTGCATGGTGGTGTGAGGAGAAGGAGGGAAAGATGCCAAGACAGACGTTCTGTATGCTTGAATGACAATGAAAAGGGTGGGTGGTCCAAAGGAACAGCCGGGGAGAGAAAGAGGTTCATATAAATTGCAGCGGAGAAAACAGAAGTCGGCTAGTTCGGTGCGTGAGAAAGTTGGCTAAGAGATGGAAAGGGAAAAGGAGAGGTACAGAAGTGCAATAAAAGCTCCAGACCGAATGGTAAGCGGAGAAATAAACATGGACATGCAAAGGTGGCCCCAAGTTCGTACACGAGAGGACGAGGCAATAACATGGAGAGGCAGCTAGTGTGGGATGAGGAAAGGAGGGGGGACAAGCCACCAGATCGATGGGGGACAGATGATGGCTCGAAAGAAAGCTTTTAATTCAAAAAACATGACGACGGGCATGCATACGGCAAAGGCGAGGCCTCGACAATGGTCACGGCAAAAGCGAGTCTTGCCTACGGTGTAGGTATTAAAGGCATGATATATGACATGTTGGCTGTACGATACTGCACAAAAAACCGAGACAATCGGT
This sequence comes from Sporothrix protearum, assembly GCA_016097115.2. Taxonomy (NCBI): domain Eukaryota; kingdom Fungi; phylum Ascomycota; class Sordariomycetes; order Ophiostomatales; family Ophiostomataceae; genus Sporothrix; species Sporothrix protearum. The sequence continues at coordinate 344,200 of JADMNH010000018.1, read as the reverse complement.
CGGCCGCCAACCAACGAGCGATGTTTGTTTTGATTCCGCATGCTTACCACAGGAAAAAAGAAGAACACCACTGGTGAGCCGTGAGCCTGCATGAAGTCTTCGTCTCGGGACAGCTTCGCCGTAAACCACACAATAATGAAGGAAGTGGCGCACAGTCTCTTGGCTGTCGGTGACTACAGGCAGATTATAGAATGTGTCTTACGGATCATTGGGCGGCTGCACTTTCCATGTTGTAATAATTACGTGCCCATAGGGTGGCAGGGAAAGAGAGCGGAAGCTGAATATAGCCACATCCTGCGTCTTTGGAGGTGATCACTAGGTAATTAGGCTTTTGCTTGCGCTTGTTCCCTCAGCGTCCGTGCCGGAGAAAGGAGGCGGGAAAGGTACGAAAAAAGCTTAGCATCTTGTTGCCCTTTTGCGTATTTGGATGCAAATCGAAAGAACAAGGCAAACAAGGCAAAGAGGAGGAATGTGCTGATTTCCTCAATGGTCGTGAGCTTGAGGACTTACACCGATGGACGTGTGGGCAAAGAGAGGGTCTAGACCGGCCCATGGGGCCCAAACCCAAAAGACACCATTATGGCTTCAAAGTTCACAGAGGAACTTTTTTGCAGAGATGCAGAAAGAAGAAAGAAAACCGATATTGCGACTGTATTGGGGAGGTTGAGACCCCATCGTGAAAACGCCACGAACGGGACAAGAAGAGGAAAAACGAGCAGAAATGGAGTCAGCAGAATGACAGCATCGAGCACGTTTTCTGTCAAACGACCAAGAGTGGAAAGGTCGAGTCAAGGGTGGCTGATGACGAACATGCTACTACTGAGTACTGAAGCTGCAATAGACGCAATGGGTGCAAAAAAGCAAAAAAAGTCAAAATAAGCTTCCTTGGCGCGTCGGGAATGGGGGTCACCTCCATCTTACATCCAAGTTCATATTACTGAGTACATGTACACCAACCTCGGGGTTCACGTTTTGGAGGAATGTCCTTCTTCTTTCGGGAGCTACATGGTCTTTTTTGTTCTTGTAAGACACACACGCATACAAAAGGCGTTGACCACACAGAACAGATACACACCTTTCCAGGCGTCCCCTGCTCGTATCATTTATTGTCTTGTCAATGCAGGCAACCGGTCCCGAAAGAACACGCCCAAGCTCCTCTGCCGTTTCCCGTATTGCTTTCACCAGCCACGGACCAACAGTTGACATACATGCCTGTGCCGTGGCTCTCGGTCATGCCGTCTGGCGTGCGTTGCCATGTCTGTGGCTTGCGTCGACGACGACGAGCTTCAGCCCACGCTGCCCAGAAGCTGTGTCTCGAAGGCCCTGTTTCTCCAAGGCCGAGCAAGCCACAAATAAGCCAGATGCAATAGCACGTGCAGGCGGAACAGTCAACGTATCATACAAATACAAGCGGGCTACCATTGCTCGTACACGTGGCTGTCTGGGCGGTGCGGATGCCAAGTTGCAAAGTCAGAATAATGTGGAGGCACAGACAAAAAAAAAGAGGGAAATTGGTTATGGCAAAAGAAAAGTTCGCAAAGGATTTGATGGCTCAGTCAGGGCAAACAGAAATTGTCGTTCAAGGCCGGGGCACGGTCCAGCTCTGTTGACAGAATGCCGGCTGTGGCTGTTTGTTGTCCATTGTTGCGACAATGTTGACGTTTTTGTTCTCGTCCAGGTTCTTGTCCAGGTTTTTTGACGTAAGCTTAATTGTCCTTATTACCCATACGGCCAGGTATCGTCATTGTGTTCTCAAGTCTATGACAGGGAATCAGCAAATACGGCAATAGAGTGACGTTCTCATTTTTGGTTTTTCTTTGTTCTTTCTTGCAACGTCTTTAAACCTTTGATTGCATCGCGTCCACCCTTTATCCTTTATCCTCTCGATTTTCTTGCATCAAAGTGCAACCAACGCACGACACATCTCGTCACACGATGCTACAAATGGGATTTCAGAGACGCCATCTTTTCCCCATCTGTGGCAAATCTTGCTTCAAGATCGATCGACCAGGGCCGACCCAAGAGGGCTTGGTCGGCCAGGCCACATTCTCATCAACCATTGTCGAACGCGTACCGGCAGGAAACTTCTTATCGGGATCGATTGCTGTGTCTGTTGGCCCCTTGATCGCTCCTCGAGGGCCTTGAACGCTCCTGCTTATGCGAATCGAGCGCGCTGTTTGTTTCGAAATGTCGATACCCCGGGCCTTGCCTACTGAGTATTCCATCCCCGATTCTGCCGTTTGCGGGCCGTGTTTTTGCACGGCCATGTACGTTGTCTGCTCAAATCCTGCCACCCAACCACTTATCGCTGTCTAGACAGCGGTCAACGCGATACAAACTCCGTTCCTTTGCGTTTCTTTGTGTTCCTTCGCGTCCTTGCATCCCTCTCTCGCCGCCTCGAACATCACCGCGTCCCTGTACACTATTCATCAAAAATCTCATATAAAATCTAGCAATCAGGCCATGGACGTGACGCGGCCGACTGACGCAAAAGTCAGTGTACTGGCGTACAGAGAGTTGTCGATGAGAGGTGAATCGTAAAGTCGCCCCTTTTGGATCCCAGCTTGGTTTCAAAAGAGCCAACAAGTGGCCGCCGCCAACAGTTCCATCGAATGGGCCATCAACTGGGCCATTCACTGGCCGACAAAATGGCCCGTCTTTTTTATTTTTGGCCTTTCCGACCTTCGCCTGTGCTATTTTTGTCATTCGCCTTCTGTCGTAGCGTGTGGAAAAAGACTGACAAAAGGTGGAGGAAAAGCCGCTTCACAACCAGTCAACCTGAAATGTGCTGTTTTGAACCCTTTTTTTTAACGTCTCGACGGCGCCTTTCTCCCCCAAACCACGGAGGCCCACGACGCTGCCAAGAGATGGTGTGTTTGCGTGTGCCAGCTTTTGGACAGTTACATACAATTTGTACAAATAGATATAATGTTGTGGTGTGTTCGCACTGTCTATGTGTGAAGTAACAAAAGATGCACTTCTTTCCCTCTGTCTCTGTGAAGGCCGTCTTTGTAAAGAGGTTGCAGAAACAGGCAGTTCTGGCATGCCGCCGTTGTGGCTTTTTAGCAAAAGAAGGTTAAATCGATGCATTCTTTGGTAAGATTAAATTGGCACGTTCTGTCACTTGGATGTTGACATCATGCGCGCATGCCAGCAAAGCGCAGTTTTTGTATCTTACTTCGTAGAAAAGAATCCGACACGGACTCCACCGTTGATGAGAGATGCTGTGTGTGTCCACTGAAAGCGCCGAGTGCGCCTCGGCACCCACTCAACTATGCCCACTTCTGCGCTCGACGCCTCCCAAAAGGCCCCCAAACAAGCCCACTACGGGCCACCATGGGCCACTACGGGTCACTACTGGAACCGCTACTGCAACCACTGGCGCATTCTCTCGGGAGCCCCTGCTCTTCCGTCTACACTGCCACGCATGTCAGTCTTCAAGTTTACAACGGTTCGTCGGACACGGGCTTCTCTTCCACCCCGTCTCTGGCCGCCTTTCGTCTTTCGTCTGGGGCACGGAGGCTCCTCTGCCTCTGCATGCCTCGTGTCTCACTGCTCTTCCCCGTCTTCCCCTTCTCGTATCCTCGTATCCCTCCTTTCGTTGCAGAGTACGAGTATCTTCGGACCCTTTGACGGGCCCCAACAGCGCATCTTTCTCGAAATCGAATGGCTACATCGGTACGAGATACATGCGCGTGTCATGTAACTTATCTTGAGCCTTGCCTTCTCCTGTAAGTCGTAGACAGCCTCGACTGCGTCTTGCGCCACGTCAAAATGTCTGCGATTGCACTGCCTCGATCTGGAGTACGAGTACATCGTATACGTCGACACAGTGATTGCACAGTGCTCGCACAGCTCCCCAGCCGTCGCGTGCAGCAACCAGAACCCTGTCAGGCCGGCCCCCTGTTCTGTGCCTTTCCGCCTCCTGCCCGTCAGTCGAGCTGTTTGCCGCCATGCGCTATCCAGATTGGCCGGCCGACAGGTCTCTTTGCTTCTAGATTTTTTGCCCTCTGTAGCAAGCGCCAAGAGACCAACAGAATCACCCCAAAATATATGTGTAGTCGCGTACGAGTACTCCGTACATAAGACGGTACATACGGCTGGGCTCCGTCTTGCGCCCTTGCGCCCTTGCGCCCTTGCGCCCTATGCAGCAGCACTGCGTAGCGCTACAACGGATGGTACGAATACGTCCGGAGTAAATACGTCGTACATGTTCATGTACGTCGTCCGCAGAATAAAAGCACCCCCGAAAAGAAAGAAGCGAGACAAGACCCCAACGAAAAGAAAGACGAGGAGAAAAAAGAAAGAAACAAAGTGCCCCAGCCCCTCGGGTGACCTGTTGGACTGAGCTCGGGGTGCCTTCCTCCTTCTACTCCGTATTTCAGCCAAGGTCCACCACGATCGTTCTTTCCCTTCCCCAGGCTTTCTTTTCTCTTTTCTTTTCTTTTTTTCTTTTTTTCTTTTTTTTCTTTTTTTTTCTTTTTTTCTTTTTTCTTTTTTTTCTATTTCTCCTTTCTTTTCTTTCGCTCCAAGCCACCACTCCACGGCCATCTCCAAACATCCTCCCACGGCTTCTGTCTCAGGTCCAGGTCCAGGTCCAGCCCTCCTGCGTCGCCACTTCCCTCTGTGACGGTTGGCGGTCGCTCTTTCCCCTCCTTCTCTTATCGTTTTGATCTCTCTTTCCTCCACATCTCTGTTTCTCCAAAACGTGCGACTGCGCCATCTCGTGCAAACCACAGAACACTCTGTCGTTCACATCCGCTGTGGCTTTCACATCCCCTGCGACAAGTCCATATTTCTGCACTTCGTACACGCCCAGCCGAATCCTCCAAAACATCCACCTCCCACACCTCCTACACGACCCCTGCCCCTGCCCACTTCCACTTTACAAGCTGCACCCACCCTGAGGCCACTCTCCTTTGCCCCAGCGACAGCCGCAACGGGCAGACACCGCATACGAGTCCGCATAGACCATCGTCGGACCCTGTCGGTTTCTGTCTCTTTTCTTGCTCTCTGCCACTTGCTCGTGGGTTTGACATTGACGGCTGATTTCTTCTCTCTCAATTTATTTCCGACTTTTGCCTTTCTGCTTATCCTCCTCTTTTGGACTGTCCTTGTTTCCCTTCCTCCTTCTCCGGAATCATATCCTTTCGCATCTTAGCTTGCAATCGACGAGCCAGACAAGAGACCGCGACACAAACGAGACCAACCCTCTCTGTCCACACCACAAAGAACGACGAGCGCAGCGAGCACAAACAAAGGTGGCAAGAGGCGAACTTGACGAACGCAAACAAAGACGAGATCGTCATCCTCACCGAACCTCCTCACCGAACCTCCTCAACACCGACACCGCCCTCCTTCTCTCCTCTCTCTCTCTACATCCTCGACGACGGCATCTCCATGACGATAAACAGAGTCAATCCAAATACAGTTTTATAAAACCACTGCTCGCCATATTCAACAGACGACACCCATGACAACGACCGGCTTCGCACCTCGATTGCTGTCCGTCCTTGATCGTCACCACGCTCGCATCGGCGACCTCGTCGTCGACTGCTGAGGCTCTCCCACTCCGACTCCGACTCCTAATCCGACTTTCCTCCTCCCGCCTCCTCCCGCCTCCTCCCTCCCACACACCCGCCCCCACAATGGACCGCCGCAACGTCGCAGACGTCCTCGCCGAGGCGCATGCACTCTACGCCCGCGCCAACGAGCTCTACGCCCGCGCTGGCAACTTGACCGCCTCCAACTCCACCTCCAACGGCACCGATACCTCTTCCTCCTCCTCAAACGACGACCGTCCCGCCTCCTACAAAGTCATTGGCATTGCTTTGGCCATCAGCTCCGGCGCCTTTATCGGCACCTCGTTTGTCCTCAAGAAGGTCGGCCTGCTGCGCGCCAACGAGAAATACAATGAAGCCGCCGGCGAGGGCTACGGCTACCTCAAGAACGTCTTTTGGTGGTCCGGCATGACGCTCATGATTGTCGGCGAAATCTGCAACTTTGTCGCCTACGCCTTTACCGACGCCATTCTCGTGACGCCGCTGGGCGCGCTCTCCGTCGTCATCACCACCATCCTGTCTGCCATCTTTCTGAAAGAACGCCTGAGTATGGTCGGCAAGGTCGCCTGTTTCTTGTGCATTGTCGGCTCCGTGGTGATTGTCATGAACGCCCCGCAGGAATCGTCCGTCGCCACCATCCAAGAGATGCAGCACTTTGTCGTCACCCCGGGGTTTTTGAGCTATACCGGCGTCATCTTGGTCGGCTCGGCCGCCACCGCGTTCTGGGCCGGCCCGCGCTGGGGCAAAAAGAACATGCTGGTCTACCTCTCGATCTGCAGTTGGGTCGGTGGACTGAGTGTCGTGGCCACCCAGGGCCTGGGCTCGGCCATCGTCGCCCAGGCCGGTGGCACGCCGCAGTTCAACCAGTGGTTTCTCTATGTGCTGCTGGTGTTTGTCGTCTGCACGCTCTTGACGGAGATTATCTACCTGAATGTACGTCCACGCATCCATGGACTCCATTGCCCTCCATTGCCCTCCATTCTGGCCTCCAATCTGGGCGCCATGATGAATGCTGATTTGACCTGTTGGTTGCCTGCCTCCTTTTGCTTCTTTTGCTAACGACTGCCTTTTCTCGCCACGCAGAAAGCCCTCAACCTCTTCAACGCCGCCATGGTCACGCCCACCTACTACGTCTACTTCACCAGCACCACCATCATTACCTCGGCCGTCCTCTTCCAGGGCTTCAAGGGCACGGTCACGTCCATTGTCACAGTCGTCCTGGGCTTCCTCGTCATCTGCTCTGGCGTTGTTTTGCTGCAACTGTCCAAATCCGCCAAGGACGTCCCCGACTCGGCCGTCTTTGCCGGCGACCTCGACCAGATCCAGACCATTGCCGAACAGGAACAGCCCGAGTCCGAACCCAAGGCCGACGCCATCCGCGGCGCCGCGGCGATTGTCAGGCGCTTCTCGACCGCCCGCCAAAACATGGAAGTCGCTGAGCTCAAACGCATGCACGAAGAGAAGATGCGCGAACAAAACGAGCTCGAAGCCATTGGCGAGGACGGACAGCCTCTCCCGCCGGGTGAGCCACGCCCGGCCCTGTACGAATGGGACGGCATCCGCCGCCGCCGCACAACCATGAGCAGCCAGCGGTCCCGTTCCCAGACGGTGTCGTCCCGCCCCTTTACCCCCGGCGCACCAGGCTCCGCGGGGTCCGCGACACCTCATGTCCACCGCCGCTGGGCTGGTCCCATATGCCGACCGACGAAGAGTTGGCCGCCCTGGAGCAGCGCTCCAACACGCCCGGTGTCCTGTCGAGCATCGCGGGTACGATCCGCGGGCGCGGCCTGGGTGGTGGGCGTGGTCGCAGCATGCTGCTGCCCAGCTACAATGCCGACGCAGACGAGGAAGAGCAGCAAGAGCAGATGCGCCAGCACGGGCTGAACCCCAAGATCCAAAGTCCCATGCACCCGGTCCAGTTGACGGAGATTTCTGTGCCCTCGGGCAGCGCGCCAGCGGTGGTCGTAGTGAGAAACGCCGACAACGCCTACAACAACAACAACAACAACAACAACAACAACAGAGGGTACGGCCTACCCTCGGGCAAGACCGAGTACGTCGGCGCCGCCGGCTATGCATTGAGCGACGCCGCCAGCAGCATCAACAACCCCCGCCAGACCCGCCACCGCACTTGGCCAAGCGCCAATTCTCTTTCCAAAACGTGTTTAGAAGGCACCAACAGCACGGCGCCAGCGGGACCGGTAGCGCCGTCGACTCGCTACCCGAAGTTCTGCCCGAAGTGGACGACGACCTGTACGACGAGTATGGAGCGGGGTCGTCCTCGACAGGGAGAGGCACAAGCACAGGCCCAGGCACAGGTCCAGGCGGTCGGGGCTACCGCCGCCAGCCTGTGACCTCGTCGCGCGGCTACTCGGCACCGCAAGTCAAGGGCTCCACGGAAGAAGAGCGTCTGGGTCTGGTCAAGGGCGACTCCCGGTCGGCGCCCACCCTCCTGCCGAACTATGACGAGGACGAGGCCGAGGTCGAGGTCGAGGGCGTGGACGCCTATGGGGACGCGCCCGACTACGGCGGCGACTACAGTCGTGACTACGGTAACGACAGCAAGCATTTCGCTTCTACGAGTACGTATACCGGCACGGCTGTCGCCTCATCGTCAACGCGGTACGGCCGGGGCATCACAGGTTCGTCGCCATCGCCGCCGTCGCCGCCGCGAGCCGTGGCCGTGGCCGTGGCCGCCGAGGGAGGTGGCGGCAGTGGCAGTGGCTCCTCTGGTGACGAGTACTACGACAGCCGCAGACGGGCGAGGCAGTCTGGGCAGCCAAGGCATGTCCCCGGCAAGGACGACAGCCCGCCTCCGCCATCACCACAACCACCACAACCACAACCACAAGCGGGCGGCCACCGCTATAGCCCATCCCGCGGCGGCGATGGAGCCTTCATCTAGTCGACGGCGACTGCATTTGCCTTGTGATGTGCGGTCTCTCCTTCTTATGCCTGTTTTGTCTGATGTCTTTCCAGCGAGTCTAGCGGGCCTTGTTCTTTCTGTCTTTTACTGTCTTTCACGGGTTGCAAGAGGCCTGATGCCTTTTTGATCTATCTGTTCCTTTTCCCTCTTTACTGTACTGTCTTGGAATGATTGAAACGGGACCCATGAACACCACGTCAACAACCACATGCGCACACTCTGTATCTGTAACGGTGGACGTCTGGCATTTTTTTGTATGAAGTATTTTGGTATTTGCACTCTTTGGGAAAATGCATGTATTTGTTTGTCTGTTTTCTGTACATGACTATATTGCATCATGAAAAGGGGGGGGGGGGGGCGTTGGGAGGAACAATGTGAAATGGAATGTACACACCATTTTTTCAGTTGAATGATACGTCTTTGAGTTATAATGTGAATAACACAAATGTCAATTTCTACCTATCGGTTTTGTTGCCGGCAGTTGTAGCCAGAAGTGTGTAATTTTCCGAGCAAAGCGCCTTCTTGACGGAAGAGCTTTATCCGATGGCAGTACTGCACAACACGCCTTGGTCGCAGAGACGAGAGTGCTTTCTTGCCTTCCCCAGGGTTTTCATCACTTCTATTGATTGCACGGAATGATCCGATGCCATTGTTGCCTATGCAGACGCGCAGCGTATCGATGCCCCGTGCAAAAGGAAAGTCTGTGCATCTGCAAAACGAACACGACGGCTGGTGGCCTCGAACAAGACCCGAGTCGTACCAAGACACCGTTTGTCTGTCTTGTCCTACGCATTGCTCTCGATTCCCATTCTCCCAATCTCCTCTTCTCCTCTTCTCCTCTTCTCCTCTTCGTCTGATGCTTTTTAATCGGGACATACGGCAGGCCAATCTCTTGCGGCGCCATGTTCTTTTCCCTTTCTTTTTAGCCTGTCTTGCCGTTTCTGGTTCCCATGGCCCTGCCATAGGTTTCTTCTTCGCGCAGCCGCCCAAAGGAGCCGGCCGGGCCGTGTCCGTTCATGCCGCGAGAGAGGGATGTGGGAGAGATGTGTTGTGCATGAATGAGAGCATAAGAGGGATGCGGCCCCAAAAAACTGCACAAGCAGGCCGAGTGTACAAAGAGGCGATGTCTGACAGAAACACACACACACACATACACACAAAATCCACGTCACCCTGTTTTGGACCGGTGCGGAGAGCAAGACAAGAGGAAGGTGGAGAGAGCGAGAGAGAGAGAGGGATTGCAGGATTCGAGGACATCGGGTATGTGCAGATGTGGACTTGTTCGTTGGCGTCGTCACATCACACATCCCATCATGCAAAGTTGGCTTGGCCATTCACTCGATACCCTGGACTTGCAAGAGACGACATAGAACAGAAAAAAAAAGGGGGATGCGGGAGAGCTAAAGTCCTAGAGTTTGGCAAAGGGCCTCCTTCTTTGACAGGTGCCAGCGTCTTCCTGCAAACCAAGACATCGAACCGTGTGCGTACAAAGATTACAGACATTCACAAACAGGAGATATGCCTTGCCCGTTCCTATAGGTCTGGGGAGAAAAGGACCCTCTTTGGGACGAGTTGATGCAAATGCAATCTATTTACTGCTCCAATCGCGGCGGCCGTTTGTCACGTTGTTCTCTCACCCATCTCTGCTTGCATGTGGACGATCGCTCGGATGCGCCTAAAAGCTTGACATCTTGGCCCCCTCTTATGCGCGACAGGGCGTACGAAATGCCCACAACGAGGGAATTCATCTGTACATTGACGTACGACAGCTCTGTGTTGGGCACGGGGCACGGTCTAGACGCAGGTACTGGACGGGTCGGCCCCCCTCCCGGCACTCCCTCTCTTGTTGTCTCGTCTGCATCGTTGTCACGGCATATGTACGTTTTTCATTTGTGTCGGCTGTCGCAGCTCTTGACCATGACTTACCCTCCTTGTCGCCCATCTTCATCCGTTATCCGTTGTAAGAAAATGTGCATCTTCGCGTTTCTGTTTTCTGTTTTCCTCTTCTGGAGAGTGAATGTGGTTTTGATTGATTTTGATCCTTTCCACCTTTGATTATTGTGTCGTGTGGATCCATCTTCAGTCTCCCAAACGTTTGCCCTCACATTGTCTTGTTTCTTCCTCTCCCCTCACACCTTCTTCTCGCCTCTCAGTCACCTTCCGGTCGGCTCGCGTCGTTTGGATCCACCATCCAAGACACTCTTTTTGACATGACAGAACCTAGGTCGATGGTTCATGTACGAATTGAGCCATCTTTTCTGACGACAACAAGCGAGACAGCCGTATCTTCTTAAGCGTCCAGGCAGATCCGATCCGCCTTCTCTCGCCCTCTCTCGTGCAACCCTTTTGCATCGACAACGGCCTCCTGCACCAACCAGCACCATGGGCAAAAACGGCCCCAATCCAACGATCCGTATCCTGCTGCTGGGCCATGCCGGCGTGGGCAAAAAATTGTCTCGAGTCGAGGGTAAGCATATCGAGCTCACCAGTCTTTCGGTCCTTTGGACAACCATTTGGACACTGCCAACCGAACAGTTCACGACTATGACCTACCCGCCGCCGTACAATCCAGCGCTGACGCTCAACAGCCGGCGGTACTTTACGCTGCCGCCCATCCACACGTCTGGCCACGGTGATGACGAGCCTGCCCGTCCAGGTGACGCAAGTGGCAAAAAACGACAAAAACGACAACAACGACAACAACGACCAGACGCCATCAACCAAGACGAGTGCTGTCGTTACCAATCGCCGGACGACCACAGACGAGCTCGTCGTCCTCCTCCAATACGGCCGCTGTCGGTGGTTCGCCCAAGGTCGTGGTCGACCACCCAGACAAGACGTCTCTGTTGGACGACCACACGCTCGTGGCCTCGTCAACCACCACGGCCATGACGTCCACCGCCTCCACCACCACCACCGCCACCACAGCCACACGCACGGCCTCGCCTCGGCCTCGTTGTGCAGCACCTGTGCCCACGAATACAATACCTACCTGGTCGAAGTCATCAACGACCCGGGGTTACAAAAGGCCAACGTCCGCCGCCGCGTCCATACCCGCCCGGACTACGATGCCGTCCTCCTGGTGTACGACGTCTGTGGACGCCGCCTCGTTTGACGCCATTCCGCCCCTCCATGCCGAGATGCCCGTGTGCACGCGCAAGCACCACCTGGGGGCGACGGCGAGGACAGAGTCGCATGGCGCGATGGTGGTCGGGCTGGTGGGGAACAAGTGCGATGTCGACGATGCGCCGGCCGATGGGTGTCGACCGAGGCCGGCTGGAATCATGGAGAGAGCGGGCGTGACGGGTGCTACGGGCGCTACGGCCGCTGCGGCCGCCGCCGGTGGCACAACAGAAAAAGGGGACCACACAGAAGACAGTCTGCTGCACCCCTTGTACCGGGAGAGCCTCTTGTACGAAGAACTCATGGCCCAGCGGGACGAGCGGGCGCGGCAAAACGTAGCCAAGGCCCCGGCCAGGGCCAAAGTCAAAGCAAACGCAGCCCAGACACCAACGACGCCGTTCCCGGGGGAGGAAAGCGACGAGGCGAGCATTGTCACCCCCGAACAAGCCGAAACCGCGCGCAAGACACACGACGGCATCAAAACGTGGCTCTCGATTCGTCGGCCAGAGCCGACATGGCCCATGTCGCCGTTTTCGCCAATTCCGCCCCTCTCGGCGTCCACCTCCCCCTTACCGCCTTTCCAGCCGTCCTACCACGACGATGACGACGACGACGTTGGGCTGGCCGGCACCGTGGCCGATGGAAAGAGGAGGGAAGACTCAAAGAGAAGGACGACGACGACGACTTCGACACCGCCCCGAACGAGACAGGTCCCGACGCGGACGGCGCCATGCTGGCCCAGGCCCTGCAGGTGTCCGTCCCCTTTCTGGAGACCAGTGCCCGGAGCGGCCACAATGTCGAGCGGGCCCTCGAGATGCTTGTGCGGGCCGTCCTCCACGAAAGGGGCCGCGATGCCAGCGGGGCCAATAAGGCGGGCAGGACGTGCCGCCACAAGGAGCGTCCCGACAAGAGCAAACAAAAGGAGAAGGGGAAGGCGAAAGAGAACGAGAACGAGAACGAGAACGAGAACGAAATTGACGAAACAGAGGGGAGGAGACAGAGCTACACGCTCGTGTCGCTGGCCCGTCCCACGCGGAAGCGCGCCTTTTCGGTGACGACGGCCGTGTCTGCACCGCCCATACCCAGTGTGCACGGCAGGGCTGTCCAGCGGCCCGGGAGTGCGGCCATGTTCCGGCTGGGCGGCGGTGTGGACGACAGTGCGGACGACGTGTTTGGGGAAGGCGAGGCGGTTCGAGACAAGACTGTGGTCGAGACAGTGGACGAGACCGATGGAGACGGCCAGGCGACAAAGAGTGTGCAAGTCAGCAGCCATCCTGTCCTGGATACGCCTCCGCCGGCTGTGCCAAATGCGCCTGCGCCTCTACCCCTTCCGCGTCGCGAGAGCGTCATGGGGCGAATGCGCAAGGTGTTTTGGCGCACGTCGCAGACGATCGCGGCGCGCAATGGGACAACGATGCCGGCTGACATTGCTGTGTAAGAGGACGATGTGTGGTGGAGGGTGGGGCATTGTGCATTTTGCATTCTGCATTCTGCTTCATTTGCTTCTGACAGTCTTTCAAATTTTATGGCAAGCACTTCTGTCTCTGGCTGTGTCTTCCAACAGTGAAAAGTCAGGACAGTCAACCGGTGGGAAAAGCTTGGATCCTGTCCATCTTTTCGCCCATCCCACCACTTTGGAACGATGCGAGCGGTGCAACCGAAACGAAAAAAAAAAAAAAAAAAGAACAGGGCGGGTACGACGCACCTGTCCGACGGGCCCCAGCGTTCTAGACGTTTACCCTTTTTGGCTTTTCGTGTAAGTTGAAAGCCGTCGAGTGCAAAAACCAATGTCCACGTCAGCAGCAAATATGGGGGTCTGAAGAAAAATACTGTTCGTTTTTGTATTTCCAAGTCCATGTTTGCAAGTCGAAAGATGCAAAAAGAGTAATAGTAACACAGTGTGATATCCAAAAGAAAGACCAGATCCATGCAAGAAAAGTTAAAAAAAAGAGAGGAAACAGAGAAAAGAAAGAAATAAAGAAAAAAAGAGATGGTTTACAACCCAAGCGGCAAGGCTACGTCTTCCAGCATCCCATTCGCTTTACAGGGCAGCAACGACACCAGGACACCGACCACGGCCATGGCAGCAACACCAAGGGCACCCGTCTCCTTGGGGCCCGCGTTGGTCGCAGCAGCCGCCGTGGTGCTCGTGGTGCTGGTGCCCGCGCCGGCCGTCACGCCCGAGCCGCCCTTGGTCGTCTCGGCCGTGGTGGCGGCCGTGCCGGTGCCGGTGCCGGTGCCCTTGGCCGTGGTCTTGGCTGTGGTCTCGGCGTCCTTGGTCGTGGTGGCGTCCGAGGCCGAGCCAGGAGCCGTGCTCGAGTCGGAGCCAAAGCCAGAGCCACCGGAGGCTGTGGCGCACGCGTCCGAGAAGTCGGTGGCGCTCAAATCGTCGCCGTCGTCACCGCTGCTGGCATAGCTGCTGTAGGCCGGGCACTCGGAGAGGACGCTGGCAATGGCGGCGCTGTTGGACGTGTACCAGTCCTCGACCTCGGACTCGTACTCGAGGGCGGCCGAGCTGATGGACTCGGGGATGGTGTAGGCGCACGGGTCGGAGATGACGACAGTGGCCTTCCAGTCGGCGAGAACGGGGGCGGCGTCGGCAGCGAGGCGTAGGCCGAGGCCAGGTCCGACAGGCAGGCGTCGCCGGCCGAGGCCACAGCGGAGGGCTGGTGTCGGTCTGGCGGGCGGCAATGTCGCGCTTGACCTGGTTGTGGCCCGGGTAGAGCTGCTTGGCGGAGACGGCCGAGGCGGCCAGGGAGGCGAGGAGGATCGACTTGGTGTACATGGTGGGTGTTGTGTAAGGGGTGAGGAGTTGTGAGGAGTTGTGAGGAGGTGTGAGGCGTTCTTGTCAAAGAGTGTGTTGACGTTCAAGAGAAGTGAAGTTGATTAAGATTAGAAGCTGGTACGGAGTACTTATATGGGAAAAAGATGGTCGAACAAAAGGGAGGAAAGGAAGAATACCACAAGTCCGTGGAGCTGGGAGCTGCCCCGTCTTTAAGTCTTCATCTCCTCCTCCATCCCAACATGCCAGGGGGCCATTGGAATGGCTGGCCCATCAATATCAACGAATGGATCCTGAGTGCTCCGTAGGCAGAACCACAGACCTGGGGGCAACGGCCAGGGCCAAGGGCGGTTGTTGCTTCTTTTTCCCGTTTAGGGTTTTTAACTCTTCTTCGCTAACAAGTCATGCGAAATGCTTTCGGTCTACTAATAGACTATTGGTCCACACCAGCCCCAGGGCCTTCTTGTACATATTAGGCGAGAACCGAGACACCCAAATACACACCAAAAGGCTGGGCAGGGGTGAAAGCGCAGGCAAAAGACACTACGTATTGTATTTACTCCAAGTCTGTCAGAGACCAGGAGACGGTTGAGCCTGGCCTGAATCGACGGCGTCTTTCGTGTTCTTCGTGTTGATTTGCTGTCTTTACACGAGTCGGCTCGTCGTACCATCGTAGGGCAGAGAGACACCTCTCTTGGCAGTCCCCCTCCCCCCAAAAGAAAAAGAAACAAGCCAGGCAAGCAGCGCGAGGTTGCCTTCTTCGAGCTCCACATCGGGGCGTTTTCTTCCACCTTGCCGGGTACCTGGAAAGTGGAGGAACGTGCTCCGTACTCCTCAGACTTGTACGATGTACATGTACAGAGTGGGAATCTCAGTCTTTTCGTGTCTGCCTGTTGTCCCCTGCCCAGCTTCAACTGGTTCTTGTGTCACGCCCCGTCTCGCGGTGGAGCGCAAAGAAAAGAAATGAAATGGCCCCAGCACTGGGCTTGCACCGGCCTTTGCCAGACCAAGCCACCCGCGCGAATACTGAGTAGTGAGTGCTCGGCGTAGCCCAACCGGACTGGCCCCAATCATAAAATGAGGTTGTTTCCTCCCAGCTCCTTTTTGCTCCCACCCTGCCTTCCTCAGTCGCGCTTGTCACACAAAAATAGGGACCTTGTTGTTTGACGATCCCTTCCTTCCTCGGGTGGTGTCTGGCAACTTGTGGCAAGGGTCAAAAGGCTAAAGGAGAGTGGAGGCGGTGCTGGGACTCTCCTTTGTAGGCGAGTAGGCGAAGTACGGAAAGAAAGGTCTTGAACCAGTTTTGTCCGACGGCTCACCGCAGTGAGGCAGCTTGGGGAATAAACAGGGAACAGGATGCCAACGAAAGGAAGCAACCATACGCTGAGTACAAAGGTCGGGCACTCTGCCTCGTTGGCGTGGATGAACCACCCGCCCATCTTCACAACGGTCGTGGCATCGTGCTCCTTTTGGCTT
The DNA here is from genome assembly GCA_016097115.2 of Sporothrix protearum. NCBI lineage: Eukaryota > Fungi > Ascomycota > Sordariomycetes > Ophiostomatales > Ophiostomataceae > Sporothrix > Sporothrix protearum. Next base: position 328,332 of record JADMNH010000018.1, on the reverse strand, counting down.
GAAGCCTCTTGCTTCTTTGTTGTTTGTCCTGTTGTTATTTGTCCTGTTCCATCGTGTCGTCTTAGGCTAATCAACGGCATGCTTGGTGCTTGGGGACAAGGAAAAGGGCCGCCTCTCTCTGACTCAGTGCTCATATCCCTACGAAATACACACACGCCTCTTTTGGGGAAGGCCTCTCGTCTGTCGATGGCTTGGCCGCCCACCCCTGCTTTGTTCAGCCGCTGCGCGCTAGCGTTTTCGGTCGGCGGTTTCTCTTTTCTTCTCTGTGATGGTGACGAAAGGAGGAGAAGGACGGGTTGAAACCCGACCAAAGAAATTGCTGGCAGACAAGTCTGTTCAACGAGGCCCATCTTGGCAAGTGACGGTCTTTTTTTCACTGGTATGAAAGACGGCCTTGGCAAGCGACTATCTGTCGTCCGTCCGTTTGACTCTCTCACGTTCGTCTGTCGTCTCCCCCCCTTGTCATTTTCTCCTTTTTATCGATTTAAGCTTGAATGCCCCTGATACACTATCCCTTGGCATTTTTATTCAGTACGAAGCACCCCACACCGGGTGGGCCAATGCAAAAGCCAAACGTCCGACGGCTTTGCATTGATTGGATTGCTTTTGTTCCAGTTGGCGTTGTACTATGTACTCCGTGTAGAAGTCAAACTCACTTCGTGTTTCGTACCTGCACTGTCGCGACCAATTGACAGCAAAGACAAGAGCGCAGCAGTCAACAGCCCGTTCAGGTGAGGCTGATTTTTTCGACCGGGCTGGGCTCTTGTCGATCGGCGTTGGAAAGGAAAAAAAAAGGGGGGGACACGGGACGAAGGTCAAGGACAAAGCAATCCACGCTCGTTCGTGTCGTCGTCGACGACGACAACTGGCACACACAGCCGCAGTGAGAGGAACCGACCGACGCCAGCCACGACGCCAGCCACGACGCTAAAAAGACAACGGCAAATACGGAGTACCATGGAGAGAAGGAGTTGGTGCCCTGCGTACATCGTAGATGGCCCTGTTGGCGCTTTTATCACTCATCTTTCATCTTTTTATTCTCGTCCTGTCGTTACTTCTTCCTCCTTCCTCTCGTTTGTGGCGTTTCTGACCCTGGTGTGGCCCATATCTGTCTGGTCTTTTTTCTGGTGGTGGCATGGCTTCTTTTCTGTTTGCTTTCTTTTTTCGCCTTCATTTTGCTGTACTCCGTATTTTACTGGTATTCTCTCCCACCACTTTCTCCAGCTTGAGGTTGCCTCTTCCTGATTCCTTTGTTTGTCTCTCGAAGCGCTTCAAGCCTTCTCTGCGCATCTTTTTTGTTTCTCAACACAAGTCGCACTCTTTCCGTTGGTTGCTGTTGGCTGTCAGCTGTTGAACGTCATCCATTGGGCCATGCAAGTCAGAAATGCACTTTTCTGTGCTGCAGAGTGCACAGACGGCGAAAGGCAAGCTGCCAAGAGCAATGCAAAAGGCAGGATCGGAGATGGAAAGGAAGGCAACCTCGTGTTATTCAAAGCGTATATATATGTACTCAGTACGACGTACAATTATGGAAACGATGTTCTCTCGCCCGTGGCCGGTCATGCTACCAGGCGATTGCCCCGAGTTTCAGGTCCAAAAAGTGGCCACTTCATTTCGGTCGAATTGCCGTAAGCTTTTCAGAGTCTGAACGGTCGTTCACGAGGCCTGGGCGGGTTGATGCAGGGCTGTTTATTTGCTCTTTACTTCGTACTTGGGCCATGCATCTGGAGACAAGGAGAGAACTTTCAACCGTGACAATCATAGGATAGGGCAGCGCCTTGTCGCCAGTACGAAGTACTTCGTACTTGTAAAATGAGCTTCTGCACGCCGACAACGTGGTGGAGTTTTTCGGTGGACTCCAGTGGGCTCGTGTGGATTTTTTACCTTTTGTTTGGGTTTTTTTCTCCACCAAAAACAAGGTTGTTTTAAAAAGCAGTCAAAAGCCCGTTTCTCGATGCGGCATGCTGGGCGAGCTACGAGCTACGAGCTACGAAGTAGTGCCAATGGGTGTGAATAGGGGGTGGACAACAAGGAGAGGAACCAGCATAGCGTACATGAACATATTCAGTACATGGTACATCGTAGAAGCGATCATGTTGCTCCAGTCTCACCCCTCTGTATTCTCTTATCTTGGGGGAATTTTGCCCTTCATTGCATATGCGTACTCTTCTGGTCGCAGGAAAGACCGGTGGGCTTGGCTGTCTTGGCAAATGCACGTACGATGTATTCCTACGATGTACTGTATCGGTCTTTTTTCTTCTCGGTAAGCATTGAGCAACAACATTTTTGGACGCCTCTGAATGGTATGTACATGTACCAGCAAAAATGCCTCCGACACTCGACGTTGACTACAAAGTCTCGACGAAGTCTCGACTCGTTTCTCCCATGTCGCCACGATAGGTCAACGCGAACTCGTCGCCACGGCATGACAATCTGCCTGCCCTTGCAACGGGGTCGTGTTGACCACCAGCCGGCTCTCGCTTCGACTGTACACAGGCAACGGTGACTGCGCGCCCCGCTCCGAGCATCCAACACCCACGGTACGGCCTTCTTTTGGGCGAGGTCGAACGCGAGGTCGAATGCGAGGTCGAATGCGAGGTCGAATGCGAGGTCGAATGCGAGGTCGAGTGCGAGGTTCGAAGGCGCGTGGGTCCATCGCAGCCGGCCCCTGATTCGAAGCGGACACAGCTTTTCTTTAAACGACAACATCGACAACATCGGTGCGCCAGTGCGTGCACAAGTTGGCTGGTGTTGGCGACGGCGTGCCCCGGTGCCAGCCAGGCCCTTCACAACAGCATGGGCACGGACGACCCGCGGTGTGAGGGCCGCTGTGGCCAGCATATTTTGGCGGTTACGCTCGGTGTGGGACACCCATCGTGACACGAGAAAACGGACCCGTTGACGAGGTGTGCCGTGTTGGCTGTCACCTGCGCCTGGCCGGACATGCCAGACAACAGTGGGTGTCGGGTGGCCTGCCCGACAACGATGAAGGGCAGGCCTGCAGCGAAAGCCATGGTAAGGCGTGCAAACCGGTGCTGCAGCCGTGCGTGACCCCAACCATCCCGGGCCCGTGGCCGATCCACGTCGAGGCATTGCCCGCAGACACAGATGCTGTGTTTGTTGGTGTATCTCTGGTACACTCTCACTCTCTAGTAAACGGCCAAGAGCCAAGAGCTGCGAGCTGCCAACTGCCAGCTGTTCTCGGTGTGGAAGCGGCCGAAAGACACCGTCCCGTTGTTGGCCCCTGCTGGTCAAGGTTAAGTCCACAACAGATGACTCGTCGAGGAAGAGGAAGAGGAAGAGTAGTACCGCCACCTCGAGACGTCGTTCTCTCCCGCCGATCCGCACCACCAGCACCGGCCATCAGCTGGCTATCGCCTGGCAATGCCGGCATCGAAGGGCTTCAGCAGCGACCCCGGCGTCCGGCCGCCCGTACCGGAACTTGAAAACGAAGTACTATGGACGATGCCACTTGGCTGATCGTCGTCCTTCCGGTTGGTATCCTGATTGCCCGGTCTGTACAGCGCTTGACAATACAAAGCACGACGATGTCAAGCGACAACCCGTTTTTTTTTTCTTGCTTTTGTTTTGCCGTTATTTTGCATTTTTCTTTACAAATTATGCGGTCTATCCATGTGATAGGCAATGGCATTACCAGCGAGTGTTCGTATAGAAGAAGAGAAAATGATGAATGAAAAATGAAAAATGAACGCTTGACAAGGAATAACTTCTTCTTCAACATTATCATGTATCCTTTTTATTTTCTCGTATAGTATTACGACGATAATTACAAAAGTGCACCTTTTTCTTCAGTCATCCGTCAATTCGGCCTCAACTCTCTGCCCGCGCCCCGCTCTCTATGCTTGCTCCATCGGCTCCCATGCACTGTCCAGGTCAAAAATGGCCTTCCAAAAGGAACTGTCAAACTCTTCGAGTGGCACATTCATGCCGCCGGGCGAAATGATCAGCCGGTCACCCGGTGTCGGTGGGTTGTCCGTGTCGATGTCCATCAAATTTGTCTGTGGTAGCTGTAGCCTTTGCGGTTGTTGTGCAGGCGTTGTGCCGCTTGGGAACGGGTAGGGTGGCTGGGAGACGGTGGCCGACCAGGGCACTGTGTGGTACGGCGGTGCCGCGGTCTGTGTGTGTGTGTGCGTCTGCGGCAGCATTTGGCGCGGATGGGGCGGCATTTTGGTGGTGTACCATATCCGTATCCAGCGCATCTTGTCGCGGTGGGTGGCCAGGATGGTGCGGGTGTCAAAGGAGGCGTACCTTCGTTTGCGGGGAAATGGCGCTGTCGAGACGCTGGCTGGGGAAGAAGAAGAAGGAGGAGGAGGAGGAGAGGAGGCCGCTGCGGCCTCGAGCTCATCGGCGGCCTGGAACTGCTGTTCCAGCTTCAGGGCGAGCGCCACAAAGTCAAAGCTCCGCCGGGCCTCGCCAATGTGCCATTCCGGTGCGTCCAGTGACAGGAGGCGGGTCAAGGTGACGATGCCAAAAGCAAGGTGGACGGTGCCGGGCAATGGAAGGATGGCCAAGATGGCCGGAGGGACCGCCGTGTAGGCATCGAAAAAGTCACGCGTGGCCTGCAGACAGTTCCACAATGCTTCCGTCCGTGAGCCAGAATCGGCCAAGTCGATGGCGGAGGACGGCGCAGTTCGAAGTCGCAAATAGATGGCGGGCTCGTACAGGCGGACGAGGATGGCGTGGTAGTGTGTCCACAAGAAGTAGTTGCTGCGGACAGCGGGCGAGAGGCCGCCGCGTGTGGTGCTGTCAGTGGTGCTGTTAGTGGTGCTGCCGTCGGCGGGGCTCCCGGGGCTGCTTCCATGGACAAGAGCATCCAGCTCCTTTCTGATGGTGGCCATCGCCATGGACACGGGCGCAAACGCCGGGGCGGGCGGGGCATCCACTTCGGGGTTGGGCAGGACGGCATAGATGCGGGCGGCCACCCGCTGCATCTGGGCCAACGCCACGGCCAAGGCATCGCTTGCAAATTCGTTGGCCGCCGTCAGCCGGTGGCAGCACTGGTCCATGTAGGCCGTAAAGGGAAACGCAGGTGTGCGTCGAAAGAAGGAGCCCGAGAGGGCGCAGACATAATAGCAGCCCAGCATCGCGCGGAGGCCTGCCAGAGTGTGCGGTGGGCGGTCGTAGCCGAAGCCGCACAAGGCCGTGGCGGCGTCCGCAATAAAGGCGTTGGGCGTCGTACTCCTCTCGTGGTGCACAGGGCGGTGCAGTCCCAAATCGCTCACGAGGCCGGCCGCCAGCTGCAAGAGTGGTGTGACTTTTGGGTCAATGTAGAAGCCCAGATCCGACCAGGCGACGTACAGCAGAATGGCCTGGAGCAAGGGCACACTCTTCTCTTCGTTGGTGACCACGTGCAGGGCAATCTGTTGGCGGAACCAGCGTTTGCCGTCGCGCTGCATCTGGGGCGACTGGGGGAGGACGACTTGCAAAATGACTTTGAGGAGGAAGGGCTGGGTCTGGAAGAAGTCAAAAGCGGTCAAGTCGTTGGGGAGGGGAACAAACGGGAAATGCGGCGAGTACGTCTTGCGGTACTCGTCCAGAGCACGGTCGGCGTCGACCAAGGTGACTTGGAGGCCGGGCAAGACGTCAATGTGTGCCGGTGGGTGGTGGATGCGGAGAAGACTGTCAAAGGATGGGAGCTGGTTCTCGGGTGGAGGGTATGAGGGGGGAGGGTACGTGGGTGGAGGGTGTGGAGCCAGAGAAGGAAGAGGCTGCTGTTGCTGCGCGTGTGGTGGAGGAGAAAGAGGGAGATAGGGAGGAAGAGAGGATCCCGGTGATGGAGTAGCTGTGGTGGCGGGTGTTGCCGTACCGCTGCCTGCATGACGGTGTGGCAATTGGAGGTGTGCATGTGCTTGTGCGTGTGCTTGCGAGGCATGTGAATGCGACGACGAGTCTGGAGAGGGTGCAGCTGTCGCTGCGCCGCGTGTCGATGCAGATGCCGATGCTGACGTGTCGTGTGACTCGGGCGGCGTGTCGACGTAGGGGACCGTTGATGATGCTGCTGGCGCAGATGCTGCTGGCGATGCCGTTGGTGGTGCAGTCTTCTGCTGCAGTTGTTTGCTGGCCGTCAACAGCGACATGATGCCGTCCAGCTTCTGCTCGAGCTGGCCGACGCGGCTATACGGTGTCCGGCTCTACGGTCAGCGAGGTCAATGCCAATACACCAAGCCGAGCATGGGTCCGAGCATGGGGTAGGGTACGCACGTTGGATTGCCTCGCCTTGGCCCCCTCGGTTTGAGGGTCGGTAAATGGCACTCGACCTTTGTGCGGGTGCACCGCTCACATGGCCCGTTCCCCGGCTCCGACAGCCAGTTGCACTTGAGCTTGGAGCTGCTGCATCTTGCACATGCGCGAGGCCGGAACCGGGGTGCCTCTGTTGCGTGGGGGGATGGAGTCGCTGTTGTTGTTGCTATTGTTGTTGCTATTGTTGTTGCTGTTGTTGTCGTGTTTGCGGGCCGCGACGGTGAGCTGCCCGGCGTGTCGTCGTTATGGCAGTCCATTGTGCTTGTGTGCTTGCCTGTGCACTTGCTTGTGCACTGAACGACGTCGTGAAGTGCGTCGTGTGCTTGGGGGTCTATGAGAAGAGGATGAAGTCCTGGCAGGTGCGAGTGTTGGTGGTGAGAGTCGTGATTGCGTCGAATGGGGAATTGGTCATTGTATGGAGTACAGAGCACACGTCGTACGCAGTATTACTTCCGATTGGCAAGAGCGGCCCTGTTGCCAGCCACTGTCTGGGGTCGGGCCCGAAAGGAAAGCGCGAGCCCGTCGTTGGGTGGGGACTGGGATGCATGACAGCAGGCACAGGGCAGGCACAGGGCAGGCGCTAAGGAGGCCTGCACCGTCTTACACAAGCTTCTAGGGGCACTTGTCTCCACTCTTCTTCATAGCGTGCATTTGCTTATGTTTATGAAGTATGGACTTTTGACTTTATTTTTTGGTACAAGTCACACTTGGTGTATCCCCCTTTTGTTGCGCACCTTTTCTTACCCAGCGATAAGATAGTCTTTTGTATGATTCTACTAGTGTTTCTGCGACGTGGACAAAGCCCAACATGTTTCCAGCTCCTCAAGGAAGAGAAGGAAGAAGAGAAAGGAGAGAAGATACTCTTTCTCTCCTTCTCTCCTCCTGTGAACCCTTTGCTGAGCCCTCCACCTGTTACCCGTCTCGTATAGCTCGTAGACATTATGCCTTGAACTCGGCCATGGCCGACTGCAACACCTCGACAACAGCCGTATGCCCGTGTTTCTGCGCATAATTAAGAGCAGTCTGGCCCCTGGTGTCGCGCATCAACACATCGGCGTGGTGGCTGAGCAGGAAACGCACGGCGTCCAGGTTGCCCTCGTCGGCCGCCTTGTGTAGAAGCGGGCCACGGGGCATAAGAAAGAACATAGTCTGCGCACCGGGGTTGTTGGTATAGAGGCCTGCATTAATTGGCGCGCCGTGGTCAAAGAGCAGGGCGAGCACAGGCACAATGTCCGTGGTGCGGGCCAGGGCGTAGTGCAAGACCCCGCTCTGGTCGACACGGACAAGATCGCGGGCGTCCTCGAGCAGTGCCTGGATCGTGGCGGGCGAGCAGAGCTGTACCACGTTCGACACGGGCGTTGTGCCGTCGCAGGGCGCCGCAACGTTGAGGTCGGCGCCGCGCGCGAGCAGCCACGGTAGCAAGAGCCCGACAGTAACAAAGTGGGCCCAGACGGGAGGCCGTGTCGCCGTCTCGGGCTGGTTGATGTCGTAGTAGCCGTGCTGGAGGAACATGGCCAGGCAGCGCAGCGCGTGCACCTCGAGCGCCTCCCGAATGTACACGTCGTGGAGGACCATGCCGCGCCCCAAGAGACCTTGTGCAAACGCGGCATTGTCCAGTTCAGTGCAGGATGGGCGGCACCAAATGGAACACCCGCAACATGTTGTTGCCCGCCCCTAGGCTGGCCCCTGGGCTGCTGGTCTTGTACCGCGTAGCGCGAGCGTCCATGGCAGCGACCGTTCGTACTGAGAGGGGATTGTTGGAAACTATCCGTGGATTTGGACTCGTGCTATTGCGGACCTCGTAGCGGGATACCAGCGCGTCGACAGCGGCGAAATTGTCGGCTGCCAGAGCCAGTTCGCTCCACGTTCTTGTAGTCGTCAACGGATCGCGGCCGTGCCGGACGCGGCCCGCTACAAGGAAATACGGTCCCTGCAGACAGTGGATGCGCGCTCATTTTGAGCGTACAATGAAACCGGTGATTGCGCGATGGCAAGGGTGTGGGAAAAGGGAAAAGGCAGAAATGCAAATGCGGCAGGGTGGAGACAAAAAAAAAGATGACTAATACAATATGTCCAGGGACATCGAGAGACTGCTGCCACGACGTTTCACTTGGCACTGAAAACAACGCCATTGTTGGTGGTGTTCTGTGACGGTGTGAAAAGGCGCCGACCCTTGGGAACGGCTGGGCGAGATTCCATGACACCAGACACTGTCATTTGACGATAGAACACACGACTGGAAAATGGCTCAATATGATGGCCAAGCTATGAGCGAGTGCAAGAGAGGCAGGACGACGTATTGCACGTAACAGAAAATCCGAATGGTGCAGCAGTGCCAAGTCACGGAAGCCGCAAGAAAGGTTTACAGTCATGGAACTGCTAGGTTGAAGACAACGGCGCGTCAAATTTGTGTTGGTTTTTTATTTTATTATTTTCCTTTTTTTTCTTTTTTTTTTCCTTTCTTGATATCGTTAGGAAAATTTTCGGATCTGTTTTGTTTTGCTTCCCGATTATCTGATTTCCTGATTTCCCTTTTCTCTGTGTATTGACGACCGATACTATCTCTCACACACAGCACTCTTGGCTCATTTAAAAACCGTTTTCATTACTATTGTAAGACTTCGTCAGTCACAGGCTCACTCCACAGTTGAGGTGACTGGCCAGGCTGGACACTCGTCGGGAGAATATTGTCCTCGATGCAAAGCTCGTGCGTTCCAAGTTCCAGTGATATGGTCAGACACAAACCAGAACAGGAACACCAAACTACTGCGCTACCACAGCAAAGTATACATCTCTAAACAACACAGCGGATGGGTCAAAAGTACGGCGCATCACTTGGTGGCTAAGTCCCAATACTTGCCCCATTGGCACTCGTGGCTGTGGTCGTCCAAGCGCGCCATGCGGCGTGATGGAACCTGATATCTAGATTGGGGACGACGGGGAACGACTTCTGTCCCTTTCCCGGACAAAGGACGTTGCAACGGGTACAGAAAATAAGCTTTCTCGAAAAGTTTGCCCGAAAGTGAAGCACGTAGGACATATAATCAGCACACTCTCTAGACGTGTCGTGCAATATGGAACAAAGCCAGGAAGTCGGGCAATCGGCAGTCCCGAGTGGCCGACCCCGATGTAAGTCCTTCTTGTAAGTCCTTTGGCAGAGAGCGCAGCCAATCGGGCGATTCTGTCGGGAGCCCCCTGATAGTTCGGGGTGGAGCCGCCCTTGTGTGTTAGTGCCATTGACTACGCCCTACCCACTGCAAATAAGGTTGTGCGCGCAAAACATCGGCTAGTCCTTCGGGCCCGGCTAGGCGGTCGATCAAGAGGAAGACGGGAGGAAAAAGAAAACTGGCTTGGAAAAACAGAAAAACACGAAAACCAGGGATCGGATGTGCTTGCCTGTAGCGTGTAGAGTTCAAAGGGACAGCCTAGGGTAGACTTCTCTTCTCTGCGGGAGTCCGTCCAGGGTCGGGCGTGCCGTACAGGACGACAATGAGGAAAACTCGATTGTTATATGAGCTGGCGCCGGCCCTTGTGCATTCGTTCTGTTTTGTTTTTCGTTTTTCTCCACCACCGCCAGCATCGACATTGCCAACTACAAGCAGTGTCTCCGTCGATCATTAACACTGCCAAAACATCAAACATCACCACAGTATGACAACGCATCCGCCATGTTCTCGAAAAAAGGCCGCCAGCCACTGCCCAGCGCCGACGGCACGGCGCCACCGCAGCCAGCCACCACGACTGCCCAGTTGGATACGCCGGAGACAATACCGGCCGCCGAGTCCTTACAGTCCCTCCAGCGAACACAGACGGCCGCCACCGAGAATGACCACCCCCGCGGCCTCAAGTTGCTGTCCGTCATGGTCGCCGTCTTTCTGGCCATATTCTGTGTCGCCATTGACCGGACCATTATTGCCACGGCCATCCCCAAGATCACGGTTGAGTTTGACTCCCTGCAGGACATTGGTTGGTACGGTTCGTCGTACCTGTTGACGGCCGCCTCATTCCAGCTCTCGTTTGGCCGCATGTACGCCGAGTTTAGCATCAAGTGGGTGTTTTTGGCTGCTATTCTTCTTTTCGAAGTGGGCTCCATCCTCTGTGCTGCGGCACCCAACTCGCCGGCCCTAATTGTCGGTCGTGCGATTGCTGGCCTGGGCTCGGCGGGCATTGCCTCGGGCGGTCTGACCATCATTGGCCGTGTCCTGCCCTTGCACCGCCGGCCCATGTTTACGGGTGCCATGGGTGCGGCCATGGGCATTTCGCAGGTAATTGGCCCGACCATTGGCGGTGCGCTGGCGGACCATGCCTCGTGGCGCTGGTGTTTCTGGATCAATCTGCCCATTGCGGGTGTGGCCATCCCCGTCGTCGTCTTCTTTTTGAATGTGCCCAAACTGCCGCCACCGCCACCACCAGCTCCGACACCCGCTGGCGCTCCTGCCCCGGTGCCCCTGAGCCAGATGACTGTCCCGCAGGTGCTGCGCCGGTTCGATCTGGTCGGCACCGTATTCATTGTCCCCAGCATCGTCTCGCTCCTTCTCGCTCTCGAGTGGGCCGGCACCACCTACGCCTGGAACAGTTGGCGCATTGTTCTGTTGCTGGCTGTCTTTTCCGTCTGTTTTGTCGGCTGGGCCACTGTGCAGTTCCTTGCGGGCGATGCCGCCACGCTCCCCATCCGCCTCGTCAGGCAGCGTTCGCTGGCCGCCGCCATGGTCTACATGTTTTGTACCATGGGCTTCCTGTACCCCCTGACCTACTACATCCCCGTCTATTTCCAGGCCGTCAAGAACGTCTCGGCCCAGCAGTCTGGTGTCAACATTCTGGCCATGACCGTGCCCACGGCCCTCTGTGCTGTCGCCGCCGGCTTCCTGACCTCGGCCATGGGCTACTACAACCCCTTGATGCTGGCCAATACCGTCTTGGCGTCGCTGTCGTGTGGTCTCATCACGCGGTTTACGGTGGACACCAGCACGGGCTATTGGATTGGGTCGCTCATCGTCTTTGGTGTGGGTCTGGGCTTGGGTGGCCAGCAGTCCCTCATGGTCCCCCAGACGGTCTTGCAGGGCAGAGACATTGCCCTCGGCACGTCGGCCATGATTTTCTGGCAGACAATCGCCGGCGCCGTCTTTTTGTCCGTGGCCGAGAACTTGTTCGCCGCCCACCTCGTGGACGAGATCCAAAAACGGGCACCTGGCGTGGACGCCCACTTTGTCGTCGCCGCGGGCGCGTCCGACGTGCAGGCGACGATGAGCAAGGTGTACTCTCCGGCCCAGGTCACGGAAATCGTGGCGTCCTATGCTGCTGCCCTGCAAAAAGTGTTTTTGATGTCGTTGATCCTGGCCGGTTTGACTGTCTTGGGCTCGGCCTCGCTGGAGTGGAAGAATGTCAACAAAGGGAAGAATACAGCAGCGGCGGCGGCCAAGGCGGCGGCCAAGGCGGTGGTAGAGGCACAGGCAAAGGGGGAGGCACCGGCCACAAATGCAGAGGCCAGGGATGTCGAGGTTGCTGGCCCCACTGACACCAAAGAGACGACGACCATGGACGACGGTGAAGAGACGGAACTCAATGACCTGCACTCACACTCGCACACCACTTTTCGTGAGGAGGAGGCAGCCATCACGCTAGAAGCCAATGCTGGCGCTGCTATGCCCACGGATCGGAAGGAGTAGGGGAGGGAGGAAGGTGAGAGGGGAGTATTTCTCACTGTTCATTTCTTTTTTTATTTTCTTTTGTTCTTATACTCATGCTTTCTTGCGTATTTTGTCTCCGTTGCTATTTTCCGGGCTCATTCTTTCGACTGTCAATCGACTACAAGGACTTTCAATCCTGCCACTTCTCTTCATCGATGCTCTGTCATATGCCGCCACAAATGCACCGCCAAATTTCCGGAATGGCTGGCAAAGGTGAATGGTCTAGACACGGTGCAAAGTCATGGCATGACATTTCCCGGAATGGCCATAAACTACCTCACCCGACTTGCTGCTGACTTGAAAGGACACCCAAGTAACACACGGCACCCTCTCATTATGATTTCAGCCCGGGAACGAGTACGGCTCCTACGGCAAAGACCACGTTTACACATCTGCCCTGCGTGATGCCATTGCCGGCTGTGACGCTGATACCATACGCTTCACTGTTCGACACACCCTGCCACACGACCACTGCATCATCGCCTACTACAATGGGAGGGCAGTTCAGAGGGGGAAACGAATGACGAAGAGAATAAAGCGGGACAAATAGGCGAATACAAGACGAGCATGGCTGAAGCCGTTAACCCTAGCACAACTCCTGTTTTACGGCGTATTTCAAAACTGTAGCAGTGAGAATGTCGTGCATGCAACTGCCGTTCGGTGTCGACGAACAACGTCCACGGTTGTGTATTGTGTACTCCATCCCTTCGTACCAAGCCACGTTATTTACATATATGCACGCAAAACGATCTCAACAGCAACGCAACCCCCGGGCTGCCTTACTCATTCAGCGGGCTCTTGGTCGGGTCCCAGCTCACAGGCTTGTACTCGGTCGTCTCCAGCGCCGCCACCTCGTCGGCCGTCAGCTCAAAGCCGTAGACGTCCGCGTTGGCCGTGATGCGCGAGGGGGTCACACTCTTGGGCAGCGGGATGTGGCCCTTTTGCAGGCTCCATCGCACGAGCACCTGGGCCTCGGTGACGCCGTACTTCTCGGCCAATGCCTTGAGGTCGTCTCGCCCCACCGCTCACCGCGCACCAGCGGGCAGTACGCCTCAACGGCCACATTGTGCTTCGCGCTCCACTCGACAATGTCCGAGCGGGCCAGCCACGGGTGGATCTCCCACTGGCCGACACTGAGGACGCCGCCCTTGCCTGCGCCGCCGCGCTCGGCCTCGAGCTCCTTGATGTGCTGGAGAAGCTCGTCGAGATGGTGCACACCATAGTTGCTCACACCGATCGAACGCACTTTGCCGGCCTCGACCGCCTCGACGAGCGCCTTCCATGCGCCCTTGCGCGCCTCGGAGCCGCCAAAGGGAGCGTGCAGCAAAAAGAGATCAATGTAGTCCAGGCCGCTGAGCTGCAACGACTCCTCGACCTGCTTCTTGGCGCCCTCGTACGAAATGTTCTTGGGCGGCACTTTGGACGTAAAGAAGATGTCGCTGCGCGGGATGCCGCTCTTGCGGATGGCGCGACCGGCGCCCTCCTCGTTGCCGTAGGCGGCGGCCGAGTCGATGTGGCGGTAGCCGGCAGCAAACGCCTTGAGGACAATTTCTTCGGTTTCAGCAGGGGGGCTGCATCGGCGAGCGTGCCAGTTAGTAATGTGAGAAAGCAAAAATCATCGACCGAAGCGAGGAGACAAGAAAAATTGAGCGAAGCGAGGACGCAATCTACAATAGGGGGGATTTACGTTTGGTAGACCTGCAGGTTGTCAGCACTTTGAATCGGCACCGCAGTAAGATGTTAGCCGGACTTTGGGAGGTGAGATCTGGATGAGAATTGGGTAGGATTCGGTAGAACGTGAAGCGGACCGGGGCCGGGATTTGGAGCCTCAAATGCAAATATGACATGCGATCCGCAGCGACGATCACCGGGTAGAATTTGGACTCGGCTACGATTGTGTAGTGATTGTTTGTATTAACTCACACCAAAGCCCAGCAGGGGCAGCTCGAAGCCGCTATTGAGCTTGAACGTCGAGCGGAGAGAGAGAGGGGCCATTGTGCGTGGTGGGGGTGGTGTCTGTTGTTGTGGTCTTGATTGGTACCGTGGATCGGTCTGTGGTCGGTAAAAAAGCAATATTGAAGATTGCAGTGATATGGAGGAGAGAAGAAAGATTGAGTTGAGAAGTTCGCCAGCTGGTCGATGGAGACGAGGCGTGCCTGCCGTTTTATATTTCGATCGAGAGCCCTCGCGTAGCTCTCCACGGAAGGCACGACTTGCCCGACCCGCCATGAATGCCCCGCCTTCATTCATTATGGGGCAGGACCCAGAGTACAAGGGTGGTCCGGGGCTGCCAAACGGGAAGGCGCGACGGAGCTTGTCGTTGCCCGCTTCTGCTTGGTCAACGGCGCCTTGCTGTACCCGCTCTACAGTCTTTTCGTGACAAATACTAAGTAGAAAGCCCTTTCCCATGCCCCATTCCCGCTAGAATGAGGCCACCCAGTTTATGCATCGTTGGTCTCGTACCCTTCGCTGTTGCCTCACAAATGGCAGCCTCACCACGACGTCGTGACGTGATCGGAGCCGGACGTACGGTAGAACAAAACGTGCATAATGTGGCATATTTGGTAATGAAAAGTATGATCTGAACCCACTCTATCCTTTTGCGTCTTTTATGTCGAATCCTTCCCCTTCACCCCTCTAACATGCTATCGTGGCAGTGGGTGGCTGGACAAGGAAGCCTATCTCCGGAAGCCGCACAGCCGCACCACGGCGTTTAGGCCACGTCCGAGAGCGACTGTACTCGTACCGGCGTACACAGCAAACTACTGTACGCAGCGAACGACCGGCCCTGGTATCCCTGCTTCCTGAATTATTAATGGCAGTCGCAGGGCGTGCTTACACAAATTGTCGGAGTCCCAGTCGGGATCCCATCGGGGGTGGTCGGTGCAGGCCTTCTCAGCTTGTCTACGACAAGCATTGTCGCCCACGGCTTTTCCGACCGTCTTGTGTTTTCAACTGCTTTTATTGTTGTCGTCCGAAAATTACTCGTCGTTATCCAACGTCATGCTCTCTAAAACTTTCCCGACTCAAAGTCCAGCACGGTAATCTTTTCCACCATGGCGCCTAGGGTCTTGACAAACGCCGCGTGCGCCGGGTCCTCCCTGACGTAGTACTCCCGGTCCTCGACCGCCGCGAAGGTCACGACGAAGCCGTGGGTGTTGCCGTTGGCAAAGGGCTCCGTCGAGTTGTCCTTGCCGCCCTGGACGGACAGCAGGTACGGCTTCTGGGTGGTCGGGTGGACACAGGCCGTGCCCAGGTTGAGGAACCGAGCGCAAGCCTGTCTGTCAGCCAAGAACACTGCTCTTGACAGGAGCCTGGGGAAGGAGACTCACCGCATGAATATCCTCAGCCAACGCCGAGGCCTTGAGCTGGAAGAGGACGATATGGGTGACGGTCATTGCGATTGTATGACGGGGTATTCGAAGTAAGGTCGGAGATGCAGAGATTTAAATAACCACCGAGTCGATGCAACAAAACAGCTCTCGACTAGAGAATCGATGCGAGGCTGGTCATTATATATCTCCTTTTTGAGTCTCCATCAAATCGTCCACCGAGTTGTCGGGTCAGGGTCAAGCTTCGGCCGACCGTCTGCCGAAACCACAAACTCCGTTCCACCAACAAGGACGCCCCGCGCAGTGTCCGGCGCCAAACGCTGTGCTCTCTATGCACAGCCGAGATCAATGATTACATACTCATGAACAAAATCTCACGGCCAGTCTAGCCTGCAGGCTGTAGGGCCGGCCTGGTCTGGATCTGGCCGGAGGCTCATCAGCAGTCACCAGCAGGGCGATCATTCGGCGAACTTGTACACCGTCCGTGGTGGGGACATCCCCCGGACGGCCAAAATTGGAGCTGTAGCATAAGTAGGCGGGGTGGACATCGCCTTGCGATGCAGTGAATTGGATATGAACGACGTTGAAAATCTGCAGTTATATGCAGTAGTACATTTGTGAAACGTGGACGTAGAGATGCATTACAACGCTTGCACGAAGGCTTGTGAACAGGGCAGTCGCTAGCCGACATGCCGGCATGGGAGATCAATGCTCCTCTCACAACTGCCACTCTGAGTTGAAATTTTATGCCGTACTTGACCGAGTGCCGGCTTGAATAGCTGCTTGAAATAGCTGCGTGTCTTGCTAACATTTCAGTGCAAACCACTTTGAGGTTCTCGTATCCCACAGTGCATTATTGACTTTGTCACTTTCACCGTCCGGTCTTTTTGGTAGGTACTGAATTCAATCGAGTCACGAGTCGTCCTCCTTGTAAATGAATGCGAACTCTTAAAGGCCTTGGTCTTTAAATCGTTCGGTAGGTGGGCATGTGCCGCCAACGTTCAGAGCAAGTAATCAGTCTCGATACATGAAAATTCTTGCATGAGATCATGCCGAGAAATTTAGTCAGATTCGGGAAGTGACGTTTGTGATTCTCAACAGTTTGGCAATATCTTCTGGACTCCTACTCCCTTGCCATTCCTCAAAATAAATACATCAATACTCTATGCCGGCCTACTGCGTCCATCATGGAAGCTATCTGGTATAGGTACGTGTAGACCCAAGGAGATGGCCGTGAAGCGAACGGCCTGGAAACAGAGCCTCGAGCTCCCTGTGACGTCATCTCGACCGCTACAAACAGACATTGACGTTCTACGCTTTCACAGAACAACAACATCGTCGGCCCAAAGGCACGTCGGTAGCTGCGTGAAACAAAACAGTTATCATCGTCAAATCGAATAACCTTTTACTCTGTACTTGTCCAGTCCTTGCCAAAACCAGACACAGAGCCAATGGCTCGAGAATATGTCTCACAAGGATGCCATCGTTCGATGCTTTCTTTGTTCTCGTTTATTGTGCTTGCCCAATAAATCCGACTTATTGGAACTAACGATTTTCTGTGGCGTTCGATACAGAGCTGTAGGTGTCAGAATACAGGCCCTTCCAGGCCTGCCGGTAGTAGACAGGGCTCTGTAGGGCTTCTTGCTTGCTCGGAACCGGCGGGCACACAGGCCGCCCAGCTGGGAGCTCATCATAGCAATGACATAGCTCTTTTGAGCTCGCCGGACATTCTGCTCCCCTCAAACAGAAAAAAAACCCAGATGACGTTCTGCACCTTCTTTCTGACTTTCTGCCGTCTTCCGACAGGCTGATCTTGCGCCTAGCAGGCGAAAACTGGTCGTCGCCTGCAATGCTTCGACTTGAATTGCCTTATGCGACTTTTTGAACCATTCTAAACGTTTCAATCGCTCCAACCGTCGTTCCTTGACGGACGTGACGGACGTGGATTAGGTCCTTCTACCGTCAGGGCCTGAGCCAATGCCAGCCAGTGCCAGCCAGTGCCAGCCAATGCCGGCCCTGGCGCAAAGTAAGCAGCCATAGCACCAGAGCACCAAAGCGCCAGGGCACCAGAGCTAATGCCCAATGCGGCAGCGGCGACGGTAACGTCGGATCGTTAGCGCAGAACGCACCTGCCCTGAACGTTTCGTGGGTCGCATTTTGCCTTTTGCGCCTGCCGTTCGCGATGGATCTCGTCTGTTTTTGCCTCCTCACTTTGGGAAGGAGCTCGTCTCGACCGCCTCGGCGCCCCATCGACCGCACTCCGTACTGCGTACTTCGTAGAATCGTATCGTACCTTCTCCTGCCATGGTCCCTTCTGTTCCTGGTTTTTGGAGTGTCACATCGAAATCGTTGTGTGGATCGCGCTTCCTTCTTTCGTCGCATCTCCTGTCATCCTATCTTGTCTCCTTCCCTTACATCATTCCTCGTTTTCTCACATTCCTTTTTCCGCTCCTCCCTTTTCTCCACACTCTTCCCCTCTTCCCTTTCCTCTCGCACTTACGAAACCCAGAGAGCGTGGCGCATCGCATCGTCAGCCAACACCGTCACCGCTCATTGTGCGACAGCTCGGACGTCTCTTCAACAATTATATCCCGCGCGCTCAACCAACCCACCTCCCGCCTCATGCACATGCAGCCCGACTGCACCACTGCATGCAACCCGCTTCCTCCAACGCCGTACCCCTCGAGTTTCAAGCTCACTGAAGCTTCCTCTCAACTGCTTTCACCTCCTTCCCAGCTCTCCGGCCACTCACGTTCGACCTTTTTTTGCTCGCTTTTCCGCACCTCCGCCGTCATTTTCAGAAGCTCGACAACACCGACGGAGAACGAGGCTTACGACCACCGACACTTCGACACTTCTCCTGCTCTTTCTCTCGCGCTCCAATCAGCAACGCCGTTTGTCGCCGCCGCCTCTCGTCCGTCTTACCTTTCTCTCACAAGAAACGCGAGACAGCTCCTGACCAGCAGCCTTGCGTCTCACACGGCGCAACGCTGACCTTTCCTCACAGCATTCTGACGGCACTCTAACGGCACTCTAACGGCACTCTCACACATACTCCCACACACAACAGCTCTTACCTCGGCCTGCCCTACAGACATAAAGCTGTCGCACTGTTATCCACTCCCTCGGCTCTGTTGCGTCTACCGCCCTTGCACGAGGCTTTCCCTTTGTTGCTATCTTTTCTCGCCCTCTCACTGGTTATTTTGCACACCCGAATCCTTTGACGTTTGTCTTTCGCCCTTCAGCTCGAGACGGTCATTTTCACGAGATAGGAGGCTCTGCTGTTGGCCTTTCTACCTGTCAACCTGTCAACCTGTCGCGTCAACCGGTCGACCCGCACCTCCGTACCTCGCTCTCTCGCCTAGATTGTGCGCCGCGTGCCTTTCGCGTATCGGGTCGTCATCCCACGTGCCATCGCCCGTGCATCCTCACCTCTGAGCCCCCGCGTCGACAGTCATCTCCATAGTACACAAGGCCCAATGTCGCCAGCCTGAACCGACGACACCACAACCTCTTTCCTGCGGCGGATCAGCCGGATTGCGTCCACGAGGACGTCTCACGCATGAATTGATACATACCGACACATATATAGCCGTAAATTCTACCACACCACCACCCACCTCACAAAATGGCCGCCCTCCTCGGAGCCATAAAGGGCGGCCAGGACCGCCCCCAGGCTGACCAAACCCGGGATGACGCTCCTTTCCGAAACGGCAAAGACGCCCTGAACGGCAGCAACAGCTTGAACGGAAACAGCAGTAACGGCGGTGGTAATAACAACAGCAACAGCATGGCCGCGCCTCCCGCAGCCTCGTCCGGTACAGCCAACAGCCTTCCTAAGACGCCGACGTCATCCGATGGTCAAGGTAAGCTTTTTTTTTTAATTTCCATGCGCCTGGCAAGCTTTTTATGTCTCCTCGGGTTGTGTTTCGTATTTCACTCTTCTTTTTCTATTTTCTTTTCGGCACCCATGAGCTTTAGCTTGCGTTCTATTTTTGTCTATCATCTCATCAGGCAACCTCAATGTCCCTTTTATGCATAAAAATCCACAGCCGCGATCTTGGCTGCCGATTTATTTACCTTCGCGTCCCACCCTTTTCAGCGTCGCACCATCTTTTCCTTTCCTCTTTTGTTTTTTATTGTATTTTTCATTCTTACTTTTATTCTTATTTCCCCTGATCTAGCCCCGATTCTCGCTTGTTGTACCTACCTGTTCCGGCCCTATTTTGACTCCGGTTGGCAGCTGTCCACGTTCTTGTGTGTTGGCACGTTTCTGCCCCTCCTCCCCTACACCCCCATCGACCCGTCTTACTTTCTCCAGCTCTCGCGATCCTCGCAACACCTCGTACAGCACTAACTTGTTTCCGCATCCCTCAAATTTCTATTTTCATATCCATTACCTTGCCTCGCCTCGTTCTCGTTTTCGCTCACTCCATTACACACCCCAATTGGGAAGTCCCAATTTACTCAGTGCTCCTTTCATATGTTCGCGTCAATGATGCTTCCGCGTACCGCACAAGATGTGCACTTTGAAGACCCAATGTTTGGAAGTCCAACAGAGCCGCCTGTACGAGACTATTCCAACATGTCTGTGCATTGACAAAAAAGCTACATACAAGCTGCGACTTGAGTGGGGTCGTTGTGCGCGCTCACCTTTTATCGGGCGTTTTTTCGCTTTCTCTCGCTTTTCTCGCTCTCCCCCGCCTTTGATTCTGACCTCTCGGGCCTTGGCTTTTGGATCTTGTCTTGGGCCTGTGATGCGCTCTTTTCTTTTGTGCGCCGAGCAAAGAGCTGTGGGAAGCACAGGCTTTTTTTTTTGTCCATTGCTCAAGGAGCGGGGAATTGAAAAGGAAACCAACCCACATGGGCTTTATACGAGACACGAGAAAGAACGCTGCTGCCTGAGATCTTCTTATCTCTGGGCCGTCACTAACACATCAAGCAGCACAGCCTTCCACGCCCTCGTCCACCGCGGCAGTCTCCGCGTCAACAGCAGGGCACCTACAAGTCGCAAGACGCCAAGGCTCTCGCGTGGACCGTCTACTCTGACATCAGCTCTAGGCGATTCAGACCAGGTCTCAACCTCGTCTCCTCGGCTGCAGCAGCAGCAACGGCAGCAACAATCACAGTCACCACAAGCATCACAGCAGCCAACATCAGCAACTTCCGTCCAGTCCAGCAGCGCCTCTGCAAATACGTCGTCCATCGACCCGCTCTCCCAGGTTAGCCCTTCTCCCTAAAGGAATTTCGGGGTTCGGCAAGGCTCGCATTGAGCTCTGCCTAATCCACTCTAAGTCCCTTGAAAGATGTCGCGAACTTTGTTTCCCTCGTGGCATTTCTGCTGCATCGCGGTCCATCTATTTATTTTGGTTCACATCTCCTGTGGACGTTATTGAATGAGAGCCTGGCTAATACGCGGGATCCCGCACCTTTTTTACGAAACAGCACATTTTTCTCCGCACAAACACAGACCCACTACGACATTCCAAACTCCGGTCCTACACCGGGGGCCAGACAGTCCAGGTCTAGAAGCATCGTCTCCCACTGCCGATATATCGCAGCGCTTTTCCTTCCCGAGCGCCGATGTTGGGAAAGAGAAGAAGTGAGTCCACCTTCCAAGTTCCCCTACACTTTCGTCCACACCACATACTAAACCCCAACAGAAAAGGATTCCTCGGCCGACTGAGCATGCGCGCAGGCAGGAAGAAGGAGGATGCCAGCGACGTTGCCTCCGAAGCGGGCGAGCTGCGCGACGACGGCTCCAATGCCCACGTCTTCTTGTCCATTGTCGACTCGGCCGGCTTCATCCCCCACCACAAGGAGCCGCCGCGCTACATCCGCGTCAAGCTGCACAACAAGAAGGTCAAGGAGTTTGACCGCATGTTTTTGGCACAGGAACTCATCGGCACACGACCCTTGGAAACCCACACCGACAGCCGTGCAACCGTCGCAACGGCGGGCCAGGGCCGCAAAAAGACGGCGACCGGCGGCGCTGTCTGGGCCACGGAGTTTAGCAAGGACGGCAAATACTTGGCCGCCGGTGGTCGTGATCATATCGTCCGTATCTGGCAAGTCATCTCGACAGCGGAAGACCGCCGGGCCCAGGAAGAACAAGAGGCCCAGGACGACAGCCCCAACGAGCGACTTAGTGCGCCTGTGTTTCTTGAGAAGCCTGTGCAAGAGTTCAAGGGCCACACTGGCGAAATTCTGGACTTGAGCTGGAGCAAGAACAATTTCTTGCTGTCCACATCCATGGACAAGACGGTCCGTCTTTGGCACACCAGCCGTGAAGAGTGTCTGTGCACCTTCAAACACAAGGAGCTCGTCAGCAAGGTGGCCTTTCACCCAAAAGACGACCGGTTCTTCTTGGCTGGCAGTCTCGATGCCACTCTGCGCCTCTGGAGCATCCCCGACAAGAGCGTTGCCTTTTCCGCGCAGCTCTCCGATATGATCACCGCCGTCGCCTTTTCGCCCGACGGCAAGATGGCCATCGCCGGTCTGCTCAGTGGCTTCTGTTATCTTCTCGAGACGGAAGGCCTGAAACCGCTCACACAAATCCACGTCCGCTCGTCTCGCGGCCGCAATGCCAAGGGAAGCAAGATCACCGGTATCACTCCCATGGTTCGACCCAACGCCAGGACCAGGCGATGCCGTCATTCTTGTCACGTCGACCGATGCTCGCGTCCGCCTGTACAACCTGCGCGACAAGACGATGGAGTGCAAGTTTAAGGGCCATGAACACGCCAGTGGGCAGCTTTCGGCCAACTTTAGTGACGACGGCAAGTACGTCATTTGTGGCAGTGAGGCCAAAAACGTCTTCATTTGGAGTGCCACGCCCAGCGACTCCATCACCAAGGACCGCTACCCTTGCGAGACCTTTGATGCCCACGGTGATATGGTCACCACGGCCCTCTTTGCGCCTGTCCAGACTCGCCAGCTCCTGGGCGCTTCGGGCGACCCCATTTACGACCTGTGCAACCCGCCGCCCATTCAGCTTATGTCGCTCGAAGAGAAATTGGCTTCGCAGTCGGGCTTGTCCAACAATACGCTCAACCATGAAGACGACGCGGATGCACCGACATCTCCACCGCACCCGCCGCCACGGGCCCGTCCAGAAGAGTCGCCCGCCTACATTGCCCGCTCCACCCACTACGACGGCAACATTATCGTCACCAGCGACGACACAGGCGTCATCAAGGTGTTCCGGCAGGACTGTGCCGCCAAGAAGCGCAAACACGAGAGTTGGGAGACGGGCTCCAATTTCGGCCAGAAACTTGGTGCCAGCTCGCGCATCGTGGGCCGCAGCGGGAGCATCATTACCCGCACAAGTGCCAGCAGTGCCGCCCACTCGCGACGTGGGTCCCTGTCAATGCCGTCCCATCTGACAGGCTCGGGCAGCTCACCACAGATCGGCGGCAACCCGGACAGCATCAACCGCTGGCGGCATGGCGTCGAGGGCGGCAGCAGCCGACCCAACTCGCTGATTGGCACCACTTCTTTGCGCAGCGAACGGTCCATCTCGCCCAACAAGTCGTCCCGGGCACCGGTAGGTGGTGGCATTGCCACGGGCGGCGGCCTGGCCAGTGGTGCCCGCAAGCAACCCTATGCGGCCACGACGAGTTCACCATTGTCGCCGCACTTTGCTCCGAATCAAGTCGGCCGCTCGGGACGGCGGCATCGGCAACAATGAGTCCCACGTCTGCAGCATTTGCGCCCTCGGCACGGCAGCCTGGGAAGTCGATCCTCAACCCATCATCGGGCGAACACGCAACGATGTCTGCCGCACCGAGTTCACCAGCACCGGCGCCGACGAAGATTCGGATCGAAGAGCCCAAGGGCGTGCACGAACGTGAGCACGACCTTGATCGCGACGACCACGGCCACGATGACGGCCACGACCATGACCTCGACTTCGACCCCGACACGGAGTCTGAGGCCGATCAAGAGACCGAGTCCGAACTCAAGCCCGTCGAATCTTTACCGCCCACCATGGCCTACCGGTCGGACCAGCTGCGGCTGGATCCGGCGGGGGCCAGTTTCGGATTCTGGAATTTGCACCGGTGGAAAGGCATTGCCGGTCTGCGAACGCCGTTTACCGGCAGCTCGAGCTCGGCCAACAGCAACAACAACAACAGCAGCAGCAACAATACCAACAACAACAAGGAACCGACCAGCGCTGTCCACCCAGCGCACAGTGGCAAGGGCAGTGGGAATGGCGGCGGCAGTGACAGCAAGCCAGCGCACAGTCGACGTCGCTCGCCTCGGTGTCAATCTCCTGCCCAAGTCGCCGCTCTCCAAGTCGGAGACGCAGGCCAGCAATGAAGGCGAGCTGTCGTCGCCCGTGCGCCCTGGCCAGGCGCGCCAAAAGTCGAGCGGTGCCCGCTCCTCGCTGCTCTCGCCCGCCATTACGATTGCCACCGAGGACGGCGACGTCCACGACTACATGGACCCCCGCTTGCATCTGCGCAGGGGCGACAGTAGTCATTTGATGACCCCCGGCAGTCCGTATGCGCGCTCCGGATCCATTGTGAGCCGTTTGAGTTCCGAAATGACGAGCACCGACGGCGAGGGCGATCTGGATGACGGAGCGTCCGGCGACGAGGGGTGGAGATGCAGTGTACCAAGTGCGGCGGGCGGGAGTTTAAGGCCAAAAGGGTGGCCGGCGTGCAGCAGCTGCAATGCAGTCGGTGTGGGGGGGGGAGAGAAGTAGACGACGAGGCAGAGACGGTGCATATAGGTGCATATATACTGGCGCATTTACCACATAGTACTGGAGTTTGTCGGCGCTTTGGATGGGCCAAAAGGGGGAGCATCCCGTGTACATTTTCTGTATTGCATTGTATGTGACTTTTCTGGATAGACGTTTGTTGACCAATGCCAGCACCTTCACACGGTTCACACAATTCACACAAGGCACGTATCGATAAAGACAATGTGATGGTATTAATCTCGTTTTTAGATGGGATTGTAATGTAGATGGCAGGCCATGCTATATGCTTCATCATATGACAGAATGTATGCAGTGTCGCCGCTCGCCGGTATGACAGCAGAGCCCCGAAGACGATCAAGGACGAACATGGTATCATGGGAAGCAGCAAACTCCTTCTTCCTCCACTCCGTATCTGTCCTGCCTGTTTTTGAATTGTATTGTTTCGTGAGAAGTCGTCGTTGTTTGTTCCATTTCCCAACGAGAGCAACAAACGAGCGCTTACTCGCCCTTGGCCGCCCGCGCCGCCTCGCCGAACCGCGTCGCCGCCGCCGTCAGCGCCCGCGGGTCCGCACCCCGGATCAGGTTCACCACTTTTTTCGAGGCCGGGTCCGCCTCCTCCGACTCGGCCGTCGCGCCGGCCTTGCGGGGGGCCACGTTGATCGACGCCCGCTCGCCGTCGGCAAAGAACAAGAACGTCGGCATGCCGACACGGCGTACTCCTGGGCGACGGCGCCGACGTTGTCCACGTTGACCTTGGCGAACGCCAGGCCGCCCTCGACGCCGTTCTCGGTCGCGAGCTTCTCGTAGAGGGGCGCGATGGCCTTGCAGGGCCGCACCAGTCGGCGTAAAAGTGGCCATTCGCTCTTCGCGCCTGCCGCACTCGCACGTTGTTCGCCCCTCTTGCCTGAATTTTAATGGGGCCAAGCCTTTGGGGGTTTGTTCTGCATTCTTTGGGTTGACTTTTTTTTCTACTTTAATTTTTTGTTGGGAAGGCTGTCGCGCGCAAATAGAAGGAGCGAGGGAAGGCACGGGAACAAGCCAAAAGCCAAAACAGACGACTGACAGGGGAAAACGAGGAAAGAGTACGGTTGACCATACGTACAGAGTGCCAAAATTGTTTTGCAAACCGCTTTTTGTCAATAGGGCCACACCGACCCCAGAGGGCGTACACCGTATAATTTCAAATATGAAAAATCTACTTCAACAGTAATGCATATCGCTGTAAACATGAAGGTTGCAAGGCCTTACGGGCCCTACACAAGCAAAAAGCCAGAAAGCAAGCCCAAAAGGCAAACAAAAGGCCTATCGAAAGCAGAAAGCCAGAAACAAGCCAAAAGGCCAGTCAAAAAGCTATTCGAAAAGCCAGAAAGTAAGCCAGAAAGCCAGGTAAAAGCATTCAGCCAAAAGCCAGAAAACAAAAAGCCAGAAAGCAAGCCAGAAACCAGGCAAAAGCCAGAAAGCCAGTAAAAGGTTATTCGAAAAGCCAGAAAAGCCAGAAAGCCAGGAAAAGGTATTCGAAAAGCTAGAAAGCCAGCCAGGCAAAAGGCTATTCGAAAGCAGAAAAGCAAGCTAAAAAGCCAGGTAAAAGGTATTCGAAAAGCCAAAAGCCAAAAGCCAGAAAGAAGCAGAAAGCTAGGTAAAAGGCTATTCAAAAAAGCAGAAAGCCAGCAGAAAGCCAGCCAGAAAGCAGGCCAGAAAGCAGCAATTCGAAAAGCAGAAAGCCAGCCAAGAAGCCAGGCAAAAGGTATTCGAAAAGCTAGAAAGCCAGCCAGACTACCAGGTAAAAGGCTATTCGAAAAACCAGAAAGCAAAACCAGAAAGGCCAACCAAAAAGCCAAGCAAAAGGTTATTCGAAAAGCCAGAAAGCCAAAAAGCCAGAAAGCAAGCCAGAAAGCCAGGTAAAAGGCTATTCGAAAAGCCAAAAAGCTAAATAAAAGGCCAGCCAGAAAGCAAGCCAAAAGGCCAGCCAGAAAACCAGGCAAAGGTTATTCGAAAAGCCAGAAAGCCAGCCAAAAAGCCAGGCAAAAGGCTATTCGAAAAGCCAAAAAGCTAATAAAAGGCCAGCCAAAAGGCCAGCCAAAAACCAAAAAAGCAAGCCAGAAAGTCAGCCAAAGGCCAGCCAAAAGCTAAAAAGCCAGCCAAAAGGCTATTCAAAAAGCCAAAAACAAGCCAGAAAGCCAGTCAGAAAGCCAGCCAAAAGGCTAGCCAAAAAGCCAGAAAGCAAGCTAGAAAGTCGGCCAAAAGGCCAGCCAAAAAGCCAGAAAGCCAACCAGAAAGCCAGGCAAAAGGCCAGGCAAAAGGCCAGGCAAAAGGCTATTCGAAAAGCCAGAAAGCAAGCCAGAAAACCAGCCAGAAAGCCAGCCAGAAAGTCAGGTAAAAAGCAAGCCGAATAACAAGTCAAAAAGCCAGGCAAAAGGCTATTCGAAAAGCCAGAAAGCAAGCCAGAAAGCCAGTCAAAAAGAAAAGGCCAACCAAAAGGCCAGGCAAAAGGCCAGGTAAAAGGCCAGCCAAAAGGCCAGCCAAAAGGCCAGGCAAAAGGCTAGTCAAAAAGCCGAAAGGCCAGCCAGAAAGCCAGAAAGTTAAATAAAAGGCTATATGTTTATGCGAAGGGCCTATAAGGCTCTGTAACCTGTATACTGGCTTTCTAGTATTTTAGCAGGCTTTCTGGCCTTTTAACTTGTTATTTGGCTTGCTTTTTGGCTGGCCTTTTGGCTGGCCTTTTGGCTGGCTTTCTGGTTCTTGAATAGCCTTTTGGCTAGCCTTTTGCCCGGCTTTCTACCTGGCTTTCTGGATTGCTTTTTGGCTCTTTGAATGGCCTTTTGGCTGGCTTTTTAGCTTTTTGGCTGGCTTTTGGCTGACTTTCTGGCTTGCTTTTTGGTTTTTGGCTGGCCTTTTGGCTGGCTTTCTGGCTGGCTTTCTGGCTTGCTTTTTGGCTTTTTGAATAGCCTTTTGGCCTTGGCCTTTTTGGCTTTTGGCTGGCTTTTGCTTTTCTGGCTTGCTTTTGGCTTTTTGAATAGCTTTTGCTGGCTTTTTGCTTTCTGGCTGGCCTTTTGGCTGGCTTTCTGGCTTTTGCTGGCCTTTTGCCTGGCTTTTCTGGCTTTTGCTGGCTTTTGCTGCCTTTTGCTGGCTTTTGGCTGCTTTTCTGGCTTTTCGGCTTTTGCTGGTTTTGCTGGCTTTTCTGGCTTTCTGGCTTTTGGCTTTTGCTGGCTTTTCTGGCTTTTGCTGGCCTTTCTGCTGGCTTTTGCTGGCTTTCTGGCTGGCTTTCTGGCTTTTCGCAATAGCCTTTTACCTGGCTTTTGCTGGCTTTCTGGCTTTTTGGCTGGCCTTTTGGCCGACTTTCTGGCTTGCTTTCTGGCTTTTCGAATAGCCTTTTGCCTGGCTTTCTGGCTTCTTAGATGGCCTTTTGACGGGGCACCGATCCTTATGCAATTAAACCACTAGCCGTTATGCACCAAGTGGGTTTTAGCGAGACCTCTAGGGCGTGTGTCTAGTGTGCAAAATAATTTTGGCACTCTGTACGTATGGTCAACCGTAGTCAAGGCCAGGGCGGGGTTCTCAGGTCCCTAAATAGATGTACTGCCGCACCTTTGCACCTGTCTGGCAGGGCCCGTTCGCCTTGCCGCCGTTTGTTCGATTTGTCAGGACTCAGGCCCCTCCCTCTAGAGTCTACGCGCGTACCCTGGCTCTGCCCCTTACAACAAGGCGCCCCGCAGCGTATTCCGCATCGGTTTAGTGGAACTCTGTCTGTCAGTTCTTGGAGCGGCGCCTCTGGAGTTGAAGAGTTTCTAGCAGAAGGGACCAATGGGCCCGCCCGGGGCAGTAAACGAGGAGCCGGCTCCGGAAGAGAAAAAGGAGGAAGATGAGGCGGCAGACAAAAGGGGGTGGCAGTCGGGCGGCCAAAGCATAGGTGGGCGAGTATTTGTGGGCGCTTGCCATGGACATTCTCTGCTCTTTTCATTAGTTGAAATAGAGATGCTCTTCCCTTTTTTATTTGTATTTATCCAAATGACTTCGCCTGAAGCGACTTGAAAACACCTCACCTGAAGAATGAAACTCTGAAAAAGTAAACACAAACCAGCTTTTTATAAATTCATAGAAGCGTTGACCTCAATCGTGACATAGATCGTAAAAATATTACAAGAAAAAACCCCGAGAAAAATCGTGGCTCACACATCGTTACAAAAAACATAAACGTGGTAGCTGATAAGGGTACCCCACTGAATCGTATCGTCATGTCACACTGTCTTCCTTCTTTTGGAGGGTCTGGCTCTATGTGCCCTTCCTGGCCTCTTGCAAAAGCGCTGCCACCGCGGCTCCCACCGGTCCAGCAGCCACAGTGTACGGCCGTGTCCACTGCCGCCACCTCGACTTTGGTGATGTAGATGTTGGTGATTAGCTCCACTGCCTGTGGACGGCACTCCTCTTGCTAACAGAAAACGTAAGATGGCCTCCGCCTTGGGATGCCGTGCAGGCCCTGGGTAGCAGTCCCAATGACGCCGGCGAGGATATGCTGCCAAAGAACGCAGCAGCACAGCATCCCGAAGGATGGCGTGCAAGGGCGGACTGTCCTCTCGGCCGTCTCGACTGCTGCCGCCCGGGCCGCCCGGGCCGCCCGGGTATAACCTCTGTAAATCTGCGCCCGCATCGGCCAAGCACTGTAGCAGCTCTACTGGCCGCCGCGGGTCCGACACGGCGCGCACCAACAACGAGTCGTTGGGCGGGCTCAGCCTGTACCTCCCGACATGCCGGGTGGGGAACACAACGTTGGCGTCGGCTTTCCCCTCTTCCAGCAAAAGACGAGCCATGGCCACATTGCAGGCTATGCCGTCGTGGAGGCAATGATCGTGTCTCATTTCCATTCTGCCCTTGAGGTAGGGCCATTTCCACTGCCGTGGCCCGCGTACCTGAACAAGACCCAGGACGTGGTCCCACACGGAGGACATGACATGTCGTAGGGCGCCGGCAACGTCACCGACAACAAGAGTGGCCCACGAGCGAGGCAGCACTCAACCACTGGCACAGGACACCACCGCGGCGCTTGAGACGCCGCATGGAGAATCTCGGCCAGCAGCGGCCAAAACGTCTCGCGAGACGAAGACGGGCCAAAGTCGAGCGCCTTGACATACCGGTCTCCGAGCACGGGCACATTGATGGGCAACCCGTGATCCAGGAGGCATTGTAGCGTTGTCGCCGGACTGGGACACGACGTGTCAAGCGCCATGGCGAAGGCATGCGGCCAACTCAGTGCCATGTCGAGACCGGGCACCACCAATGCTCGCTGCAATGTGTCGACGTTGCTTGTCAGGCAGCCCCAACGAAGAGCTGGCGAGCAGCAGCAGCAACCTTTGCCATTCTTCGCGTCGGTTTTGTTCTCGGCGTCTCGCTGGTACAGGGTGTTGGCCAGCAGCTGGTAGAAGAAGCGTGACGTGCGCACCAGTCGAGCCATGTCGCCGGCATCGAGAAGGCTGCCGACGGCAAAGAGCAGTTCATTAGGGAGGCGCATGAGAGAGATGGCGCCACTGACCACCGGCTGGTCAGCCTGGACAGCATATGTCGGATCCGAGTCCGCCATGGCCGCTGTCAGTGGAGACCACCATTGTCGTTGAAGAGAAGCCGAAAGAGAGGAGAGAAAGGCGATTAATCGTAGAAGTTGCTGGAAGGGAGAGAGTGAAGTATTTCAGTGTCGTCCAAGGAGTATCCAGAAAGGTAGCCATAAAAAAACCAGTAAATAGGACAGCCTTCTTTGACTGATTGGACAATGTCCTTCTTCCATCCCCTCAGTCTGAGCCTCAGCCTCAGATACGCACTGATGCGCATTGGTGCGATATCTGATGCACCTGGGTCACTGTCTGTGTCTGTCTGAAGCCTCACCGCGGCACACGCATTGTCCATTGGTTGCCGACTATTGCAACCTGCATATGGATGGGATGGGGCGTGCAGCATGCTGCATTATGCGCTGGGATGGCGCAAAGTGTGCGCCGACTGTATCAACGGCACCTCAGGTCATCTCGGCACAAGCTTGGGGTAAAATGGGGGTGCAATGGTGGGAGAGGAGGACCGGTCAAGGCCATTTCTCTGCATCGAGGCTTTGTTGTTGGTTGAACAAAACAGACGAAGAACGATGCAGTCCATCGTGGACCGCGACAACGACAACCAACCATCAGTCAAGCCTTGCTTGGCCATGGAGAGGAAGACAAACGAATGTAGAAAGCAATTTAGACGCCGTCTTTCTTTTTGTACGCACGCGATTTCTGGCTATTACCGGATGCTCAAAAGCGATGCACACTGATGCAATGAATAGCTCTCTTAGCCGCGATCCTCAGCCAGACCTTTTTAGCAGGGGGCAGCCCGGAACTGTCAAGCCTCCAACCCCGTGCACAGACTGCAAATCAGGCGTTCTTGTGTTCTGCCGTAGCCTCGCGTTTGGTCCATCGGCTGTTTCGCTGTCCTTCTTGCTACCCTTTTCGGGCTGTTTCGGCGGTCTGTTTCGGCAGCATTGGCAATCTGTGAACCGAAACAAGAAGGGAAAATCGAACGGAAAGACGCAATGAATCAAAGAGAAAATGTGAGCAAATAAATGAAAACGGCGACGCCAAAAAGGACGGCAACCAAAACAGAAACAGAGACATCCGGGGCTTTTGAATGGTCGACATCGCCGCTCAAAAGAAGAAGAGCACAACGGCGCGGAAGCATCCGTAGCGGCTCATATGACGGTACCAGTTGTTCCATTCCAAGTCGTCGTCGAGATCGTCGAGGTCACGTCGGCTCGCCGCATACAAAGGGGGTTTCATGCGGGAGCCATGCGGATTGAAATGGCGATTTCGCATCACTTCGTATGCCCCTTGCAACTTTGCATGCAAATCCGCCAAATCTACGAGCGCCCCGCCGCAATGAGGGAAGGAGCACGCACACAGAGCTGCGGAGAAGGAGTTGGGAGCGTGTTCTCAGTGTTGAGCGTGTCTTTGGTGTCGCCGGCGTCTTCGTGTCTGTCTCGCTCCTTCCCTGCTTGCGCCAATACGAGAACCCTGTCCACTTTCCTCGACACTATGCGTAGACCGGCTCTGGAAAAAAAGTGGAAACGTTTCTTCCAACGTGCGTCCTCCTGGGTGTCCTTCAGTCGTGCCTTCCTTGCAGTGGCCCCTTCCCCTTTGGAATAGCCTAATCAGATTCACAGCAGTCGCAGCCCGCGGACAGCAGTCGAATCGCTGTTTGTTCGCGTTGGACGGGCAGGAGCGACGGGCACTCTTGCGTTGGCCCGTGCACGGCAGACTACTGCCAAGGCCCTGGCCAGAACCTGGCGCCGCTCCCAGGGGCATGGCAAAATATCTTACTTCGTAGGGAAGGAACGGCCCCAGCAACGATCACGTTTTGTGTTTTCCTTATTCGAGCCAACGCCAACAACTACGCCAACAACTACGCCAACCAGCACGCCAACGACTCTATTTTCAGCACTGCCCACCCAACTTGCACCAGCGCCAGGCACGCTGCCACCCTGAAAACGAGGAAATTTCTGCGCGGCAACCACCACCACCACGCCCACCATCCATCCACCAGGAGCGCTGCTCTTCTTCTTGTTCCTGCTCTGTGTGCCCTGTTTGTGAACGCTCCCCACTCCTCCACTCCTCCACTGCTCCACTTTCCATTGTTTGTTGCCTCTCGTCACTTTGAGTCTCGCTTTTTGCTTCTCTTTCCTCTCTTACTCCTTTTTGGCCCTCATCTTCTCCCAATCTGACGATCAGTGTTCCACGACGCGCCATTTCCTCTCGTTTTTCTTCTGTTGTTCTTTCGCTTCTCCATTCGTTCCCCGACCTCCGGCTCTTTTCTCTCGCTCGACGACTCCCTCGTTTCCGTCGTCTTTCGCTCGTCTTTCGCTCTCTCCTTTTTTTTTTGCATTCCGATACTCTTTTGGGCGCACCAAGAAAAAGAACAAACAACAACACAACTACCACATCATTACCACTGCCATTACCATTACCATATCCATCACTGCGACGACCACTCGACGACACCACTGTAGCACTGTACGACAACGTCGGTACACGGCTTTCTCCCCCACGTCTTTCCCCCGCGGATATTGTCACCATCCGAGAGGCTTCAGAGTGCATCCTTCGATCCGGCGACTCGCATTTCTGCGATCTTTTGACTTCCGACGACAACTCTCCCGCTCCCACGACAACCCTCACACACCGCCGCCATGGGTTTCGGCAATTTTACCAGCCTCTGCCGTACGGCGCCTATCCCCCTGTGCGCGTCCGTTGGCGCCATCACCTCCATCTCGTTTGGTGTCGGCATCGAGCCCGACTGCTATGCTCGCAACATTGAGCTGGCCAACACCATCATCTTTCAGGGTGCCGCCAGTGCCATGCACATTGTTGCGCTATTGATGACCATTATCATGATCTTCCACGTCCGGGGGAAGTTTACAGCAGTTGGTGCGTTCCCCTGCTCTTTCTCTGTTTGGACCTTGTCCAACCGTGGTATGCATTTCACTAACGCTTCTTCCAGGCCGCAAGGAAATTACGACATTCTTCTATATCTACCTGCTGCTCACATTTTTTTCTCTCATCATTGATGCCGGTGTCGTCCCGCCCAATTCCGGCCCCTACCCGTACTTTGTCGCCATCCAGTCCGGTCTCGCGTCTGCGCTCGTCACCTCGCTCTTCGTCAACGGCTTCGTGGGCTTCCAGCTTTACGAGGATGGCACCCCACTCTCGCTCTGGATGCTGCGTCTCTGCTCGTTCGCCGCCTTTGTCATTTCCTTCCTCGTCTCGCTTGCCACCTTCAAGTCCTGGACCGGCCTGGGCCCCACCAACACCGTCGGCCTCTTTGTCGTCCTGTACCTGCTCAACGGCATCCAGCTGCTCGTTTACATTATCCTCCAGACCATTCTGGTCCTGCGCACCCTCCAGGACCGCTGGCCGCTTGGTGACATTGCTTTCGGTGTCTTCTTCCTCATTGCCGGCCAGGTCCTGCTGTACGCCTTCAGCTCGCGCATCTGCGTCGCCATCAGCCACTACTTGGATGGCCTCTTCTTTGCCACAACTTGCAACCTGCTGGCCGTCATGATGGTCTACAAGTACTGGGATTCCATCACCAGGGAGGATCTCGAGTTCTCCGTCGGCACGCGCATGAACAACTGGGAGGTCAAGGAGCTGATGCCCGAGGAGGACCGCCGCAACACGGTTTACACCGAGGACCCCTACGGCCAGTCGAGCGCCTATGACCACGGTTATTCGCCGACGGGTAACCGCTTCTCCAAGTACTAGACAGTTGACGGCGCAGTCGTTGACTGCCGTTGACTGCCGTTGACTGCCGTTGACAACAACCATCGTCATCACCACCACCAATTCCTCCCATACTTCCTTTAATATCTCCGCATGTTCTCTCGCGCCACCTTTATTTTTCACTTCATCTACATCCATTCCCTCTATCTATTAAAATAGCTCCATCCGGTGCTTACCGGGGAAAGTGGATATACGGAACTGCCGCATTTAGCGTTGGGTTAATTTTTCATGCCACTTCCTATTACTGTCACGGCGTTCTCTACATACTGGGTTTCATTTTCTGGGCTTTATGATTGTGTTCTTCTTTGTCATTTCTTGTTCGACCTTTTCTTTTCCTCGTCTTGTTTTTTTCTGTCGCCTTGTCGACAGATGTCTAATTGCAGTGGAGGATAAAATATACAACGGGCGCGTGATTTCTGGCGGGTGTCTTTTCAGTATTATTACCGTCATCCATAGTTGAAAAAATATTAACAGATATTAGTATTATCAACGCCGTGGACTTTATTTGGTGTCGTTTGTTTGACTTTGAGGGTGGGTCTAGCCGTGATGACGCTGGGTAATCGAGAGCCAAACTTTTGAAGATGGCGTTAGACGACTGAGCTGACCTAGGTGCGTGGCTGGAAAGCGTTTATACTGATGATAGAATACCCAATCTAGTCATTTTGACTGCAGGTAAAAACTCAATGATGCAAAAATTCCCTCTTTGACATCGAGATAACATGTGACTGTTGTAACATCGCAAGCGTGGAGATGTAGATATGTTGCTGTGGTATGGCACGAATGGCTGTTTCATAGAGACAGTCATCGCCACGATAAAAATAGTGCTACTTGTGCCTCTGCAATGCTAGTTGCACTGTTGGCAGAATGGTTGCCTTTATACTTTTGTTTCCCGTCAGAGCATGTCTATTTAATCGTTCAGAAGTATTTCTGGATTCCCACTCGTGTATAGAGGATGAGGCTTTCGTGCCAAATTTCCTATATCCCGAAGTGCTGCAGGAGAATTACACGCTACAGAATGAACGTCACTATATCAAAGGCTCCTGAGAGAGAAAATGTCATAAAAAGGACGCTTAAATATGTGCGGTCAAAGTCACTACTTTATCTCCACTATTGCCCTTTCCAATATCCTGTCGAGCGTCTGCTCTGATTTCTTTCGTTGTCCCTTCCTTATATATTGCATTCATCTCCAGGCAGCCTTTATGTGGATGATTGAGATTGACGCTCGGCCGGCAGAAGAACAGTGCTTGTCTTTCCGAGTTTTGTCTGTCTGGAACCCCTTTTAGAGACCAACGTCCTATTCACCACGTCCTATTCCAAGCGATACGGTTCTCCTTTTTCAGACGCTCCCTGTGAAGATATCTTGCATTTAGCGCCTGGTTATTCGTGCAGCTTTCGAGCACATACTCCATAGTCGCACGCATGCCTCCCGAGCCTCCTCTTGGCCCTGTCAATGGCCGGCTCTGTCGCTATTCTTCGGGTCCACTATTCGAAGTACTCTTTCAGAGACCGGCTTATAAAATAGCGGACAGTACTCGAAGGAGTGACTTCTGCATCGCACCTGCCTCAACCCGTAGCCTGGCCCTTCCTATTTTCTGCCTTTATTTTTTCCGTGGCTCAGTCTGGCTTGGCCTGGCCATGTCGCGCGCCGCGCTTGCCTTGTCACGCTCTCCATCGACCACCACCACTCAACCTCATCTGTCGCTCCTTCTACATTCGTAATTTCACAAAACCCTCCTCTTTGCGCGCACCTTCCTTCTCTTTCAGCCATCACCAATCGCTCCTTCTCCTCCCTCCCCCGCCACCAAACCAGGTTGCCCAACGACGAGGACTTGCATCATAAACATCCGCATCCTAAATAATTAGCAGTTTCCCTCTTCCCTTTTTTTTTGCCACTCTTCCGCCCTCTCTTCTGCTCATCCGCATCCCGATCGCAGTCTCCATCACCCACTTTTGAGCCGCACGCATCACCACCATCTCGGCGCATCGCGAAACTGCCCCCCAATTTCATCTTTTTCCCTCTCTCCCTTTTCCCTTTTGCTTCTCTGGAGCCCTAGCTTTCTCCCGTCTCGATCTGGCTTCTGCCAATCCGCCCAACTTTTCGCGCTCATCGCATCTTCTTGCTACCAGCTTTTACCCCTGCATAAGGCTGGAACACAATGCGATAGCTCCCGGCTCAACCGCCATTAAGGGCTTCTGGACTTTCAAGTTGGTTCACCGGCTACTGGGAAGTTTGATTGCTTCTTGCCGCCCGAGGATCCTGTTTTCTCAAGGCCACGGCAGGCCTGCCATCTTGCTGTTCTCGGCCTTACCTTTATTTTCTCTTTTTTATATTGATACCCACATCCACGCCCATATCTGCTCACCACTTCTCTCTTTGCCAATTCTTTGAGCGGCGCACCTGTTGAGCTTCGCACAGTCTCCTCCATGTCATCCTCAACCAAACACCAATCTGCCCGGTAGGATGTCGAATGGTGTGGCGCCCAACGGGACGGCGCCCCATGCAGGTGACACTGGTGGTGCTAGAGGCCCAGCCCAGAACTCCGGCAGTGGCCCTGGAGAGAGTTTGGCTATCGGTGTCCAGCCTCCCAGACTTCCCACCGATGACGATAACGATGACGAGGACTATGACTGGGACACGATCGAAGAGAACTGGCTGCAGCAGATTGCTGAAGCTCGCCAAAAGGAGGACCGCGAGATGGTCGAGGAGTATAACGGCGAGGAAGAGCTGCTTCGCACCGAGCTCGACGACGCCGTGTGTGAGCATAATAGGCTCACGGAGATGCTCTTACAGGCTCGCGTGCTTGTTGATGAGAAGAAGGCCGACCTAGAATGGCTGGTGGACGAGTTCACAAAACGGCGGAAAGCTGTTGTTGACCGCCGTGCCGCCGACGATTTCCGTGTTCGCGCCTGGATCAACAAGGGCCGGCGCTTCATCGAGGCTCGTCATCGCCAGGCCACAGGCCGAGCCGCCCCTATGCAAGTCGACGGGCACGGATCACCAGTCAACGGAGAGGCGAACGGCAGCCCATTCTCCTTGTCAGCATCCAGCGGTAACCAGCCCGCCAAGGCTAGAAGCCTCCCACTACGGAATGGCGACAATGGCAACAATGGCAACAATGGCAACAATCACAACAACGGCAACAATTACAGCAATGGCAACAATGGTAACAACGGTAACAACGGTGCCACCCACAGTGCCACGAATGAGCACACTCACGATCAAGCTAGCCCCTCGTCTCTTGGAGTTGCGGCTCCTATAGCAGCACAAAACGCGCAGAACGTTACCTCAGACTATGAGCCCAACGCCGATGGGTCTGTGTCTGTTGTCAACACTTCTGGCGAGCGCGTGGGAACTGTCATGCCCATCCGCGCCGAAAATCACTGGATCCAGACCCTGCTTGAGCGGCGAGTGCAGCGCCCCGTTGAAATCCGGCTGGGCCGCAAGTTCACGCAGACCCATATGGATTCCATCTACGAGGGCAACGACCAGAAACGATCAAAGTGGCTCAGCTTCATGATCCAAGCGACCGGCGAGCTTCAAGACCGCGCCTGCCAAACGTGCGCAAAGGGCCAGGGACTTTTTTTCGCTTTGTATTATCGTTGGTGGCTCGGACTTCCCACGCTGCGGCAACTGCGAGTGGAACAAGCAGGGCTGCCACGGCGCCTCTGGTCCAAATCGCGGCCCAGCACCTAAGTTGGCTAAGCATAAGAAGCAGCCTGCGCACCAAGATGAACAACCGCACCTCAATGGCGCAGTGGGAACGCCCACCAAGCAGTCTGCCAACACACTGTCAAATCAAGGCTCTCCAATGGCTCTAGATAAGATAGACGGCCGACCCTCGAGCTCGAGCAAGCGTGGACGGACGAGCCAGGCATATAGCCAGTCGCCCGGCACGCCACAGCAATTTGAGTCGTTTATGGTGCGAGAGCTGTCTCCTTCCGGCGAGGCTTCCCAAGAGATCACGGCCGATATGATCGCGCTGCGCCACGACGGTATGATCTTTTTGGAGCCCGATCTGATGTACGGCGTCCCATTACGTAAGATCTCGCCCGACCACGCCTACTGGGAGCCCGGCTGGAAGCCCATTGAGGGCGCCATCGAGAGTAAGCTCGAGGAGTGGACGGACAAGCTCGCGAAGCTTAAGGCTTTACCAGAATCGTCTCTGACCGATAAAGAGCGGACGGCCGTGTTCCAAGCTGGCCGCCAAGTGAACCGCGGTAAAGCCACCACCCGGTATCTTGCAACATGCGACTTCCATCCGTATCAACTTGTGAGCAAGAAGTGGATTACGCCGTCGTTGACACACTACGACACGCTGTTCCGCATGGTGGCAACTCTGGACGAGCTGGCCAAATTCCGGCTGGACGTGACGCCTTTAGAGTGGCTGCGCCAGCGTCTCTACGAGATCTATCTTGAGAAGAAGGGGAATTTCAAATTGGACCGTGCCATCGCTAAACTGTACCATGACCCCAAGCTGGCCCACCTTCGCTCCAAGAACGGATTTGGCAACATTGGCCGGCCGTCAGCCGCATCGAAACCTCGCGCCAGTGACGCTATCAAGCCTGGGAGCGCCGATGGCAGCCCCGACAAGAAGCCGGCTGGCGAGAAGCGCAAGGATCCGCCTCTCGGCGATGCCATCTCCACGCCTACGAAGCGCGCTCTTGCCGACACCGAGAAGCGCTCCGGCAAGGACAGCGGCCCGCGGCAGACGAAAACCAAACAGTCAGCTCGCTCTCTCGGTACCGCCAAACCCGGCACGGCCACACCCACGACCAACCCACGTGTCCGGAAAACAGTCTCCTCAAAAGCGCGCGACAGCAAGGGCCCGGCTTCTGCCACTGCTTCTGTGTCGTCGGCTACGCCCAGCCGCGCTGCTTCGTACGCCACCGATGGTGTGCCCGCTTCGGGCGAGGCCGAGGATGAGGACCTGGAACACGACGGCTACACGACAACGGACTCGCTGACCCGTGACATGGTGGTTAAGAAGGACTGGCGCGTGTACCAGGTGAAAACAAAGGACCTCGCGACCAACCCGCAGACGACCCAATACTGGCACTGGGTGGATAGGAAACAGGCCTATCGGTCGGGCCCCGGCGGCCATCGCGGCTTTGATCCAATGTTTGAACATCAGGTACTCAAGGAGACGGAACCGACCACTGGCTGGGGCGTCTTTGCTGAGCCTGTCGATTTCCACTTGCGCCTGCGCGAGCTGACCGAGGTGGCGTTCTCGCCCGACTCCGACATTATTGTTATTGGCACGCGAGAGGTCAAGGGCATCGACCGCCGCGGCAATGTGCTGGCCCAGTTCAAGCGGGAGCGCACCAAGCGTCGTTTCCTTGCTTTCTTGAAGAAAAAGGGTGTTTCTCTGAAGCGCACGACCCGCGAGGAGATTGAGACGGAGTGGAATGGAATGCAGGCCGAAGTGATGGCGGGCAACGAGTCCGACTAGACTCGAGTGCCTGTCGTACATGTCTTTATTTACGAGTATAAGCATGTGTATACTCCCATGTACTACTACACCTAATGTTTGAACGCACAATACGATTCAGAAGGGAATGTGGAGGGAAAGGAAAGGCGAGGGTCGGAGGACAGGGCTTTGGTCGTTAGACTCTTAAATCGGGGGCGCTGTTCTGGTGAGTTTTAGGGGACTTCGGGGCAAGTCGCATGCGCTATAGGCGTACTATCCAGTCTTTTTTGGGGGGCACAGCGAGGAGTTGTGCTGCATCTGCACCACGGTTTTTGGTGCAAATTACGATTTTTTTCTTTTAAGTCGCAATCTTCCTGTTTAAATCTCGAGACAAGATTCAAACACAAAAAGAAAATGAGATACAGTTCAACTATAGATTCAAATCTTCGATATATCAACACATGGCTCGTTGTTGTTTGAGATTCTAGACGCCTCTCATTGGCCAATCGCATTACATAATCGGGAAAAACTGAACTTCCGTGGGGCGGCCCAGAAAGCCTCCCCAACTTTTGCACTTCTGGGCCGATGAACTGCACCGCAAACAACCTCGAACGACGGGAAGAGCAACAACGACGAATTGAAACGCCGGCAACCCACGACGACAGCGGCGCATACTTCTACAACGTTGCGCTGTACCGGAAACACACTTCTCTCCGCTAGCGACCGAAGCCTCCTCTCCTCCGACGAGTCACTCGACTCAACAACCACACACGACCCCGACACAATGTTGTACGAATTAATAGGGATTGTATGTCGGCGCCCAAAACCCAAACAGCAAGATGTGGCAAACGAAACATAGGGGAAAAAAAAACAGTGTAGAGGAAGACCTGCTAACGACAAGTCTGTAGGCCCGCCCGGGTCACCTGCAAGAAGTCCGCGACATCGTCCTCACCAGTGGGCAGCAAATCCTGCGAAGCGGCGGCGTGATCCGGTCGATTGCCAACTGGGGCGTGTTCTCGCTGCCGGCGCCCCTCTCGGCGCACCAGGCCCGGCACACGCGCGGCCACTACTTTGTCATGCGCTTCGACTGCAGTGCGGCGGCGCACGATGCGGTGCGCAACACGCTCAAGCTGGACCCGCGGATGCTGCGGACCGGTTTTGTGCGGCTGGGCGATGATCGGAAACTGGAGAACACGGCGCGGTTTGGCGAGATTCTGTGGTCGCAGGCTTTTGAGCGGAACTAGGACACAAACCCCCGCCTCGGCGAGCGGAGCGATGCTGGGCGAAGCTGGGCGAAGCGGATCAAGGAGGATCACCCAATGACGGGTGTGGTGCGGCGAGACAGACGGCGACGACGGCAACGACGGCAGCAAACTTGATCCAACACTGCCCATACAATACCACACGATCTGTCTTTTGTACGATATATCAAAACCAAAGCGGAGGACAAAGACGAAGACGAAGATGGACGACGGGAGTGAACGTTTCAACTGTATATATACATCATAGCATTGGAGAGCATAAATTTCCCCTTTCACGACTACATGGGGATGCAGAATAACGTGGCAGTTGACGACACAATATGCAATGCAATAAATGGTTCGTTGTATTCGTGTTCATAAACTACGTGGTGTGTAGTGATATATAATTATGCCTTTGCTCTAGCCGTGCTCGAGCCATGCTGGAGCCATGCAAACGGGCAAGACAAAAGAGCACACACAAAAGAGAATACGGCAATGCAATGGTACAAGA
The DNA here is from genome assembly GCA_016097115.2 of Sporothrix protearum. Lineage (NCBI taxonomy): Eukaryota > Fungi > Ascomycota > Sordariomycetes > Ophiostomatales > Ophiostomataceae > Sporothrix > Sporothrix protearum. The sequence continues at coordinate 287,898 of JADMNH010000018.1, read as the reverse complement.
GTGTATGTTGTGCGAGGAATAAAAAGCTCGTTGCGACACAACGGACTCTCCATCTAATCGGTCTCCATAGAATCCTTCTTGGCGCCGGTGTAGCCCTTTTCGGCGCACCAGGCGACAAAATCGTCAATGACGCTGGGCCAGGCGCTGTCTTCGGACCAGAAGCTCAGCGTTTCGTCCTCTCCGCACTTGATGGCAAACTCGAGCGTCTGGTTCCACATGTCGCGGTTGACAGAGCGCGTCCACTTCTCCTGCAAGAACTCGATCCACAGCGGCGTCCAGTCGCGCGAGGCCGTCTTCCAGGGCCGGCCGGGCGGCGCAAAGAGGACCTTCCAGAACTCAATGGCGTTCTCCAGGCTCATAGACCGTTGGTCGGGCTCCTTTCCAGCACCAAATGTGTAGCGGTATACCCGCTTGAAGTAGGCGGGATCAGTCGAGAGGTGCTTGACGAGGCGTGCAATGTAGGTGGTCTGGTCTTCTGTTGTTGCGTTGCCGCTGACCTTCCACCCATCGACGAAGCCCTTCCGGGAGATCTCGCCGAGACTCGGTGCCTGCACCAGCTCCAGAGCCACAAAAACCTCGCCGCTTTCTGGGTTCAGGCCCAGGGATGCCAGGTAGCCCATTGTTGACTCGACTCCCAGTGCATCCTTGGCATCTTCTGAAGGGTCTGATAGGACGTTGTTAGTTGCTGCTCAGATACAAGTGCAACGGGGCACAAATGACGTCACCAACATCACCACTCACTTCGTAATTCGTCGAACATCTTGTCCAGCTTGGGCTCCGAAGCATTGGCCAGCGACCCGCCGCCGGGTGCCATGTTGTTGAAGTACCTAAAGAGGACGGGGTTAGCAAGACATAGTGTGAATGGACAGGTAGGTGGTCTTGCAAAAACATGAGGAAAATAGAACAATAAGAAAGACACGGGAAGACATAGTGCAACGATTAATAAGACGGAAATGGCGCTGGGGTGGTAAGTTTTAAGCAGTGTGGTAGACAGGAAAGGTAATCGGTAGAATATCCTGGAGCAGCCATGACTTCAAAAACCCTGCACCAGAGGGCCGTATTGCTGTGTTGTCTGTGTCTTGTTTCTGTGGACCATTGGCAACGTGCTGCGTACTTTTCGGACTCTTTGCCTCGTCCAATCCGCGAGGCCTTCATTCGTACGCCCTTCAATGACGAAGAGCTGTCGTTTTGTTGTGTTTGCCCGTTCTGATGGTTTTGGTTGTCCTTGGACTTGGACGAACCCCATAATGATGTTGAAGATGCAGATGCCCATGGCCGGCTGGACGAGCCATTTTGTGTTCTCTGGCCGTACACATCGTCTTCGCTTGGCGAGTCTGTGTCTGTCTGTAGCTGCTGCTGTTGCTGCTCTTTTCTCCCTTGCTTGTCGGAGGATATCCGGAAGATTCTCTTGACGTTAAACACCATGGCGCCGACTTTGTGCCTGTGGGTGTGGGTGTGCAGGTGTGTGATGAGGTGAGGTGGTGTATGATCCCAGGCGACGCTTTGCAGCTGGCGGTTTACTTATTTCAAAGGAGGAAAAAAAGTTCCCACAAGAAGACGAAGATGGCGCTTTTTTGGCGCTCGGGTAGATGACAAGATTGCAGCGACCATGCAAACAGATTTGGACGCTGTGCGTGGCCGGTGGCCGAGAATCTCAAGACGAAGCGGTGCTGGTCGAGCACACGGCGAAAGAGGGAAGAAAAAGAAGTTGTTGGATTTACGCGATGGGCGCATCCACTTCGTTTTGTGCTTTTGTGATCTTGTAGTTGCGGCGCGTGTTGCGAGTTATGTGCCGCGGATGTCGGATGCGTGATGCCTCGGCGGTGGCGGCTTGTCTTAATTTGGCTGGCCTGTGACGAGACTAATACGAGACGTCGGAGACGAGAAAGATGGTAAAGGTAACCTGCCCGTTGTCTTCTGTTGTCGTCTGACCGTTCTGGACGCTCTGGATTATGGGTTTCGAACTCCTGGCCACCTAGTCCTCGGGTCCTTGGCGCAGTCTCCCTCGCAATGGTTGTGCGTGCAGGCGTAACAGTGTTGTGTGGTTGTGTGTGTGCACAGGTACTTCGAAGATAGACGAGTGGGTGTGGGTGCGGCCGATCTCGAGATGTGCGGCTCAACGCCAATAAGCCAATGCAGCCAGGAACGATTGCCCCGTCGCCCGTTTCCCGTTTCCCACAGGTAGAAAAACGAGGCACGTAACAAAAGGAGCGTAAGAGAAGTCCGATGCAGCCGTGCAAAGTATCAACCGTCGAGAGCAGGTCCGGTTGGTACTTTAGGCATGTAGGGGGGTTGTAGGGACAATAAAACGGATCAATGCGTTGGAGGACAATCCAGGTGGGGAGTGGTCGTCAAATGGTTGAAGGTTGTTGTAGAGTTGTGAAGTCGTCGTTGAGCAGTCGTTGGAATTGTGTAGGCAGTGCCCAATAGCAAGAGCCGGAGCCGGAGCCAGAGCCAATACAAGGGCCGACAAGGGGTGGGGGTTGAAGAAGGCAAAGATAGAAAGACAGAGAAGGGAGATGGAGACAGAGAAAGACGGGTGGGAAAGAAAAGAAGGCCGAAGTTCTCAGATAGTAAAAAGGCTGAACAAGTTCAAAGACCAAAGACCAAAGATCAGGATGGACAGGAAGAGAATAAAAAAGAAAAAGAAAAAGATAAAGAAGAGAGCTAGGACGAGTTCGCAAACAGAAACAAAAATAGAAGGATAAAAAAATCAAATAAAAAACTTACCAGTCAACCGCTTGATCGATCTTAAAGTTGGTGGCTCTCAGCGCCTATGATTTACCCGATAGCCCCGTCAGCGAACTATTTCCAAAGCTTGATGGGAATAAGCAAACAGGCGAACGTGCTAAAAACAAGATACAAGGGTACAAGGGAAGGGGGAGGGGGCACGAGTGCCGCCGCCAGGGGACACCAGAGACGCCAGAGACGCCAGAGACAGGAAAGACTGAAAGAAACAGGATAGTCTCCAAATTTCTAACGCCAGTGAGCACCACTGAGGGACCCTCTTCAAGGCCCCCAAAGACCCCCAGAAACGCCCGACTCGGATGGTGTAAGGCGCCATTGCGGGCACAGTGGGAAGTGAATACGGGCAATGGATCGGCGAGATTAAGGGCTATCAATCTCGATTGGAGGGGTGGAGGGTATGGCCCTTGTCGGTGTCGTAGCAATGGTGCCAGTGTCGATCTGGAAATCTTTGTGCTCTCGGTCTTTTGGGTCTTTTTGGGCCTTTGATGTGTGTCTCTGGGTCTCTTCTCTGTTTTTGCTTTTGCACTGTTCTGCAGCGCTGTGTTCTGCTTGGGCTCCGTGCCGGGGACAAATAGAAACGGAGCAATGGTCGTGGTGATCCGCCCAAATAGGGCCGAATAGCGACATGCAACCTAACCCATCCGTGGCGCCCGCAGCTTTTCGTCGGATACGAAAAAGCGGCCGTGGGAGGCGGCCTTTACCACCAAAGCATTTGGAGCAACGTTTTGACACGTTTGGAGGCACGGATCCGATAAAAGAGCGAGGACGAGGCGTGCGGGATGACGAGGCGTGTTTGGCAAATTCGGGTTTCCTGGTTGAGGTGTTGCGCTTTCCTTTTCTCGAGTCTTCCATCCTCTGTTCTTTTCTTTTCCAACTTTTTTTCCCTTTCTTTCCTTCGACCTTCTTGTTTCAGCTTATCTTTGCGCCACGCATCGCTGATCATTTTTGTGTTTCTTGCTTTCGAATCTCGCTCGATTGTTCGTCTTCTGCTTGATTTTTTTTTTTTTTTTTCGTTTTCGCATCTCTCATTTCGGCGTCTCGATCGTCTCTCGTTTATTTGCCGTTTTGTCGCTTGTCGCTTGCCTCGGCCTCTCTCGACCCATTGCTTTCTGTCGGATGTGCTCACCGTCTCATCCGGACTCCATTAAGCGCAGAACACAGCCCTGCAGAAAAGGCGACATGGCAACCTCACCTCCACGGCCGGCCGCCATTCCGCCAGCAAAATTGGCCTGTGTCCCAGGAACCCAGAAAGGTTTCCAAAACAAAAGGTCGATGGGGCACTAACGACGACCGCAAAGAACGACGAATCACGAAAATCAAGACACCTGGAATAAGGCAACAAAATCAAGAAAAAGAACTCACCTTGGTGGCAGAACGCTCGCTTGCTCCTGTGACCTGCATGAACTGCGACAAGATGATGCGCTGGGTGCCTGCTAACGGCGGCATCTTGACGTTTATTGGGGGGGAAGGTGTTTGGTTTTGAAAGCTAGAAGAAGGAAAGTCGTGCGTCGTAGACGGTCGTCATAGGGTACCGTAGAAGAGCGCTGGATCGTTGTTGTAGCTCTCCCGTGTTCTGTCTTCCGAGGTTCAGCTGTTCTAGCTAGGCTGTGGCTTGTGTGGGTATCGCGAGGTGGCCGATGTCGCCCAGTTGGAGGGAGGAGACCAAACGGCGAGTGCTTCGACTGTTCCGAAGTCGTCGGACAATATAGAGCTCTGCAGGGTCCAGTCCAAGGTCCTGCACGTACGTTCCAAGGATGCGAGGACGAGGCAGGTGAGCACAAGAAAAGAAAAACAGTCTGTCGTGTGTGCGACAGTGAGAGGTTTGCGGTTGTAATGAAAGCTGCGATAGCGGGGTGGCGCGTAGATGCGTTGCGTCGCGAAGGGGAATAAGAGGCTTTGCGGTCGAGCACGGGGCTGTGGAAGAATCGAGCCGGTAGGATAGGGCGGGACAGGCACAGGCACAGGTACAGGCACAGGTACAGGCACAGGTACAGGCACAGGTACAGAAACGGGGGACTGTCTGGCGTTGACAACTCGTGTTGGACTATTGGTTCGATGTGCAGATCAAAAGAGATTAGAGTGTCGTCTCTCGTGATATCGTGCGCGTGTGCGTTGCCGAGTGCTTTTTGCAAAAGAAATGAGAGCCCTAGTGGTGGCAGCCGAGGGGAGAGGCGGACAACCGATTGTGCGTTGTTGTGTTGTGATGGTGTCGTGATCTCGGGGGTGCTGTCGAGATAAAAGAGCGCAACGATGCGGAGGAGGGGCAACGCAGAAAAGAAAGGGAGGTAGAGGGAAGGTGGAAGGTGGATGGCTAAAATGGCGTCGCCGTTGAGGTGTCTCCAAGAACAGAAGGGTCCGGGGAAGGGAAAGAGTGACTGGCAGTCTTTCGTTCGTCTGGGGCTTGGTTCTTTTCCTTCTCCCTTTAATGTCGCCGGCTGTGCTGATGGTAAAGGCCTGGGCGAGCGGGGGGTTGTGCAGCAGGAAGGAGCGTTCGAATGGTGCAAAAGCTGCAGTTGACAAAAGAGGAGAGAGCGGACCGGCGGGCGGTGGGCGGCACCTTCTCAGCGCGATGCCCAAAACGAAAATGGCGGGGCCTGGGTTTGGGCCTGGCGTCAAATCGTTCCTTCCGTCGGTTCGCAGCTCGCCATTCACAGCCTGGGAAGGCGACAAATCATATCAACATGTGCACGTGATGGCGTCTAATCAACAGACGACGGGTGAACAGCATGTGAAGTAAACATTGATTAATGCCGGAGAGCATGTCGGAGAGCAATAACACTTTTGATAGAGGCTCGGGATAATCCCAGTAAGGGTGTACGAGTATATGTGCAAATGTCGGAAACAGAGCAGAAGTGACGCAGAAAGAAAGCAAGAGAAAATAAAGGCAATGCAACTAGTTCAAACGATTCAGATGAAAACTAAAACGACGATACAACAAAAGTAGATGCATACAGACAAAAATAACAAAGACAAGAAGGAAACAGAGAACAGCGGCCGAGGGGTATTGACAAGGTCGATCGGAGAGAGAAGCGTGAAAGAGGCAAGGAGAGAGACAAATGACCTCACCTCGGCACGGACGCACAGAAGCAACGCTGAAACGATGATGCGAGATAGGGTAGCAAACAGATGGAAACGCAGTCAACATAAAAATAGCCCAGCACAAACATAGTAAGACACAGTCGCCGCGTCACACTTCGGCTACTCCCCCAAGGGCATCCCGTCCAGCTCGTCCAGCAGACGGCGCCAGTTGTCGGCCAGCATCTCCGAGTACTTGACACGCTCCTGGGCCCAGTCCTGATTCCAGCGGGAGACGTGGTACTGGGTGGCCTGAAAGTAGACGAGTTCGTCTCGCAAACACTCCTTGACAAAGACGGAGCGGTTGTGCTGCTGGACAATGGTTTCCTTGTCCTTGATAATGGCGTCGACGACCTTTTCAATCTCGCCGGGCTTGACGAGACCCTCGGGCTTGGCGCGGAGTGTGGCCAACTTGGCCTCGTTCTTTTGGATGCGGCGCTCCAGCATGGGGATGGTATCGCGGTCGTGGCGTTCACGGCGGTCGAACAGGTCACGCAGACCGACCAAAGCGTCGCGCTGCCTCTTGAGATCCTCAAGAACGCCGGCGTCCCAGGCACGGGACTCGTCCTCCATCAACGTCTGGCCTGTCCGCAGGTGCTTGCTCATGGCGACGAGGCCGTCGTTGAGCAAAGGAACAAGGTTGGTGTCGGTGGCATAGGTGTCCACGCTGGCTTCGGTCAGCGACTGGAGGGAGACGGCCATGCGGGCGTGGTCGTTGGCGATGCCCTCGCTGCGCTTGACCAGACGGTCCATGATGTTGCAGGTCGTAATGTACAGCTCGGCCGAGCGGCGGACACCGGACCGGGTGCGGTCAAAGAGCTCGTTGAGGTGTGGCGACAGCGACTCCTCCAGACCGGGCGGCAGCAGGCGACCGGCGAACTCATCCTGCACAGAGATGCTGGCCTGCTTGCGCCACACCGACAGCTCTGTGGGGACAGTCAAGAACATGACGACCAGCTGCTCCGTACTCAGAACAGGGTGCCGCGTCAGGGCATTGAGGAACCGGGCCAGACCGCGTCTGCGCTTCTCGATGAAGGCGCCATCGTTCGACAGGTGGTTGCCGTTGACGGCGACACGCTTGGGCGGCAGCAGAGGCAGTACGCGGTACGGGTAGCGCTTGTGCAGGCAGTCGAGCAGCCAGACGAAGTCGCTGTAGCGGCGGACGACCTTGCTGCCGCGACGAGGACTGGACACCTCGTAGTTGTGGTGCTGGAACATGAAGAGCCCCTCCTTCTCGGGCATCAAAGCTACCAGAACGTGCTCTTCAATGGCACTGCCCGTGCGGCCGCCAACGGGGCCAATGGCCCGGGAAGTCGCATTGTGTGCAGCCGAGTCGCCATTGGCGCCATCAAGACCGCCATCGTCTGTGCCCGTTGGCAGGTCGCCGAAGCCGCCGCCGAGGCCAGCGCCCAGGCCGCCGACGGGTGGGCTGCCAGCGCCGTTGTACATGCCCCAGCCGGAGCCTGAGTTTCGTTTGTTTGTGCTGGTGATGCTGGGCTGCGAGCCGCTGTTGGTGCTGCCGGCGCCGCCGACAAGGGTGGCCTCGGGCGTGGTAGTGAAGTTGGAGGTGGTTCGAATCGGGAGGGCGTCGTTGGGGCTAATGGCACGGGCAGCCGTAGCAGCATCGGCACCGCCGGTCACCGTAGGAATGTCTTGACTGGCATTGTTGTTATTGTTGCTTTCGGCCCCTGCGGCGGGAACAATGTCGTCGTGGTTGTGGTCTTTGTGCAGGTCGGGGGTGCTCCACGGATCGTCGGAGGCGTAGTCCATCGGAGCCCGGGCGGCCGGCTCAAGCTGGGGAAGGGCGGGCGGTGGCTGGTAGGAGGATTGGTGCGGAGGTGCAGGAGCAGCCTTGGGGGTCGAGCGGAAGGGCGAAGAGTCGGTTTGATTCTGAGCAGCAACGAAGCCAAAGAGGGTTGGTTCGGGGAGGCCTGTGATTGAAAGAGAAAGTCGCAATTCATCGTTAGCTTTCTGTGTGAGAGATTCCTTGTGCAACGCCAGACCCACCAAATCGCGCATACCGCACCTTGATTCGCCACCGCAGCAACAGGACGCACGGCGCAATCAACAATGGATAGAGCCATCGGTGCAGCGATAAGATAACGGTAGATGACACAAAGAGACACAAGAGGGCATAAACAACCAGAGCATCGTGTGATGACAAGGAGAGAGTGGGGAAGGAAATGGAAGGAAAATTGCACATGCTGAGGCAACGACAACTCAAGGCAGCACTAGAAACTTACTTCTTCGCCGCTCGTCGACACCGTCGAGACTGATTACCTCGCCCTCCTGGGCGAGACCAATCAGCGCCAGCAGCACATTAAACTCGTTTCTGCCCAGAGCAATTGTGGCATTGCCGTCGTCGTCTGTGGTGTTGCTGCCGCCGGGGGCCATGACATTCATGATGGACGCCTGGCTGTCGGCGTCAAGCTTTGAAGCGGCGAGCACACGAGCAACGCCGCCCACAGACACACTGTTCTTAATGTCCTCGTCGCGGACGGCGGCCTCAAAGACATCATGGTAGGCTTCGGGCACGTCGGAAGCGGGCAAGAGGCTGCGCAACAGTTCGGCGCGGGTCCTCTTCTTGCGCGGCGAGGGCATGTCCCAGGGCGAGCCACCACCGCGGTCGTCGTTGTCATGCTGGCCCTCCGTGTCGTCGTCCTCCGCATCAAACAGGTGGTCCGAGTTGGTGCGATTGATGCCGCCCTCGTCGTCAAAGAGGCCGTGGCGCGAGCGGGCAAAGGAGGAGTGCATGGACGGGTTGACCGTCTCGTCGGGCGGCGACGTGCCGAAGAGCGACATGGTGAAAAGGGCGGGGAGGGAGAGAAAAAGGCTGTGAATCGAATGAGGAGAAAGCTGGGATGCGGCACAACGCCGATGCAGCCAAATGGAGTGCGGGTGCGCCAATGAGGCCGAAGAGTCCCGAGAAGAGTGAACAAAAACACAGTCAATGCGATGCGAGGCACGCGACGCCCAGGGGATGTACAAGGAGGCGTCGTGCGTCGTCAGAGTCTGGAAGTCAGCAGTCAAGCTCGACTTGAGAAATCAGGGTGCCTGGTTAGAGGAAAGAGAGCGCTTTGGCAGGAGGCGTGCTTTGGTTTCGGAGAGCTCCTGCCCCTGTGGGTGGAATGCGGGCGAGTGTGCTACAAAGTGGAGAAGGAGTCGAGTCGACGTCAGTTAGCAGCTGGCCAATGAACAAGCTGTATTCCGACACTGGAGGCGTTCGAAGCGCAAACGCTGCGACGAGCGACGGGCAAGCTCCAACGATATGCAGCAGAGGCCAAGCCGCCAAGCCGAGGCGCTCTGGCGCCCTCTGAAGCCGCTCTCGCCGCTACAAGTCGCTGAAGACGCCATAGCCACCAAATTGGGCTACCAAAACGGAGATCGATATGTGACATACAAAATCGTGGAATCAAAAGGTCACCAACCACCAGCAATCTAGCTCTCAAATATCGCAAAAAAATGGCTTTGTATCAATTGTCGTATCGTACATGTACATGTCTATTTTTTGAGTGACCAACCACCCGCCTAGAACAGCACATCCTCCGCAACCTTCTCCTTGGCCACCTTGGCGCCCGCCCGCAGCACCCGCCGCTCGCCCGGCACCGTAAAGTACAGACTGGGCGACTCGCCCGGTGCCAGCTGGTGGCTCAGGTAGCCGCGGTGGGCAGGGTCACGGTAGTACTCAATGTCCCAACGGCTGATGGGGTCGGGCAGACGGCGCAGGTGCGGCGCCGCGCGCAACTTGGCGACCTCGGCCTCGACGTGCTCGGGGCCGTACGGCAGAGGCGTGGCAGAAATTACGCTCTTGCCCTCGACGAGCCACTTGATGGACTGTTTTGTGAAGTAGCGCGTGGTGATCTTGCCGCCGACGGCCTCAATGGCGTCGATGGCCGCGCCCGACGCACGCGACACCAGCAGGTCGACGGGTGTGCGCAGGTCCTCCTTGCCGCGGGCCAGGATCTTGATGCCGTCGCGGATCTTGCCGACGAGGCCAGACTCGACCAGCTCGCGGGGAGTAATGGGCTTGGTGGCGTCGATGCGGCCGGCGTCGATAAAGGCCTGGAGCCGGTCAAGGTTGACTTCCGACATGACTTCGGCCCGGCTACACTGCGTGTTAGTATTTGTATGCACCCCTCGCCCCTCCTCGACCGACAGGTCGCTGAACAAGAAGACAACAGTCTGCCTGCTACGCATGGACTCACTGGTTAACAAATCCCTTGACGCCCCATGTCCGGATCAAGGGCGTCTGGCCACCCTGGAACCACGGCTTGACTTTGCCGTGCTGGCCCTGGCCCTTGTGACCGCGGCCGGACGTCTTGCCCTTGCCCGACGACGGACCACGACCGACACGAATCCGCTTCTGGTGTGCACCCGGATTGTCGCGCAGGCTGGCCAGGATGCTGGCGTTGCGTGTTTGGGAAAAGTGTGTGATGGTCGGAGAGGAGGTGATTGTGAGGGCCGCAAAGAGCGACGCCAGAGGTGTCGTCGCCGGCGATGGCCGTGCCAGCCGTGCGGCGGCCGCAGATGCCTGGCAGCAGGCTGCTACGCCCGAAAGTGCCGTTCGTGGTGCCATTGGGTCGGTTGTGTGTGTGTCTGCCTCTCGAGTGTGCAATCGTTCGACGTCCACGCTTATCCCTGTTCCAAAGTCGTATTCCAAGGTCCGTCTGATGCACTTCGAAAAATTCTTGGGCTAGAGCTGATTGGCCCCTCTCATTGGTCCAGGCTTTGTGTGTGCTGCACGTGACCCTTTCAGCCAGCTGTATTTGTTGGGTTTAGTTGGGTAATTATGGAGTACAGCGCAACGGCAACAGCCGGCGCCAGTCTTACAGGTACTCAGTCCTGACAGGCTTAGACGGCGATCGGCTCATCTTTGTTTTGCCAACCACATATTCCTGATCATCAGAATAATCATCCAGGTGCTTACCAACTCTATATGTTCTGGGCCACGTGATACTGCCTGCAATCTTAAACTCATGAAAGTCTGATACATTTTCATCTCCATCTTTGAGTGCAACCTTTGCTTATCTTTGCGACTGGTGGGTTTCATTTATCAAAGGATGGAGGTGCGACTTTAGTATCTACTCTTCGTTCTATGTTTAATCCTTTTTGCCCGTCTTGCAGAGCCGAGGAGATATTTCCCCCCTCCCGGCCCGTTGAGGGGTCCATGGCGTATCGTGTTAGTATATTCCATGGGGGAAAAGAGCCTCTTACATCCTCACATAGGAATTTTCATGTTTAATTTTAATTTTATATTGATTTTTTATTTTTTCGGAAAAAGAGGGACATATATGGGAAAGTTAAGTTCTCTTCTTCAAGTAATTTCTTGGTGCCATAGAAAGCACCATCATACTTATTTTAAACTGTATTTTTTTCAGTTTAATTATGACTGTTCATTATTCAAATTGTTTTTCTTCTTTCCCCCGAAATATGTCCATTACATTTCCAGTTATAACGTCTTAGAAGAAGATAGAAAAGGAAGTCAAACCAACAAAAACCCAAAGGAAAGCTTGAAACGACGTACCGGATACTCATGCATTCATTAGGTCTACTCTACCATGTCTCTCGTCACATTTGAACAATATTTTGCTAATTGATGATCACGATAATTATGTGCGTATCCCCATCTCACATACAGCCTCATCTGCCATGCTCATCCGGGTAAACATGCATCCTAGAGTCGGCTCTTGAGGTGATGTTCCCATACTCGTGCACTCTTACCGTGTCACAGAGGCTTCGTGTATCGGCATTTCTACCAGCGGGGCGGAAGAACGGGATCTGATCGAAAAGAAGTCCCGAGTTCTTTGTTCTAATATCACTTTCAGGCACAAAACAATTGCCATTAGCATCTCAACTTACTTTCGCATGCGGCGAGCTCTGTATGAAAGGGGGGAGCTCGACATACAGTCACCTGCTAAGATATGCTCCTCTGCCTTATATGGAGTAGGCATGCCCCATATCCTGTAGGGTTTTGCCATCGATGCCCCCTGCACAACTGCCAGACGACTGCCTCTTCACCATGTTGACAAAATCGATTGTGGTCACCATCATGGCCGTGGCCGTGCAGGCCACTGAACAGGATGGCTTCTCTATAAAACCAACCGCCTTTCCCCAAGTCGGCCATGCCACCTTCTCCGGCACTGATTGCTTGCCAGGTACAGTCAACGCGACCCGGAGCACGCCCAACTGGTCCGACTGGGTCATCAGTCTGCACGATCTGAACTTGGAGGCGACATCTTGTCCCGGTGGCAGCGCTGGCCGAACGAATTCTCGTCAGACTGTACGATTTGTGCCACATTCTCGCATCCCTCGCCAGGCTGGCAATTGGCACTCAAGACAGTGCTGATTCGTGGACTTGCAGCACTGAGCAGTGGCAGTTCCTTTTCGGTGGGGGCGAGCACGTTTTGGTCAGAGACTGCAGCAGCAGCAGTGAGACGGAACGTCTTCGTCACCGACAGCCGGCCGACGGTCGAGACGAGCGCCATTGGAGCACTGCTGGACTTATACAGCGTGCCGGCCTGGTCGGCATGCCCGTCGATCCTGTCGCCGGACCTGAGCAGTTTTTCCTAGAGTTTTCAGTATGGAGTATGGGGAACATGTACAGGCCAACAGGTCGGGTGGATAGGTTGTCTTTGGCGGTCTTGTGTCTGATGGCCTCAGAGAGATTTCGAGTGTCCCTGCCGTCGAGCAGCATCTGCAGTCGACATGGCGGCCGTGTAAAGCACTTGCGCCGAGCATGGGCTCGACGACCTTATCCTCAAGCCAAAGACCACGTCGGGGCGATTACCACGGGATACGGCTGTGACGACAAAATCGACTGCGTGAGTAACAACGGCAGCGGGCAACTCGACGTTAACAACGAAGCCCACCGCTCCGTTCAGCAACTCGACGGCGGTGCGCTCCACTAGGACAACGACGCATGTCTTGGCGACTCCCATTCCTGCCTACTCAAACATGACAACGTCGACCAAAGGATGGAGAACAACTCGCACGCACCCGGTTGCAAACAGAACATGGACTTCTTTGTCCAGCACTATAGAGCCTCACTAAACCACCGCGCCGACGACTGAGCCGACTGCCAAGGCGCCCTCTGGCCGTATTACGGGCTCGAAATTTTCGACCAGCGTGACGGACACATCCTTTTCCGCCGGAGAGCCAGGGACGACATTGACTCCTGCAGCGACACCGTTGACGACAGGCTCTGCCCAGTGACTGGAGCAACGCCACGACGGGCACGCCTCTCTGGACGAACAACACGAGGGCCACCGGTACATCGAGGACTGCAACAATACCGGTAATCAATTTTGATAGGAGAACCACAGTCGAGGGCTGGGAACGCAAATGAAGTGTGATGATGAGATGCTGACTCTCCTTCAAAAAGAGCTGCATGCTTGTGCAATTAATCTGCGCTAAAAGATCCAGTGTACATAAAGTAGAAGAGCAAAATGCGCAAGAAAAGAAAAGCCCCGTTCACTCGTCATCGTCGCTGCCGCTGCCGTAGTCGACCAATGCGGCTGTTGGCTTGGCCGCTTTGGCTTTCTTGATAACCAGTCCGTTGGACCGTTCCCGCTGTCGTGTCAGTGCGGCCAGTGTGGCGCTCGACAGGACACCGCTCGCTACTGGCGGCTCCTCCGGTGCTGCCTCAATCTGTTGTGGTGGCGCCTGCTCTTGTGGTTGATTCCGTTGATGCGCGGCCTGCTCCGCGTCGGTCCTCTCTCTTGCGTACCACACCTCATCCGGCGCCTCATACCCTTGCAAACCAAACCCACCCTCGATGCGTCGCCGCTTCGCCGCATTGGGGTCCCGCCCTTCGAGCTCAGCAATGTAGTCTGCCGGCAAGATGGCGCGAATGGCCGCAGCCGCTTGCTCTTCGACGCGGCGGGCCTCACGGGCCTGGCCATGGGATTGGGGTCGACAGTGGCCAGCGCACATTCAGAATCTCTTCGTGGTCGAGCGACTGGTAGGCCATGGCCTCCTTGGCGAACTGAGCGTTGGCTTCGTTGGTGTAGGTGACAAAGGCGACGCCGCGCGTGTTGAGCACACGGGTGCGTTCAATCTGGCCCCACTCGGCAAAGTGGCGGGCGACGACCTCCTCGATGTCGTCCGAGACGTGGATGCGGCCAATGTAAATGGTACGGTTGGGTCTGAGGAAGGATCCAACGCCGCCCATGTCGTCGCGGTAATCGGAAAACTTGTCGCGGCCGAAGCAATCGACGTTTGGGTTGAAGATGTCGGTGATGGTCGGGAGACGGTGGAGGTAGGGGCAGTCGGAACCCTTGGGGCACAGCCCACGAGCAAAGAAGAGACAGAAATACGACCCTGAGACGTTGTCGGCGAGCGTGTAGCCCGAGTCCTTGGCGATGTTGCAGCGGCCCTTGGCGGCGGTCTGGCTGGCGGCGCTGCTCTCGCGGTCACCACCGCTCCACTTGTTGTACCAGATGCTGCCCATGTTAGCGAATGAATTAAAAAAAAAAAGGATGTCGCGAGGGTGTGGAGGCTTACTTGAATGTCACGCCGGTCTGCGGTGGTGGCTCGGTGCGGAACGTCGCTGGGTCGACCTGTGGCCGTGCTGGCCGCCGTTTCCTGCGGATGATCTTGCGGCCCTTTGGTGCTGCTACTGCTGTGGATGTCTGGTCTGCGCCTGCTGCTGATGCTGCCGTCGCCACTTGCGTCTCTGTGTTGTCGGTCGCGATGCTAGCTTCCGGCGACCGAGATCGAGTCGCTGTCGGTGCCACCACGGCGTCGGGTGATACGTCCGCCATGGTTGTGATTGTGCGTAATTCAGTTGACGAATTTCAAAGAAAGTTGGACGCGACGCTTCGTTGTGGTTGAGATATGCAGTCGTTTGCTCCGTTTCTTCGCGATCGTGATGCGCCTTCATAAGGCAGGACGTCTCCAGTCGCGCTTCGTGGCAGAAATTGCCGCCCTACACCGCCCAACCTCTTATCGCCCTTTTGCGCTCTTATCAGGACAGCTGGGCACGTGACCATGTACTCTAATGTTGGTGTTGACCCTGACTCTTCTGCAGTGGCTGTGTCACCTAGTTTACAGTAGAAAGTGCCCACGAATTCCCTGTAAATCGGGGGATAGTGCTCGTCAAACAGCCTGTTTAGCAGCATCATAGCGTTCTCTTGTTGTAAGATAGTACATGGTCCTCAACGCGCCAATTGTCTTTCTCAGTTTGCTAAAATTTGCTGTTTTCGGACAGTCGCAGCAAGCCTCTCTCTCTCTCTCTTCTCTTAAGAGACAGACGGGTCCTGACTGGGCGCCGCCTTGCCGCGACATATGACGTCTGAGATAGTCCGATTTCACCTCAGCCGACGTTGTCTCGTTGTGTATACTTGACATCCGCTCGCGGCCTCCGTTGCTAAGCTCCATCGCCACTTTGTCGGCTGCTCGTCAAGTGCCAGTTTCTCTCGCTCCTCACGGAAATTCAACCGCATGCTTACTATTTTTTGCTGCATCCTTTTCCCCTCTTGGTAGTCTTATCCTTACCCGCCTGCACACCACCAACTTATGTCACGACAAAACAAGAAGCTTACACGAGAGAAGGCGGACCACAAAGGGGGGGGGGGGGGTTAATGTCAATTCGTGACCAACTGAGATCCTCCACACACGAGTCACTTTCCATCATGTGTTGATAACAGGTCAATTGTCAAGAGTGTGGTTGCCCACTTTTACTCCGCGTTCTGTGGGGAGAGAGGAAAGGAGGAGGAGGAGGAAGAGGAGGAGGAGGAGGAGGAGGAGGAGGAGGAGAAGCGATAGCATTTGGCTTGTGACAGTGAGCGAGCCGAGGGATCGTGGGGAAACGAAGCAGCTAAAGCACGTAAAGAAAAACCTGGAGAACATAAAAACACTCACGGGCAAGACACGCGTCAGCTTAATTATTCGAAAAGGAGCTTGCAGAGAAAGAGAGGGGGGAAAAGGGGAAGCAGTAAAGCAAAATGCAGGGCCAAGCAGGGCCGTTCCATTTCCTTGCATGCAGTAGGGTCAGTTTTATCGTAATAGGGGCTCCCCGGAGAGGCAAGCCGCGGAGAGGACGGGCGAGACGACAGCTCGACGAGTTGACGGCGCCCTTTTTGTGAACTGAGCCCAACCTAAAAGTTGTTTAGCGTCTTGTTCGTTTGGAGTAGTGCCTGGGGACACAAGCTTTTAAGAATACATATGGAGTCGATTTTTGTTATGATGTGTCGGGTATCTCAGTATGGGGTAATACATAAAAAAAGTCTGGGGAATTTTTATCTGGGGGTGTGTGATAGAGGAACCCGGCTGGATAAAGGAAGAAGGCCAACACACCCGGACGGGTTTTGACGTAATCTTTTCTCTCCAAAGTTAAATCTCCTTTGCAAAATCTTCATGCTGATAGTTTCGTCGTTCATGTTTCATACTGTTGCGCGTGTGTGTATGTGAGTGGACTTTGCTTGCGACCCTATCCTGTAGCAAATGGGATTCTAATTGTAGATGGGTCCATTGGGACTACTCTCCCAAAAAAGGTGAAGCTTTCTCTAAATGGAAATACTTGCGAGTGAATCACTCCGCTTACCATGAAACGGACGGGGGGGGGGGGGGAGAGAAAGAGCAAAAGAAGAGAAGAGGAAAAGACAGGTGAGGTGAACCCTGGCCTTTACTGGTTACAATGGTTTTAACGTTAACGAAAATAGCGCCACCTGAGATTCTTCATGTGTCGTGTTGTTGTGTCGTGTGCTTCGTCAATGATCACAAGCCGATCGATCGACACAAATCCGTGCTGGCATTGTAAAAGGGACCCTCGGTATGAACTTCACCTGAGACAATTCCCGTGAAGAAGAGGAGGGGCTGGCGGGGGAAGGGGGGGGGGGGTGGTTGTTGGAGAAAGTGTTTCTTGCTCTTGGGTGTTTTGTTTTCTCTTTTGGTGATTGTGTTTTAGGCGATCGTTTCCGGGGGTCGCGGACTGCTGGAATGCAACCTTGTTCTAATCCAGCAAAGCTACGGAGTTTGTCTGGCCAGAAACGTCCTGAAGCAATGTCCTCATCGTCCTTTGCTGAGCGATCGACACAAGTCAAAACTCAAACACGTCTTTTCTCACCTCTTTCCAACAGATGCTGAGCGTCCTGTTGCATCCTTTGCTCTGGTATGTGGCAGGGCTCATTTGCATCGTTTGATCAAACTTTACTGTTCACACTGTCCACACTCTCGGCCGGGAAGAGGAATGCTGCTAATATACTTTTGAATTAGTTCCCAGTCCACCAGGGAACTGATGGATTTTATGCCCACAATCAATAAAGTAGCGAGGAAACAAAGCAACCCAAGACAAGAAGAGACAGCCAATAAGATAAGAGTTGACAAAAAAGGTGAAAGCAAAGGACCCAACGCCGGGCAATGGTGCAACCGGTATACTTGAAAAGAAGTTCAACGACGAAAACAACGACGTACAAAACCAAACACAAGAAACCAGTGTCAAAAAGACACAAACAACCAAAAGAAAAAAAAACTGACAAAGGCAGCAAACGAAGCCCCATAGTCCGAGCTGAAGCCTTCAGCTCAAAGCATTGCTACCGGAAAAGGAGAGGGAAAAGAGGACCCAAGAAAGCGTTGTAGTGCGTAATAAGACAAAATGTAATTATGGACATCGAAGTAGAAAGAGAAAAGAGTAAGAAGCGAGGAAAAAATTGCGAGCGAGGAAGGAATGCGCTCTGCTTCCTTCAAGAAAAGGGGGAAAAGGCAAAACGACGAGCGACCGGGACCGACGCTCCTTAGTCCCGACGCTGGGGGTCGGATACCCGCTGCGATGGCGTGGGCTGGTGTTCCGACTCGTTGTTGGGGCCGCAAACCCACTTGTACAGCTTGGCCGGCAATGTAACGGACGGCTCATCAATGTACTTGGTGACCAGGTTGGCCAAGATGAACGTGACGGGGAAGATGATGATATGGGGCGCCAAAAAATTGAGCTCCAGACCCATCGGGCCCGTCTTGGGCAGTTGAAAACGGTTAATCCACCACTCCAGCATCTTGTCATGATCCTCCACCACGCGGTACCAGCCAGTCATGGCGTAGACGCGGTCACCAATAGACGCCAGGACGGGGCCGTGCACCAGGTACAACGCGTACGAGATGCGGCCCAGGTACTGGCAGAAGTTGGACTCAAAGGCACGCTTCAGCAGCGCGATGTGCGGCACCGTGCCGACAATCATGCCTGCGGCGAACACCAGGTAGAACCACTTGGGATCGAAGACCGCCTGAGGCTTCAGGAACGACAAGTAGTACCAATAAGGGTTGGAGCGGAGGAGCATCAGATCGTTCTTCTGCGACGGAACGCCAGCCAGGAACATACCAAAGGCAAAGAATCCGTACACAAGCGGCGTCTTGTAGGGCTGGAGCCGGCGGAGGATGGCGGGGAAACCGGGGTCGTTGCGCTGGGCCAAAAGGTCCAGGTAGCAAAGGTAGACCCCGACCATGAACATGCAGCAGTAGTAGCCGTCGACCACGTACAAGAAGTACCAGGCAAGGGTAAGCATACAGAGGTGGCGGGCAAAGTGTGTGGCGCGGTAGAGAGCCAGCATCGTCATGAACACTATCATGGAACCGCGCATCTCATAGGGAATCGACCACAAAATGTGTGTTCATGCTGACCCAGATCGAGCCCTCCTTAAACAAGAACGTGAAGTTCTTGAGCTCCACGTACCACTCCCAAATCTCCTCCCAGACCGTGGCGTGTTGCTTTGAGTTGGACACCCAGTAGTGGCCGAAGATGTGCCATGACATGGCGTAGGCAAAGGTCGTGGCGAAAATGGGAATGTAGAGACGGAACCAGCGGCGGAAGACGGACGAGGCCAGGCTGTCGAGCAGCGCAATGGGCTTCTTGTCAATGATCAGAGAGAGGGGCTTGGCGCACAGCACGTAGCCCGAGATGACGTAGAAGATGGCGACAGCGATGTGGCCGCCGGTGAAGAAGTTGCGGACAAACGGCAGCGTCGCGAAGAAGTGCTTGCCCTTGAAGCCGTAGGCGTTCTCGAAATACTCATTGTCGCCGAGGGGGCTGGCTGCGTGCGCCCAGAGCTCGTTGTGATGAATGTACACCAAAAAGGCAGCAAAGCCACGCAGGCCGTCGAGGTACGCCGTGGGCCGTTTGGGCTTGGGCTGGCCATCTCCGTCGTTCAGCATACAAGCGTCCAAGAATCTCCGGAGTGCGCCCCGAACAGGCCGTTCTTGATTCTTTTCCAGAGTGGTTCTGTTCGGTTCCGTGAATGGAAGGTCGCCGCCCACGCTGCCCGCGTCGAGCAGTCCGCTGCTCGCCATTGAAGCCAACGGGTGTGATGTTGAAACTGCTAGCAAATTCCGAGTTGGTGAGGTATTGACGGTATTGATGGTATTGATGGTATTGATGGCACTGATGGCGGATTGCTGTTGAGTACGTGGGATGTCGATGGCAGTCTCGTAATAGATCGATGCTCAGAGACGAGGGAGGGGGGAGAACAAGGTCGGTGGGAGGGTCGCGCAAAGAGGTCGCGTTAGCAGGGCAGCCGTAACGATAATTGGGAGTTGAGCCAAGGGTGCCAAGGGCAGTAGAATAAAAGAGGAAAGGACAAGTGTCTGTTGTCGCCGTCGCACAGGGCTGTCACCAAAGACAAAACAATGAGACAAGAAAGAGCAAAGAAGAAGGGAAAGAAGGACCGAAGAAAGCTCTCCACGAATAAAGGGGGTCTAGCGCGAGGAAGGTGAGATGGAGGAAAGAAGAAAAAAAGAGGAAGTTAAAAGTCTTGGGAGGCAGGAGCGACTGGGTGTGGGGATGCACAGCTCAAAAATAAAGTCCCAAAATAAAATAAGAAAATGGGCAACGGGCGGTCTTGGTTTTGGTCTTGGTCTTGGCCTTGGACTTGTGGTTTCCGCCGGCTTCTTGAACAACGACTTCTCCGCACTTTTCAATGACATGTCGATCGACATGTCTGTTTGTCTATTTTGTCGTCTGGAGAAACAGGCTGCAGCGATTTTTGTCGATTCAATGCCACTCATTCACGGTGGCTTATGGCATCAAAAAGTGTACGCGTGTGGTTCTGGCAAATTGGGCATATGGCATATGCTAAAGCCGCGCCGCGAGGCGTATTTTGCAGCAGGGGCAATTATTGATGGTTGACTTCGAAAGACACAAAATAGCTGGATTTACTGAGACGACTGAGAATGTACCGCGTCGTGTACGTCGTTGATGACTGTTTAGGCCCGACAGATGCTTGCTGCCTTTTCTTCTTGTTGGTGATGAGAGCCTATGTGTAATGAAGTACAAGTGCGACGTCGTCAAGATCTCTTCGATTTTGTTAGCCGATGAATCAGGAAGGCGCGAATGGCGACGTGACACTACTGCTGGCACATCGAGCTTCCTGGGAAGCTACCACCGATACAAGTGCGCTTTCTTCGCTACACTTTGGGGAAGTTCTTTGCTTTCTTGGGACACTTTGGGTGCCTGGAAGTTTAGAAGAGGGGGGTGCCAAGCCAAAGCCGGCTTTTAGTGCAGGAGAAAGAGCGACCCATTTTGTCGCGTCTCCAGTCGGATGCTGCCCTCTTCTGGCTTCTGTGAGAAAAGAGGGGCGCCGAGAGCGAAATGCGAGACACATATGCAGATTGCTGTTCGTGAGTGAGCCCAGTGTCTGTTCCCTGCTTTTGTTCGTTGCAGGAACCGTGTCCAGGATAGCTGATGAGGATGCGCGATGCGGCGGCAGCCAGGGTTGCATTCGAACCAAGGGTCGCTGAGATCGCTGGAAATACAGGGGATAACAAGGTACATGTAACTTACATTTGGCGACACCGGGGCGACAGGGGGTGAGCGTATCCAATTGCGCCGGGTGAGCGTATCCAATGCCGGCGCAATTGACTGAAGTTCGTCCAGGAGGCATGCTGACTGAGAAAGGACCCAAAGATGCTTGCCAACAGCACTGAATATGGCAGTCCCTTGTTGGAGATGGCAAGTACACCCTTTGGGAAGGCAGATGAGTACGCACCGTGCGTGTTGGACGCGTGTTGGAAGAGCGGCTTCTGTCTTTCACCTCCAGCCATACTTTGTGCCTCTGGGAAGGGAGAGCTGTTCGGCCCGCTACGAGGAAGGGAAGGAAAGAGATCGAGCGACCCTTGTTGGCGAGAGCAAAGTGCGTAATGAAGTGTCTGTTGGTCGAAGGCTTTCGCTCTTGGCGCAAAAATACCGGACGAGACGACGCGGGTATGATGAGTAGGCGAAAAACGGAACTTGCAAGGCTTGTACGATACAAAGCTATATGAATAGACAGAGCACAGAGTGAGATGGATACGGTGAGATGATGGTAGAAATCTTCATCAGCGCGGCTGCTCAAGCCACTCGACGCCAGCGCCATTTGTGCAGCGCATCCAGCTGCAGGCACAGGCATCGGGTGTATGTACCGAGATACAAGTTGGTCCTCGTCGCATTCGTAGCTCTTGGGTGCTCGTTCTTGTTGCTCGCGCGGCCTATGAGGCGCAAACGGAGTAATGCCATTAGTACGACGTACTCCGTATCTCAATAGACAAGCACAAGCATGCCTCTTGAGCCGTGGCACGCAGATTGTGGTGGTCGACGACATATTTTTGACGACACTGATGAGTCCAGAACATTTCTTCTGGGGCCGGACGTCTCTAGCGCAAAGGCTTATTTGTTTGTGCTGGAGTTAGCCGTACGCACATCGTACTGGTCGGGGATGCAATTCTTGTGCAACCAGCCTCGACTGTCAAGGGCCATTTCTACACAGTGCTGACCATTGAGAGCACACAGTATCTTACAGGGGCCATGGGCTTGGCGAGAACAGCGACCCAGACTATTAAGTGGGTTGCAGAACGAGATTGAAAAAGGGGGCGGGGGAAAGTGCAGAAATAATCAGACAGCAGAAGACGAGACAGGCAATACGCACGAGAGAGCGAGATTCGACGATGCTGATCATGGGCTTCTATGGGGACCATTAGATAGGAGAAGGCCTGGCTAGGGGTCGGAAAGGGGAGCGGGCTGGTCCAATGGCCAATGGCAGCGGCAGTTGCAATTGCGCCACGGAGATCTTAACAAGGATTGTGAGATTGCAAGACTGTGGAATACCAACTCGCCAATGGGGAACGAGCGATGCACTGGTCAAAAATCGATGCACATACCTGGAGCACTGCCGTACGATGTAGATGTACCATCGCAAATTAAGAACAGACGCGTCGACATTGTGCAAGAAAGTTGCGGTTCAGGGCTGGCACTGGCAAAGCATGAGGCAGTAACAGTGTAACTCTATGCTATGTGTACGCCGTTGGAAGGTGCAAAAGCCCACGTAGAGATGGTGGGAAGTTGCAAAACCATCCAGAATCTGCTGGACCACACACAATACAAAGTACAATACTTGTATGCGTACGAATGGGAGCAACAAACATGGGGAAGAAGGTGGAGAGAAAAGGAGGCTAGAAGGCGCCTACAAAGAACGAAAGTCGAATGCGTACATGCACTTCGCTTTTCTCCTTCTACTCTTCTTTGACCAGCATAAAAATAGAGCGATAATGGGCGAAAAGAAGGTTGGCTCCGCTACGCCCCGTTACATTCTGGGCCCTGGTGCTGTTATTTTAGATTTACGAAGAAGAGGCAAATGAGGTGGAAAGAGGCTCGCAAAAAAGTGCAAGAACAGGCGTAAACTCAACAATGCGCTCGAGATGGACGTTAACAACCTTGACAACCAAGGACGGACCGGCTGAGAAATCTACGCTGTAGGATGCAACAGTAATACACACAAGAGGCAAACTTTGAGTTGATTGTACATGTACGAGTGGAAGGAATTGGTGTGGGTTGAGTGGGAGTGGAATAAAACCGGAGCAAAGTGCCGAGCAATCTCAACACGCGCAGGCCAAAAATAGGAAGGCGCTGAGACGCTGTCACTGACTTGGAAAGCCAATCCGGTCCCACCCCGCCCTCTTGTCGAGGAAAAAAAAGGAAAAACAAGGCTGGATTGGGATAGACAAAGCATCTCTCTCGATGACAGAAAAGGAGAAGAACGGGATGGCGAGGCGGCTGCCAGGAACAACAAGAACCTCAAAAACCACGAAAACAACACGGCCATACCGGAACGAGAAAAGAGGAAAACGCCACTGGTGAGCATTTAGGAAAAAAACATAAATCTCACGCGTGCAGCAATACTCGTACATGTACTACGACGTATTGTTTACGAGAGCCTTGGAACTGTGGCTACATGAAGACGCCCCCCTAAAGTTCTTAAAGTATCTTGACGCATCTTGGATACAAGCCTTTTATTTGTGGTTGTGGCGCGATCTCACAAGGTTGGCGCGATTGCGCCTGCCATCTTCGGACTTTACAGCCCGGAATGAGAAGCAATAGCCCCTTGATCTTGGTTTGGTCAAGCTTGCGTAAAAATGATGAGCAAGAGATACTGTGTCCAGTGTCTTGAGTGTTTTCACTACATGTACTCCGTACATGTGCAATTTGAGATAAAGTTAAAGACGGAAGCTCAGACACAAAGAGCTGCGGAAGACAGGCTCAAGAAGAAAAAAAAACACACAGAAAAATTAATCAGGGGAAACGAAGCAAAAAAATAGAAGTCTTGGCACTGGCCCCACCCCTTACTCGGTGGGTACGACGACCCAGTACGGGAAAGTAACCCCCCCTTCCTCGCAAGCCAATCTACATATATGCAGCCTCTGATTGGCTGACGACTGCAGAAAGCCCTCTCTCCTTCAGTACGATGTTTCTTACATACGGAGTTGTGATAGTCTCACGATCATGATTGCGAAGAATACGGGCTGCAGATGGGCTCAGCGTGCTGCACAGTTGACATTGGTGGCTCGACAGACGCTCTTTGAGGAAGGCAGTATTACAGGCGGCCTGGTTCTGACACAGGGCTTCAGCGTTGTGACACCAGCACCGCCCATCTTGCCCACACCATCTGCCGCGTCTTCTTAAGTTCTTTCCGCACCACGCCAGCCATGGGCGATGTGCAGGCTCGGCCGATCCCTACCCAGTTCTGGCCATGGCCCCTAAAACTAGACGGAATCACCAAACGCCAGTGGCCAGGCCCTGGCCAGGCTGGGAGAAAGACCCTTTCTCGAGCCTCTGACCCTCCAGGAGAAACCCCAGAACGAAGGCGCGGCAGCTGTCAGGCTTCTTTGGGCCACCGTTGAGGCCGAGTTAGCGCGAAGGCAAGGGAATCCTGTTTTTGGTTTGCTTGCCTTGCAGTGCTTAAGGCGTTTTCCTCTCACGATAAATCCCCTGGTGTCGTAGCTCGTCTCGACCAATATGCGTAAACATATGCAGCGAGGGAAGACGAGTTGTACCAACACAGTGCACGCCAAAATCCGTACCGTGCCCTCTATTTGTGCTATGCTATGCCTGGTTCCTCAGTGGGTGGCATTGCACCTAAAGATACGCATGGCTGCATGGGCAAGAAAGGGCCATGCGGAAAGGCAAGGAGAGTTATGAGGACACGATATCGCAGCAATGCAAAGTGGCTCTTAGTCAAGCTTTGTGGCAGCAAGACAGCGCGCTTTGTTGACAAACAAGAGGCATGTGACGAAGCGGCTATTGGGAATTGGAGTTCCTGCAGCCCTTTCCAGACTGTATGAGTAGCAGCGTATGCTTCCTTAGGGCATTCGTTAATTTATGGCATGAAGGAAAAAGCAAAAAGGGCCTGCCGGTTGCGTCCAATGGACCCTCGACTGTTGTGAGACACGACTCTCCTCTCGTAAGGCCCTTGTTTGTGTACGGAGTATTCTTTGATGCGACATGGCTTTTTGTTACTGCACATTGGCGTTGTACGGGACCTGCACCTTCCTTCCTCCCTTGCATATATCGTATCGCAAAGCCAGGCATGGCAGGCGCGCTTGTGGTCTCTCACAGAAATGGGAGAAGCCAGCGGTCCTTCCTCGAGAGTCTTCCTTGCTTCCTTGGAGACCTTTGCTCCGCGTCTTCAACGGCAGCTGCAACGGCCCCGGACGGCGGTTCTTCCTGTCCCCTCCCAGTGCCCTCTTTTCTTCCCACACCGTCGTTCCAGACACCTGGGGGACCCGGCGTGAGAAAGGGGCAGCGCAATTACGGGGAAAATCAAGGAACTAAACTCGAGCAGTAGTACAAGAAGGAAATGGCAATCTCCAAAACTGCAGGCCACAGCAAACCACAGCGGACCGCAGAAATAGGGGCAAAGAGGGTCGGATTGGCCTGGCCCAGAGCCCAGTTTGCCATGCGTATCACCGACTGGCGACTTGCCATATTCTCCTTTTGGCAGGCACACGCAGACGAGAGTGGACGACACCCTGGTCCTTTCCCTATCTGGCTCCGCCCTTCATGATCTGTTGCCGCGCCTGCACCTAAAAAGCTTCTTCGTAAATCCTCGATTTTTGAACTTTGGCCTGCATCACGAGATAAAAGATAGTAGCCTGCAATACGACGTGTACATCGTATGTAGGTCAATGAAAGACATCTTGGTCCTCGACACACAGATGGCCGCTCCCGCAAGGACCCACGCCATGCCGGGGACACCACGGCCATGCCTGCCCATGCAGCCCATGCAGCCCATGCAGCCCATATTTTGTTTTACGATTTTTTCAGTTCATTTTCTTCATAATTACATGCAACCTGCGCAGGGAAATTTGCAGTCCATCTCACGCAATCGTCGTCCACCGGCCCATACCATCCCCAGATCCCCAGTGCGAACATTGGCAAGAGCGTGTTACAAATATTCGTAAGACTCTAATTCCAGTCTGCAAGTCCTTGCACCCCAACTCCGTACTTGGCAGCATTTTGGGGGGCGTGTGTTTTAGCGCTAGCGTAAGAAACCCCCTTCCGTCCTGGTCGCTGTTTCCCCTTTTGCGCGCTCTGCAAAAAAAAAAACTTGTGAAGTGTCCGCTTAGTTAGTGCTGTTTGCTGCTTTTGCTGGTAGCCGTTCCTGCCTCGTTCGTCCTCCCCATGTCCTTGTTTTAGTGTGTTCTTGCTGGGCGAAAGAACGCTCGCTCTTTGCTCCCTTCCCTCCACACCACCATCCCCCGCGACCCAGGATCGCACCTGCTCGCTCGATCTCTTTGCTTCGTGACAACTCTTCATCTTCTCCGGCCGCTCATTCCCTGGTACAGACCGACTCAAAACGCGCAGAAATCCAGCCACTGGCTCTTTCCGTGCCTCTTCACCAACGCCATCAAGAGCCACCAACAATTCACCTCATTCTCCAGGTGCGAAAGCCGCCAATTGCAAAGTGGGCCGTCCACCAGCTCTGGTGACATTCGAGAGCACCTACTGAGTACGCATAGAGAAACCTCTGATCGAGCACATGTGGGGACAACCGGGCACGCACCCCAGACCAACAAGCACTGTACGGGTGCTCTTTCCTTGAACAGTGCACACGCCAAAAGGCAGGAGCCACCGATAAATCAGCACCCCCTGGATCACACACCCCTCCCCCCCATCCCCTAATCCAATTTTTTCCTTCCCCTACTTTCCCATTTCGTTTCACCGTCCACGCCCTCTCCCAGCGCTCGCTTTCATTTATTTTGTCTCTTCGTCCTTTTCTCCTTACCCTATTCCTCGCCTGGCCGGTGCTGCTCAGACGCCCCCTATTTACCTTCTTTTCTTTCCCTGCTCCTCTCCTTTCTCGTGTCCGTGTTTTTTTACATACTGATAGGTTTCCTTTTTTCCTCTCTCAATCTCTATTCTTCTTTTCTTCTACCTTCTCCCCCTTACATCTATCGTTTTCTTTTCTTCCTCCCTCTCCTTCTCTCTCTTCTCCCCTCTTTTCTTTCCGCTTCTGTTTTTTCTTCTCTTCTTTCTGCTTGGCTGTCTACGTTCCCTTGCCATCGCGCAAGGTCCACGCTCGTTTACGCTCGTTTCCTTCCGACTTCTCGACGAGGCCTGGGTCTCTGGCCCCATCGCCATCCTTTCGCTTCCCTCTTTTTTCCCGATATACGCCCGCGTGCAGACATGTCCCAGCATTCATCATCACGCTCGTCATCCGTCGACCGCGAGAAGATGTCGACACCGGGCTCCCCACGGTCACCAGCTTCGGCTTTCGCAACCACCACTGCAAAGGCCATGACCTTCTTACCAAGCATCCCCGAATGGGTGCCAGACCACATCCGCCAGAAGCTGCAATACGGCCAGCTTGTTTACGTGCAGTGCTACAACAAAGCCGCACCTGTCATCCAGCGCTACTACGTCGACTGGTCCCAGAATCTCCCCGTGGGCATTCCTGCGCGGTTACGTAGACTCGCCAATATCTACGCCGTGGTTGTGTGCGTGCTGCTCCTGTTCGTGCACCTCAGCATGTCTTCGGGCTCTGCCGCAGCACACCGCGCGGCCACCGCCATGGGCGCTGTCCACAGCGACTTCCCCCACAAAATTTGGCAGACCTGGAAGGTCAACCCGCTTGAGTTTGAGGAGCGTGAGCACAACACCGCCTACTCGTGGCTGGCTCGCAACCCCGACTACCAGTACGAGGTCCTGACCGACGGCAACGAGTTTGCCTACGTCGAGCGCCACTTTGGCCCCGAGGGCTTCAACCGTCCCGACATTGTCGACTTCTACCGCAACGTGCGTGCCACAATTGTGCGCGCTGACTTGCTCCGTTACATGATCATGTATGCCGATGGTGGCATCTACGCCGACATTGACGTCGAGGCCCTCAAGCCCATGAGCAAGTTCGTACCCGACCGCTACAACAAGCGCGACATTGACATGGTTATTGGCGTCGAGATCGACGAGCCTGACTGGAAGGACCACCCCATTCTGGGCCAGAAGTCGCGCTCGTTCTGCCAGTGGACTTTCATGTCGAAGCCCCAGAACCCCATTATGATGCGTCTCATTGAACAGATCATGGCCTGGCTGCACGGCGTTGCTGACAAGCAGAAGGTGTCCATTTCTGAGGTCGTTCTCGATTTCGACGAGATTATCACCGGTACCGGCCCCTCTGCCTTCACCAACGCGATTCTCAGCCACATCAACCGTGGCCGTTCTGGCCGTGACATTGTCACCTGGGACTACTTCCATGACTTGAGCGAGTCCAAGCTGGTTGGCGGCGTCCTTGTCCTGACTGTGGAGGCTTTCGCTGCTGGCCAGGGCCACTCCGACTCGGGCAACCACGATTCCCGCTCTGCCCTCGTCCGTCATCACTACCACGCGTCCAACTGGCCCAGCCGGCACCCTCGCTACCGCCACCCCGTGTACGGTGAGGTTGAGAAGTGCAACTGGGTCGACGAGTGTGTTAAGCAGTGGGACAGCGACGTTGCCAACTTCAAGAAGCTCAGCGAGAGCGACCAGCGTAAGCTGATTGAGGAGCACGAGCGCAAGGTCAAGGAACAGGCGGAGAAGGAAGAAGAGGAGCGCAAGAAGAAGCAGCAGGAAGAGGAAGAAGACCGTGAGCGTCGTGAGCAAGAAGAGGCGGATGAGCGCCGCCGGAAAGAGGAAGAGGAGCGCAAGGAGGAGGAAGACAACCGCCGCAAGAACGGCGAGAAAAACAACAACGACGGCGAGCGCAAGGAGGGCGACAACAAGGAGAACAAAGAGAACGACAACAAGGGCAACAAGGAGGGCGACAAGGAGGGCGACAAGCGGAACTAATGAAATCGAACATTCGAACGCACGCAGTGACCGAGGCGTCGACAACAGCATCAATGCCTTTGCTGCGACATCATTCGTTACGATACAAGCGGGACAGACAAGACGTCGTCGGTCGATGATTTGCCAGGATCCTATTCGTTGAAATCTTTCATCATAATATCAGCTGCTTCCGAGAGGCAAGCCTTTTGATTGGACACCGACAAACGACACGACGCGGCCAGCAGAACACTCACAAACAAAGTGTCAACGTGCCACGATCTTGTCCGCCCTCTTTTTCTCTTTCGCCCTTTCCCTCTTTCTTTCCTCTCCATTGTGATTTTTAGCATCGCCATTCTCTTTCTTGGAGTGACACCTTTTGTTTTGTGTCGATCCAGACGCAGTTTGGAGCATTTACGCCGGTTGGGTACATATATGTTTTTATTCTTGGTGGATTTAGATGATGCGTCTTAGATACACTAATATCGGGTCTTGCGTGGGGGGATGCGGACCGGAATGATTTTCTTTGTCTTCTTTTCTTTTTCCAGTTTGGGAGGTCTTCTCCCTTGCTTTTTCTTTGCTGGCCTTCATTATCTGAGGCTGGCTTTCTTGCTTTCTTTGCTCCTTTTTGATATCTTTGCGTTTGGATTTTGAGGCGTCTGCAACACCTTGGAGTTTCATTGGATTGGGGAGTTAAAATGAATCTGCTCGCTTTTATCATTGTCTGTCACTGTCCCTGGGGCCCAAACATTGTTTTTTTGAGGTTTCTTTCAAGGAATCACTTTGCCTTGTTCTTGACCTTTCAACAAAAGAAAAGATAGGCAAGACGATCCTGGAGATATTCTGGCAGTCCATCAAATACCGAAACTTTTGAAACACTTTCTTGTTTTCATGCGATTGCTTGGACCTATCTAGGGTATTGCGATGACAACGATGACTTTGCAAGGATGTCCTTTTAACAATGACTGCTGACGGCTTTTGGCTACAGGTCCCCTCCATGATTGGCCCTTTGCCGACTCCTTCCCTCCGACTCCTTCCCTCCCACGAGACCTACGACGACTTCCGGGCAATGCAGGCCTTGACCAGCAAACTGTCTGCCCACGTGTTGCCGTTCTTGGTCGGCACCTCGCTCAGCTCGTACGTCGCCGCACTGAAGGCACCGGCCGACCAGCCGACATAGCCCAGAAAGACGTCCGCGTTCTGGTTCAGGAAAGCCACCTGGCTGCACAGGTATTGGGCGCACGAGGCCGTGTTGCCGCCGCCTGTCTCCGTGTTGAGGGCCTGGCGCTTGTTGGCGCGCAGCCAGGTGGCCAGCGGCTGGAAGGCCGAGCCAATGTTGTCGGTGACGCACTCGGTGTGGGTGCCCGAGTTGTCCGCGTCCAGGTACTTGTGGACGTCCAGAATGAGGCCGTCAGACGAGCCGTCGGGGTTCGTGACCTGGAGCAAGGCCGGCCCGGACTTGGTGGGCATCTGCTGGGCGGACGTCCAGTCGTTGCCGGGCAGCAAGATCATCTGCTTGGCGGCGACGGCACGGATGGCCGTGACGGCCGCCTGGACGGTACCGGCCCACTTGTCCATGTCCGGCACATTGTGCGGCTCGTTCATGATACCAAAGACAATCCGGTCTTGGGCAGCGTACTTGGTGGCCAGCTGGGACCAGAGATGGGCGAACTGGTCGTTGGTCGGGCCGCCCTGGCCGACGATCTGGTTGTTCCAGCGCGCATAGTTGTGGATGTCAATGATGCAGTAGGCGCCCGTGGCCAGACAGGCCTGGACGAGCTGGTCGTACTTGCTCACGTTGGCGGTATCGAGGGGGCTGCCGGGCGAGGGGACCAAGAACTGCCAGCCGACTGGCAGGCGGAACATGTTCATGCCGTCGTCCTTAGAGAAGTGCTGCATCTGGCCGGCGCTGGGGGGGTTGGAGTTGTTTAGTGGGAAGAGAGAACCTTAAAGGGAAAAAAGCTGAAGGGGGGGGGGGGGTATATCATACCCATCAGGACCACCGAGGGCCGACAGAGGCGGGTACACCTGTGTGAGGTTGCAAGCACCCTGGATGGAGCAACCAAAGTCGAAGCCGGCAATGTTGGTGCCCACTGCAGTTGTTAGCATGGCTTGACGAAGAAAAGGAAGAAAACGAAGAAAACAAAGAGAACGCAGAGAGCGAAGAGAACTGGGATCTGGTTGTCCGCGTCAGCCTACCAAACTGAACAGCGCCCGTGTCGCGAGCTGCCGGCAGTGCATATGCAAACACGGCGTTGGCCACAGCCAGAGCAGCTGTGAGGGCAGAAAACATCGTGATGGCCGGGGTGGCGATGTGAGCGCCTTGGAGAGCTTGCCGATGTACTGAAAATAAAGCAGATGGGAGGGGAAAGAAGGGCTGCGCGGTGTCGAGCTGTTGACTTAGCTTGCTTGGCGAGAGCGACGGGAAATCATATTCGAGGAGAGGGCTCAACATTCAGGTTATATTACATTGCCTTCTTCGTCTGCTCGCTTCCAGACTGCTCTAACGTCTGTCCAGCTTGGTATTCCGTACCGGACCACCTCGCCAGCCTTCCTCTCGAGTCGATGGTTCATTGATTGATATTGCTTCCGTCTACCGGTCTCCATGCGTCAACATCGAGTATGCGAGGAAGGGAATCTGCCGCAAGTTTCGTTGTATTTTTTTTTCTTCTCTTCTTTTCTTTCTTTCTTTTTCTTTTTTTTTTTTTTTTTTGGCTCGACGCGGTCCTCGTCTGCCGAGTATCTATAAGTGGAAGCGCCGAGAAAGCTTGTTTGGAAGTGTAATACACTCTGCTATTACAGTTCTCTATCTGAGAGCGGGCCCTGGGTTTAGAGTAAGGAGACATACAACACGGGAAGCATATGGCTGATATCCGATATCCTGCTCAACGGCCGTAAAAAAAGAATTTTGTGGGCAGCGTTAACCCAGTGGAAATCAAATTCATGGATAGCAGCATGCCGTCCGGTTAAAGGATGCCACTTTCGGAGGAGTTAGCGAAAGACAAATATCAATCGCTTCGTCCACATGTAGTCATGTATGAAGTAGTCACCTTGAAAGATCATTTTGAAAGGACAAGCCATTCGAACAGGGCCTAGTATTCGGAGAATACGAGGAGGCGAAAGCATTATTCTTGAACGTTGCTCTTCCGTTGCAGTGCAAGACTTTAAGTAACTTTATTCTTGCTATTTTCCGGTACAAGAACGGAAGGCAATAAGACTCATCAAAACGAAGACAGATAT
Organism: Sporothrix protearum; assembly: GCA_016097115.2. NCBI lineage: Eukaryota > Fungi > Ascomycota > Sordariomycetes > Ophiostomatales > Ophiostomataceae > Sporothrix > Sporothrix protearum. Next base: position 256,307 of record JADMNH010000018.1, on the reverse strand, counting down.
CGATTGACAGGTAGAGAAAGCGGAGCGCCAAAAGAAGGTGAATAGAAATGGGTTGACTTAGGTTGCGGCAGATAAACGAGGTGTCCCCAGGGGTACTGAGCACTCTGAGCGAACCGAGAGTGAGCGGAAAGGAAAGACGGAAGAGAAGATCTCGTTACAGACGACAGAAGGACAAAGAAGCACGGAGCATGGCCCAAGAAAGTATAGAGGGCATTATTGCCATCAATTAAGCATGCCATGCGCACTGTTGCGCATCGACAATCAGAAAAGAAAAGGAACAAACGGGCAGACAGAACACTGTGTTGGGCGTCTGTCAAGCCAGGTGCTTCCCAGTCGATTCTTTAGTTTCGTTCATCTATTGCGCTTCGATGCTGATTTTCATTTTCATTTTCATTTTCATTCTCATTTTCATATGGTGCTGTAAACTGGGCGACATTCTCTTGAACGCCTTGATCGACTCGCACTCCAGATAGGCAAAACCACCACAGCCCCCCCAGACTGTCAAATGTGCTTCGAGTTTAGCAAGTAAACTGTCGAGGTCAGTCACTACACATTCAACTTCAATTCAGTACAATTTTGCTTGGTTGCAGAGACTTACCACATCAGGGCCGGGGATGGTGTACGACTTGAAGTTGTTGTAAATCTAGTCCAAAGTTAGGTATCGCCGATCCTTTGTTTCCCCTTCAGAGTTGGTACTGCTTTTCCTCGGTTGACCTACATTCGCCGTGTAGCCCGGATCGGTGGCCTTGATGAAGCCCGGGATGAGGGCTGTCTTGGACGGCGTCGTGCTGCCACCGCCAACGACATTGACTTGTGCACAGCTGACATAGAATTGCGGGGTGCCACCGGGGTTGTGGATGCCCAGCGACTGAATACGCAGCAGGTACTCGCCGTTGGGGATGCACTTGGGGATGTTGGCGGTGTAGGCGATCTTCATAGGCCACGAGGCCTGGCCGCCCGAAAAGGTCGGGCCCCAGTCCTGAATCTTGAACCAGGCACCGGAGCCGTCGTAGTCGTGGGCAGTGGTGGGCGCCTTGGACATGTAGACGGAAATGGGGCCCTGGTGGTAGACGGCGGTGTCGTAGGTGAAGGTAAAGGGCGCGCCGGCCTGGATGTCGACGGTCGTGGTGTTGGTGCCCGTCTCGCCGCCCGCATTGCAGCGCAGGTCGTTGGATGTCAACGAAGTGACAGGAGAGTTGTAGTTTGTGTTTTGGCGAATGTGTTCGTACTTGCCAAACTTGTCGGCGCCGACGGACAGCTGAATCGCAATGTAGTGAGCCGAGACCTGGGTGACGGCCAGCGAGGCGACGGCGACGGCCGCAGCGAAGAAGGACTTCATTGTTGTGTTGTGAGCTGGATAAGTCGTAAGGAAAACGAAATGTGGGCTGATGACAAACAGAAAGGCAAAGAAGCTGGTTTGAAGTCAAAAAGTCAACGCGTCGTCGTCGTCTAGGAACGACAAGTATGTATTTCGGCTGGGCCAGGAAGCAAAAAACAGAACGCGTTCTGGATACCTAAGGAGAGTTAGCCATGATATAACGGGAGAGAATTAGGTAGAGGGTTTTTAAAAAAACGTCTCTAGATTTATCTCGTACTTCAACTCTCCTTTTCTCTTCAACTTATCTCTTTAACACCCATTCGCCTTGTGTGGTGCAATTACCTTTTCTCGGCACCGTGGTCTCCGGGGGGCAGTCAATATCAGAGAGAAGGTATCTTGACCTTGCCCCTTGTTTCGCCCACTCGGGAGCCTGGAACTTTCAATCCTTCCGCGTGGAGGTGAGTCTTGGCCATTTATCCAGATTGTGGGCGGCGCACAACATACGCTTTCATGCTGCTCTTCTCTGCTCGGACCGTTGGTGGACGGAGAGCCGGGTTGGGAAGGCAAATGGTGAATAAAAATGCGGGAAGTGTGGCCCCGTGGACGACGAGTATAGTGTACTTTTTAAAACGGTGGAAAAACTGCCATATTCTCGAGTATGTGCCCCAGCTCGGCATGTCAGAATGCCTACATTTTTAACATCACCCTGCATGGTCCATGAACGGCTGTGCTGGTTTCGGCGACCCTCTTTGCAGTCACCTAAACTGGTAAAGTTGCTTGCACTGCATGGAACATCCGGTTCGATGCGGCATTTAAAGATATGGTGGGCGAGCGAGCTTCTCTGCTTCCGTGACCATGCCTCTGCCAGGAGGCTGGATGCCCGGACCTGTTCCGTTGGTCCAGACCACACGCCAGTGCATGCAGCGACGCCTCGATAGCCATCTCGACGAGCTTCATGCCACCGCCATGCAGCCCGATCTCGGCACAAAGCTTTCGTCTCGTAGTGGTGGGACTGGGAGGCAATGGCGTCGTCTCTGCAAATGTTTGGTTGCCTCTGCCCGATAGTGAGAATAGACACCCAGTCTTCAAAGGAGATATTGCTTTTTTGATAGCCGGTAGCAGTTTACGGAAGCAAAGGGCGCTCAATGTTGGCGTGGGCATCAAAGCTGAGGCGCGACCGGGGAGGATCATCGTGTTAATTAGATCTTCCGTGCCTGTAACATGTGGCTGTATCTTGAAAGGAACTTTTATCATCCATCAGCTTGTTTGAGTATGGTACGAGAAGACTGTCGCCCACCAGGCACCCGAAGGACTCGCTCCAGTAGCAAAGATCCCGGATGCGTTCACCTCAAGATGGTAGCCCTCGCCTGTGGAGCGCCCAGCAGCATCGACGAGGCATCGACGAGGTACCGACGAAACCATTATGGTCAACGGTCGACAGTCAGATAAACCTGGCCTTCCTGGTGCTGTGGACCGGCATCTACAGCCAGTGACAGGTTGATTGTGTGTTGGCTGTACTCTGCGGAGTGGGAAGAGTCCGTTTCTTTGCGACGTACCAGGCGAGGAGAATGGCACTGTTAAAGAACATCTAAGTCGGGAAATCTGGGGTTGCGTGCGCAAGAAGAAAGCTGGGGCGGAGGGTCGTCAGGGGTAGAAGCAGCGTATTGACCGTCGAGCCAGTTGCCATATTGTTTTCATGGCAGGAAGGTCGGAAACAGGGATGTCAACGACAAAGGGGCGTCAAAAATTGGTACTGGAGACGTAATCAGGCAAGGCAGGAGCAACGAACGGGCAAGTCGCTCAACAAGAAGTGACGACCCTGATCTGTTCTGTTCGCTCCTTCCCCCTCCTTGGCGGTGATGTTTGGCCGTGGAAGGCCAGACTGCAATGTCCCGTCCTCGCGGCCACATGCAATATCTGTAGACGTTTTGATGAAAGAGACAAGGATCGCGGCCGTTGAGCTGACCTGTTTGGAAAAGTTGTGACATGAGAACGCAATTAGGTTATCAAGATTGCGAAAGGCTGAAAATGGAGCAGAAAAAAAAGGAAGTAGAAAAAAGAAAATAGGAAAGAAGGGAACAAAATAAACATCCCCCAGATATATTTTTAAACAATTTCCAAAGCATTGCACTGCTACAAAATGGATCACAAAGGAAAACGTGGAAACAGACAACTGAAAGGTCAAACGTCGGTGTCTGATACGGCGTTTGTTAGGCTTGTGGTTGGACAGACCGCACAAGCTAGCCAATGATGGCAAGTGCAGGCGAACACTGTCTTGGATGCACGACAGCTCCTCGAGCTACAGCTTTCCCCTCTCACCATCTACAAGTGAGCCACCGCCTTCAATCAGGAACGAATTTGCGCTCAGCTCACTAAAGACAATCTTCCCCTCCATTCACCCAGCCTCATTGCCACCAGACCTCGTTTCGCACGCAGTCAAAGCATGGCCAGCATCTCCCTCCGGCAGTCCATTGCCTGGCTGCCCGATCCGCCCAGCGAGCCCACGTCGACGGTGGTGCTGACGTCGCCCCAGCGCCGCTTTGTGGATGTGCGCATCCTCTTGCCGCCGGGCGCCCAGCCCTCCCTGGTGGACGGCAGCTTTTCCGCCCGGGCGCACCCTCGTCCTCGTCTCTCGGCCTGGACTGGGCCTTGGCCGGCACCTCTTCGTCGACGCCCGTCGCCGGCACACATGGCCAAGTCACCGACGGTGTCTGGCGGCACTGGGTGGACAGCCGGTACGCGGATGCGGATGCACAGGTGGACGCCGGGCGCAACACGGCGCAGGCCGACGGCAGCGTGCTCGAGACGGGCTCGATGGTGAACCCGGCGACAGGCGTTGTGGCCGCCTACGAAGAGGTCTGGCGGGACATGGCGCCCGTGTCGCCCTTTGCCGACAGCAACAAGCCGCCACGGTGTGTTGTTCTGCAGATGCACAACCCGGACAACAACGACCGCGGTGTGGTGCAGCTTCTGGGCCCGTTTTGCCAGGGCATCGCGCGAACGGCCAAAGAGGGCGTGACGGTGGAGCGCTGGCAGTGGTTGCCGGCGGAGCCAAGGGCGCACGAAGGCGGGGACGGCAAGGACGTCTACAGGAGTGGCTCGCCATCGTCGACGTGGCAGATGCTCTTCCGGCACGGGTCGGGCTCACTACCGTGTGTCTGCGCAATTGCTGGAGCAGAGGAGATGGCCGAGGGCGAGACGCTGATATCGGGCGGAGGAACGTGGACTGTGGTGGAGGCCACAGATGTGTAAAAGCGTGGCACCTGGGAAGACAAACGTGTACGAGAAAACGACTGAAAACAACAGAAAAAACAAGAGACATCCAATTCAGAACAAGCTACATGAGGCAGATGCAAGCAAATAACTCCACACCGACGAGGCAGGCATGATCTTTGGCAACGAGCAATAGCGAAAACACGGCCGTTACGGCAACACTCCTCGTCCTCCCCTACTCACCACGCCTGGCCCGCTCCAGCACTTCCTCGAGTGCGCCCAGGTTCTGCCACCCGAGAACGTGGCCACCGTTCTGCAGCAGCACCTCCAGCTCGGCCGCCGAGGCACCCGTGACCGTGCCGGCCGGCAGGTTTCCATCACTGGACAGAACGCCGGCAAAAAAACGCCAAAGCCAGCGTAACCCATGCCAAGGCATCGTCCAGGGACGCACTGCCGGGGCACTGGCGGAATTCGACGGTGCCGGCAGACTTAATCGTCTTCTTGCCGGACGCGCTGGTCTTGTACAGATTGCCAAAGTTCCATTTGAAGACCTTGCCATGCACAAAGTCGGCCTTTTACCACGGGTTCGGCCGACGACGCTCTTGGCCGACATCAGGTTCATGGCGTCGTCCATGGCGAAAGCACCGCTGTCGTAGCAGGCACGCACGATGTCGAGGCAGGTGTCCAGAGACGCCGGCGGGTTGAAGGGGGTGGGTGCTGTCGCGGGGACAGGCTGGTGGGCCTGCTGGGCGGCGGCCATGGCGGCGACGTAGTCGTGGACCATGTTGGCCACCTCCTCCCCCCCGGCGAACATGTGGCTCATCCGGTTGGAGGCGCACCAGTAGGATCCCGCCCCCGAACGCCCGTCGCCGACCCGCGCATCTGGCATTAGTGCGTCAATGGCGTGCTCGTAGTACAGAACGGCCTCTGCCAGGCAGACCGTGTCGGCGGCGGTCAGCGTAGTACCGGCGGTCGACAGGTGCACATGTGTGCTGCACGTGTTGGACGTGTGGACAGCGTAGTTGCTGTGCAGCATGGCAAAGATGGTCCTCAAATGTTTGCCCCAGTCCCGCCGCTCAGCCTCAAAGACGGGCGACACGAGCTCCATGCCATACAGATCGGGGCAGACCCGACATTGATGGTCACTTCGCGGATGAGGAACCACTCCTTGTAGTCCTCGGGGCCATTTTTCTTGTCGTGGACGTGGTTGCGAATACCGGCTTCGGCGAGACGGCGGCTGACGTTTTCGGCAAGTTGGGTCCAGTTGGCAAAGGGACGCTGGCCCTCGCAGTGGCCGAGGATGAGCTCGAGCTCGACGCCAAAACGGATGGATGGAGACATGGTGAGAGAGATGGGAGAATGGTAGAACAAAGCAAAGGATGTTGATGAGGACTTTCATCATGAGCTCGAGACATCGTCGTGATGCTTCCTCTTTTATATCAAGTTCAGGCGACACAGAGTCTTCATCTCTCGCACAGCCTTTCGTCTCGGATACGCTTACGGGGCTAGGCCATCTTGAGAGATTGACTTCCCGGTCCGTCGTTTGAGGTTTGCTCTTAGCAAGATGAGCAGGCCGCTGGGGCAACCTCCAAGGAGAACACCAAGGTGGTAAAAAGGGAACTAAGGGCCGGCCCTTCTCGTAGCCTTTGCCCCTGAAAAGCATCGACAAAGAACGATGCACCCATCCAAGACGGCCACTTCCCGCCCCTTTTCGTTCAGGCTTCAGCCTTTTTGTCTTTCATTGGTAGTTTGACATTGTTCATACTTTCTTCGGCCAAATCCATTTTGGATCGTGGCCTTATTCTCCATAGACGCTTGTCTTGAAGAAAGAGGGGAGCATCAAGAAACACCAAACAAAGGAGACAAGGCCGGGTCATCATTCCGGTCTCTCCATAATGGGCCGTGCTGCATCAGTATACCCATACACCGAGGTCAAAGACTGGGCAAGAAGGCTTTGAAATCCCAGACAAAGGTGATGTGCACTTTTGTGAGACTGCTTCAGTAGTATTCAGGCGAATCTGGAACACGCTCGTTGCGTCTCTCAATGAAAGGATAGGCTGTGATGAAGCCAAAAAACAGTCGAGGGCGGCCTCCTCTTTCTTTTGTTGACCTTTCCCCGGTCTTGCTCTGGCTGCGTCCTTTGACTCGGCGGGGACGCTGAGTATCCTCGAACATTGTTCATGTATCAGACATTGGCTCTTGATAGCAAGACAATGCGTTCTTGCAAGACCCATCTCCAAACACGGTAGCCAGAAACAACGGAAACCGCAAGGAGAGGGGTCTCCAGAGGTGTCATCGCTCGACACCGGCGGCAACTTGATACCTTGAACTATGCCTGGTTGGGGCGGGAGCGATGAGCAGAGCCTCAATCTAGGTGGACGCTGATACCAGTGCGGTATATCAAAACAAGGACACAAAGCCCCCCACCCCCTTTGTGCCCCTCTTTCACGATGTTCCCAACAGTTCCACGTCCAGGTAAGAGCGGTGTAGGAAGCTGTAAGCGCTTCTGGTGTCGAAGCTTTGCCAAAACAAAAATCTCCATCCAAAGACAGCAAAGGCCCAAGTCCAGTCCGCAAAAGGGACAAGGCGGACGAAGCGAGTCAGTTCGAGACAAGGCCTCGATCATAGAAGCGCTTGTCTTGTTGAGCCGATCATTGTGTTGACGGTGGATGGGTTTGTTCCCGAATTGTACCATAAAACTCTCGTTGGTTAGACTCATCATCATTTGAGCACTGCGTATCTAAGCAAACGGACATGCAGAAGATGTATGTGTACGGCGCACAATTGACAACCCTGGCTGTCTTGTAAGTCGCAATCCGCCAAATGCATGGTGGTTACACAAGGGGCTCTGCAAGGTTTGGGCCACCGAGGCACGTCTTCGTTCGGCCTTTCTCTGCATGATTTGCATGGATTTCTTCTGGTGTATGCAGCTGGACAGAAACTGCAATAAGGTGTTTTGACACCTGGTGTCAGATCATTCGAATCAAAAGCTCAGACCCAGAAGCCTGGCCGGAATATTGATTTTCTGGATGGTATTTTGTATTGTTGTTCAGTGGCTGCCAGTCGGTTGCCTCTTTGGGAGGCCTTCGGTCAGTGCATGTAAGCTGACCCCACAGGGTGAAATGGAGTGCATGGAACCCTGCAAACAGCACGTTAGTACGACGTATGGGAAAATAGCAATGAGCCATGAAACAGCTGCAACAACCAGGAGACAATTGAGGGGAACAAAGCTGTCAAAGAAGCGAAAAAAAAACACCTGTATTTGAAGCTGTTGATATCGACATGGATCATGTCACAAATACTCGGGAGACGGTCTCATCGATGCGAGGAAAAATACAAATAAAGCGCATAATCGTTAAGCGCCCTGACTGAAGGATGAAGCTCGACCAGTAGGCACTGGGCGATGGGTGAATGGAAAGAGTTCCGCACACCCGCACACCGCACACCGTCTCTTTGTCTGTATCGTGCGCTCCAGACCGGCTGGCGTATCGTCACAGACACAAGGCTGCTAGCCTTGGGACGGACGCACTGACACGGTTCGGGGCGCGTACCGGGTGGTAGCCTCGCAGAAAGGGACCTTCGATAAGCCCGGTGCCTGGACGATGTACATATATGTGAAACGGCTTGTTAATGAGCCTCAGGTGACCGGGAGAAACCTGCACTCCGCTTGTTAGCAAAGGCTAAGACCAGAAAGGGAAATAAAACAAACAAAACAAAACAAAACAATACATGAGCAATCAAGAGATGGCGATCAGAAGCCAATCCCAAACTGAAGCTTTTGGACCACTTACACGGACGAACAAATGGAGCGGTCTGTCGCCAGAGAGCAGCCGATGTAAGGCCTGTCCTCTGGCATTATCCCGTCGGCTCAGACTTGAGCTCGTCTTCGATTTTTTGTGTCGATCTTAGTGATTTGCGGGAGGGTGGAGGGCGATAGGCGGGACATGCGGCTGTGGTTTCGATGGCGACAGAGATGGAGGACGGTTTGGTGCTGAATTTCGACTCGCAGGGCGTAGGCCGTAGTGGCGTAGACACACGCCATTGACGATAGGGGCCGGCAGCCGTTTGCGCTTTCCATTTACAGTGAGAGTTGTTGAAAGCAAAGCCCCGTTGAGCCCACCCAAACGCACCAAACGCACCTTCCCGCAGGCGGCAGTCGGCATTGCGCCAGCCAATAATGGGGCGGCAGACCAGTGACGCCATCCGGGGTGACCTTTCCGCAGTGGTAAAAAGGGCAGGCGCAACGGCTGTCTCGAGAGGCCAACGCCATCATTGCAAATCACCAAAGACTACGTAGCAGCAAGCTCGTCCGTCCGTGACATCTAAACATACTCAGTACATATATGCAAGCAAATGGCATCCTCATCTACGGCATGGTGTGAGCCGCCCCGCCGTGTCGCCGCCTTGATCTCACCTCGTATGGTATCTCTTACGAGGCACGTCTACGCACTGAGCCGGGTTGCGCCTTCTGCAAGGGAATGAGCAACCCCCATATTGCCATGCATTGCACTTTCCTTGTTTGGTAAAAACAAACATCTTCAAATGGCTCGTACATATATGCCGAGGAAGGTGCAACTGGGACGCGTCCATGGGGTTGAATGGCCTCCATAAATCTTCCACAACGAAATCGGTCCGAGATTGCAATAAAAAGAAGGCGTCGCGTATCCTGGGGAACAAGACAAAGCATGGAATACACTCGATTTTTTTTTTCCTTCTTTTTTTTCGTGGCTGTGAAGAAGCTGCAGACAGCAATGTGACAAATGGCACGCCCGGCGCACTAACTCGCACGAACTCGCGACATATACGGATTATTCGTAGGCGTAAAGCGGCGTACCGCGCAGCGTTCTGTGAGAGGTCTTTCTCCCACTGAGAAGCTGAGCTAAGAAACCTTTTTTTTTTTTTTAATTGGGATTAGCGCCTCCCAGTGCCGTGTCTCGCTGTCCCGAGTACTCGTATCCACCGGCAGTCCGTCCAACAGAGCGGTGGCACCGCCCGACGAGGCCACACTCGGGCCAAACCCAGGCAGTCCCGAAAACATGCTGACTAGCTGGTTGTCCAGCACGTTCCCGCCAATGAAGACGGCGATGGTGACGCCGGGCAGTCGGCTGAAGAAGAGCAGAGAAGTGCCGACGGGGACATCGCGGCGGGGGCAGCCTCGAGAATGGCCTTCATCAAATCATGTATCCCGACTCGACTAGTCTCGAATCCGGCTTGCATTTTTTTCCTCTTTCTTCCACTTTCCATTTCTGTCCATCCCGGCCTTTCCTACAAAATTTGGCTCCGTCAAGCTTCATCTATCGAGAAAAAGCCAACAGGCACGTCGTCCTTACCCTCGGTGTAAGTTGAGATCTATTTTCTTTTTTGGCGGCAAAGCCCGATCGGGCCTTTGTATGGCCCGGGGCGCTCAACTGGGCCAAATCACGGTCGAAGACCTTTCTGTACAGTACATACTGAGCAAAAAGGCTCGGGCGGTACGAATGCCCAGAGCAGTACTCCGTCGTAACCACTGTCTGCCTGATAGCATGGCCGCAATCAACCACTGCCAAGTCGCCAACTTCCGTAGTATATCGATGAATGAACACTCCTTAGAAAGCCAAAAAGAAAATATACTCTTGTTAACTACTTGGCAAAAGAGGACGACGACCGTCCGATCCATCTGCGTGGTTTTGGGTGGGATTCTTTCTGCTTCACGCCATCGTGGACCCACTCTCATCTACTGTAGTAGACCACTGCAAACTTCCATCAGCCAGTAAAAGCTCGCAAAGCAACTTGGCGCAGCGGAAGCGCGCCGGCTCATAACCCGGAGGTCCCTTGATCGAAACGAGGAGTTGCTAAGATGCAAAGCATTTGTTTTTTGCCATTTTTTTGCTCTTTGTAATAGTTCTTATCCTTTCTTTTTCTATTTTATATGAAAAAAAAATTTAATGGGGGTTTTTCTTTTGTCATTATATGCAAGAGTCAAGCCGTGCTCGAATTGCTTGCTACTCACTTCATTCGCCAACTTGCCCGTTTGCTACGCTCGATTGCTCGCTATCCCCACGACGGCCTAGGCCCCCATCCCCAGTTGCCCCAGGGCATAGGCATGGGCGGCCAGTTGCCCATGTTGCCCATGCCACCAAAGCCGAGGTGGCCCAGATTGGGACTTGGAAACAGTGGCGGTGCAGGCGGCGTCGCGCCGCTGAAAGCACTGGGGGGCCCGCTCCCTGGTGGCGGTGGCCCTCCGGCGAACAAGGGACCGGCCAGCCCCGTGTTGGGCTCGCCCAGGCCCGTCGACAATGTCGTGAGAATCCCGCCGCCGATGGCACCAGAGACGTGCGGGTCGATGCCAGTAGGCAAAGTCGACGAAGAGGTGGCGTCTGCCGCCAGAAGGTTCGTCATGGTCGGGTCACGGTTGGCCTTGGCCAGCTGTCTGCGAATGTGGACAATCATCTCTGGTACAGGCACCGGCTGTGGATCTTCCGCGGCACGCGATCGTGCTTCACAGGCGTCCCAGGCCTGCAAAATGGTCCCTGCAAACATCTTGAACATATGTCGGTCTTCACTATCACTCAGAGCAAAACGGGCTTCGTAGTTGTCGTTCATGGCGGTCCAGGCCTGCGTGGCACGGGCACCGCCAATGCGGCGGGTGAGCTCTTGTGTAATGAAGATATAGGCGGGCAGTGGGAAGTAGAGATGGAGCAGCCAGCGGTAGCCGCGGGTGAGTGGGGAGGTCATAATGTTGGTGTCGCTCTCAATGACAGTAAGCGCGTCGGCAAGAGCGCAGTCGCGCATGGCTTCGGAGGGGGAGGTCGAGGCCGGTGTTGGGTGGCCGCGGCCGGCGAAGTGCTTGGTGTCGAGGCCGGCGTGACGCATGGCATTGCCGAGCTCGCTGCGCACGACGGCAAAAAGGGCTTCGGACGATACGGCACCACGCCCCCCCGCAGTCGACGCTGAGACTGGCGGCTCCTTCAGCTCAGGCCGAAAATCAAAATCGTTGGCATTCAATGGAAGACGGCAGTCCCACGTCGGATCGAGCATGGCTGGACTGTGGTCAGCGAGCTCGCTGATGCGCGAGTCAAACAGGGCCATGGCCCATCACAGACGACGGCGCATCTCGGTCTCGAGCGGGCTGCGTTTGGCGCTGGGGCCGACCTCGTTGTTAATCTGCAACGTCTGGGCGACGCGCATAGCGACGCCAAGCATGGCGTACAAGGAACGCGGGTCGATGGAGTGGCCGAGCGAGATGAGGTAGAGAAAGAAGGCGGCAAGGCAGTCGCGCTCCGTGGTCCGCATAAAGTTGCCGTTCAACAAAGCTTGTTCACACGCCGGCTGGTACGCGGCCAGCAAGTCCTCCTTGGGCGCCCCGAACGCAGCCCGGCAGTCGGAGGGTGCCATGCTATGGACAGCCACGCAGTAGATGGAAAACAACAAGGCCTCGAGTGTCGGGTCAATGCCCTCGAGATTGCTGGCGGCCTCGACGATGCGCGCCTGCATACTGGGCGTGTGCGTGATTTTGAGCAACGGGTCCACGTTTTGCAGATAAATCTGCCACAGCCTGAAAATTTGGACTGGGCCCGGGTGCAGGGCCGTGACCTTGCCCAGTGTCCGGTGGGGGCCGCGCAAGAAGAGGCTGCCGGTGCTTCCAACCTGGTGCGCCCACACCTTGCGGATAAAGGCACTGCTGTTGCGATGCTCGGAGTCGGCCTCGGAGTCGGACGCATTGCCGTCGTCGTGGGCGGTGGCGCTGTTGTCGTTTCGGAAATCGTGGGCAAAGGCTGCATTGCTACTGTTCTTGTCGTTGCCAGTGCCGTCAGTCGGATCGTGGAAACCCTTGCGGATGGCCTTCCAAAAGTTGTTGGCCTCGGCACGGCGTTTGAGCTCGGTGCCTGGAATCGTTGTCGCCGCAGGGCGAACGGGCGATCGGCCAGCGTCGAACAATGCTGTCTTGACGGGGCCGTCACCGTCCGAGTCCACCATCATCTCCGAGTCATCACCACCTCTTCCTCTTGTGTTTCCGCTTTGACGCAGGGCTGCCAGGGAGGATGCTGCATCGCGAGATGCACCGTGGGCTTCGTGGGCTCCGCGAGAATGAGAATTGGCGTCTCGCTCTGAATCGGGTCCGCCGACCGTCTCTTCGAACAGCGAGTCGAAGGGGATACGACTCTGCCGCAGCAGCACTTCATACCGCCGCACGCGGTCCAACAACTCGCGCTCGGGAAACCGACGGCGGCGGCGGCGTGGATTGAGGACGGCGGGCACGCACGAGACGCCGTGACGGATGCAGCTGTTGCAGGGGAACTTGCGGTTGCACTTGACCTTGCGCTGCTGGCACATGACACAGGCGAGGACGCGTGCTTCAGAGGCGCCAGCAGAGCCGCCAGAGGGGGAAGGCACAGCATCAGCAGCCTTCGGTGTTTGGGAAGGTACGTCCGGCGGTGCGTTTGCTCTCTGGGAAGTCGCCGACGCTGGCGAGGCAGGTGCGAGTCGCTGCGACATAGTTGGCAGAGGGCAGAGGAAGGCGCGGACAGGAGAAGCAGGTGCCCGAGCAGGTGGGCCAGAAGGGGCAAGTGCGTCTGCGAGGGAGGAGAGAAAATGTATAAAAGGAAGGAAAGCAATCTCGATGGTCTTGGCCAAGCAATCTAATTCTGAGACGCAAACAGACAAACGATGTCGACAGAGGGAGGCAAGACGAAGGTGACGATAGGACGAAAGGAGTCTCGACACCTATAGTTGGCACACGGTGATACCCAAGGACGATCAGGAGGCAGACGCTTGCGGTGACAGCTCTTTGATTCTGGGATGACTCGCCTACTCTCTTCTTCTATCGAGATATTCTTCATTTGAGGCCAGACGACATCTGGTGGTCTGATTCTCTCACTTTCTTCTCTTTTCCCCCGCTATGTTTTTTCTTGGTTTCTTTTCTGATCTTCTCGTCCTTTCATTTGTGCCCTTTCCTTCTTGTCCTTCTCGTGTTGTCTGAGAGGGCGATGTTGGCTCGGGACATTCTAATTCCCGAGCAAGCTGGACCCATTGCGCACCTAAACTGTTGTACTCGGGCGACGGAAACGCCCGAAGCTACAGCGGCGATTTTTTAGACGTTCAGGGGAGATTACCAGCCGGTAAGCGGTTAGCGCCAACCTAAACTGCACCGTCGCTGTGTTGCCCGCCCCTGGAACGGTCACGGTCAAGCCCCTGTATCAAGCACTCATTCTATTTTTGCTCGCAACGACGCCCGGCCGAGCTACTGCACCATGCCGAAAAACCACGACTTCAGTTGCCTCGATCGTGGCATTAGGGGCACCGGTTTTTGCACATCACGACCCTTTCTCCGCCTTGTGTGCATGGCTCCGTATTGCCTACATCGTAGTTTGAGTGAACGGCAGCGGTGTCTACAAAGATCTTGATAACTAGCGCTGACCATGCGCAACGTGGGGATAAGGCGTATAGGAGCGACATCCTCAAGTCCGTTGTCCAATCTCAGGCATCATGGTGGATGATCAGTATCACCATTTTGGTCATGCCGAGCCAGGCCACACATCACAGCCATCTTTCACGGCCACCTGTCACGGCCATCTTTCACAGCCACGGCTCTTCATACCCAGAAGAGCAAGTAGTAGCAGATGTACACACGGTCCTCTCCCTTTTAACGGCGTAAAGCCTAACAAGGCAAGAGCCAAGAACACCAAGGAACACGCAAAAGGCGGGGTCTATTGCCGCGCCCAGAAGATGCACGCACACCTTTCCTCTCGGCACATGTCCCGGCAACAACCTTATCCGTTGCCCAACAGGCGACTCCCATGTGCCTCCCGTGTGCCCCAATCTACATATACGCCGCAAAATCCTCCGACAATAACAGCAAATTGCTTGGCGTGTGGTAGTCCAGGTTCATCAAGAAGCTGGTAGATTAGATTGCTGCAGATGGCTTGTCCCAACAACAACCGGTCCGTGGTTCAGCTGATCGTCTCCCGCCGAGCCTTCTTGCATGCAATACTTCCTATTCTCTTTCCAGAACAGGAAGGAGGAAGGAAGTCCGAACATCCAGTAACGTAGCCAGCAAACTTACAAGGGTCACAGCTACCAGACCGGGCTGGGAATCGCTTCTCTCAGTACTCCGTGATCGACAACATACAACGAGATACGATCTTGGCAGACAACAACCCTGCAGCGAAAGTCACTGAAAGATGGCTGGTGGTGGCAGAACCACACCTGTTCCTGAACATCGCGTCCACCATGCAAGCCAACAATACGGAAGCCATCAATACATTTACAGACCTTGAAGCTATCAAGACAAGAAGACAGTGCAATTGAAAGGCTGTGGTGGAAAGAATAGGAGGAACGACTTAAGAAGAAACAGGAAGCTGGTAATTGATATCCTCGTCCACGTCTTGGTGTTCTTTCCAAGATGTTTTTGTATCTGGTACTGATGATTATGCTTGCTGATCCTTGCATCGACAATGATGCCATCCATGATTACAACTCCTCCATCGTTATCTCTGCATTTTAACATCTCATCTACACTGCCTGGTGTGACCTTGTTACAGATCTCATCTCATTGCGTGCTCTCTTGCTTTGTCGTTCACATGTGCTCGTGATGCACTCGGCCTCAATGCAAAAGCACGTCAAGGGCTCGAGCACCAATGAGCCATTATGAGAACAGCACCAGCATCTTGGCAAAGGATATCTTGAAGGGTTCTCAAGGTGGGCAGTGCCGCAAGGTGCAACGCAAGTCATCTTTTTTATCAACTTTGGCCATTGCCACATGCCTTGTCGGGAAGGTTGCGTTCATGATAAGGAAAAGAAAGGCGTGCATGGCGATATCTAGATCATGGCGATATCTAGATCATGGCGATATCTAGATTTTGAAAAATGGTGCAAGAGGCATCAACAGGCGGCGATATCGGGATACAGCGTTGATGATGTTCGACGATGATAAATACGTCCGTATTCCCCTTCGAGAAAATCTGGTTTCCTCAAGCCATCCATCATCATCAACATTCTGATCTTGCCTCTCACATTATATCTCAATATCCACATCAACATCCATCTCCATCTCCATCTCCGTCTCCACCACCACAATGTACAAGCTCGCCACCCTTCTTACCCTCCTGCCTCTGGCTCTGGCCGCTCCTCCGGCCCTGCCCAAGCGTGATACCCCTGCCCCACTCATCCGCTCCCGCAATGCACAGCTCATCCCGGGCAAGTACATTGTCAAACTGAAGGACCAAGTGTCCACAGCCACCCTTCAGGGCGCCATTGATGTGGTGGACATCAACGTCGACCATGTCTACACGGCAGGTGCCTTCCGTGGCTTTGCCGGTCGTCTCGATGCCCAGCGCCTCGCCGCCCTCCGCGACCACCCGGACGTCGACTACATTGAGCAGGACGCCATTGTCCAGATTGACACCTACGTCACCGAGACGGCCAAACCCTCTGCCCTGGGGCCTGGCCCGCATCTCCCACAAGACCAACACCTCCACGTCGTACACCTACGACGACAGTGCCGGCGACGGCACCTGCGCCTATGTCATTGACACGGGCATTTATGTGGGCCATCCGGAGTTTGAGGGCCGTGCCACCTGGCTGGCCAACTATGCCGGTGACGGCAGCAACACGGACGGCAACGGCCACGGCACGCACGTGTCGGGCACGATTGGCGCCAAGACGTACGGCGTGGCCAAGAAGACGAAGCTGTTCGCCGTTAAAGTCCTGGACGCCTCCGGCTCTGGTTCCTTCTCGGGCGTCATTGCCGGCATCGACTTTGTCGCCCGGGACGCTGCCACACGCCAGGGCTGCAGCAAGGGCATTGTGGCCAATATGTCACTGGTGGCGGGTTCAGTGCGGCCGTCAACAGCGCCGCCGCTGCTCTTGTGTCGGCCGGTGTGTTCCTTGCTGTGGCTGCCGGCAACTCCGCCGACGATGCCTCGCTTTATTCGCCATCGTCTGAACCGACGGTCTGCACGGTGGCCGCTTCTGAGGCCGTCGACGATATTGCCTACTACAGCAACTACGGCAGTGTTGTTGATATTTTCGCACCCGGCTCCCGTGTGTTGTCGACCTGGATCGGCAGCACTACGGCCACCAACACCATCTCCGGCACCTCCATGGCCACGCCGCACATTGCCGGTCTGGGTGCCTACCTGCTGGCCCTCCTCGGCCCCAAGGCACCCCAGGCTCTGTGCGCATACATTCAGAGCACGGCCCAGAAGAACATCTTGACCGGTGTGCCCAGTGGCACCATCAACGCCCTGGCCTTTAACGGCAACCCCACGGCATAAGCTGCTGATATAAGGTTGGCAGGTGGTGCCAGGTGTAGATGAGAGTGTGGCAGGGGTTATTGCCCGATTGGTTGGTATTAAGAAGTACGGCAGTCTGATGTTGATAGACGTGTGGTCCGTGTGGTCGTTGTTTGTGGCGGGGTATGTTTCCGGTGGTTTTGTTTTAGATCTATCCCCCCCCTCTCCCCCGCCCCCTAAGTTTTTTTTCGATTTGCTCCTTTTGTAAGTAAACACATTCACTATCGCATTAGTCTATTTGAGTATTTATTGAATGCAAGTATTATTTTTGCGGTCCAAAATTAGTAACTTGTCGACCAGTGCGCATGGCCGCGATTAGCAACTGACCGAATGTTGACTGCAAGAAAGGGGGAAATATATGTCTC
Organism: Sporothrix protearum; assembly: GCA_016097115.2. Lineage (NCBI taxonomy): Eukaryota > Fungi > Ascomycota > Sordariomycetes > Ophiostomatales > Ophiostomataceae > Sporothrix > Sporothrix protearum. Next base: position 239,139 of record JADMNH010000018.1, on the reverse strand, counting down.
GTCCAAATTTGTGGACCAATCGCAGCCCCTAATTTTTTGTGCGACAAGAAAGAGAAAGAAAGCAAGGAAAGAAGAGACCCAGAAAGCGGGGGTGTCCGCGTTAGCAGGGGTTGTGATGTATGCATGAGAAGCGCGCACAGAAAAGAAAAGAGAAATAAAGGCGAAAGAAAAGAAGAAAATCAAAATAACAAATGCAATGAGAGACAAGAAACGTTTAGATAAAAACCCAATATAATGGCGTAATCAAAAGGTAACAAAAAGCATAACTAGATGTGGCTCCCCCCATAGAGTAGACATTAAGAAGAAAACATATTTTGCAAAAAGGACAAACACCAATGGGAAAAAAATCACAGCACCATCATGGCACCCAGCGCAATGACCACGGCAAAGGCACTGGCACCAATAATCCGCTCACCGCCCACAACGCGGCCGCCGTCGCTCTTAGACGAGCTGCTCGAGTCGCAGCTCTGGGAGAAGCCAGTGGACGAGCAGCCCGATGAGCTGCCGGTAGACGAACCGCCAGAGCTGGAGCCCGAGTCTGAGCCCGAGCCTGAGCTAGAGCCTGAGCTAGAGCCTGAGCTGGTGTCGCCGTTGCCCTGGGAGCTGCCGGGGCCGTTGGAGGTGCCGCCAGGAATGGTGTTGGCGCTGGTCTTCTTGCTGCCGGCGGCACTGCTGGTCGACGACGCGTTCAGATCATCACCCGAGGTCATATCGAGACCGGTGTTCTGAAAGTTCTTCATGATGGGGTTCTTGTTGCCGTTGACGACGGTGTTGTTCGTGCCGAGCCAGTTGTTGTAGGTGTACGAAACAGCATTGTTGGTACCGGGGGCGGACGAGGCGTTGTAGCACTGGATTTCGACCTCGCTGAAGGTGGCAAAATCGTAGCCGTAGTTCTTGATGTCGTCCGAGTTCCAGTCAATAGGGCCACCAGCCCACTCGACGGTGCCGGGGGCGTTGGAGGAAGCACCACCGGGCCAGATGGACAGCTCGACACGCGACGGGGTCTGGGGGTAGTTCCACTGGTTGGCGGTAGCGTTCCAGGTGTCGGACTTCTTCTGGACACGGCCGACCTGGCCATCGACGAGCCAGGTGATCGAATCAGGGGTCCACTGGATTTCGTAGGTGTGGTAGTTTTCGTAGGTGTCGGACAGTGTGATGTTGCCCGAGTTGTGCCAGTCCAGAATGCCCTGAAAGTAGTAGTTGGTCTGGGCAATGTCGAGCTCAGTGCCGACGAACTCGTAGTCGATCTCGTCCTTGACGTCACTGAGCAGAATGAAGGCAGTAACGACGCCGGCACCACGCGAGGTCTTCAAGGTGGCCTTGACGTTGCCGTACCACATGTAGCCGGTGGAGGACAGAACCGTGCCGACAGAGTTGGCAGGCATGGTCAGCAGGACGGCCTCGTTGTTGTAGACAAGGGGAGTGCCCTGGGCGACCCAGTCGGCCTTTGAGGAGTCGCCAAGGTATTCGGAGACATCGACGACGCGGTCGAGAGAGTTCATTTTCATGACGCGGCTGATGCACTGGGGCTCGGGGCGCAAGCATCAAGCGAGAAGGACATACGGGGGTCGCAACCGCCGAGACAGTAGGCACCGACACCGCACTGGCCGTATTCTGGGGAATTGTGTTAGCAAGTCGAACGACATAGGGATCGAGCTGAAGCGGGCCAGGTGCAATGTTGTGCAACGATGCGCCTGGTGACAGCGGCAGGGGTGGATGGGATGGGGAGCACAGCAGGCGGTGGATGACCATCCAGGCGAGGTGCCAGGCCAGATATCCGACCAGATGCCTTGGAAGGGCGCGTCGCACGGCGCCAAATGTGAAGAGCATTCAAATGGTGGAAGAGAACTTACGTGAACAGCACGGGGCGGACTCGGGGCACTTCTGGGTGAGCGAGCACGTGGGGATAGAGTCGGCGGCCAGGACGCCGGTGGCGCCCACAAGGGCAGCGACGCCGATGGGGAGGATCGAGCGGACCATGTTGGCGGTTGTGTGAGGTTGAGGGGGTTGGGTATTAAAGTCGTATAGAAAACCAGAAGGAGTCGCGTCGTCGATCAGAAGACGTGCGAGACAAACGAGAGACGAAAGAAGGTCAATATTAGTCAGGTAGAGTCGTCGTGAGCGAGTGGACAGCCCCTTGAGAAAATGGGCAGAGCGAGTGTGGTTGAAGGAGAAGAAGAAAAGGCGAAGAGACGAAAAGGTTGCGGAGGAAAAAAGGAAGATGGAAAAAAGAGTCACAACAACCGAAACAAAAGTTGTGTGTGAGGTTCAACCAAAAAGTCTCGTTCGCGTTTAGCGAGTGTCACGAAGACGAGACTGGTGAAATGGGCGACGAGGGGAATACAAGCGAAGGGAGAAGGCAACGAGAGACGGGGAGAAGGGAGAGGGAGAAGAAAGAAGCAAAAAGAGCAAAAGAGGAGGCTATTCGGAGAAGGCTTCCGCTGGACAAAATGAGAGAAAGACAAGACAAGGAGAGGGAAAAACAAAGTAGTCTGGGGCGGTTGCCAAGACCTTGAATTTAATAAGAGAGAGAAGGTGCAGGGACGACACAAGGTCCAACCGGGCAGGAGCAGGGGAGCAGGGGAACGAAGAAGGAACTAGGCACGAGTCTTGGGCGGAATTTTGGGTTATGGGTGAGGACAAGCACTGCGCTAGTCCCGACGTGGTCTGGTGTGCGGCAGGAAAGAGCAGAAAGTGAAGGAAAGACGCAGCCAAAAACACTCAAAAAACAAGCATACAAGGTTTGAATTGCGCTACTATATGTAGAATCCATACGAACGGCAAGCGGCAAGAGCGACTGAGCCCCGTTACTGTACAGTACGATGTACATGTACTGGAGGAAAGGGCCACCAAGCCATCCTCACGATCTTGGCCAAGGCAGAGTTGGCAGGCCTTGCAGAGGAAGGAACGCACCAGCGAGCAGAAGTGGTGTACGCAGCAGGAACGGGCCTGACTCCTTGACTCCTCTCTTGCTCCTTTCTCCTTTTGGGGTGGTAGCACGGAAGATGGAGAGGGTGGTGGGTCCACTTTTTTGTGGTTGAAGGTTTCTCGTATTGGCAGGCGTGCCGCTTATTCCGCTCGATTTGGCTCTTCTCCTGCTTCGTTTAGCTTTTATTGTCCTCAATTTTTTTGCTTTTATTTGCTTTTCGCCCCTCATCGTGGCTACGCATATTTGGGTGTGGTTTGATTTGCTGGCCCCTCTTTTCCCTCTTTCCCATTTTCCAACTAACCCACTTGCCCTCCCATGCTTTCCTACTGAGTAGAGCTCCTTTCCTCCTTATCTCCTGCCCTTTTTCCTGCACCCCGGCAGCAGTGCCCCTGCAGCGAGGATGAGCTGTGAAGCGGACGGCGCGTGTTTTGGCGTTTGCTTCCAATATGAAGAGAAGTGTACTGGAAGAGAGCCAACATAAGAGCATCTTTTGTCTTCTACGCATAGAGTGGACGTGCGTGTACAGTACTCATGTCAGCCCTCTTGAAAAGCACGTTTGACAGAAGCGAGAGCCCATGTTCAACGTCGGACAGCTGTTGAGCGACCTGAGCACCAACCTGTGCTATGGGCTACAGGTCGCGATACATTCACGCTGTGTCTCCCTCCGGACTCTGCTTCCAGAGACTCCAAGGGCTCGAGGAAAGGGAAATAGCGCGCCGTGTCATCTACTGTGCCCGCAACCAAAAACACTGTCCGCAATCAAAAAGGCGCCGTCTTGCCGATTTCACTGTCACAGCCACGATGCCGTTGCATGCAGATGGATGGGAAGGTAAGCGTCTACTACTGAGTATCTTACATAATCTTACTTTGTACGCAATTCGATGCGCAAATCTGGTGATGTCAGTTGCAGGTCCTGAACATTATGCTGTCTCATCGGCTTTCTCCTTCCAGTCGGTTCAGCCACGACTCAACCTTTCTTTACAGTCGAGTCATCCATCTGTCTTCCTCGTCTTTCAACTCATCTCGCGCTCAATGTACGAGAACAGAACAAAAAGATGCAACGATACAAATGACGGCAAGAGGCTGGCCGGTCCACTCACGAGATTGACCTGACAGACAAGACAAGCTGCAACAATACTTCGCACGAGGACGTATTTCGCCGCCGGCCGCTGGTCGCCTATTTGTATGCAGCCAGCATGCAGCGCTCTTTCAGAGAGAATTACACAGTAAGAAGCGATGACAGGTCGAGCCACAGGGCAAAACGACACCCCAAATCTTCTCCAGCGACGATCGAAAAAGTGTCCATCCCAAGCCAGGATGCCAGCAGACAAGGCAGAGCTCGTGTTGCCAAGACTTGCTCGACACGCCCAGAACACGTACGAAGTCAGATGGAAAAGCACAAAGTCGTGTCAGTGGGTCAAGTTCGCGGTCGAAATGATCTTGCAAGAAAACCAAAAGCCTCCCAGATCTTTGGGAGCCCCTGCGATGATTCAATGGCTGCATCACGACGGTTCTAAAAGTTGTGAACGAGTTTGGCGTGAGAAAAAGCAGGCATTAGCCTGGTTCACCTGGCGTTTGTTTGTTTTCTTCCGTCCCCTCACGTTGGTTCTTTTGGTTTGTAATTTGTCTCAGATCTCTGGAATTCCAATCGCGCGCCACGCTGTCGCGGTACTTGGAAGGTGGCACAAACCGCAACTCAGAATAATGACACTGCGTGCCAGAGAACGTGTGAGCTTTTGTCTTTCATTTTTATTCACAATTCCGTGCGCAAGCTGAGCACTAAAGCCATCGCATAGCACACGGCACTCGCTCTCCGTGACATAATAGCCTGAATCTGAACGGGCAATGCAGAATGGGCAGATGGGCATTATTTTGGTTCGTCACTCTGCTATCGCAGATTGTCTTGTCAAGCCACACCTCATGTTTCTACTCGTAGCTTCTCTCAAACGGCAATGCGGAGCCTGGTGTTGCGTGCATCCGTGCCTTTTCCTGCTTGCCCTTCGTCTGCCATCTCATGGTGATCCTCTTCCATGATGTAGATTGCGAGATGGAACAAGCTACACCCAAGGTTGATTTTTGCTTGAGAATTGTCTTCTAAATTATTTGAAACAAATCATTATTTGTTGAAATATACTATTTACTCCCAACCAACTCATACAATTTCAAAACGTCAAAATGGAATTTCAACCACGAACCTTATTGACGTAATATAAACAAACCGGAGGCAAACAAACCAGAGGCAGGCACGAAAATCGGCAACAAAATCCAAACAGAGATTCGAGAAAAGACACTGGGGGCAAACCCAAATGGATAATTCACTGGTGTTCCCATTGTTTCACCATCAATGTCGATATGTCTTTACCTTTCTTTTCACGTACTATCTAGGTATTGCCACGAGGCTACAGAGTCAATTTCCATTTTCCATCTATGTTAAAATAGGCTTAGCCTCGCTCATGTACTGCATACATTGTTCACCACTATTTACGCCAGTTTCGTTGACGCTATCAGGCACGAGGGCCCCCACACGCTATTGCCCACACTACTTCGAACGAGTTGATTGAGGTTACAATGTGTACAAAACCACGAAAAGGTACGATGGTAGCCGAGGAAGGCGGGATGTAAATACAAAGTCTCCAACCCACAAGAGGGACATGCACATGTATCTTGTATTCTGCACCAGCACTTTGCTAGTTCCGTACCTTTCTTCTCATTTGTTTCATCCAACTTTCCGCACCTCACTTTTCTTTGTTCTACCGTCCCCCTTGTCCATCGTCCATAACGGCGTCTTCGGCTACACCCGCTCATCGTTCTAAAATGAGAAACAATGGCCGTAACTACAAGGACCTTGACCTCAAGTACAATGTCCGTACCTACGTAAATGTCTACATTGACGGGAATTAAGGGATGAGATGCCACCTTCTCCGCATGGAGCTACACAGTGTCAAAGTCGAAAAAACAACCTTCGCCAGAAAATACAAGTAGGGTTTGCAAGCAAAGAGAGCAACTTGAAGTATTTCGACACACTGAATGACTGCTCCCCCTTTTCCGCGCTTGACATTGAGAACGAGCAGCCCACGTGTTTTTTTCTGCATGGTTGAAGAAATAGGAAACAAGCAACGACCTAAAAAAACTTCGGACCGACAAGAAGAAGAAAAAGAGAGAGAGAAAGAGAAAACAAAGTATACCGAAAGACAGGATTGGTAAGAAGAGAAATAGCATTTGCCCGAGTTTTTTTTTTCCTTCGCCGCCAATAAGAAATTATACCCTTGAAAAACCTACCAGAGAGACACAATAGACAAACCGAACACAAAACTAACGAACAAGACAAGTACCATACCGTGGTCTCCCAGCCGAGAGACCAGGACAAAAGAATGTAGGTAAACTAGCAGTAAGAAAATTGAAAAGAGAAGGAAAAAAAAGCCGAAGAGCCGAAGTAACACCCAAACATAACGGTAAAAAAAACCAAACCGAAGCAAAGCCAGGAGAGGAAAAGAAGGTAAAAGATAAACGAAATCGACGAAGAGGCAGATGCAGATGGAGACCGACAGGGAAGAAACAACACTACCACTTACAACTGACAGCCTCCCTGTTGTGTACAATGGTGACCGAGTTCCGTGTGTGATTCTCGCCCCCCCCATGTCTCCGCATCTCCCTCAGCCCGTGCAAAGGTAGTATCTCGATGGTATATCCAAACCGAGTGCATTCACAATATTAGGCGTGGCAGGAGCAGAGCGCTTTGGTGCGGCAGGAGAGGCAGGGCAAATGGATGTCCAACCTCTCAAGCTATACCGACGGCGTCGCCAAAAGATATGATAGGCCGGGTAATTCCGTTTGAAGGCCTTGGCGAGCCCTCCTCCTACCGCTTTCCGGAGCCGGAGAGAGCCTGGTCGGCAAAGTGTTCCTTGGCGTATTGTTCGCAAGCCTTGGCGGGCTTGCCAACCTTTTGGCCAATGACTTTCCACTTCTGGTTCTCGTACTCTTTAATGGCGTTCAGCAGGGCCTGGCTTTCGTCCTCGGCAAACTCTGCGTAGTGCATATCCTTGTACCAATGCTTCTTGACACTGCCTTCTGTGCGGGTAGGGAAAGTCTGTGTACACGTTAGTGGGGAGGGTGCTCAGTTTGAACCAGGGCTAATGTTATTGGGCGCACAACATCTGCTTACCTTCGCAATCTCGGCCCAGGAGCTACCGGCGTCGCGCATTTGCTTGAGACGGTGCTCTTCCGCTGGCGTCCACGGCGTGTTGGTGCGGCTCTTTTTGGCAGGTGGCGTCGGCCCGCTACCCGGCTCGGCCGGCGGCGCAAACTTGATGGGCGTTCCGCCCGCTGTCGTTGAGGCAGGGGTAGGCGGCTTTGTCAGGGGTGTGCTTGCAGGGATGGACGGAGGCGGCACTGCAGAGACGGTGCTGGTAGCGGCAGTCGTTGTTGTGGAATGGGAGGAGGGATAATGGGAGAGGCCGAGGTGCCGGGTGTTGCCGCCGCAGGCAGTGGTTGCTGCTGTGCCGTCGCCGGATTCGGCCGCTTGCGAGAGCGCTGGGCCACGGGCGTCGATGCTGCCGAGGCAGGGGCCGCAGTGTTGGGCTGTTGCTGTTGTGGGACGGGCGGGGCTTGTTGGTGCTGTTGGGGTTGGGGAGGCTGCTGTTGCTGAGGCGGCTGCTGGTGCTGCTGCTGCTGCTGCTGCTGCTGCTGGCCGGGGTGAGGCGCATGGGGCGCGGCGTGTTGTTGCGGCACGTTCAGCGGCGGCTGGCCGGGGCAGTATGGTGTTGCTGGCCAGGAGCCTGGGGCGGCTGCTGGCCGTAGCGGAAGTCTATGGGCTGGTCATTGCGACGCGCGTTCAAGTGCGGTTGGTACTGGTGTTGTGCGCTGAAGGAGAAGGGCGAATTGTTAGCTGAGGTGTAGTTTGAGGAAGACGCAAGACTCCCGGTCAAGGACTGCTCGGTCAAGGACTGCAGGGAGGATGGAGATGGTGACAAAGGTGGAGGGAACCCCATGACGCGCGTGGAGGGTGGCAACTGAGCCAGGTTTGACGGGGTTTGGACCTGTACAAGGCCAGAATTCCGCCGCGACACGAAACTGTTTAAGAGGAGACGATGGATTCTATAGCGCCTCGTCCATTTGGGCAATTCACGGGCGGGATGGGATGATAGCAATGCAACAGGAATTCGAGAAGAGAGAGTAGAGGGAGAAAAGCAAGAAGACAGAAGTACAGTCGGCAAAAGAGAGAAGCAGGTGAGAAGAGAGAAGCGAGTCGGCGGGTCGAGAGACGCGAGCTTGTCCAGCCCAAGTTGAGATGATGGCAAGGGACGTTGGGGATGGTCCCGATATCAATTTTCGATAAACAAAGCTGGCCGGTGAATAGACAATACCAAGCGCAGCTCGTGCTTGCCCGCTGTCCGATGTATGTTTGTGAGACAAGCGACGACGGATTCGATGCGGATGAGTTTGCGATCGAAGACAGTCGATGACAGTGAAAGACCGAGATGAGATGGCTGCCGAGCGAGGAGCTTCGAGTTCGACTCACAATCCGATGGCGGATAGCTGCGCAGCTCGGCCATTAAAAGGCTCTTTCGTACTTTGTACTATGGTTGTACTCGTACGCCAAGCAAGCTCGTGATCTGGACAAGGCTGGCCCCCGGACTTTGGAAGTGTTTGCAATCGTGTGGCCGTGGCCCGTGGCTTTGCTCGTGGCTGGTCTTGGCGTAGGCCTTATCGGAAAGAATAGGCTCGTTATCGGTGAGGAAGCTTTGGCCGCAGGATCTTTGCAACTCTCTTTGGAATCGTAGCTTTGTTGTTTGGGAAGCAATGCGATGTGTACAAGAACAAATGTTCTGTCTTTGTGTTTGGAGTTCTGTGTGTGTGTATGTTCTGGGCGTTGGAGACTATCGCTGGGATTGTCGATGCTTGGGAAAATGTAGTGTTGATGTTGAAGTGAATGTGACGATAGGTTGTCACGTATCGGAAAGATACATTGTTTTGGGGGCGCTCGTTTGTTCACTCTCTCATCGGGATTGTTTTTCTTCCGTCCGTCTCGCTCGTGGGTCGTGCTTGCTTGACTTGTCGATTGCTCTCTCTTTCTTTGACATGAAAACGGGCAGGAAACACAGAGTTGCCAGGGAAGGAGGGGATGCGTGAACGCGGGAGTGGAGGGAGTGGAGGAGGGTACAAGCAAAAAGGGCCACTACTCACTGTACGTCGTTGGGGTGGTTGGTGGAGTTGCCGTAGATGTAATCCGGCAGAGGGCCGACCTGCCACTGCTCCATGGCCTAAAATGGGGTTGGCAAAACAAGCCAAAAGGTTAGAAAAGGTGTTCTATTTCCCTGGCACGTCGGGCAAGAGCGAGAAGCAATCTCTGAGGCCGCGCGCAAGGTCGTTTGCAGGTCTATTGCGGAATTTGGTGGTTGCGATGGGGTCGCGGTGGAGGGAATAGGTGCTGTTTGGGCTGTTGCTTGTTTGAAGTGTCGCGTGTGTGGAGGGAAACAGGTAGCTGCGACGGGGGATTGTTTTGTTTCGTTTTTATTTTTTTGTTTCTCTTCGCTCGACAGAAGAAAGGAAGAGCGACGGAGTACTTGGAAGGAAACTGGCGACGAAAAGAAACGAAAAGGATTGGTAAAATAATGATTGCAGGAGAAAGAACGGGTTGGAGGAAGGTACAAAGTGTGGACAAGCAAAGGGGAAAAAAAAAATAAAAGAATAAAAGAAAATTCGATAAAAAGGGCAGGAGAGATGGGCGCGCGTTGGGGTGGCTTTTTTTTGGTGGTGGTTGCGGTTTCTAGGATGGACGCGCTTGCGTGGGCACGAGTGAGAAGACAGTGAGGAGACAGGAGGAAAGGAAACAAAGAAGGGGCGAAGCAAGCAGCTTCTTTCTGCCACTTTTTCGCCTCCGTGCCTTTTGCACGAGAAAAGGAATAAGGAGAAGGAAGGCACCTTCCAGATTGCGTGTTTTCCTTCCCGATCCTAAGGCTTTTGTCGCAATTGTCGCAATTGTCGCAATTGCCGCTCTCTTGCTCTTGTCTCCTATTCCCCTTGCTTTGCTCTTTTGGACCGTTTGTCTAACCTTTGATCGGTCTGCTACTGCTTTTTGCTTTTTGCGTTGTGCTATCGCTCTCCTATGTTATCGAGTTTCTCTCACTGTCCCCGCTCACACTGTTTTTGCTTTGCCAGCCCAGCCAGTGGCAGAGCAATCGGGCGGCGCGGATTTCTGCGGGTGGCTGAAAGGTCCGGCGCACCTGCCAATCAGGAAAGAAATTGCAGGTGAAGGAAGGAGCAAGCAAGCAAGCAACAAGAAGAAGTTGAGGCAACGAAAGGGATGAGCAAGAGCTGGAGCAGGAGCAGGAGCAGGAGCAGGGAGCTTTGAGCACAAAAACAGAGAGATTGGATATCCAATTGAACCAGGCCAAAAGCGAAAAGCCAAATCTGCGATCTGCTGGGGAGGGGGGGGGGGGGGGCTGAAGAATTTGGAGACAAAAGGTGACAGTGACACTGGCGACACAGACACAGACATCGACAACGGCGACAGGGACGATGAAAAAGAGGGGGGGGGTTGAATGGCGATAATGGTGCTGGGGCGACGCGGACTGGGGCAGTCACTGGAAGATGACGGAGAATAGCAGGCTTCGTTTGGTGCTGTAGGCTACTACAAGCGGCCTCCTGCACATTGCACTGCACAGTCTGCATGCTGCAACACAGCTGCACGGGCGACGCAGGTTGCCGCGATGGTAACAGCCTGCTAGCGTCTTTTTTCGCGCAACACAAGGACGTGCACGTCCTCAGCGCACGGCGAGAAAGGAAGCAACAGGAAGCTGGCGTGAGATCTGAGGGGAAAATGCGACGGGGAAGAGCTCCTCAAAGCTCAGAGAGGGCAAGAGACAAGCAAAGATGCGATGCAAAAGAAAAAGAGACAACCAAAAGACCACAAACCAAACGAGTCAAATGAAAACAAAAAGAAAGGCAGCGGGAAAGAAGAGAATACATACGGATGTGATGCGAAGTGTCGCACAAATGGCGACAACGCTTTCGACAAGAGAGAGCTTCGCTGGTGAAGCCCTGGGGCGGTTGTTTTGTAAAGGGGACAAAACCAAGTCGAGCTTGGTCGCGTTCGCGGTAGCGGGCGCAAAGTCGTTTTCGGTCCCAGTGCGTAAAGGGTTGGTCGCTGGGAGAGAGGCGCCCGATCGAGAGCAATTGTCGTGCGATTGAAAAAAAGAGTCGTCCTTTTCTGTCGTTTGCCGCGGCGTCCTTATTTGTCGGTCGGTTTGTCGCTTTTGAACAAAAGGACGAAAGAAGCTTTGCCTTTTGGGGTTTTGATGTTGTGGTGGAAAACAGGAACTGGGGGCGGTGCAAATAAAACAGTAAATAAAAAAAGGCAAAATAAGAAAAATAAAAAAAAATGGAGAAGAGCGCAAAGAACGCCAACCCAGATTTAGCGTTTGGGAGAGAAGGAAGAAGGTTGTCGAGGTGTAAAAGATGAACAAAGATGGCAAAAGGATACCGGAAAATACTTCTGCTATTCTCGGTCTTGCCCTTTGAAGACTTGCTGACGGGTGCGTGTCAAGAGTGAAGGAAGATAATAGTGAGGGAAAAGAAGAACAAGAAGAATAAAGAAAAGAAGGAGCACTTGGCGATCAGTGGCTGCAGCTGGTAAACAACAAAAGAAGGAGAAGTACGGAGTAGAAGAAAAGAAAGAGAGAGAAAGACGCGTGCGTTGCGCTTGGGTGGCTACTCGGTAGGGGAGTAGGCGACCGAATAGGAGGACCAAGGAAGGAGAGAGGGCGTGGCCTAAAGAAAGAAAAAAAGTTTTCCTAGGGGTGTGAGCCGCATGCCACCTCGTAAAAAAAATACTCACACGCCCCCTAAGAAAGACAAGGAGAGAGGCATGGTTCTGACTTGATCGCACTTTCCGTAAAGGTAAGAGCAATGGCGGGCGAGAAGGCCATGCAAATGAAGAATGGGGAAAGAGCGGACTCACCTTGTGGCAGCTGTCTCTTGCCGATCGTGAGTCGATACTGTACTCCGTTCTTGTGCGAATACACATACATATACACTATCTTGCACAGAGATTGGAGCACAGGCTTGATGAAGAAGACTTGGGACTGGAGACTTGGGCGGGACGAAAGCTGGGACTCGATTGACTCTTGCGTCTGAAGATCGTCGTCTTTCCGTGTGGTGGGTGGTGCGGGTGGTGCAGAAAAAGGCGGATCCGAGCAAACGAAAACCCGATAAACTTTGAAGAAGAAACAAAAGGTGCTTGATAGGGGGGGGAGGAGAAAATAGAAACAACAGCAACAGCATCAAAAACAACAAACGCCTGCCACTGTTTTGGCGTATCCTGTCCCTGGTCAGACACAGAAACAAAACACCACAGGGCTGAGAAGGAGCTTGGGCTGCTTGGCTCTGGTGGTGAAGCTGGGATGGGGCTCCGAGTTTGGTGGTGGTTTTGGTGGTTGCGATGCGCGATACAGAGTACTTGCAACACAAGTCACTCGTGGGTCCAGGGCGTCTTTTTCTGTGAGGAAGGGGGACGGGGAGTGGCAGTGGAAAGTGGAAAGACGCGGAAGAACCAAAGAAACCAGGAATGAGCAAAGTGGGCTGCAAAGGGGTTAGGGAAACGGGAAGGGGAAGGTCTAGGTGGTGGGCGGCGGACGGGTCCTGGTAAAAGTAGTCGCAACTGAGTCGCAGTTCAGGAAAGATACTCGCCTTGCCCGCTGTATGTTTTTTGAAAGCCTTGTAATTATGGCGTAGTCAGCTGTGTGTTTCTTCGCTAAGTGCGCTCTAAAAGTGACGTTGGGACCGGATTAGAGTTGAGAAAGAGGGCGGGGGGACGGTCTCGACGTCGTAGGTGACTCGGTCGATAAACAGCGTGGGCAGCAGCAGGTCACAAGAGAGGAGACATGAGTCTTCCTCTCACTCATCTGTGACAAGATGAGCTCGCCTCCAGCGCAGGCAGCTAGATGTACCTTACGAATGAACGATGTACAGAATAGCAGGCGGGGCAAACAAACGCTACCTCGGCTTGTCTACAAAACTTGGTCGGGTGACTTCCCTGAATAAGCGCATCGGAAGGAACGAGCGACTGCGTCGGGGGCTTCTGATTGGCGAAGAGATTTTGGGGGTTTTGAGGGGAAGTGTCCGGTACAACCGGTCGAGATTATGTCACCCAGAACGCGATAGCCCCTGAGCTCCCTCGATCCGCAGTCAATTGCGTTCGACAACATTTCTTTAGGTTTTTTTTTGTGAGCTCAGAAGGCTGTACGTCGTACGGAGTATGTAGATGCGCCCCGTGGCAGATTGACCACTGCGACAGCATCGTCGCGTTGCTTTGCACCAACGCGACGTGATGGGCGTCCGCCGCGGGCAGCACCCTTTTCAACAGCAGAGCCGGCGCGCTAATGTCAGAGTGGGCAAGTGCAACCCAGTAAAAGAAAGCCGTAGAACGGCCGCCCATAGCACACCCCCGTCAGTCCGTCGAGAATCGCAAGAAGACAAATGACAACAGCAGAGACAGTCGACAGCGTTTCTGTCGTCTGAATCTCCAGCGCTGAGCCCAACTGGGGCCATGCCAGTATTGCGCGTCCCTCGTATTGCTCAGCTTGGCTTATCTGAGCCTTCTCTCATTTCTTTCCTTTCCTCGTCTTTTGTACTTTTCATTTGCTTTTCCTTCTTTCGCGTTCCTCGCCGTCGTTCGCCCTCATTACCCCGACTTTTTCGTGTCTCCATCGTCGACACCATCGGGCGCGGCTAGAAAAGGGATTTGCAGACCGATGCACAAACGCGCCCCGCTCCTTCCTCGCCTGGGGCCTGTTGGTGGCCCTTTTGGGGCTCATTTTTGGGGCCGTAAGAAATAGAAAAGGGCTAAAAAGGCCGAAGGAGCCAAGCAGGGGCCCAAAGGCCCTATTTGCTGCTACCAGGGCGCCGCAGAACTTGAGATGCGCCGCGACATCGACTGTTGCACATCTGCCGCGGCCGTTGTACTCTGCGCTGCCGAGACAGGAAAGGAGCGATTGGAGCACAACCCAATTGGGGATACGCTTGCTCTATTCTACTAAAATGGGGAATGCACGATGGGACGAAAGAGGCATTGGAGGCATGTTTTCGACGAGGCAAGAACGACGGCGCCCACCCCCTTGCGTTGACCCTCACCTTCCCTCTTAGGCCTCGAGCCCTGGGGCTAAAGCATGTGACACCAGGATATTTATTACGAACCAGAACAACGGAGAGACAGAGACAACGAGCAAATAAAGCTGAGTGCACGAAGCATACTGAGTGCGATAGAGGCAGAGGCACTTTCTAAAAAGAGGAGTGGTAGGTACGTCGTACTCAGAAGGTGGAAATGAAAAAGACGCGCCCCTTTATCTGCCCGCATCTCTTCTCCTCTTTCTTCGTACATGTACTGATGTCGCTCAATTGCTCGGTTTGCTCCGGCGTTGCTTCTCAGCCAATCAGGCGCGCCAATTGCTTTTGACAGGCACCCTTTTGCTTTGGGCCGGAGCTGCGCCGCCCCGCTTGAAGACTTTGCATCGCGCCTTCCTTGTTCTTGTTCTTTGTGTGTTTATTTTTGTAAACCATTTTCGTATTTTCTTTTCATATTCTTGACCTTTGCTTTACGCGTTCTAAGCAGTACCTCAGTAGGCTCCCCTTTGTTTAGCGCATCTCCGGTTCTTGGTTGTCCATTCTTTCTTGGTCACTGGGGTCTCGCTGTCTGGTTTGCTGCGACGTTAATTTCTCCTAATTTCTTCAATTTCTTCAATTTCTTCCTTCTCCTCCGTGTTCTTACGAGAAACGCCCGGAGCCGAACGGTGCATAAACCACAAATAGCAATTGATGTTCGCGAGGGAAGAACAGTGCCAGGACAATGGCGCCTCCGACCGTTGTGGGGACCGGGTGCTTTATTGGAGGTGGGACGCGGTGTGGGTTCACAAAAGGGAAAAGAACAAGGAACAGACCCAGGGTGAACCCAGCAAAAAGAACAGCTCGCTCCATGTCCCAGCAATTTTGCATGGGAAAGTGCGAAGATTGCTTGAGACTTGGTAGCAGGTACCTCTTCACCAGCACAAAGTATCATATCGCGAGATGAGCCCACCTACGTTCAAAGCCAAGACCAGACGATGCGGCCGTCACCAGGGCGCCAGGCGGCGAGAAAACCATTGTCTCCGTCGTCTGCTTTTTTCGTCTTCCTTGTTGGATGTCTGTTAATTAATCCATTTCGAGAAGCGTGAGGCTGAACCTTAGAGGACACCAGGGGAGAGACAAGAACGCATTCCTCACGTACGAAGTGTGTAAGGAGTTCATGTACACATACGAATACGTCGTATGCGTGCCCGCTTCATTACTATGTAGACCAGCATATTTGTACAGTAGTAGCCGTTCCTTCCCCTTCCAACTGTCTTCAATGGGACAGCATAACCACGTGCTTCCGACAACATATGAAGATGAGGAAGAGAAGGGAAGGCACCTAGAAATGGTTTGCGCGGAGAACCGACACGACAAATAAAGGCACCGGATGCACAACTGCAAAGCCAACGACGGCCACGACGCGAGCTAGATCCATAACGACGAGCCTGAGGCTAGCCATGTCCCAAGTCAAGAACAATGCTGCCATGTCAAGCACGCGACTCACCTTGTTGGCATCTCGACAATCAACAACTCCCGGAAATGCCATGTTTGTTGGTGCTACTGAATGGGCGCCAGCATTATCAGTGGCAGATGAAAGGGCAAAGGGGAATGCGAGGAAAAAGATGCGACGTAAACGAGTGTCTTTGTTGACTGGCCGGCAGAGCATATTTATTTTCTTCACCCTTTCCCATCACTCCCCCGCCCGTGCCCGCCTCCGTTCTTAAAGGACGCTGAATTGTCTTGTGGCCGCCAAGTCGGTCCCTGGCAGTCCCTGCCCATGGTTCATTTGGAGGACGACACACGGAGAAACGACATGGTGATGTGCCAAACACTTTGATCCTACGGGAAGCAGGCCTGGATGGCAGCATCGGATACCCCAAGCCTCGACGCCCCTGGTCGAATTCGCACGTCGCCGGAAGCATGGACTTCCGGACAGAAAGCCACATCCTGACGCCCGACATTTCCACACTTTCGCCGTATTTTTACTCCGTTTTCGTTTTCAGTCTGTTCAGTGTGCACCTTTTGCATTTTAGACGAAATCCTCATTCATGCTTGCTCGGCAGATCGAGAGGGGAGGAGGAGGCGCGTCGTGGTCTGTGAATCTGAAACCCTGCAAGTCGCAAGAGGTTGCACGTCGTCAGCAGCCGGTGACGATGCGTGTGTCAGAGTTTCTACTGCCACCGGAGGCTGAAGGCAGCGGCGAAACGAATGGGGAAGCTGAAATGAGAGCTTGAATGGCGAAAGCTGGCCGGCGTTCCCTTGGATGCTCAAGCTGTGAGCCCCAAAGAACGGGAATTTCCAGCGCTTTCAGCTTTTCACGATGCGATGCGATTTGCCCCTGTTTTGATCTTCTCCCTCTCCGCTTTTGCTTCGCCTTTTCATCCCGACACGAATCAGACTAACGACAAACACTGCGTCTGTTCTCGCCGTTTCGCCGTTTCAACTGACCTTTTGCGTTGTCGTGCATCACGAAACGGCGAGCAGTCGGCGGCAGTGCCGACCGGTAATCTTGACCACTTCTGACATCGGTCGATGCCGTTCATGCATTGGCAAAGAGGAGGTTCTCGAGAGGGCCTTATGAAGGCCTTTCCAACACAAGCAAACAGGGGAAAGAAAACACAAAGTCGCAAAAAGGCGAAGGCAGGAGAAACACCTTCTGGGATGAGACATCTCACACACGGCACCCGCTTGTTCTTCCCCACTGTTCCACCATCTTCTCAAGGGCCAAAGAGCCATATCCAGGATGAGCGGATAATCGGAACAACAGAACATTAGAACAACAGAGCAAAGAGACTAAAACAGCCTGTGATGGTTTCGTTAGGCTTGATGCCGAATTTCCAGGTCAGCCAGCATTACGGAGGGGGCAAAATAGAGAAGATCATTGATCCACGGTGGGAAGGAAAAGACGCCCATAAGCATTAAAGAGTATCAGTTTTCATATTCTTTGGTCGTATGCTTCAGTGGAAGGCCAGAAAGACCTGTCGTGCTCACTCGTGCAGGTCCTCATCACCAGTCATATACATAGCTTGTGATGAATTCTCGACGATGAGATGAACGAGTATGGACACCATGAGTCAAATCTCGTAGTGAGTGTTGGTTCGGGGTTGGGGGGGGGAGGGGGGGAGTAACGTTTCGACAACAAAACTCGGCACGACTTTCCTTCTTCACCCCTCTCACCTCCCACACAACTTTCTAGGCAAAATCGGTACGCATGGGTCGATCCGTCCTGCAGCGGTACCAGGAGCTGTTCGAGATGCTTTTCTGTGGCCAGACAATGAGTAAATATTTCGAGGAAAAAAGGGAGACGATGAGAGACGATGAAGTGAGAGCATCGGCCAAGGCGATGGCCACAAACCTTTGGTCCAAAGTGTCTGGGTGTGCGAGGCTTTCTGTCAAGTTCCCATTCACAGAGGACCATCATATGAGGCGAAGATGGCGGGGAATGAGAAGACAGACAATGAGCAGCACAATTCGCCGGAATGGAGAAATAAGGGAAAGACTTGACGATCAGAGAAAGCATTCTCCGTAACGGGCCTACTAGCCACAGGCAAGTATTCTTCTCAGGATACCGTATAGCAATGAACTGAATAGGAACATGGAGATGCACGCCGACTTTGATGCGTCAAAACGGTTGATTCTATGCTGTCTGCCTCAGACTGCTTCCACTCTGCTCTACCGTCCTCATAAATGTCTCCCCTCCCCATCCTTACTTTTCTACTTTGTTTTCTTTTTACATTTTTTACAGTGTATTTAACTGGCATCCTTGGTACTCGTACATCACCACCACGTGTGGATGCAGGCTCAACCGAGATAATCAAAGAAAACAAGATTTTGTGAATTATATATGGTCTGCTTTCTCTTGAACGGTTTCGTCTCGGTGCTTTCCATTTCATCATAGCTGATTGGTTTAGAGCCTAAAGTTTATCGGTGACAATATATATATTTGATAAAGTGTGAATCAAAGATGGGAACTAAGATAGACAACTGAATATGGCACATTTAGATGAAACCTCCATGAACAAAGCGGTTAAAGAAACAAGTCTGTTTCAACAGTTGAGGCTCTGTTCTAACGGGCTGCTTTAAAATGAACCTTGTTATATAGAAAGGTGCATCGTTGGGTCATGATGCTGGTGAACTGACGTTTTGCTGTGCATCGATGCTGTTTTCTTACATCTTCTTGTTATTGTTTCCGCTTGCCCTGATGTTATCCGCATGCATTCGCCTGTTGTGATGTAGTATTGCAGTCGTTGTTTTGTCTTACCCCCACAGGCGGCAAGAGAAACACTGAGCTTGGGTTGAGTTGCATTGTTCCATAAATTGAGGAAGGGTTTTGTGCAAGTCCCCTTTATTTTGCTTGGCGCTGCACACTCCCAATTGGGCATCTTTAAAACGTCGGGGGCGTTTCGACTTTTGTTTTGGCGTGGAGTGGTGTCCCGCGCCGAACGACGGAGACGCAGCCTTCCGAATGACGGAATGGCGAGGGGCAAGGACAGTTGGACGAGAGGAAAAAAGAAGAAAAGAAAGCGGAAACAAATAACAGGATAGGCCGCCAAAATAGAGCCGTTGTAATTCCCGCAGCTTGCCGGACAGGAGTATGTCTCTTTCAGCGTTCGCTCATCCTCGTGGATCTTTATTTACCTTTCTGCCTCACTTATGTATGTGTAGTCGCCTCCACTGACCCTTGGCCGGCTGTGTTTACCGTCTTTCGGTGTTTTACATTTGTTTTTACTCGTCCCAAGTGCGATAGTGGTCTTGAGAGTGTCTTCTATTTTGATTCGTCTCCCTCTCTCTCTCTTTTGGGAGTGTGCATCCTACTATTTTTCTTTGACCGCTAATCTGCCTGCCGTTTCATTTGCCCAAGGTGAACAAGGAATCGTAGCTCGTATTAGCGAAAACTGTTTTCTTCACGCTTGGCATTGTCACAGGAGCGGTGCATACAGGAAACAAATACTACTGACTCCATACATGGCATGAAATGCAACCCGAAAAGAAACAAAAAAAGGACGAAAAGAGCGTGCACGGGCTTCCATGAACCCATGAACACAAGTGCGCGGGTAAGGCCAAGAGTCCCTCGATGGCAACAGGAGACTGTGCGATGCTGGACTGTGTGTTTTGTGCTGCATGTTGGATATGGTCAGGGCTGGATTAATTGCGTATGAATTCTGCAAGACGTACGTCGTAAAAGCGTGTGTCAACGCAGTTTCTAAGGGATCTCATCAGCACTTTTGCAACTCATAAACACGCCGTCTCTGAAAAACACCGTTCCGTTTCTGTCGCCATTTTGCTCCGAACTTCCCGCGTCAAGGATTCGCTTAAAAACGTCAAGAGCCCCCCCCTTCAAGAAGAAAGGAGGCTTGCAAATAAGGTTTGCCACTCTCTTGACGAGGAATCTTGTGGTCTTCTGAGTTTCTTTTTTTTTTGCTTATCTGGGTCTGTTCAGTTTTCTGGGTCTTCTTGGCTTTGCTTCTAGCTTTTGTGACTGGTATTGGGCCGCCTGGCTCGTGCCTGGCTTGAGGCCTGTGCGCCCGCGTACCTTGCAGACAGTAGTACTGGGCTCCGCCGTCTTTCTGAAAGAGGACAAGGTCTGCTGGGCCTGCCTGGGCCTTTACTCGTTCTCGCTCATTTTCCTTCGTCTTCATTACGCCAGAGCCCGTAGCGAGTTTCAAGGGACTGGGATTTTTGCCCCATTTGTTCATACAGCCCACACGCAAAGCAACCGAACGAAACGGTGGTTTGTTCCTTTGCGTCTTGTACTTGGAGCTTTTCTGCTTGTGGTCTGCTTGTTCCTACTGCGTACTCGTGTTTTTTTCATCGTCGTCTCTATTTTTGTATCATTTCCACGTTTGCGTCTGAGATGGACTCCATCTTGATCGGAACAGAACAGAACATGATATTCAGGAGTAGATGTGGAGGTTATCCAACAAAGATAGAAAGCTTCAGGAGGACGACAAATACTCCGTATTTTCAAAAGTGTAAACTACACAATCGTCGACACTTTGACTGTCACAAGACAGCGTGACTCAATTTCAGTCTTTACTGTTCTTCTTTAAACCCACTACAAAGCATAGGCGAGAAACGAGCGGAATGTTGTAACCGGGGAGGCAGTTTCTCATATCAAATCAAACAGACGGAGACGAGATACGAGGCTAGGCCACGAGAAGGGTGAGAACATAAGACAGATGTTTTCGTTTTGTAACAAATCGTTTTTGTAACAAAACGAAGCAAGAGCAAGTTGACAAAGTCGACGATCATAGACGTAGGATTCTCCTAGCTTGTCGAACGTCTGAGGACGCTCTCGGACAGCGCCAGAATGACGTTTAGCGGGCCGCTGCCAGTGGCCTTTAAGTGCATGCTGATCACAACGGGGTATGTACTGAGCGCTACAGACGCCGGGAGTGCTGTAAAATACAGCACACTACAGGCAATACGGAGCCTCGACCAGATCTTGCAGGCGTGTCAAGCGTCGATAAAAAAGGGGGGATGGGGCTTGCTAAGTGGAGTCTCTGCTTGTAGGGGTGGATCCCAGACGGCCGCTTTCCACCAACCACACAACAAGAAACTGAAGACAAAGCCTCTCGTCCTTGTTACAGCTTTCCCACAATGACATTTTGTCGAAACCCGTCGTCAAACACGCAGACACAGACCTCTGAAGAGGGCAGCTGCGGTCATTTGGTGTACGAAGTACATTCTGTCTTCATACAATTGTCAAGAAGAAAGTCCACTTTAACACTCTGTCTCTCCTCAATCATCTGGCTCGTTGAGAGTCTCGCCTCTCGGCTCTCGGCATGCTTATCGTCTGTTCTCTTCTTCCTCCTTGGGCATGTCTATTTTTGTTTTCTGAGCACTGCTCTCCGTGGAGAGAGACATGGGAAATGGCTAACAGGGTGTGGCAAGACGGACAAGGCCGTTTACAAACAGCTCATGGCAAGTTCCGTCGAGGTACACAGACACGAGGACCAAGACAATGTCGACATGGTCCACATGTGAGCTGCTTTGAGTATGTACAACGTAGTGTGAAGCAGGTTAATGTGAGTACGGAGTACAGGAAGATAGCACTCACTGATGGTCTCGATTGAAGATGCGTACTCAAGCGATGAAGATGAAGAATACAAAGTGACAGCCTTGTCGGACTGGTCACATCCGGGCATCCCTTAATTTCAGTGCTCTGTTTTCACGAGCACACCAAGGGAAATCAACAAGACCAAGGACCATCAACTCCAACTTGAAGATCATGTCGTATACTGTCGAAAAGAGGAGGCAGAAAACCGAAAACAAACAAGTTCTTTGACAGACCAGACGAAAGCAAATGCATTGAGCGATCCAAAGGTCAAGGGAGAGTCTCGGTTTGTCTATCTTCTCTCCCCTTGCCCGCAATCTTGTCTACACCTCGCAAAATGTTCGCCGTACATCGTACTCTTCTCATCCAAGTCTTTCCCTCCTCGGCATGATTTAATCCCAGCTCCCGTTGTGCCCCAAGACTGGAACCCTTTTCTCTCTCTTCTTTTCTTATGGTCCTTTGCCTCGAAGCGGGCCAACAAAGCCAGGGACCAGGGTCTGAGGAGGGCCAGCGCGCCAGAAATGCTGTGATCCGTGCACGTCCATCTTGCGTGCACTCGTAAACTCAGAAAATCCAGAGATCCAAAAATTCAGAAAATCCAGAGATCCAAAAATCAAGAACGTGAGTCTACTAAAAGTCCATCTTGTATCTTGTTTTTCATTTTACGAGGCTTTCCATGAAAGCAGATTGCATCTTCCAGCACATTGCAGTTGCCGTGGGCCCTTCCATAATATAGTTGCTTTGACGCAACTAGCCCTATCCATCACTTCATTCTTCTATACCTCAAGTTTCTTTTAGTGTTCGTGCTTCCTTTTCCACTTCCTATCTCATTATTCCTCCGCGGATTTAACCAGAAAACCAAAACTTATTTTGTCGTCACAGAGCCAAAACCACATCATCCACAATGCCCACCCAACCCGTCTCCAGCCAGACCCGCCAAGGCCATAACCCCCTTCTCCATCACCCCCTGTCTCTCTTTTGCAGTCTTTTTTTTGTTTCTCCCTCTTGGTTTTTTTTCCGCACATGACCATCGTCACCAGGACGAGAACAGGCCAAGCTAGATCTGTCCAGGCTGACCAGGCTCAGCCAAGTGTGCAGGTAGGTATCAGCAGTTCTGGCCAAACGGTACATGTACAGTCGGCTGACCCTGGCTGGCCGGCAGTCAAAGCCAGCTCAAATTGAAGTTGCCGCCACCCACCTCGAACGGAGTACATCGGGCTGTTTTAAACAACTGCCCCGTTTTGGTACTTTCAGATTTTCGGTTCTTGTTTTGTGTGTTTGCCATGGAACAGGCTCCATTGTCTGGTGTGGAGGGATGTTGGAAACAGACGAAAAGAAATGCCGATGTGTGTGCATGCACATTCTGACAAGAATGAAAAGAGTAGAAGAAAGTCAAACTGCTGCACAACTTCATTCAACAAAGTCAACAATGATGCTAGAGTTGTTTAAAAAAACAGAAAGATCTTGAACAACAATAGTAAGCCAATTCGAAAAGATTCTACCATCGTAATAAAGCAGCACTCTTTTTTGGGACGCATCGTGACGGCTCCGTTTTGACATCTCCGTTTCTGCCTCCATCCCTACACCGTCTACACTACAAACTCACCAAAGCACACACAAAACCACACCAAACTTGACCAAAGTACGCTAAAATGCACCAAACCACCCCCTACCCATGTCTCCTTCCCCGTATCCGTCCCAAGTGGCCTCCGCCTTGGCTGAACATCATGCAAGTCCAACTGCATGGGATGGGCGTTTGTCGTACCGTCTTGGTCTATCCACTCATTCTATTTTGTCGATATATTTCACTCCATCTTTGCATTGCTTTTCTTTTCCACCCCTGGCGCCTCTCTGACCCTGGCCTGTCTGTTCCTCGCCCGGGCCAGGCCTGGATTTGCCTTGTGGACTCCCATTCCAACCCTCCCCTCTCTTTCACATCCAGGGGACTCTCATTCTCAATTGTAGCCGTACTCAGTTCTTACCCGTCGTCCACTGTCCCTTTCGTTTAGTTTATTACTTGAGCGTCCCCATTTTTTTTTTGTTTTCATCTTGTTCTTCCCTCTCCTCTTCTTTCCCTCTTCCTTTTCTTCCCTTCCCTCTTCTTTTCCAGGTAAAGATAATCTTTCTTCCTCTTTCTTCCTGTTTTTTTTTCTTCTCGATCACAGCGCTGTTGCGTGTGTTCTGTACTTTCTTTTTTCTTTCACTTCGTTTATTCTCTCTTTTTTTCTTCTTCTTCAAACAACAGCAGCTGGACTTTTATTTTTCTTCAACAACCACCTTCATTTTAACACATACCGACGTTCTTTTTACCTGTCCAACTGGTTTGGCTGCCTTCCATTCTTTTTTGCAAAGATCCAACACAAAACGACTTACCTTCTTCTTACTGCTATTCTTCTTTGTCCAATCTTGTTTCTTCTTTCTTTTCCTTCGTTTCTCTTCTTTCGTGTGTGTACTCTGGCTTGGTACTTCTTGACGATTTCTTCACGACCTTTTCGACTCCAGTGTTGACTCGACCCATCGGTACTCTTTCATTAAAATTTCGGATTATTTTCCAATCGTCTAAAAACAAACCCTTTTCGCTTCTTTTTGTACGACCGTACTCATCCGGCCACCGAGATCTTTCCTGCTTCTCAACTCGACTTGAATCGATCATTGGCAGTCTCGCCCACACCTTTCATTTTCACTCTCGTCTCTCTCGTCTCTCTCGGCTCTCCTCCCTCCCTCGGTCCCTCTCGCGCCATATTGTCTTCTCGGTATCTATTACTTGGACAATCAAACTTCTCACCAATATCAAGCACCGACTGGTCGATATCGTCGCCACCACCATCACCATCATGTCTCCTACTATTCAAATGGCCTCGCCGGCCACGTTCACGCCGACGTCTGATGTCATGGACCGCCACGAGTACGGCATCTCCAAGAACCGCAAGCCAGCCTCCACAGGCGGCGGCCGGGCCTGGAGTGATGACGAGGTACGCCGCAGTCTGCGCGTCATTAGCATCAGTACGCAATGGGATTTCAAATACTAACTGTGTTGCAGGAAGTCTACCTCCTTCAAACGCGCCTGCAAAAGATGCCGTACAAAGCACATTGCAGCGCACCTCAAGAAAACTGAGCTTGCATGCCGTCTGCACTACCACCAGTTGAGCCACGGCAGCAACCGCCGCAAGCGGACCACCAGTGTTTCTTCAGGCTCGTCGAACGGGTGATCACTCGCCGATGTTGGCGGCGTCGATGCCCTCGCCCATTCACGAGCACGGCGCTCACGGCCAGCAAAGCTCGCCCACGCCATCGCCACCGGTAGCTCCGGTAGCTATGGCCACCACGGCAACAACAACGGTCTTTGGTCATGTCCGCCATGGCCACCCGATGCACAGACAGCATAGCCATCACCACAACATGCTCCATGGCCACAGCAACGGCCATAACAGCGGCCACGGCCACGGCATCCACCTGCCGAGCATCAACACCGACATGTGCAACAACACGCACAACAACACATCGTCGCCCCATCTGCCCACGATCCTGCCCAAGCCAGTATCCATGACTCTGGCTCTTGTCACGGGCGCTGCTTCTTCTCGCAATGGATCGTACATGGGCGACGCTTCCACCGCCGCGCCGCACAGCGCTCCTCTCCTGCCGCGGCCACCTTTACAACCCGCACGCCAACGAGCGCTACCGCACCCGGCTCAGCCACGACCAACAACAATGCCATGACCAGAGAGCCCCCTAGCCTGCGTCTCGACTGCAGCGGTCTCCCTCCTCTGCCTCTGTCGTCCACGGGCCCTCACCACCCTGTCGACATGGCCCGCCTGCACGCCGTGTATGCTGGCCACCGTGCCTCGTTCTGGTCGGCCATTGCCGGCGAGTACGGACACGGCTCGAACCCGCTGGTGCTCGAGCAGGCATGGCGCATGGGCGGTGCCACTTCTCTGCCGAGTCTCGGCACGACAGGCACGACAGGCTCGACCGTCACACCCGCCACGGCTGCTGCTAACGGCACGCCCCTGACACCCGGCACGTCGCCCGATGAGCGCGAGGTCTTCTACGGCGTCAAAGGTTCGCAGTCTGCTGCCCAGGCTGCCGCTCAGGCCGCCGCCGATAAAACCCGCATCTCAGCCATTCTGGGCATTGACGCCAACCCGCGGAGTCCCAAGGAGCGCGAACTGGTGCGGCGGTTGGAGGAGGAGCGCGTCGTCGTTCCGCCGGGGGCTTAGGGGCGGGGTGGTCGGTCTGTTGTTCACTCGGTCGGTCTACTCTGTCTTTCTCTGGCGTTTCGCGGCGGCAAGCTTTTGGTTTTGTGGTTTTGTGGTTTCGTTTTCCCGTGATTTCGTGATTGTCATTTGTTCTGCGTCGTCTTGTCAGTGTGCTTGCTTTGCTTCTCCTTTTTCTTCTTCGATTCACTCGTTCCAACATCTTTTCCCAACCCACCTTTTTCCCTTTCTTGTCTATCCCATTTCACCCATTCCATCCTTTTTTGTTTTTTTCTTTTCTTTTATTTTTTCTTGCTGGAACACGAGTGATGACTTGAAGACCCATGACTGTGCGCGCAACTCCTTTTGTCGAGTCAACCAATTTTCCTTTCTCCTTGTCCTCCTCTTTACTCTACTTACCCACCTCTGTATTTCTGCATATCCTCTTTCGTTTCTTCTTTGCTTTCTTTTGGGCGGTGGTGCCCCTGTAACATTATCTTGAAGTTAGCGGTGTCGAATGTCGAATGTCGGATGTCGGATCTCGGTTGGCGAGAATCGGTGACGACGACGGTGGCGATGTTAAAAAATAAACAACGGTTTTTTTACCTAATGAGTTGCAATGAAATGTGACCTGTAGTCTGTTGCAGTCTGTTGCCAGAAAAGAGCGTGTGGTGAATGTGA
Source organism: Sporothrix protearum (assembly GCA_016097115.2). Classification (NCBI taxonomy): domain Eukaryota; kingdom Fungi; phylum Ascomycota; class Sordariomycetes; order Ophiostomatales; family Ophiostomataceae; genus Sporothrix; species Sporothrix protearum. Next base: position 213,176 of record JADMNH010000018.1, on the reverse strand, counting down.
GTATCAATGACATAGGGATTGACTGGCCTTGTTCTTTGACGATCTGGAACTCCGCTCTCCTTCTGTCGCGGCATCGAGTGGCTTGAGTCGCTCTTGTCTTCCACAGTGCCCCGTCCTCTGCAGTCGGGGTTCTTACCCCAGGTCGATGAGACCAGCCCTATCCATCTCGATTGAAGGCGAGGCGGCAGGCGCGGGATGGCTTGTCTATTCATTGGCCTGCCTCCTTGCGTGGAGGCAGAGTGGGAGAGTGGGAGAGTGGGAGCCGCAGCTGCTTCTTGCGTGGGGATTGCGTGGAGGCGAGCGTGGGATGGTTTGCCTTTTCTAAGTGCGCGTCCCTGCCTTCCCCAGCAATCAGAACACCCGGACGAAGAGCAAGCAGGTACCAAAACAGTCAGTCAGGCACAGACAGGTGCCGTCAGTCGACGTTGCCCGATCGGGAAATTACCAGCCTTGTCAGCATTCTACACGTCCTGTGTTTTTGCTGCTATTGCAGCCTCTTCTCGACCTCGAACATCTTGAGGCTTGTCGTCGCGTGTTCTTACTCGTTTTGTGATTTTGCTGCATCGGCCCGAGCACACTCCGACTGTGTTATCAGACAGACGCACTGGAAATAGCAGCAAACAGTAACGTCCATTTGCGCCGATGCTCGGCCTGTGTCCATCGTTCTTTCCTCGAGTTGCCTCCGCTCTTTCCTGATCCCTCGTTCTTTTCGTTCTCTCCATGTTTTGTGTCCTCCGTTCTTTCCTGAAATATCTGTCGCCACCTCGCGCCTTCCTTTTCCTCCTTCTCGTCCTTTCCTCTTTGCTTCCCCCTCCCTCTTTCCTCTTTCTTTTCTCCTCCTACATACTCCTTGAGCTCCTCTTCTTTCCCCCTCCTACCCCACCGCAACAAATATACTTGTGAGCACGCCGTTCAGTCTATCCCAGCGCTTGTACCTGCCTGGCCTGATCAGCGAAGACCCAAAACCCGACCCGTCCTTCTTGCCACGGGCAGCAACTAGCACAGAAGCCTAGCTCGCTCCTTCCCCAGCTGCCGTATGGTTGCGATACTGGATTAGGCAAGGACCAGCTGCTTGGAGAAAAGAAAGAAACGGAGAAGGAGCATTGAAAACCAAAGAAAAGATGTAAAATTGAAGGTAGGAAGAGCAAAAACAGAACGTCCTGTTGGTCAACCGTAGGAGCTGGCCCAACCTCGTACTACTTGGTGGAGGCCGCTCGGCTTCTCATCTTCGTCACGCAAACTAGCCATTGTTTGTCCCCGCCTATGACCGTCTTTGCTGCTATCCTGCTATTCCCACACCCTGGGACGCCTGTCACCGTCTTTCTCGAGCCTCCGATTCGCTCTCCGTGATCGTCGGATGCGGCGTTGTCTGGCTGCTTTCTTGTCTTCTCCTCTCTTATTCTGATCTCTTCATTTGTGTTTTGGCCTCGTCTCGTCACGACACAGTCTCTCTTTCCTGCAGTCTCTCCTCTCTGCAGTTTCTTTTTCCGCCTCTCGCTTTCTCCATCCTGCCTCGCCCTTTCCCTCTTTCTGCATTTCTAGTGCCTGCCGCCAAAACCTTTCTCCCAGCCTGCAGCAAACGACGTAGCAAGGTGGAGACCTCAATGCCAAACAAGAAGCCGAGTCAAAAAGGCAAGCCCAAGAGGAAGGAACGAAGGAGAACAAGACAGTTGTTTAAGGAAGGGACAATTGAGGCAGACACCGCCCAAAAAAGAGAGAAATGTCCACAATAGGAGCTGGTAGAATAACAAGACGAAACGAAGCCCCCTGTCCATTCTGCTTCTTCTTCCAGAACATGACTGGCCTCCGGAGCCCGCAACACGACCATTTCAAGACAACATAAAACCTCGCTCGCAAATCCCAAGTACAACGCGCACCCTGCAGGCCACTGCCGGTCGGAATTTCTGACTGTTTTTGAGGACAAGAAGAACAGCACTCAAGCAGTGTTCGGCCTGCATCAAACCCACGGCCTGCATCGGCCTGCGCCGGACCGGACTGTCCCACCAAAACAGTCAAAACCAAACCTACAATCTCATTGAATTCCTCTGTCTCAATTGCTTTGGAATCTACAATCTACACAATCCTCCTTTTCATTCAAGCACAAGGCGAGCTTCGTGCAGCTTGATTCCAAGACCATTGCATCTCAATTCACGGCCACTGACACCAGTAAGGAGGCCTCGGCTTGACGACAGTCCAGCTGCCATAACGCCATCTCTGTGCAAAACAGCAAAGCCGAGCAGCTTTGTCACCTTTCACACTTTTCCTAACCTAATCTCATTTCTTTCACCACCGTCTCTGGACTTCTCCTTTCCTCGTTTTCCCCTGTACCTTTTGTCACTTCTCATACACACTTTTCCTTACACCACGTTTTCCTCACACATTTTCACAGCCCGTCATGGCAGCAAACAACGGCAACGGCTCTTCAGCGGACAAGTCGGTCGAGGCCGCAGAGGCCAGCCGTTTCTCTAAGCCGGGTGACTACACACATTTCGACGCCCTTGCTCCGGGAGGCGCTCTCAACCGCTGGTCCCAGAACCTCACTCGTGGCCATGACCACCCCGGTGCCCAGGCCATGCTCTACGCTGCTGGTGTGCCCAACCGTGACATGATGAAGAACGCGCCACATGTCGGCATTGCCACCGTCTGGTGGGAGGGCAACCCGTGCAAGTGAGTAATTTCTGCCTTGAGACGCTGTTGAGCGAACCCTCTGTGATTCTTTTCTCTTTTCTCCTTTCTCCTTTCTCCTTTTATTTCTTTCTTTCTTTCCTCCTTCTTTGCTGTTAGCCCTCTTGATTTATCCTTACTTTTGGTCCAGCCTGCTGACAGTCTAGCACGCACCTCCTTGAACTTGGCAAGATTGTTAAGAAGGGCGTCGAGAAGCAAAACATGCTGGCCTGGCAGTACAACACCATTGGTGTCTCGGACGGCATCACTATGGGCGGCGAGGGCATGCGGTTCTCGCTGCTGACCCGCGAGGTCATTGCCGACAGCATTGAGACCGTCACCTCAGCACAGCACCACGATGCCAACGTCAGCATTCCCGGCTGCGACAAGAACATGCCCGGTGTCATCATTGCGGCTGCCCGCCACAACCGCCCCTTCATCATGATCTACGGTGGCACCATCCTTAAGGGCCGTTCGTCTCTGCTCGACAAGGAGATCAACATCAGCACCTGCTACGAGGCTGCTGGTGCCTACAACTACGGCCGTCTGCACGCTGCTCCCGGCTGCAAGGTCAAGCGCCCCTCTGCCAACGGCAAGGACAATCTGGAGGACCCAACCCCTTCGGACGTCCTCGAGGACATTGAGCAGCACGCCTGTCCTGGCGTTGGTGCCTGCGGTGGCATGTACACTGCCAACACCATGGCCACGGCCATTGAGGCCATGGGCCTGTGCCTGCCCGGCAGCTCGTCCTTCCCTGCTGTCTCTCCCGAGAAAGCTCGAGAGTGCGAAAATGTTGCTACCGCTATCAAGGTTGTTATGGAGCGTGACATCCGTCCCCGCGACCTTCTGACTCGTAGCTCGTTTGAGAACGCTCTTTCCATTACCATGGCTCTTGGTGGCAGCACCAACGGCGTTCTGCACTTCCTTGCCATGGCCAGCGCTGCTGATGTGCCACTGACCATTGACGATGTTGATCGTGCTTCCAACCGGGTGCCCTTCATTGCCGATCTTGCCCCCTCCGGCAAATACTACATGGAGGACCTGTACAAGATTGGCGGTACTCCATCGGTCTTGAAGCTGCTCATTGCCGCAGGTATTATCGATGGCTCTGTGCCACTGTCACGGGCAAGGCCCTGGCCGAGAACTGCGCCGCCTGGCCTTCGCTCGACCCTGGCCAAACCATCATTCGCCCTCTGTCAGATCCCATCAAACCCACCGGCCACATTCGCATCCTGCGCGGCAACTTGGCCCCTGGCGGCGCTGTCGCCAAAATTACTGGCAAGGAGGGACTCAGCTTCACCGGCACTGCCCGTGTCTTTGACAAGGAGCACGAACTCAACGACGCCTTGGCCCAGGGCCGCATCCGCGCCGACATGGCAACCTTGTCCTGATTGTCCGCTACGAGGGCCCTCGTGGTGGTCCCGGCATGCCCGAGCAGCTCAGTGCCAGTGCTGCCATTATCGGCGCCGGCCTCACCAACGTTGCTCTCGTCACCGATGGCCGTTACAGTGGTGCCTCCCACGGCTTCATTGTCGGCCACGTCGTCCCTGAAGCCGCTACCGGCGGCCCTATTGGTCTCGTGAAGAACGGTGACCTGGTCCGCATCGATGCTGTCAGGAACCGCATCGATGTTATTGCCACGGTCGATGTCCGTGAGGAGCGTGGCTCCCTAGTCAGCAACAACACGGATGACGAACAAGAAGAAGATCCCGAGGCTGTCCTTAAGACTCTGCGTGCCCGCCGCGCCCAGTGGAAGCCCAAGCCTCTGGTCCCTGCCCGTGGCGTGCTGGCCAAGTACGCCCGTCTCGTGAGTGATGCCAGCCACGGTGCTGTCACCGATCTGGCTCCCGACAACGGTCTGTCTGACTGGTAGGCTGTCGGCAATTTTTGGAGGGACGAGACGTGTTATGCATCAATAGTGCTATGAATGAAAATGTGAGCCATGAACGACGAGACAAGGATGAAAGACGAAATGGAGTCAACGATAAGAAAAGGGAAGAAAAGCATGACTGTTCGTAAATTACTCTGTAGCTCGAAATGAAATAAAATAAAAACATTTCAACATCCGGGCCGGGCACTATGGATATAGCAAAATATGCCGACGATAGTGACTGTGTATCTCTCAAGCTCTATGTAGAGACCACGACCTACCACAACCGCAAAACAGACCATTACAACAGAAAAGAAAGGCAACATTTTATAGTATACGAGGATGACAATGTTGGAAAACGAAATAATATAACAAGCAAAGCACGAGATAAACCCAGGTACAGTTCCCTCTAGAGACAACCCATTTCAAAATATAAAAAGGTAACAAAAAGCAATATAAATGGACAAAGAGATAAGACAAGAAGCGTCCCAAAGAAAGAAATAACTCTTTCAGAAAACCAGATATGATCGAAAAGACGAGGCGAGATCATGTACAAGGAGAGACAGAAAGAGACAAAGAGACGTGATGAGCGAACAAGGTAAACAGAACAATCAAAAAAACGAAAATTGCTCAACCTCCTGTCTTTGTCTACCAAACCGCCATCGGGGTGTAGTTTTTGGCCTTTGCAAACAAGAACTGGGGAAGAATATAAAACGCCATCATTAATAATTATTTCCTCGTTCTCTTCGCATGAGAGGGGGTGGGTGAAGATTTAAGTGGAGAGAAGAGGGAGGATGGGTATCGTCTAAGGACTGGCCCAGCCGCCGGCAATATCGACCCACTCGGCCAGACAACTACCCTCCTTGCCCTCGACGTCGACAATGTCCGTGTCACAGCGGCACCGACAGCCGACGCCGTTCACCTGGGGTTCGTCAAACTGGTCCCAGTACTTGTCCTCTTCTATCCGCTTGCGCTCGTCCAGCGTCGTCTTCTCCAGGTACGGCGAACGCGGCAGCTGCCGTGCTGGCGCATTGGCCGGACAGTGCTGGATTGTTGTGTGGCGGTAGCCGAAATCGCGGAAGTAGTGGATGTCGCGCGGCGCAAGCAGCGCACCAGCCGCCAGCGAGTGGATGGGCGCATCACCCCAGCGCTCCATCCAGAAGCCGCCGCTGCGGTCCATCATCTGGAAAAAGTCCTCGTACTCCTTGCTCCGGAAAAAGTCGAGTCGTGCAATCTCAAAGTTGGACCAAAAATGGCACATGTTGTACTTTTCGCCTTCCATGTTCTCCGGATCAATTTCTTGTTGCGCCTTGCGGGCCTTCTCGGCACGGAGCACCTCCTCGGGTAGCGAAGCCTTGGGGTCGTCCTCAGGCGACGGCTCCTCCTTCTCGGGCTGCGGCTCGACAAACATCTCCCACAGGCCCTTGGAGGTCAAGTTGTTCATGCGCTTGTAGGCGGATGCGTAACGGAACATGTTGGGGACGGTCTCGCGGAGTTCCTTGACTGCAATGGTGAAACCGTAGGTCTTGTTGGCCTCAATCATGCGCAGGAAGGGGTCGTAGGTGATGTCGCAGAAGTACTTGATCTCCGGCTCCAACCGCCAGTACCACTCGTATTTCGCCAGGAGAGGGTGCTTGTAAAAGAAGCTGCCGATGTTAGTAGCCATATTAAGCCTGAGAAGAGAAGACTGGGAATAACATACCCAGAGTAGAACCGACACATGGCGTGGTAGCTCTCGAGACCACCGTACATGACGGCAGCATCACCCTGCTTGGCAATGCCTCCTTGGCAATCTTGGGGTCAATCCAGTCGGGAAAGCCCCACATGTCGGCGCCGACCTGGCCAAACTCAATATTGGAGGTGGTGTAATTGCGGACGGTGTCCTTGAAAGTCTGGTTGAACTCGCCATCGTTGAGGAATACGTAGGGATAGTGGTACCAGCGGTTGAAGTGGCGCTCGATGGACTTCATGGACTGGATCACACCATCGAGCTCCTTGTTGCGAGCCAGAACAACAAAAGCGGCATTGGCGCGGGGCTGGCTGGTATCGGGCTCGAGGCAGCCGCTGACGAACACCTTGTCGTGTTCTTCGCTGATTTTGCTGCAGGCTGTTAGCAATGGATACAAAGACAACAGAAAAGAGAAGTGAGGACCTACCGAATAGAAGGAGGAGCACCGGCGGGCATTAATATCCGGCCGGGCGAGTTGGGGTGCTTGACAAACAGCACAAGAATGAGAATGACGACAATGCAGGGAAACAAGATGACGACACCCAGGGGCACAGAGATGCTCGAGTTGCCTCTTAACCGTAGTGGGCGGCGGAAAAACTCGAGACGTTGCCACAGCCTGCTGGAACGCGACTTGTTGCGAGTTTTGCTGTTGTCTGCGGAGGGTAGCTGCGGCGTCCGGGCCGCCGGGATGTACCGGGACACCCGCCGGACAATATCCATGGTGGCGGGGAGGTATTCAACCGGCGTTGTAGCGTTGTTCGTCCAATGTGTCGATGGTGAATGGGAGTGGATGAAAGGTATCAATGTTGCTGGTCGAGTTCACAAGACCCCAGGTGTAGAGGGCGACGACACCAAAATGCGAAAGAGACGCGGACGGACAGTCGCCGTGACTCCCGAGCCCGGCTATCAATGGATTGATGAATTGGAGGAGGGACGTTGTACAGGACGGATGGCGACGGATCAAAACAGAGAAAAAAAAGTCGACGAATAACGAAAGGTGCGGCTGCCACAAGAAGAGTCTCAAGATTGCTAAACGGAAGGCATCAAAAACGAAGCCGACTCAAGCATCAAGCCGATCTTGCACTACAGCGTGTGTCTTTTTTGTCGAGCCGACGTCTGTTTTGAACGAGTGGCGTGAAGAAAGGAAGGTATCGTCGTGCAAGGGAGGGAAAAAAGACACGATCCTCAAGGCCTTTTGGATCTCGAGGAAGATGCCAAAGGGGGGCAAGAGACAAGCGCCTTCAATTGGCGGAGGCGAGTGTGGAAGACCGCAATCGAGGTCCAATCGCGGCCAAGTGCCGTCGACAAGAAAGGGAGGGCGGTTGGTGTCGATGGCAAGACGTTTGAGGCGGTTGAAAAGGACACAAAACGAAGAGGAAAGAAGAAAAGAGGAGGGAAGGAAAAGTGTCGCGGCTGAGGGACAAGCGAGATACGAGAAGAATAGGGGAAAATGCAGCTATGCGGATATGCAAGGGCTATCTCCCACTGCCACCTGCGCTGCTGCACAGAGAAGGAGCGTGGGAAGGGAAGGGGCAAAGGACAGACACTGGCTCGTCCGGAAAGGCGCGATGCACAATGTTTTGCTATCGTTGTTGATGTCGTCAGGAAAGAGCAAGACAATGCTCGATGCTTGTTGAGAAGAACATAAAAAAGGCCTCGAGTTCTAATCTGGTCTGGCCCAGGCCTTGCCTTCAGGACAGAATTCGTCAAAGGGGCAAATTTCGCACAGGATCTGGGATTAAATTTAATAGAAGATTAAATAGTTTATTCTCATGCAACGCGTACACAGTAATGAAAGTTTGCAGGCAGGCTCCACTTCCCATAGCCCCTGGCTGCGTCCGAACTTGGGGCACTGTGATTGGCTGGGGGGCCCAACAACCACCTGCCAGCATTCAGGAGAACTTTGCAACGGGCAGTGCACAGTGGCAACCGTGGGCTTACACAGGGGTACAGCCGCTAGATATACTGCCAGTACCACGAATTGTGGCCGCCCACCAGCACCCAAGACCACCCATGAAGCCATGATCTCCTGGAAATTGACGAGGGTCCAGATGCTCCCAGAGGACACGCGACCAAAAGACGACGGGAGACAGCCAGGAATCCAGAAAACGATTTAGAAAACAGCCCCTTTTGCATTTTTACAAGGACATGATGGGGACTGTGGATACTCTCCATGGATGCTGCTCGAGAGGTGGATCCGAGATCCCGATATCTCATATTTTGTTTGTCTTTTTGTGCCTTCTCGCTTCGATATCTTGCAACAAGCAAACATTGGGGTTCTTTTATCGGCATCTCTGACGCCCTTCACGCTGCTTTCTTCTGCTGCGACATCTCCTCCATCTCCTTGGTCCGGCGCTCAATCATAATCTTTCCAAAGATGTTGTCCAGCATTCTTTTCGGCAGCGGCCGATAGCCAGGTTCTGCAACGCCTGCGGGAGGTGACCAATGACGATATCGCGGCCACTGCCCGTCCGGGCGAGGGCAGCGCGTGCCATGGTCTCCGTATCTGGCTCGAGGAGTTTTGGTGGAGTTTTGGTATGACTGACACCGGTGACGACGCCAAATCGAACGGCCAGCATCTGGATGGTGCTGCCATGGGCAAGAGCTTCGAGTTCCCGGCGGGCCATACGCGTGGTGGCCAGCATAAGAATTGTAGAGGAGGCATAGGGCGTGACAAAGGGCATACCAAGGTCGGCGAGCGAGCCAATATTCATGACGAGGGCGGGTGTTAACTGTGGACGGCGCTCCAGCAATTCGAGCACACGGGCTGTGAGTACTAGCGGGAAGACGCCGTTGAGCATCACATTCTCGACGATGCGGGCGCTCGAAGTCTCGGCCAGCAAGCCATAGGTCGATGTCATCAGTCTCCCGCCGGCGTTATTGATAAAGACAGTCAGGTGGAGGTCGGCCAGGTTTTTTTCGACGAGCTTGGCAATGGCCAACTCCGTCGAGCCTGGGCTGTCTGGATGGCAGACTCGGGTGGTATCGGCCACAAACAGACGGAATTGCCGCTGCGGGTGTTTCTTGGCGAGCTACTGCCGTACACCCTCGAGCTTGACCTCGTTGCGACCGTGCAGGACAACATTGAGCCCGGCGGAAGCTAGCTGGTCGGCAAAAGCAATGCCGACGCCATCGGAAGCACCCGTCACGAGTGCCCATGGCGATCTGCCGCTTGCATCGCTGTAGACATAACGGTGAAGTTGTGACGGCTGTGCGTATACACTGATGAAGCCGGCCATCTTATAGAGAGCGTGTGCAACCTCCACGCCGGCGTAGAGGACGGCGAGACGAGTGATTGCTCCAGGCAGACCGTCAATGACGAATGCGATTGTTGCCGCCATAGAAGCCATCCTGTGGCTGGCGGACGTAGAGGAGACTTGCTATCGTAAAGTGGCTTGTTTATGAGATAGCGGGTTGCGATGCAACTGTGTTGCTTAAAAGCGTGCTAGAAGAATGAAGACAGGTCGTGGAGAAGGAGAAGCATTGCCGTGGGCACTGGCAAGGACACGTCCAGTAGTACATGTACTCCGTATGGGATCTATGGCAGGCACCATCGCCGTTGTGTTTGGGCTGATCGACGGCCCTATTCAGCTGATTGATTGGGGCTGCTGGGGGTGCCTTGAAGTGCTAGCTTGAGGGATCCCGGATGAGCACGCCGTTTTACAGGTGCCCTAGTGAAGACCGTTAGTTGCCATCACTGCCAGTGCCACTGGCAAGTGCTGCGCATTCCCATCTGATTGGCTACTCAAGTCCGCCGTCAACGGCATCTCTCTTTCGTCTTTCGAACACTGCTCCCAACAGCCGCGACAGCTTCCCCTCGCACAACCTTATTGCGTTCTACCTAACAACTTTTCTCTTGCCGACACCTCCGCAATGGGCAAGTTCAACGCGAACAGTCTCTCCTACTCGCAAAATCTGCCGCCCTTTCTCGCCAAGCTCCAGGGCCAGTACAACAATGACCGCGATGGCCAGCGTGCCGACCCCATTCTGGCCGCTCAACGCCGCGCCGCCAAAAAGCGCTCGGCCAGTGAAGAAGCAGAAGATGCGCCTTTGGTGCTAGATGACAGGGGCGACGTCATTGCGGGTGTGACGTTTGGCAAGGACGGCGCAGCCAAGATGGAAGCGAAGGACAATGGAAGCCAAGGTGGCCTCGCGACTGCACGGTTGGACGGAAAGACTTCTGTTGATTCTGTTGCAGGTATTGGGGCTGGCAAGAGGAAGAAAGTTGGACGGGTCATTGGCGGTGAGAGCGATGGGGAGGACAAAATCGGTGACAGCACATCTTTTGACCGAAAGAAACGGAAACGGCCAGCTCGCGACGGCAATGACGACAAGGAGACCACAGCAAAGGCGAAGGACGCAAAAGAAAAGAATACCAAGAATGCATCAACAGGTGGTATTGGGAGGGATAAGGACAAAGAAAAGACGAAGAAAAAAGCTAGAAAAGTCCAGCTGAGCTTCGAGGACGACGAGGACGAGGGCTGAATGGGCGTTGACGCCGCTTGCGCATGGCGTGCAGATGGGTCCCAACTTTCGAGCCTGCATCGCTTCGTATGCGGCTATATGCCTACCGAATGCACTTCCAAGCACACAAGTGAAGAAAGGGCAGGGACGGTCAATTTAAGAAGACTGCACAGGGTCTGCCACATCAGCAAAGGTTACAGGGCCAAACAACTGACAGCATCAGCCTCTGTGTTGGGGATTCTCGAGCTGTTCCTTCCTAAATTCGATCTAGACGGAGGACGACTCGGCCAGTCCGTGACCGCGAGGCAGCTCTCATAGTCACCGAGCTAAGCTGGACCAGCTCCAAAGTAATACACGCTGGATATTCCACAGAGACGGCGTGTCGAGCATGTGGCATATATACGCTTCTGCTGTGGGTGAAAGACGGTTTTCATTGTCCTCTTTTGACCACGCATATGCTGACAGTGCAACCCGCTCTCTCTTATACGATCAGGCACAGTAGACAGGCACTTGTGTAACTGCCAAAATATAATGTATATATTTTCTTCTCCAAATCGTTCCGTGTTCTGAAAACAATATAGGTACTCTTCAGCTTCCTAATCTACTCTCACACCATGCTAACTTGAGCTATTCGCGACAATTACACCAGTGCTGCACCGACGGGCACGTTGCACCGTTTACCAGTACTCGGGCTTGACAAAGTTGGCAAACGTCTTGGGCTCCTCGTAGCCGTGGTGGTGGTCGTGGTGGCCGTGGCCGTCGTCCTGGGGGCCGACGTAGTTCATCTTGTAGACGTTGCCGCACTCGGAGCACCGGTCAACGGGACGCTCGCGCGAGAGACCGACCCAGATGACGTTGTGCGAGTCGACGGGAAAGCCCGTGCAACCAGCATACTGTTCGTCACCGGCGGATCGGACCAGGATGGGGTTCTCGACGGTGCCCTTGCGCGAGGCATCCAGGGGCCGCATGTCGAACACGTCAACATCCTCCATCTTGCCGAGAATCTCGAGACGCTCAATACCAGTCGCCTGCTCGAGGTCCGTGGGGACGGTGCCGGGCTGGGCACCGGGGCCGAGAAGGTCATCTTTGGTCTTGATCTCTGTGGAGGAAGTAGGTTGTTAGATGTCGTCTGTCGTACATACGCGAGGTTCGGGTTTTGTTCCCGAGGAATGGATATGGATATGAGTCTTACCAGCCAGGGTCTTAATCTTGGGCGTCGAGGTGGGAGGAGCGGCCTCGCCTATGAGTAGAGAGTTGGGTTAGCTTGGTTGTTGATGATCGTGTCGTATCCTCGTCTATTGTCTGGAACATCAATTCTGTATGCATGTGTCATGCCACAGCTCCATCCTCCACTATAGCAGTACGCCTCGAACAGCTCCCTTTTGGCTGTCCAATGCACCGCGTGCATGCCATCCCACATCCATCTCTTTTCTTCTCGTATTTCGGTGAGTACGTACGGCGAATGAAGGACGTGGTGAAGGCGCGGCGGGCGACGGGGGCAACAGCCGCCCGGCGGGCAGCAGTCAGAGCAGCGCGCTGCATGAACATGGTTTCGGGTGGAGGGGAGAGTTCGTAACGACGGAAGAAAAAGGTGTTAGAGACAAAAAAAAAAGCCGACTGATCGTTCGCTCCGCGGTTGGCGATGCAAATTGACTGGTTTGGAGGTGGGTGGAGGACGAGTTGGGAGGGTAGGCGTGGAGGTCAAAGTCAGGAAAAAAAGAAATGAAGGGACGAAAATGCGAATTTGAGGCTTTTGGTGATATGGTCTGACGGCTTCCCGGAAACACACCTGCCCACCTGCTTTCTGTGGTGGCCTTGGGCGGGCGATGGGCCGAGAAAACGACGAAAGCCCCAATTGGAAAAGAGGTCCTTGCCTCATAGAGACTAGCGCGCTGAGTTCCTGCCAGTATCACGTGACCTAAGAGCCAAGTGCTGCTGCAAATGATAGCGCGTAGAAGCAAACACAGGCTGCAAGCACACCAAAACAGGCCAATACGCACGCCGCCATTGTAAATGCACGCTAGCGGCTAAGTAGACCCCTGGGATGAGTAAAAGCACCTGAGCTCCCCCTGTGGTGGGGTGCTGCTCTCTGTTGTACTCGTAGCAGACTAAGCAGGCTAAGAAGGTTGACAACAAACGCCGCAATGATGGCATAGTTCTGGCTGCGTCGATTGTCGTCGAGATATCATTCGCATGTACCGTGCTTTGGTACCTTTGGTGGACCATGGGATATCGTATTTTTCCAGAATTCATCCACGTTTTTGACAGTATGCGCTTCACTCGGATTTTGCAGATGAAAACGGAGTTGAATAAAAAGAATTATAAATTCTTTAAATATCATTATTTGAAAAACAAGCAAATAAAGTGGCAAGCACAAGAAGGCACAAAACGGAGCATTTGCACGGACAGCTACCAAACCAGGCGGTTACCGATGACCTCCTATTGCGAGCTGACTTACAGAACACAGTTTTGTCTGATTTCCTGGAATTGTCGCAGCATCGTAGGTGTTTGGCGGATATGCCACAAGCAAGGGTTCACTTTGAGAGGATCACGGACAATGCGCACAAGAGCTGCTTGCATGTACTTGGTATCTCATTATTTCTTTTGCCCAACGATATGATGCGGATAAACGACGCTCCCCCTCAAGTTGCCCTGACCTTTATGCACTCCCTTGCGGAAGCTTGCTGGCACGGTCTTTGGCGATGCAGGCCATGGCCTTTGAATTTGTCAGTGTAAACGTCAACAGGCAACAATCAAGTTCAGAAAAGGTAGACTGGTTCTCATGAAGAGACTCACCTCAATGGCTTCCACCTCCTCCTTGGCGTAGACGCCCCGTTCAATGCGTGCCTGCATGTTCTCCATAATGGCCTCCCGTGATCGACCATTGACAAAGACGACGTAGATCAGTCCCGGAATGCAGCCTCGTACTCGGCGTTGAGAGCTGCCAGCTTGGCTGCCTCATCGGCCGACGACTTGTTGAGCTGAGCCTGCTCGGCCACGCTCTGGGCACTCTCGACTTTTTTGGCACCGAGACGCGGGTGTGCACCCAAAATACCAAGCAACTTGGACTTGGCGACGAGGCCAGCGTGTGTGGGAGTGGGTTGACGGAACGTGGCCACTTTGCTCTGAAGGTCCAGCAGCTGGGCACGCACAATGTCGGCGACATCGTCGTAGGACTTGATCGAGCCGGACGAGGCAGCTTCGCGAATGGCTGGCAGCGACAGGGCATGAAGGTCTTTGCTTGGCTCAAAGAGCAGGTCGAGGGCGGCGGTAATCTCCTCGTCGGCGAGTGACCCGAGCTTCGAAACGTGCGGTAGACTGAGTGACGACATGGTGGAATGTGTGGTGCAAGCGACTTTGAATGCTGGAAAGTCACGACCACGATGCACGACGACGTTCAAGTCACCAGAAGTGGGATTCTACTTTATACTGGAGACCTTTGGCCGGCGTTGGCCGCTGAATCAGGCGGGTGGCGCCGACTTCAAGCTGGGAAAGGTAGGCGCAAAGTGGGCGTCTGGTGTGCGTTGGCTTTCCATGAAAAGCTCCGGAACGAGGAGGGAGGCCAAAGACGTGCACGAAGGGAGTCTTCAAAGAAAGAAAAAGAGCAAAGAAAAAAACAACAACAATAACAACAACAAAAAAACAAATACAAAAAAAACATGACCGATTGAAACAAGAGCCCACGTTGTCAAACAATCTGTTGTTTTACAAGCTGCTGAGCTGCTCTCCGCCTTCCCTAGCACTGCAAACGTAGCACAGCGCACACAACAGCGACATCACCTCCACTATCTTATCAGTTCGGCACCTGATTGGCCAGCCGTGCCTGACCTAGCATAAAATATTTTGACGCGACGAACAATGGAGCACGACGAACGAGTTGGCTGGAACTGGAAGGGGCATTTCGCAACGAGCATCTCGCATCGAACATTTCAGCACGCATGCTTTCCCACTCTGGCCCAACCACCCACTCGCCACGATTTGAAAACGACACCCTCTGACCGAGATCGCCACTTTTCCGACCTCCCCTCCCTCTCCTCCCCCTCCTCCTCACCTTCATCACCTCTTTCATCGCCGACACACCCGCCTCCCCGATCATGCTCTGCGCCATCTCCGGTGAGGCGCCCGAGGTGCCAGTTGTCTCGAAAAAGACGGGCACCGTCTACGAGAAGCGCCTGATTGAAAAGTACATTGAGGAGCACGGCAAGGAACCGGGCACCGATACCGAGCTCGATGTCGAGGACCTGCTGCCCTTGAAGGCGGGCCGCGTCGTGCGCCCACGCCCACCAACGCTGACCTCCATCCCGGCCCTGCTGGCCACGTTTCAAAACGAGTGGGACGCTCTGGCCCTGGAGACTTACACGCTGCAGCAGCAGCTCTCGCAAACACGCATGGAGCTGGCCACGGCACTGTACCAGCACGACGCTGCGATCCGCGTTATTGCCCGGCTGACAAAGGAGCGCGACGAGGCGAGGGAGTCGCTCGCAAGCGTGACGGTGACTGCCGCCAACACAGCCGGCGGCGACGAGGACTCCATGGCCGTCGACAACGAGGAGCTGCCGGAGGTGCTGGCCGAGGTGGTCGACGAGACGCACAAGACGCTGTCCAAGTCACGCAAGAAGCGCGGCGTGCCTGCCGACTGGGCATCCAACGACGACGTTGCCGCCTTTGAGCCGCTTGCCTCCGAGGGCCTGCCCGTCGCTCGCGCCACCTCCATTACCATCGAAAGCACCGACGGCCAGTACGCCGCCATTGCTGGCCTCGACGGCACTGTGGGCATCTTTGCCGTCACCGCGCAGAAACTCGAACGTACCCTTGAGGTCGGCGAGCCCATCACCACAGCCCTCTGGACGGCCGGCACACGCATCGTGTTTGGTACGGCCAAGGGCGCTGTTAGAATCTACGACGCGGGTGCTGAGGTGGCCACTTTGAAATCCCACGCCGGCGCTGTTACTGGCCTGGCCGTCCACCCGTCGGGACGCATTCTCGCATCCGTCGGCGCCGACAAGACCATTGCCCTCTATGACCTCGACAACGCCACTCGTGTCAGCCGTGCCCACAGCACTGCGTCTCTGACGGCTTGCGCCTTCCATCCCGATGGCCATCTGCTGGCTGCCGGCACATCGACGACGGGCGAGGTTCAGGTCTACATGACCAAGACCGGCGAGCTGGCCACGTCGTTTGTGCTCGGTGCCCCTGTCCAGGCTCTGGCCTTCTCCGAAAACGGCTACTGGATCGCCGCCACGGCCAAGGGCCAGACGACCGTCACCATCTTTGATCTGCGCAAGGAGGGCGATGCTGCCACGTCCAAGGTTCTCGATATCGGCAGTGCTGTTTCGGGCCTCTCCTGGGACTACTCGGGCCAGTTCCTGGCTACGGCTGGCCCTGCTGGCCTCACTGTCCAGCACTACGCCAAGAGCTCCAAAAAATGGTCGCAAACCCTGTCGAGCGCAACGCCCGCGGTAGCCGTGCAGTGGGGCGCACACGCGAAGCAGCTGCTGTCGGTGAATGCAGACGGTGTTGTGTCTGTGGCAGGAGGAAAGGAATAGAGCGAGAAGAGCTGTCTTGTCTTCTCGCCTTCTCGTCTTCTTGCCTCCTCACCTTCTCATCTTCTCTGTTTCTCCGTCTTTGACAACTTGTTTCGGATAAGGATCTTGGCTGGCTGGAGCATGTGTTTTTGTTTTACAATCTGCAGTCTGGTCTGTTTTGCCACTTTTCTCTTTGTTTTGTTTTCATACTGCCTCTGCTCTTTGCCTCTTTGCCTCTTTGCCTCGTTGTCTTGTACTGGTATCTATTGATTAAAAAGCGCATTTTTCGTTGCTCATTTCTTTTACCTTCTGTTTTTCAAATTAATCATTCACCTGTGACACCAGAATATCGACGGTAATGTTCTCGCCGGCCAGCCAGTCCCGGAGGATTTTGGCTCAGCCTTCATCAGAGTGTTGACTAATGTTCACTTTACGCTCAGTGCTTGCCAGGGCGTATCGCCCCCCCGGACTTTTGGGTGTTTTTCCAGCCCAGGGGCTACAGCCGCGCTCCAAACTATCTCATTCCAATTTGCCCCCAGCACCCACACCCGCACTACTGAAGTAGCGTCTTGCAGCCTGGCGCCTGCCTTTTGCCGCCAAAATTTTGTTGCGTCCTTTCTGAAGCCACTGTGACGGCCCACTAATAAACTTCGCACGCCAAGTCGTTGCATTCAACATTCGTGCATTCGTGCACGCATATCTCCCCGCTTCCACTCTTGCTCATCCTCATATCAGCACATCGCGACAACACCACCCTCCACGCGACCGATGACGGCGACGGCACCAGTATCGACAAACCGCCATCGTCCTCGCACCACTCACCTCTCTGACCGTCTCCACGATGGCGCGGCCACAGAGGCCCGAGCCGGACGACGTTATCGATTTGACCGAAGAACCTGACAGCCCTGTCTTGCAGCACGCACGCAGCAGCAATGCAGGCTCTTCCTCCCATCCCTTTCGAACGGCTGCGCGGTCTGCCGCACGGTCGGCACGGTCGGCCGGGGCAACGCATGCTTCGTCATCAGCATCGCGGTCATCAAGAACAGGCGGAGCCGCGCAGACGTCCAATGTTATCGACTTGACCGACGTCAACGACGACGACGATGTTGTGATCCAAGGCAGCAGCAGCAGAAGCCACGGCAGTGGAAACAACAGCCGCAACAACGACAACCGCGGCCGCGACCGTGACCGTTGGAGCATCTTCCAGCAGCAGCAAAGCGATCTGCAGCACCTTATGCGGGAGCAGGAACGCATGCTGCAGCGAGAAGCCGCTGCGTACCGCCAACACCAGCAGCACCACCAGCAACAGTACCAGCACCAAGGACAGCGCGAAGACGGCGAGCTTTACGATGGTGCTGGCGGCCCAGGTCTCTCCCGCGGGTCCATCTTTGGCAGCCTCGGCGGGTTTGGCATCAGTGGTGTCGCCCAACTGGCCAGCATGGCCTTTGGTGGGGGCCCAGCAGCGGCTGCAGCCGCCGTGCACCGTCGTGTGCAGAGTGCCCGCCACCAGAGCCGGCCCCAAGCGCGCGCGACAAATCGCCCTGTGCGAGCCGAGGCGATGCGAGGCATGGGCAACATGGGCGGCATAGGCAACGAGCGAGCCTTGTTCGAAGAGCTTATGGGCGGCGTCAACCCGCTGGTGAATAACCTGCCTGATCTCAACTACCAATTTAACGGTGGCTTGTTTGTTAATGCCCACCCTCACCATCCCCACGCCGCCCATGCCCAATCCGACATCCCGCGAAGACCAGCCTACCCAGCGCCTGCCCGCGCGCCCGAGGGGTATACACGCAGCACGGGTGAGGACATGGTGGCTGTTTGTGCCGGTTGCGACGTCGAGCTGGCCTACGACCCAGACGAGCCGCAGGCCGGTGAAAATACAGGCGAGCCGCCGAAAAAGAAGACGACGCGCAATCGCAAAGACTTGGAGGAGCACTACTTTTGGGCGGTCACTACATGTGGTCACGTGTTTTGCAAGTCATGCTACGAGAACCGTCGCAACTGCCTGAAGAAGGAGAGGGAGGGCGCCAGCAGTGGCAGCGGCGGCAGCGGCAGCAGCAACGCAAAGGCGGCAGCGGCTGCTGCGCCGCCTGTTGTTTTCAAGGCCAACGGCAAGGCCATTTTGTGTGCGGTCGACAACTGCAAGTCGGACGTCACGGCCAAGAAGACATGGGTCGGCCTGTTTGTGTGAGAATGCTCGTGTGAGAAGACAGAAGACAGAGGCAGAATGGGCTTGGTTTCGAATTTGTTTGGTCTCGATCTACCGCATTTTACCGGTGTTTTGGGCGTTTGGGTGCTGTTTTTCATGGGCCTGTCTTGTTCTTGATGAGCTTTTTTTTTGTTGTATACCTTATGTCGACCTTTCCGTGCGATCTTGATCATCGAAGCCTTTTTTTTTCTTTTGCTTCTTTTCTTTTGTCTCCTTTTCTTTGATTCGTATGTTTCTTCCCAGGTGCTATTGTCGGCTCGTAGGCAATAGGTGACTGACTTCCTTCATGTGACTTAGCTGGCTATGACCTAATAAGAACCACAACGACTCTGGCACTGTGTAGATGTCATTTTGTGCTACCGTGTTTCCTTGTGTCCAGCATTAATTTAAACCATTATTCACAACATCCACGTAGAGTCGAAAGTGAGAGTGTCTACACATGGCGGAACCCTATTTTGCCCCGCTTTTCCAACTTACACGCACCGCTCCTTCCTTCTTCATGTACATAATCGTGCCTGCCTTTACCAATACCAGTATCGCTGTTGTCATCTTTGTTTACCGCCCCGTCTCACCCCTCTCACTCCCTTCACCCCCTTTACCACCTTTTGCCGTCGTCCACCATTTCGCCCACGCTCCGCTCAACATCAGAGTGTACGGATACAGTGAGTTGTGAGCCTCGAGCTCGTCCATTAACATGGAGCTTCTCAAAACTCCGTAGTCTCTGTTCACTTCTGACATCCTCAGGTTTCTTTAGCACCCAGCTCTCTGCTTCCTTCCAGCTTACTTTGAGCTCTCTCTCAAAAATGTCTAAGCAGACGGCGACTGCAGTTCTGGCACCCTCAGTTTTTTTTTTAGTCTCAGGCCTTCGTTCTGCTTTCTCAAAACGCCCCCTCAACTTTCTCGTTTAGCGACCACAGCAAGCGGGAGCCCGGCTGAGTCCCGGCGGCAGCAGAACAGCTCCGACGAAACTGCGGCGACAAGCATCCCGAGCGAACACGAGACCATGGACAAGTCGCTCGCTACAGAGGCAATGGCTACACCGCCATCACCACCACCATCACACGCCACCGACCGTCCTCCCCTTCCTCACACAGCCAAGCGACGAGGAGGCTGCCATGTACTACCGGTGGCTACCATCCCAACCCACCCTCTTGGGCCGGCATCCTATCTTGGTCGCAACAAATAGCCTCCCGACGAAGAGGAGCACGGGAAAATGATAACATGACGGTTCTGGAAGCCTCGAGTGTTGGCCCGCACCCACTCCGCTAGCACTGGTACCAGGATTCGTTCCGCAGTCGACTGACGCTTACACTCGACGGGCCAGCTTTTAATTGCATACTCCCGATCCGGGTCGGCCGCAAGCAAGTGCCCGAGAGGCAGCGTCGTGTTCTGCTGTGGATCGCCGTGGGAGGCCAGATGACCATGACTCCGCCCACTGAGCCGACTGGGTCTAAATGGCTAGTTGTCGCCCGTAGCCTTCGCCTCCTGCGCGCCATTCTCGATAGCGAGGGCCTGTACGAGATACACTGCGAGATCCGTATTTCTGAGAATTTCAAGGCAACCTCCAAACCACTGCCACCGCCGCGCTATATTCTACCCTCTCGCGGTATAAACTTGGACCGACAGGTAGATAACGATATGAAGACCGAAAGAGTGATTTCTACGACAGTCGGTATAAGTATTACGCCTCGTAGAAAGCCGTGGTCTAAGGGTACGATGTATGCTTACCTAGGCCGAAAGGACGATACTGGTGCTCTAGACGAGCCCGTTTAGGTGCTCACCTGTTAACATTGTATCTTTCCACGAAAGATTCTCGTCCCAGCTAGCTAAGAAGCCGAATATGGCGATAACGATACTATGGACGACGGCAAAAATGACAGCTCGGATAAAAGCTCGAAAGGCAAAGTGGCATCACGGATTCTGATGCCAGCCCCCACAGAACTTGCAAGTGCGATCAGTGCATCACAGGAGCCTGTCGTCCGAGCTCAAATATTGTTTGACGCTTTTAAGTCGGAAGATCGCCGACAAGGTTTCGAAGAGGCAACAACTCTGCGCGACACCTTGTTGGAGTTTGGCAAGGACAAAGACAACTGCTTTTTTGGGACCTTACCAACCCCCGATGCCAATAAGCACCCCAACGAGGCCGGATACACACGTGACTGGGCACTGATCGCGGCCGACAAGTCCAAGTTCCCCGACGGCTACCAATTTGAGAATTTCGCGGACATAAAGATACCCGCGGCGGCAGGGCAACAGACTAGACAGCAGAGCAATGTTAATCTCATCAATGGGCACCTTGGAGGGGACAATCAGTTCATAATACCCACCAAGGGGCTCTTGCGGCTGTCCAGCCCTCAACCAATCAAAGAGCTCCTTAACGGTCAGATTAACCACAACCTCGTGAAGGTCTTTCGAAGACGGCAACCCGTGCCTCGTGCTAATGAAGCTGGGCCGCACGTCGGGACTGACCGTTGGTGTAGCCGATCTCGACATGGAAGCTATGACACACCTGCCCGTGGGCGAAAAACCCGTGGACACAATGGAATGGCCAATCATGCATATTAGCATGAAGAGATTTAACCCATCGCAACCAACAGCGAATGTGTTTTCTGCCACAGGAGACTCTGGCGCGGCCATGTTTAATCCGGAGGGCCGGGTGGCGGGACGAGCACGGCCGAACGGGCTGGTCGCGGTTTTGACATCACTTTTGCAACTCCGCTTGACTTTGTTTTAAAGGATATTGAGCGCGAGCTAGGCTTTCCGGTCCGAATCTTGTGATCGTGTTTCTGTTCCCTTCCTGTTCTCTTCCTTTTTTTTTTGGAAGTTCCGCAGCCTAAAGACAGACGGGCTGTCTATCCCCCAGCTCCGCCCTGTATCAACGCGACCTGTGTTGGCTCATAAGTTTATCTTTCCTTCTTTCACTTTTTCGCGATAACTGAACATTATTTGCTTTTCCATGCTTTCACCACTCCCAGCCCATCTTCGCTACTTGCCTGTCTGTCTTCTTTTCTCACCGTAAACTATCCTCAACCCACTGGACCGTCGTCTGAAAGTGCTCCATGGACGGCGTGAGGTTGGGATAGACGTAAAAAGCATGCGGCATTCTGGGATACACGTTGATCATCGTCCTAACGATGGCATGTTAGAGCCGAAGAAAGTCATACGTGAAGCAAAAAAAAGGGAAAAAACGAGAGAACGAGAGAGAGAAAGAAGTGCTAACCCGCCCCTTTTTAGTGCTTTGGCATATGCTTAACCCTCATCTCTCAAGAAAACCATGCCAGCAACCTGCACGAGTGCCACCACGGACGACAACCTTGTGAGTGCGTATGTCGATATCGATGCCCGGCTGAGGTATGCTGTCGGGCAGAGGACCGGGCTTGTACGAGACTTTGTGGAAGAGCAGGCTGGCTATACATTTTGGCGGCCAGGGTGCCCAGGGGCGCGTAGGCCTCTGAAATGGCTATCCATGCCGGGCCGGGCTGAAATAGGTGGGCGTATTTGGCCGTCGTTTTGGACATGGTTGATTCACGAGGGGCCATGTTTGATTTTCAAAGTAGTGAGTCGATAGTGAGGCTCAAAAAGGCACACCAAAGCTAATGTGGAATAACAAACACGATCTCGAGGAAAACCATACACAGATTGAGATTGGAGTATAGCAGGAAGCTCACAAGCTCATAGAGCAGGAAAAGCGTTGGCCTTCGTCGGGAGTGTGTGGGGTTCAGAAAGGAACTACAAATGGGTACGGAGAAGCCGAGCTGAGTTACATGCGGCACCTATTTCCACAGCAGAAAGTGCGGAGAAATTCACAGCCAGAAACGGGAAAGTGAATTGGCGACTTTGTTAACTATGAGGACAAACACAGGGACAGGGTCGCCAGGGAGGCCTACGAGAGGATAATTGTTGTCCGTTGTTCCGTTGTTCCGTTGTTGGCAGTACAGCCACGCATTCACATCATAATTTCCCAGGTTGGCACAGTGAAGCTATCAATCAAACCACGACTATAGCAGATAGAGGATCTTACCATAGAACTGATCAGAGAATCAAACTACACAATCTCACCACCACAAACAATGTCTGCCCATGAATTCACAAAGTGTCCATGTTGGATAAAGGCAACATATATGTCAGATTAAACTCAATGAAACTTATTTTATCTGATTTCATCCTCATAAAGGTAACACGGCAAGACTTAAGTACAAACAATCACCAACCAAAGCATATCGAGAAAGGCACCTGTTGCTAGCCTACGAACTGGCATCACCACGGACAATGGTAACCCCCTCAAGATTTTCCAGTGCAGCACGACGCTCGGTCTCGTACTTTTTGATGCAGTCCAAGTAGATTAGCTTCTCCCGCGTTTGCCCCAGAATGTTGGCCCCCATATACTAGCTATTAGTCAGATGTTGCAGTATTTTGTCGTTGGCGTCCTGGATGGTCGGCAACCGCCTTATCTCGGCGGGCCGCAGGGCCTCAATGGAGATAAGCTTCTCGCTGCGCATCTTCTTCGAAGAACCAACATTGACGTCGACCTGGACCTCGATAGTCACGGGGCCATTCGTGAAGGCCGTAGGCGCTTGGGGGCCACAGACTATAGAAAGATTGGGGCAGCCACTGCTGAACATGCCGAGGTGCGTAAACATACTGTCCTGCCAGCTCTCCGAACGTCATCCTTGCCCTTGATGTTCATGTTGGTGAGACTACCAGCCATGGCGTCAATGCCCGTGGCCAAGGCGATAAAATCAAATGCGCACTCGTTGCCGTCGGCCGTGACGATGCCCTTATCGGCACACTCCCGGATCGGGTTGGCTTTGAAGTCGACCACATCAACATCCTGGTTGATGCCCTCATAGTAGTCCTGCTCGGGGCTGCTGTTCTTGGTGCCTAAAAACAAACGGCGGCTTATCAGACGCCAAGAATGCAGCCTTGGCCGAAATCTTGATCCGCGGACGCGTCGACTTTGCCCAAAATGCTTATACCATCTCACTGGCCTTCTTATCGATCAGTAAGTTGTGGTGGCTGGCCTGACTAATTTGAAGTCAGCGCGGTTCCAGAGCTCTTCCCACAGCTCTTCACACTCGGCGTCTGTCAGGGAACACGTCAAACCAGGCCGCGGGTCATAGCCAAGACCGGCCTCGGTAGCCCGGTAGCGTGCCAACAAACCGCTACGAATGGACTTGTTTACACGCTGCTCAAACTCGAAAATGGGCCACTGGAACAACAGCAGCGAGATGCTTGCGGTGCGGACGTCGACGGTCAGGTGCGGCGCCTGCTTGGCAATTTCTTGCGCCGTGATACTAGAGCCAATGAGGGCCACGCGCTCGCCCTTGGCGCTGCCGGCAGAGACATTGTTGGGCCAGCGTGTCGAATGAATGAGCTCTCCCATGTACTTGTCCGGGTTGTGGAGGGCCGGAACATGCGGCTTGAATGATATACCCGTGGCACAAATGAGGTGGTGACAGACGGCCGTGGCTCCGCTCTCTATATTCACCGTCCACTTGGCCGTGATGGCGTCCCACCGCACATCGACGACAGTGGCGTTGACGGTAATGTCATCAGACAGATGAAGAGTCTCGTCGACGTGCTTGAAATACGCCTTGAGCTCCTCGCCGCTTGGGACTCGTTCCTTGAAGGACCACTTCTGCCAAACCTTTGGCATGGAGTATTGATAGTAGGAGATCTCCCTTGAAGAGATGTGTACTTTAAACCCTGCTTCCTGAGCTGCATTTTATCCGCTCGGATACCCTTTTGAAATACGACGACCGCTAGCGCGTCTCCGATATTTACTTCGGGCACCCCACGCACCCCTTTATCGTTACCTAGAACATGTGTCCCTGTGACTGTGGTCCGAAGAATGGTATAATTGAGTTGTGGCTGGGAACCTGGAACACAGGTATCGAGGTGTGGCCGCAGCTGGGCGAATAATTTATCGACGAGCCTAATGTCGCTAAGCATCGTGCTATCCATCCGCCCCTATACGCCGCGTGAAGAAGGAAGTCAAGGAATCGATCCTGACACGTGAACTCCGTCTTTACACGCCAGCATACCGAAACCATTAGACAAGATCCGCACTCTATTGACCACCATGTACTATGCGGCATGGGCCAAGAACGGCGCCCTAGTGTCTCCCCCCGAGTCGCTCCGTTTGCACGTCGAGACGCATGAGCAATACGGCCAGATTAGGATTGCTGCCACGTACGAGCCGGACGCCGAGTTCAGCTTCCAACTCTGTCCTGCACCCAGAGGTGTGGCAGAAAACTGGCTACGTCAAGGCTGCAAAGGGCTATTAAAGCGTTGCTGGGTCGTTACTGATGTTTATAAAAAGCGAGTTTGCTGTTATACAATACGACACTTACGTTTCATTGACTTTGCGCAGCGATCGACTGCATGACTACTCGAGGAATTTGTCACTTTGTGGTGCAATTTTCCCGTGCACTTACGCCGTTGTGCTCACCCCTCCCACACAGCCACGTGGAAGCGTATTGGACCCCGCGGGCCCCCCAATATGCATGTTCACTTGGCCGCGGTGGAGGCCCCGCATCGCCTTACAAAATGGAGATGAAGGTCCCCAGCTTCATCTCTGCTCCATCTCTGCTTCATCTCTGCTTCATCTCCTTTCTAATCATTATTGTCGTATAACGTAAATCATCATTCCCCCGATGGATCGCCTGTTCAGAGCATTTCGAAAGCGACAGGCCCCAGAAACCGACTGCGTGTATTGCCGAGCTCTGCAAGATGGCCAGTTGCGAATGCCGGCCTCGGAGCTGTTGAGAGGGTTGCTATGCTGCCCGGCATGCCAGCTTTTGTATGATACACTGAGACCAGAGGACCGTTTTGACACACGCATCAAGCTTGTCAATGTTTGCGTCCTCGGTGGCTCACAGGTCACGCATACATTTGACCCCAAATCAAAAGCCATGTCGAAGATGCTGTGCGCTGAGGAAGGTTTGTCCATCCCGTTCTTGCACAACGATTCCTACCGTCGGAACTTGCCGGACTAATACATTGCCGTGCAGGTTTCAGGGAAGGGGGGTGGTTTTTTCGGTCCGTCGTATCCGCCCGCATCATCCTATCCGCCCGTGGAACGGGTATTGGAGATGTATCTAGTCCAAGGTTAGCCATTTAGAAAGCGAACAGATCTGCCTATCTCGTTCACTAACAAAAAACTAGCAGACAGTGACTCCCTGATACCCAGGCTGAGCTGTGCGAGACAGATCGCAGCTACATCAGACACGCCAGAATGTTTGGCGCTCGTCAAAACGTGGATAGACGAGTGTGAAAGAAAGCACCGTCCCTGCAGGAAAATGGCGCCAGATCTATTTCCAGACAGAATCTTATTTGTAGGCCCCGGAAGAGACCCCCATCTCATGACGTCTGCGGGTCTTCGTGGGCGTTATGTTGCGTTGAGCCACAAGTGGGGTGGAAAAGTCGAACTCCAACTGAAGCAGCACAACATGGTTGACTTTGAGAAAGGCATCCTATGGTCGAAACTTCCGAGAACATTTCAGGATGCGATTCGTGTCTGTCGAGCCCTGTCCGTGGACTACATATGGATAGACTCCTTGTGTATTGTCCAAGACGTGAAGGAAGACTGGGAGACGCAAGGGTCGAAAATGGATCAGGTCTATACAAACTCCTTCCTCACCCTGTCTGCCGATGGCGCCATGGACGGCCAGTCTGGCTTCATCACAACACCCGAAAGGACTTTTCATCACAGCAATACACGAAAACTGCAAAATTATCAATCCAATGGGCGGTTTCCGTTGGATATATTCGTTCGCCCATGGCGGGAGTTTGGCACCGAGGGAGGCTTTGGCCGGCACTATCAAAATACCAAGATGCTACCTGGCTCGCAGAGCCTGCCAGAACAGGGAAGTTACCTGACGCAACGCGGCTGGGTCTTGCAGGAGACTTTTTTGCCTCGGCGTTTACTCCATTTTCTTACAGACGAAGTGTCCTGGCGATGCTTAGAGGCATCCAAATGTGAATGCCAGATCCGGCCGCACGCTAGCGTGGCCCATTCGCTTCTGGACCTCGAACTGCCGAGGGAGATTGACCCGAGAAACTTGAAAGAATTCTGGAAGGAAATTGTTGAGCAGTATACCCGGCGCCAGCTCACGTACTCATCCGACCGGCTGGCTGCACTCTCTGGCTGTGCGAGCCGGGCGCGAAATTCCCATCCCGGCATTGAGTATTATGCCGGTCTGTGGTCTGACGAGCTTCCATCAACCCTACTGTGGACAGTTGCCCGCCCAGTCAATCCCGGGAGACAGGAGACATACGAGAGTGACCGAATATATCCCACAATCGCTCCCACTTGGTCATGGGCAAGCGTGACAGCACCCATCGATTTTCTCTTTTGGAAACGAAACTTTGGCCGAGGCAATTGGGTGAATGAGGAACAGCATCTGCACATCACTCAAATTGACTACCCACCCCCGGGCATGAACAGATATGGTAGTGTCAGTGGTGCCAGGCTACACGTGGAGGGTCATCTGTGTCCTGTCCGTCTTTCCCTGACCGGCGGCTCCGATTGGCACTTTCCATTCAAGATGGAAGCCACGAATGCAGATGGCACAACGAGCGTGGCTACCGGGTTCATATATCCCGATATGGACAGTACATTGAGAATGCTACGGCAGACTGGCAACAAAGGGCTTGCCGTAACACTTGTGCCCGTCTATGGCAACGGTTATTCTCTGTACTTGAAACAAGTCGGTTGTGAGGATTCGGTTTACGAGAGGCTAGGTGTTTGTCTTTTGCCTAACGTTACAAATTTCAGACTGGCGGACTTTGGCCGTAAACACAAATTCGCAATCGTGTAGAGGCAGTCATTTTTTTTCCTGGGAGGAAAGACTC
Source organism: Sporothrix protearum (assembly GCA_016097115.2). Classification (NCBI taxonomy): domain Eukaryota; kingdom Fungi; phylum Ascomycota; class Sordariomycetes; order Ophiostomatales; family Ophiostomataceae; genus Sporothrix; species Sporothrix protearum. Next base: position 185,859 of record JADMNH010000018.1, on the reverse strand, counting down.
AAACTAAATAGTCTATGAATATGTTTGGCAAATCTTGTCTAGTTCCTGTAATGAAAGTTTTTCAACCGCGTTCCCTTCGCAGGGACATCTATGGTGACCCTTTCGGTGTCGCTTATTGCATTTCCTTTAACTGTGTGATCAGATCCACGACTGTCTTGCGAAAATCCGCGCACTGCGTGCCGAGCTCGCGTGTCGTCGTCTCGCCATCAACCTATACGAGCCGCGTTCACGGTTTGCTCTTCGTGCCGGACCGTACCCTTGGCCAAATCAAGTTATTCTTCCATGACCCACGCTGCCCAGTCATAAGAAAATCGCTCCTTGCCGCCCGGGATGCATCGACTCTACAGGGCCTCAATATGTGCCAAAGCCAAGTCGCGAACATCAATCTATGACAGAACACGTGCAGTGGCCAGAGGCTTACCCTGGGCATTCTTCCACAGCACGGATCTGGACTCGTTAAGCTGCTCCGAGCCAGGGAATGGATGGACAACGGAGCTAAACGTCATCGAGGGACACAGCATGACGAGGTCGGAGTTGGGCCTTTTCTTTTTGCACAGAATCCCATGCCGCCTTTCCGGCAAATGTTTTAGCACCGCGATAAGTAATATGCGCGGGTGTGTCGAGTGCAATGAATCTTTGGTATGTCAACGGGTTTCGATCGTTGGCCGTGCATGTGAGGGCCCTGTCCGGTCAGCATTCATGACGAAGGCAGATGAGGATGTCAGAAGAACGCGGCGGACGGTTGGATGCCGTGCTGATGCTTCGAGAATGCCCTTGACGCCGTCGATGGCCGGGATGATTAGTTCCTTATCGTTGTCTTTTGTGTCGTACGTAAGAGACTGAACGGTTAATTCCCCAATCAAACGCACATTAAAACGGGCCCGAAAGAGCGCACAACGGCAACGTGGATCATAGCACCGATACCTTTAATGGCATGGCCGAGCGAGCCTGGCCGTTAAAGGCCATTGATCGGAACAAATTCCAGCGCTGTGGCGTATTGCGGTAGGGCTCATAACCTTGCCCCTGGCTATAGACCACGAGGCTCCTCGGACACGGAGCCCGCGCCAAAGCAATTGGTTGACGATATGCGCCCCATCAATGCCCGTGGCATCTGTTACAAGTATGTACCGTCTGTTGTCAGCTGTGTAAGTAGTTTTTTCACAGGCACGTTGTCCGGCGAGACCGTATCGTGGAGCCCAAGAAGCGCACGTACATCTTTCACTCGACCACAACACACACGGTAAAACACGCAAGTATCGAAAGAGGAGGGCAACTGCTAGACAAAGTTACAGTGCCGGAAGGCACCATCAGGACATTTAGCAGAGGCCTCATGCTTAAGTAAAGTGGTATGCATGACTAAAGCCCTTATGTCGTAACCCTGGATCTGCAACTCGGTGAAAAAGCAGCTGGTTTAAGCGGATAAGGGGATGCGAGACACGGATCATGCTACGACAGATCCTACACAATAGAGCGAGTCAGGCGGCAGCAAAAGGCCAAGCGGGTGATGTGACCTCGTCTATTTTAGCGTCGTCACCAATACCCGATCAGTGAGAGCCGGGAGCGCCAGTTGTTGGTGGTGCCGCGTGCCTATCAGGGCTTGTCAAAGCCGGAGTATCGACGCGAAACACGCTAACGGACACCATGGCTGTGGGGGGTTTTGGCTACGTATCTACGTGCGCGTTTGATTTGATTGAATAAGCTTGTATTTCCTCTTCTTTGCGAGGCCTTGTGGCGCTCGCGAGGTTGTTCTTATAATGCTAACAACTACGGGGTTGCCAGTCCCGTGACACATCACGGGACTTGTCAGGTGCTTGTGGGAGTTGTCTCCGACCATGGCCGAGCCACCAGACTCACTAACAACGCGACAGAAAATAGTTCCCGGGTTGGGCCCTGTTACGTCTTTGGGCAACCTGTAGGAACTCTGCAGTACCTTGTACGGCCAGGTACCTTGAACAAAAACAAAACCCACACATTGCCACCCGAAAAGATCACAGCTATGGGCAAGTACGACCAGTATGAGGGCTTTCTGAGGCCGAAACAACTTCCCGCCGGCTGTGGGCCATGGTAAGTTACCGCGAATTACAAAGTACAATGTTTGGTTCTGTGCCGTGCATGGATCTTGTCGGCTGACACACGTGGCAGAAATCATTAAGAAGGTGACGAATGGCAGATGAAAGGATCGAATTGCACTGTTATGTCTAAGTAGAAATTGGACCACGCTTACGGTGGTCGTAATAAAATCTAATAGTGTCGGTATTGGCACCGTTGGTGGTGGTACGATGGCGTACACTCTGGCTTAGTCAGAAGTGTGTGGCTGGAAGAAGTCGGCGGTGGTTGAATGCCACCGAGGACTTTTGATCGGGAGGGGGAACGAATCGCGGGACTATAAGGAAGAGATTTGTATGGGGTTTTGGTGCATTTAGATTCTTGGAAGAGACAAGACACGTTACCACCAGATTAAATATAGCTTCCTCATAGCCAGGAAGTCGTGAAGGATCACGGCACAGTCGAATACGAAATAGAACAGTCATTTCACAAATAGGCTGTTTTCCGACAAGGCCATCCGCGTCGGTCTCGAGGTGACCAGCGTCAAGGTTGGAGACCGCGTTGGCGTGGGCGCTCCGTTATACTCGTGGCTGATGGATTCCTAGTAACGCAAGATAAAAACTGGAATACTTCTCACAAGTTAACGTTTGCCCTCGCTATCCGCATGAGCAACAACTTCGGTTCCAGCTTCGACCTCGAGGGCTACCTGTCGCCTTTGAACGTCCATGAAAGTTTGTCTCAACCGGTTTTCCCGAGGAGTCAAGGCTGCAGACTACTCCTCAAATGCTTGGTCCCAACGTTTAATTAATAGGCGCGTCGCATCTGGGTAGTCGCAAGGAGATGCTGTCGATGCTGCAGCTTGCTGCCAACAAGGAGATCAAGTCATGGGCTGAGACGATTCCTATTAGCGAACAGGACCTGTCCAGGACAATTCGGAGGCCATAGAAGAACGATGTGCGATACAAGTTCACCATGGTGGACTACAAGAAAGCTTTCGGCGCATAGGGTGTGAGTTGATGGCAACGTTTTAGGGACATAGATATATAGTCATCAGGTAATGATGTTAAGGTAAAAAAATGGTTGCCGGCCGATGTTCAAGTCTGTGATCTGTGCACTTGTTTTAATAGTGTTTATGTATACTACACACGAGTCAGTAAGATCCAATTCTTCTCGTCGGCCAGGAGTGTCTCCACCACCGTCAAAATCCAGGCCTGCTTGGTCTCGTCTGCAAATTCAGGATACGGTCTACGGCAATGGCGTTTCTCGAGACCGTAGCCCAGAGACTTTCTCAACTGCCCACTTTGTGCCGTTGATGCCACCCTTTGCAAAGTCCCGTTCCGTCGGTGCGATACGCCCCTGCGCTGCCTCGGGCCCCTTCATATTGCCGGATTTGGAGGTCGTACGTTTGTATGCAAAACTGTCGAAGAAATTACTCTTAGCATACGTGAGGTTTTTTACACTTATAGCCTGCCGCTTAAGGACACACCTTGAGATATAGATTGCCAACACCGGTACAGCACCAGTGCCGCCAACAGTCAGGGCCGGAAGGCCAGCGACGGCACTAAACTGCGATGGGCTGAATTCGGCTGCAATCCGTGCCATCTTGGCAATGCTTCCACACGTTAGCTGCACACCGACAATATTATATGCTGGCCAAGTTTGCTGAGGACATCTGGGCTAGCATCAGCCAACTCTTCGAAAAGATGTAATAATGGCGGCATTAGAATTTGCGAATTGAACATAGCCGGAGACGAGAGCAAGAGCAACTCGGCTACTGCCTCTTTGACCAGACGGGTTCCTGCAATGACCTCACGCGTGCTCTGGCCACCGCAGCCCATGGTGATGGTCAAATCAGGACGGCAAAGTCTTAGGTAGCCTCGACAGTTGTGCGAACGAGCATCTCCTTTTCGGCGGTGGTCAACGCAACCGCCTCGCCATTTGTTCCAGCAGGGACAAGAACATAAATGCAAGCTTCTATTCTTTCGCCCGGCCTGCTAACGGCACACAATCAACTTCCGTGAACGCCGGACATGTACTCGATGTGCTTGGTCTGGAGATCCCGGCCAAGTTTTGAGTCGGATCATTCTCGAACATTTTCGAACATTGTCGATCATTGCCAATCATTGTCGAACCATATTAAAGAAAAAACGTGGACGCCCGGCGGGTACGGCTTTCCTTGTAACGCCATTGTTGCAGTCATTCTTGTAGTCGCAGTAAAAAGCCTTGTTCGTGAATTGAGGGTCAGTAGTGCTCGTGCTGCTGTCTATTGAGCTTCGAAGAGAGAAGAAAGTTGGGCCGAGACCTTTGTGCGTCACACGACGGCTTTCTCAGAGACTTTTTTTCTTCTTCGTTACCAGCACCAGTACGCCCGTGTGACGAAGCAAAGCTGGTCGCGTCTCAGTATGCTCGTGCAATTTCTTGTCGATGTTCGGCTGCCATCGTATAAAAAAGCCAATGTTGAAGCAGGGTTCTAGCACGAGGATAATTGACAGACGCTAGCTAGTCGTGCCAAAGTGGTGAGGCCGCATGTGACAGCCGAGAGACCACACTAAATATCGTGCGAGCGGAGCACCGCATCTGATCTGGATTCGGCGATGTCAAACTGTATCCTTCTAAGCCGTTGGCAACGCGCTCATGCCTTTGACTTTTAGATACTTGGTGGATAGCGTCAGCTGCCTATGAAATATTGGCGAGTTTGACGAGTTCTAGAAAATTGTCGGGACACGGAAGAAAAGCAATAGTAGGAATTGCCGTAATATGGAATGCCGAGATCTCCTTTAAACAATGGCAAATCGAACATTGAATATGGACCGCATGACAGTTCCAATGTCTTCGCGCATATTAGACGCATCTTGCCGCGCTTGAACTTCATCAAGAACCTGTGTCGTTATGCGAGCGTTGCCGGCAATTTTCTCCATACGAAGCAGCTGGGTCTTGATCCAAGCTCGCTCCACAGGGTCTTTTTCTTCAGTTCCAAGCATCACCAACGGCCACATCATATTGATGGGTAGGGGGTCTTCGCCGTCGAGGCTCTCGGAGATGAGATGGGCCAAGCTTCGTATCTTGTCCAGTGCCTCGACAGCCTCCTTTGTCAAGGGAAAATTTTTGTAAGCGACGCGGTGCAGATGAATCTTGCTGGCGTAGTAGTTGGACAAATATGTGCGGAAGGCACGCGTGATGGTAAACGCAAGTTTGGCAGAGATGTGCGGCGCTGTCAGCTTCCCTGCTACAGCGTAGTCCATGAGAGACGGGCGCTGTTCATATAGATCGCGAAGATCGGATGTTATGGTGGCCGCAATGCGCATCACTTCCGTCTCGTCCTCGACGGTGCCACGCGAACGATGCCACTGGTCGATTTTGGCAATGTGGCCCATGAAACTCTGCACCTTCTGGAAGAAGACAATGCCTGGCTGGTACAATGCCTGGAAAAGAGCATCTTCGACATCGCTGTCACCCAGAATGTTCCCAGTTCCCTCAGCCACGGTCTCGCCAAAGCTGGCCGGCGACGGCTGCTGCACGAACAGCTCCTCGTTGTCGCGGGAGAGGAAGAGTCCTTCGCCACCGGCCGACACGGCACGGGCATCAAGAAGCCGGATCCAAAGCAGAAGCTGTTTCTCAATGGGCGCAAAGCCTTCTTTGCGTCCCTGCAAGAAAATATTGTACGCCTGCTTCAGATATACGTGGGCAGCCTCGATCTTGGCATCCAGAATGTCGACGTAGCTCAGGAAAAACAGCGTCGCCAGCAGCTTCTCACGGCGTGGGCTGTGGTGCGCCAATGTCTCAAGCTCCTGTTGGCTGCTAAAGAGAGCCACCTCGGCAGCTGCGTTCTCGTAGTGGTTTTGCTGACTGGCCATCCAGCTGCCCTCGTGGCGACACAGCATCGCATTGGAAAATGTCAAAACGGCCCACCGTACCATGCGCGAGTCGCCAGCCATCTTTGTGAGGACGCGACGCACTGTGATCCAGTTCTTCTGTGCTTCCACCTCAGACAAGATTGGCGGTGTGACGGCATGTGTAAAATAGTTAATCAGTCGGTGGTTGTCGGCAGCGTTTCGGCCCATGAGCTCCGCGTTGGTTTGCGGGCAGGTGTCGCCCGAAAGAACCAGTGCTGGTTTGGGAACATTATGCGACATTGGCATTTCTGCCTCTCGCATTGCTGCTGCTTGTGTTGCCAGTGATGTCAGGTCGTGGCCCTGAGTCGAGCCAAAGTCGGCTTCAGTCGCATTTGGGTCGAAGTTGATCTCCCGGCCGACATCAAGGATCATCTGCTGCCAGGTGTCGCGTCCATCCCAAGAGAAGCTGGTGTAGTCAAGCAAGGGTGTTACGGTCTGCTGTGCCACTTGTGCCTGGACTCCTTGCACCTGGGCTGGTGCCTGTGTGTGGTGGGAGGAAGACGGGTCCGGGAACGGCTCTGGCCGCGGTGACAAGGATTCGCCGAGTGCCGTGTCCATGGTGGGTGTGCGGCTGCCCGAGCTGCTGCTCCTCATTTGCCCACTGCCATTGGTAATGACACTGCGCGACATGCTCCGCCACTTGCACTGGAGGCTGAGGCGGTCGCAATGCGAGCACTTTGGCTGTGCCTCGTCACACTTGACCTTGCGCTGTCTATGACTGTGAGCCAGAATACCAGATGCTGCTGGGATGGTGAGTAAATACGTACTTGCACGTCAAGCAGCCGTCACGCGACCGCGAGAATCGGGTGCCTTTGGCGAGTCTGCGGCGTGGTCAAATTGCCTGTGGGATCACTGGCCGGCGCGTCATCCATTACTGCCACGCAACACGGTCGAGCAGTGTTATACCAAAGATGATATCCTTCGATAATGTAGACTGCGTTTTCGGCCAGATAGCAACAAGTGAATCAAACTCGATTCGCCATATGTTTTCTCTTTTTTTGCGCTTTCAGTATGCCGTTGCATGCGTCGTTCTTTCTGGGGTCGGAAAATTGAAGACCGGATGTTTTCAAACTAATAGGAGGTGGACCAGTGGAAAATCTGGGAGGGGGGCAGGGACTGGCATGGTGCCTGAGGCTCACAACTCCGTGCACTAGCCTTGTAGGGTCAAGCACATGGGTAGTGTGGACGGTGGAGCTAGCGGTGTTGCCTTGGTGGATTGTTTGTGTGACTTTTTATATTTTTAGTATTGTGTTGCCTTACTCTACCTAATACACAGCGAAGATAACGTTGTGTTCATCGTTACTATATTTATATTTGCGGAAACGGATTGTGCTTTGAAAGGTTGCTAAAAACCAAACTCTATATTAAAAATCGCAGCTCTTTCTAAACAGCATTCATAGTAAGCAGTATATCTCAACAGTTGGCTATTTGACCAAGATAGCAGATTTGAGAGATAATGACTCAATTGCAACAGAAGCTATTTACAGATATCGGAAATAACAGACAGAGCTTGGTAGAAACATAGGCAGAGAGAAGAGTTTACAGAAAATGAGCATATTCGTATTATACGAGGGACTGTTTGAGTGCCTTAATCACATCTAAGCAGAAGCACTAAAGCCTAACGCTTAATTAGAAGGAGTGATGAGACGGTGATGCAAGCGCCTGCTGATATAACAAGAATCCATTCCCGTTGGATTGTCCAGACAATGGCGTTCAGGCAGCGCTGTTGCAGGTCCTCAGAAAGCTCCGAAAAAGTTGGCTGTGCGCGCCTGCAATAGCACCCCTGATCTGTTCTTCAGTAAACGTGCCGTGGCCTTCGAGGGCATCCCGAACCCCGGCATAGGCCCGTGACTGAAAAATGGCACTGGCAATCAGTAGACCAAGGAATTGCGATGTGCCCTGACTTGCATTCAGGAACTGGATTGCATCAGGTATCTTCTCGACCTCAACGAGATGGTGTGTAGATATGTAGTAGGCGGCTTGGCTGGTTGAAAAGCCAATACCGAGAAGCAAAGAGAAGCCATACACCTTGGACGTGTCAGAAGCCTCTGCCGCGACTGTAAACATGGCTGCACCGCCGGCGGTGAGAAAATAAACCAGTCACGAAGAACCAGATCCAGAAGAATCTCGGTGGTGTAATAGCAAGCAGCCGACCGCAAGCCAGCACTCCGGAGGAGTAGAACGCCACCAGCGGAAGGAGTCGGACGGCAGCCTGGGTCGCATTGTCGCCATGGACGAAAAGGAAGAAGAGGGGGATATAGTAAGATGGCAACAAACAAGGCGGAACCGGCGCAGGCTGTCAGAACAAAGAGCACCACCATCTGACGGTTGGCCAGAAATTGGATGGGAAATAGGCGGTAGGGCACAGATGTCCAAATCGTCCAATATTGCGTGGCGCCAAGGGTTACGAAAAGAACAAAAGACAGGGCCAACAACACCACGACTCGTGCACTCCCCCAAGCCCACTGCGTCCCGGCAAAACTGAGTGCCAGTGCAAGACTGACGTACATGCCCGCCGCCAAAGAGGACGCCGAGACCGTCGAGCTGTCGGATCTTGGTCATGATGGGAATGTGGGCTTGGCGGGGAATGGAAGGGAGTGCAAATATGTAAAATGGAGACCCAACAGCAAAGATAACCAGGTTAAGATAGAATGCCTGCAGTGTGTGTTAGAAAAGTCTAGTACAATGAAGCCAGATCGCTACTGACTGCGAAGGTGTGCCACCAAGAGTTCTGTTCGCGTTCAGAAATCACTTACCCACCGCCAGGTAGCCGAGCTATCACCGAGTAGGCCACCGACGATTGGCCCGAGCACTGCACCAATGCCGTACAAGACAACAAGGATGGACATGTAGACCGGGCGTTCGTTGGGAAGGGGAATTGTAGACATCAGATTGAGAGTTCTGTGATCCACTGTCAGCCATATGTGCAGTCGCTCCACACGTTCTCTCAACCACTTACCCCAGATACATGCCGGCACCACCAATGCCAGCCCAGACACGCCCAACGATGAGAACAGCCATGGAAGGTGCCGCGCCACAGAGGGCACTTTCCTGCAGCAAACTGAACAAGGCAAAGCAGATACAGCCATTTTACATTGAACATGCCATAGGCTTTACCAAACGGCAAGATGGCCACCGATGATCCAAGTCCAAAGCCGTAGCCCAACCATCCCAGCTCAGATATGCTGTTTTCAAAATGTTGAAGAAACTGTTTCCTGAATCGATGCGGCAATAGTGGTGTCGAGTCCGTAGAGAAGATTGGCCGACAAAACACCAATCAACGTGAACGCCCACCGGAGCCCCGTGACGGAGCGTTTTTCTGGAACATGGGGGTCGGTCTCAATTGGCAAGGTCGGGCTGTCAGCACTTGGCGACGGTAACGTGTCGTACAGCTGTTGCTGTTTTTCAAGAAGACTCGGATTTTCACGTGTATTCATGGAGAGATTGAGAGGTGTTGTGCATAGTTTGTGTAGGGGCATGGATCGAGTCGGTCGCCATAGTGGGATATGTGTATGGGCTTTTGCGCTGGAATTGGTGAAATAGGTGTGTATTATTGACAATTCTGAGGTCAAAAGAATAGGCAGGGTTACATCCCATCAAAACCAATAAATACCTTTCAGCTGTGCGATTTGTCATATGGAAGTTAAATCAACAAAAGAGCTCCGAGAATTCCGACCCACTTGCGGAATTTTCGGAGTGGAGTTCTCGGAGTGTTACTGCAGGACAAGACGGAAGCGAGAGCGATGCCCAGATATGTTTGGCTTCAAGTCGTCCAGAAGCAACGGGGGAATTGGGTGCTCAGAAGTGGCCGGCTAAAGCATATCGATAAATGTTTCAGCCGAAAAACACGAAGTGAAATAGCGAAGTTATATTAAAGACGATAAGTCCAAAATAAAAGCTGTCGATTGATGACGAGAAGCACGTAAATACACTCGTAAAATAGGTGCGTGTTCTAGGGCAGTATTGTCACGTGCAGTGTAGACGTTATGGTACACACGTCGATTCTGCAATGTCTTACCCACAGTGCTGCACTCTAATGATTTTTGGTGGAAATTTCGAAATCTCGTCATCAGTTCATTAATTATCTATCGAGTGTGTCACTGCCGCTGACATGACGGAGTTAAGGAATTGAATCTATAGATGCATCCCGCCCAACTCTACTACCTCGATGCCTCCCATTCCATGCTGGGGCCCAATAGTTGGTCAAAATTATTGAAAGAGTCCACGGACAAGGCCCAGTCCATAAACAAGTTCAGAGTCTCCGGGTTCCCCGGGTGCTGGGGATCGAGCCATGAAAGAGTTGGATCATCAATGGCCATGTTAGACGACACTGCGCCAAGGTCAGAGTCACTTTGTAAATCGGACAACAATGTCGTCCCCGACATACTAGCCACCGTGGGCGTGGTCGACGTTGTGGATGCTCCCGTTTCAGTTGGAACACCCGCAACTCGGGCGATAAGGTCGTCTACACGCTCCAGTAGAAAACGGAGGATGGATGATGCGTCTGCCGCCACCGTAAACCTTGACGCAGCATAGACATCACACACGGAGACAGCAAGTTCCGCAGCTTCCCGAGCGGCTGCGGTAGTTGCGTGGAGAGGATGGGCAAACAAGAATCCAACCAGTGTAACAGCTGCGTTCCATAGCCACTGAAAATATTCGTTCCAACTAGGCGCCAGTAGAGTTGTGTCGCGGACGACTTTGTGCATGATACGGACAAACGTGATGGCGTGCCGTGCAGCCCGTGCAGCATGCCGATCGGTTGCGGGCAAATAACGATGAAGTAGACTAGATCCCGCACCCCGTCGGTAGAACGAGATGAATGGCCGGTAGAAGCTGATGGCTATGGAGTGGTAAGTCAATTCCAAATACAGTCGCTGGATTTGAAGCCACACCGGGATGTTCTCATCAAGGCATATCGTGTTGCCATCAAAGGAAAATGGCTCCAGGTTTGCTCCGGGTCCTCTGGGTAGACGCAGCTCGTCTGGTACTTGGGCACCCAAGTCGTGCAGGGGACCGACGATGCTTGACAGAAGCTGTGCGCACTGTTCGAGAACGTCCGGGTGGCGATATGGTGTTGATAGTGGCGGGTTGTGTGCAGCAAGAAGCGCATCGTAGCGGGCAAACACGGCACGATGAATGTTAGCTGCAGTCGAGACAAGGGCCCGGACATGGGTAGCGTAGGTGAGCCAAGTTATAGCACTCTTTCCTCCGCACATTGTCGGTTCGTACAGCACAGACGTGGAAGCAACGTCGGGCGAGTCGGACGGTAGCGATACAAGCGACTTGCTTGCCGGATCAACATCAAAAGGCCTGCCGAGCTTGATGCACATCTTTGTGTCAACCGTCCAAAGTGTCCACCAAATTCGCTTCCTCAGCTCACGCTCCGATTGCGGCAAATGGGCTGGTGGTTCGCTGTGAAGTCCAGCAATCGTGGCATCACGAACAGCCAGCGCAAGGGTAGCGTGTGCAGTATTCTGAAAAGATGCGCACCACAGGTAGACGACAGCAAGCAACAGGACTTGCACCGTCGTCACAGATGGACTTTCCATGTCGGATGTGATTAGAGCACGTCCCCGTCGATAGTGCCACCGGCCAGCAATCGTCGGATCCTCTCCTGCAGCTAATGCCGCAACTGCCACCGCGTGCGGCAGAAAAGCCGAGCTACTCTGTATGCACAACGCAAGAATCATGTCCACCAGAGCAGAGTCTTTTCTTCCTGTGCTCCCTTGGTTGTCCCACAGGCTGTCATAGTGCACACGAAATGCGTCCTCGTCGACAATGGGGAATGCACAATAGTACCCCTCCCAATAGTTGTTTAGGAAGTATTCTTCTTGCAAGCGTGTCATGGCTGGCAACGTCGATTGTGTGCTTGTTTGCTGGGGTGGCGACGTGGCAGTGTCGCTCGCTTGAAGTGCCGTCTCTCGGCTCGTCGGATGGGCAAGGCGGCGATTTGCCCCTGTCAGAAGCATGTTGCGCGTTGGGACTGGATCTTCAAATGCGTTTCCAACAAATGTGCCCACGCGGCTCAGAAAATATTGCATAGACGACGGGCCATAATATGATGTCGTGTGCTCCGAGCGCGCAAGTGGCAAGGCAGATGCCCTCCCACCGCCCTGTCTCTGCAATCCTGGAGGGATGCACCAGGGAGGGTGTCGGTGAAGCCGCCGCTGTGGTTAGCGATAGCCGTGACAATCTGGCAACGTCTGTTTCCGCATCTGCCTCTCTTTCAGCCTCCAGTTGCCGGATGCGCTCCTTGAGTCGCTCGATTTTGCTGTCCGCGTCAGTCTCGTTGCAGAACCAAAGTTACGAGCTCCAATTGCCGCGCGCCGGAACTCACACCAGTGCTTGCGGGAGGGACCGTGGGTTCTCAGTCCGCTCATCGACACACGCGACGCCACTCTTTTCGCATGAGCGACAAGGTCGACCAGAGTCGCATTTTACCCGTCGTGTACGACACCAACTACAGGCTCGCGACACTTGTTTACGGACGCCGGTTCCTCTTGTCGTCGGATGTGATGCAAGCGTTGAGGCCACCATTCCGCTGGATTTTTGATTTTGCGAGGATGCGCTGTTTCTGTGGCTGCCGTGTATCCGGTTTATGTCTTGTCTATTGTTATGGAATGATATTTGGGTTGAAGCGTGGTCAATTTGGGCCTATTAAGTCAGTAGTAGTAAGGTTTTTGGACCGCATCGGAGGTATCGGAGTTTAGATGTTACCGAAGGGGAAAAAAAAACACGTTACTCATTTCACTTCTGCATGCCAGCAATCATGACTTTCTTGGCGTGCCTGCCGCACAAGCTCGAATGCCTCTTTTGCTTCCACAAACTTGTACGGTGAGTTACCAGCTTCTTCACGTTAATATTTCCCCGATGAGATCAAGTCAATGGCTGCCGGATAGTAGCCGTTGAGATAACGGATGGAGCCCTTCACTATCAGTAATGTGCCATCGGCGCCGCAAGGCGCGACGGCACGACGTCAATACCAATCACTTTTTGCGCGCCAAACAGTTTAGCGACTACTTGGATGGAATACTAATGGGACCGCAGCCGAGAACCATGACAGTCTGCTGAGCACGCAGATTTGCAGTCTTATTAATGGCTACCGCAACGGACACAGGCTCAACCATGGCGGCCTCTTCCATGTCCATAGTTTCTGGCACTTTATAACAGAAGTCTGCTGCGTTGGCGTAGTACTTAGCCAGCTTTCCGTCCAATGGTGGCGTGGCAGCAAAACACCGTCCGCATGAACAGGCGGTACTTGCCGTCCTTGCATAAGTCGCAGCGCCGGCATGGCACACCCGGCTCCATTGCCACTCTGTCGTAAGGCTCGAGGCTCGTCACCCTGGATCGGTAACCACCCCGGATGATCCATGACTAAATACCATGGGCCCAGTGAGAATGTAGTTGCCAATGCGGCCCTTTTGCCGGCTGTACGCTATATTTTTAGTAAAAAATGTGGTGAGACCTAGAAGCTGAAACCATTCATCAGTATGCTATTTTGGGTCCCCAGACTGCTAGAAGCAGACGAAGTTGGACAAGGGTTTGCTTCTCGCTTTGAAAACATTCATCGCTTCCGCAAATGCCACCCTGGGCGACGTGGACAAGAACGTCATGGGGATCTTCGAGCGTTGGCTTTGGCCGGTCTTTAAACACGACCTTTTTGATATCCTTTAGGATAAAAGACAAGCTCTCTTGGATTGAAGCAGATGAGTTCTCCCACCCCGGAACGGAAGCATTTTGAGGAGTATTTGCAATAGAAATAAAGTCGAGCTCAATACCACTTATAGGCATGTTGTCGACCGCGTATTGAAAAGAGACTTGCGACTGTGATAAGTTCTGCCGGGCTGTATCTGGCTATCATAGTCGATGGAAGGCGCATAATTCTAGCCGGGTTAGATGCCGACATGGGGTGGGAGGATGAGGAGGGAAACTGGCTGTTAGAAGTCGGGTAGAGGAGAATTAATGATAGCGGTGAGGAAGACGGAGCTTATGCAGGAGATTTAAAACACAGCTTTGGGCCCAGTCATCTTAAACAACATGCCTGTATACATGTGAAATAATGATCAACAAATGGCTTTTCTTCCCTCTTCGTAATATGAACCACTGGTGTATAAAATCACACGAGAATAGTACTACTCGGTATATACGAATGGATTCACCCCTACCTCCAATAGGCTCGCTCTCCCGGACCTCCTTCCAAACTTCCTCCCTCTAAACATAAGAGCAGGTCACCTGCGTACGATTCACCCCTACCTCCAATAGGCTCGCTCTCCCGGACCTCCTTCCAAACTTCCTCCCTTTAAACATAAGAGCAGGTCACCTGCGTACCTGAAGCCGAGCAGCTAGTCAAAACATCACTGTCCTGCTCAATATCCAAAATGGACCCGCTGCCGGCATTAACAGTGCCACCTGATGTAGTAGCCGTCGCACCCGAGAATGAGACGGTGCCAAAGTTGGCAAAGCTGACAAGATTGCCATCAGAAGAAAAGTCCTCGACGATCCACTCGGCGTCGGTCTCGCAAAGCGAACCCTCACTACCCTCGTTGCTGAAACTGTGGCTCACGGACTTGCCCGTGGTGACATTTTCAAGAGTTGCAGTACCGGCCGTCTTAGACGTTGCCTTGACGGTCACCTTGATGGTGTCTCCTGCGCTGATAGAAATTCCGGTAAAGTCATAGGCGTAGTCTGGGTACCTACGAAATTTAATCAATATATCAGCAAAAGTTCCCAGTTCTTAATCACTTTGCATTTTTCAAACATGTACGTACCACTCATACCAAGCATCATACGTGATGGAGCTGCCAGACTTGGTCCAGTCAACACCAGTCTGGAGAATTGCCGTCTGGCAGCTGTCACCATCGATGCCAACCCAAGCAGAACCACTGCCAGCCGACTTGGGCGTTGGGACGGTGAAGGTACCGGTGACCGACTTGACACCGCTCGTGGTGACGACGGAACCTGCCCAGTTGCTGTCATACTCAACATTCGTGTTGTTGGAGAGCTTAGCAAACTCGGCCTCGATGCGCAGAGGTGGCTGGGACTTGCGGGCTGCTCGCTCGGCAGCACGGGCCCTGCGCATGGCAGTACCCGGGCCGCAATGACTGTACCCGCAAAGAGCAGAGAGCCGGCAATAGTAGAGAACTTCATGGTAAATGGAGTTATGAAAAGAAACTGTTTCGAAAAGAACTGAGAATGTGAATGGATACTGGGACTGGAAGCGGATGGTGGACTAAGGTGCTCATGAGTTGGAATTAGGACAGGACAGACAGGGCAGCCTCTCGTACTTATAACCACTTCGTGTTAAGTTCAGAGATGAAGTTGCTTCATGCGACCTTCCTCGCGAGGTAATTTGCTCCGACAAGATGTCGGGAGTCTGTAAACAAAAGTCATGCCTGCTTCTTATGGAAGGACAAACCCAAAGTACGGTTCTGGCCTCGCGATGGACCGATAGATCATCACGGGATTCGTTATCAAATGGAAGGTAGTAGGAGCATGTTCTGAAAAGGAAGGAAGTTAACTCTTGCCTCGGACGGTACTGAAGATAAAATGTCCTCCAGACTCCACTGCCGTGTCTGCACCTTGATGGATGGGAGAAAGGTGCAGGTATTTGTGGACTGCCATGCATGTTTCTTGTAGATCAACGCGATTGCGCGGACGGCCATGCATCCTCCTCTGTGATCGACGAGATTGCGCATCAAACAGGTACACCAGGTACAAGGCTCGTATGGATGGTATATTAGCTGGACGATAACAGGGGTATCCCCAGTATCTCCAGTGAAGCTCAGCGTTGATACGCTTCTCCCCCCCCTTTGCGCTTGAGGCTTGCTCTTCTTGACGTGAATATCTTTTCAACACGTGAACACACCATAGTTGTTAGTATGAGATTCACACTCCTTCTTTACTGCTAAAGAACGCAAACATGGGTTCAGATAGAGTGCTGAGATAGACTTTATATCCCCGCATTGTTTCTTTGCGCTTGACCGTAAGTAGAAGGTCTAGATCTACTTTCCTTCACGGTTCCTGCACGCAATCAAGCTTCCTACTCAGGGCAAGATTTGCCCCCACGAGGGCAGGGGAAACAGCCATTAAGCTTTCCGGCCAAGCAACGGAAAACACGGAAAAGCGATCTGAGCCGATAAATGCTGCGCTGCGTCGGTAGTGGCGCATTCGCTTGAATGCTTTGTTTTGAGGACGACAGCACAAGACAAAAGACAAACCGGATACCTGATAACGGACAGGCTCGGATTGCTTGCAAAAGCACGACAATGGTGCCGTGCCATAGGTCTCGTCCGTGGTTCAGCTTCGGGCGACATGCGCAAAAGCGGAAAGTGGTATTGACAGTCCATCACGTGCTCCACGACTGCCGGTCAGAGGCGCTCACGGACATGTGCATGGCCGTTAAATTATTGTTCACTTTGAGTCTTCTTTTTTCTTTACCTATTCCTCCTCGCCGCCGTGTCTTTTCTGCCTTTATCTTTTCAAGACCCTGGCAGGGCCGGTGCGTTTCGGCGTTTTCCGGCATCACCCTGGTCCGTTGTTCGTTATCTACTATTTTCATATTCTCATTGTTTCTTATCATCATGTGCTCGAATGAACCCTGCTCGGCGCACACGATTGTTAGCAGCACCAAACCCCGCGGAAACATCCGCAAGATCGACCAAAGATCGGCCGTCTGAAAGCACCAGGATGGGAAATGCCACCACAACAACGAATCCATTTTTATTGGGAAAAAAAACTAAAAACCGCCCGTCTGCTTGATCCACTGCTGGTCCTCCGAGTCAAACGTCTCCGCCACCTCGCGCTGCAGGTCCGCCAGGATGGCCGCAGCCGACCCTGCCGTGCCGTGCCAGCACTTGTCGATGGTGGTCTGCAAACAGCAGACGGCCCGTCCGCGGGCTCAGTCCTATCGAGTCGTCGGGTTTGGGGGGGTGCTCCGGTGTCTGTCCCGACAGGTCGGGAAACTCGCCACGCTCGAACCGCGCGTCCACTTCGTCGTTGGCCAGTGCGTCGTACGGCCGGAAGCCCGTGACAATGTGGTAGATGCTCGACCCGAGGGCAAAACAGTCGGTTGTGGTACTATACACGCTCCACGATTCGCGGGGCATAAAGTAGCCCGTGCTCTCGAGGACCAGCGGGTGCTCTTCTCCCAGCGAAGACCCTGCGAGGTCAAAGATGCGCACATTAAGAGCAGCATCGACGCCCATATTCTCGGGCTTGATGTCGGCATGGATGACATTGTGTGCGTGCAGAAACGCGATGCCGTCTGCGGCCTGCAGGGCCCAGACGGCGCGCTGGCGCTGCGGGAGGGAATCGTGGCCGGCGGCGCATAGCCCACTCCTTGTCGGCCTGAGTCTGGTCTCGCTGTAATCGTGGTGAGTCTAGAAGCTCGCGGATCGTATAGCCGCAGAGGTACTCGTTGAGGGTACCGTTGGGCAAATACTCGAGTGTCAAGGACACGCCAATGTCGCCGTCGTCAACTGCTTCGTGCATTTGCAGAAAACGAGGGTGGCCCGCGGGGAGGTGGCGGTAGACGGCAATCTCCCGCCGGAGTTCTTCACCTGCTCTTCCTGTGAGAGACGGTCGGAGAAGACGGGATTGGGCTTCTTGGTCACACGCGTTCCGCACGGAAGAAGGTGCACCATGCTCGAGTTTCCTGAGCCAATCATGGACTTCTATAAAACGCGTTGTGCTAAATGAGTATAGAGGCTGGTCCACTCGATAAGAAACACGCAGGAGCGGACGTACCATGATACGGGCCTCCTCAGATCCATACTTAAGGTAATATTCGACTTTGA
This sequence comes from Sporothrix protearum, assembly GCA_016097115.2. Classification (NCBI taxonomy): domain Eukaryota; kingdom Fungi; phylum Ascomycota; class Sordariomycetes; order Ophiostomatales; family Ophiostomataceae; genus Sporothrix; species Sporothrix protearum. The sequence goes on along the minus strand of JADMNH010000018.1, from coordinate 168,122 downwards.
CATTCCCGTTAGCATCTTTTGTGATCGTGGGTGCATCATTCGTGACGGTCGCGGCACGATCCATATCTTTCGATGCCATGGCATTCGCAGGTAGGTTTGATGGCGGTACTGAGCTCGGGTGTTGTGAAACGCCTGCTCGTGGTTCAAACGCCGGTGTGGGACGAGGGAACCAGAAGATGATGCTGGCAGCACCAAACGACACGGACGGGGACGTAAAAAGGCACGTGATTTAATCACCCTGCCAGTTGTTCCTTCGGGCGTCTCTGGAGAATGGGCAACCCCTCACAGTGCTGCCTAAAGATTCATGTGAGACATTTACAAAATACAACATACCACATAGGCACGTAGGACGTGGATAAATTCAACGTGTTGCTTTCTACTCATCAAAACTGCAACATCCCACCAACCGTCTCCACTGTCCCCGTGCTGTCACAATATGCATTCGTCGCTCAGGAGCTTGCACATCCAGTCCAAAGACATGGGCACTTTTTCAAGCGCAGTCGGGACAGGCCTTTTGCTTCCTCGTAGAGCCCAGATACGACACTTCAATCTTGTCACAGTTCACGCCCAGCTCTCGCGCTTCCGCGCACTCCACGAAAGAGACTCCTTCCTTGGCATGGCCACACGTATAAAGGTTCGTGTAGATGGTCTTCGTGCACATCTTTGGTGAATTTGGTGCTGTGATTTCTCAGTAAAGAGGACAAAAGAATCAACCTCAATGTGCACACCAAGTTCGGCAGGCGCTTAACTTACCTCCTGTCTTTGGTCTGTCTTGCTTAAAAAGAGGGGGCAGGTGCAGGCCAATCTCTGGATGTATGACTGCAAATAATTGTTTTCTGGTGTTTGTGCTCTGTCTTTTCCTGGCAAAGAGTCGGCGACAACTGAGTCTTATATACCCAAACACGGGCCGTAGAAGGCATTTTGCTGCTTTTTTTTCTTTCTCTCTTCCCCCCTCTTGGGTTGTCTTTAATGTAAGGCGACTTGATGGATGCAACCAGCTTGGCCGTCGGCGAGGCGGGTATATGTAATGTGTACGTGTGTGCATGCTTCCACACTGTTTGCTCTGCTCTTTTCACGGACGTTCCTCTGATCCCCACGCACGTAGAACCTTCAGGTTCCTTTTTCTTTAAAGGGACCTATGTAGCCGGCCACATCATCGACGAGAAAGGAAATTAAAAAATAAGGCGGCGCTGCTACCTATGGCTACGGTTAATATTACACCCATAAGACGACCATATGTTGACCTCTTTTATATTAAGCGTCCGCGATTGGATGTGATGCCTCGTTATAAAGGATTACTGGGCGAGAGAGGGGGGATGATTATCCACTTTACACCACCCTAAAGTGCGCCCGACATATATTAGCGTATACACGGAACTATATAACCACCGAACCGACCTAATATATATTAAGCTATTAATATATATCGACGGCTTTAAGTAAATTTCTTCCTACGGTAATATTGTAACGTTTCCACTCTTAATAATTTAATATATTAGATCCGTGTTATTCGCCCTACCCTCTAGAAAACACATAGAATATTCTCGCGTATATATATACACACACATTACTCCCGACGTTACGCACCTTCTAATTAATATTCTTCCTATTATTATTATTACTATTCTTCTTTTCCTTCTTCTTACCCTTATTCTCCCCTATCCTTCGGAGGCTCTTTTCTTTCCCCTTTTATTATTATATCCTTTCGGATAATTTCTTTCTCCGTACCTCCGATCCGTACTCTTACACTTTATAAGTTAAGAGCCCCCGATCGGAACTCCTTAATTAAAATAAAATAAGTAAATAAAAAAGAAAAGAAAAAAAAGAAAAGAAATTACGTTAAATAAAATACCTTACTTTAACTTATTCTTTTATTAAAAGTTTTAACTAAACGGTCGATTATATACTTTTACCGTTTAAATAAATATATAATAATAAAGGAAAAGAAAAATAATTAAATAAAAATAAAGGAAATAAAATAATAAATAAAATAAAATAAATAACTCTTTATAACTTATTAATTTAAAAGTTATTTTATTATTTATTATTATTTTTATTTTTTTCGTTTATATCTTCTTTATAATTTTAATAATTATTTATTACGATTTACGTAATAAATCGTTAATTAAACCGAAAAACGGGCCCCCGATTTACGTTTATAATTACGACGTTTAAATCACCCGTTATAAAAGGTTAATTAACTTATATAATATTTTTTATATAAAGTAAGGCCTAAACCTTATAAAGCTATTACTCGGTAATCGAGCGGTAATTAATAAAGTTTATTTAAAAAAGAAATACGGAATAAAATATAATAAAGGCGGGAGCCGCCTTAAAGTTATAACCTTTTAACTAAACGATTACTTAACGTTATTCGGTTAAGTTAAGTTAAGTTTTAAAGAGATTTTACGAATAAAGGACTAGTAACCGATCGGGATATGAAAGGCGGTCGGTCGCCGTTTAAGTTCGTTAAAACGTAAAAAAAAAACTCTTTACCGTATTAAACGGGGAGTAATATTTTAACCGTTATTCGTTACGACTATTATAAAATTTAAGATAAGTAATTACGATAATAAAGCGTAAACGTTTCGAGGGCGAAGGTAAGTCTAATATTATATAAAAACTAAGTATCACCTCCCTAAACCTTACGGTATTCGGGGAGGCTTTTTATTTAAAAGAACTTTATAATAATAACGTAACGCCCGCGAAAACACTTAATTACGTACGTACCACCGTATTAATTACTCGTTATATATTAATCTCGTACTTTTTTTTATTATTAACTATAAAGTAATATTAATACGAGTTATATTATTAGGCCGTTAAGGTTCGTTTTTGGCTTTTTACGGGGTTTTATTCCAATCGTATATTCGATCAAGTTCAATCACGTATTTATTTACAAGTCTTATATAAGTCTTTAATCTAGCTCGTTTACGGATCTTAATAAAATATCCTTACGTACTTATTTACGAATCCGTTTATATATTTATTTACGAATTCGTTTACGTACTCGTTAACGAATCCGTTACGTACTCGTTCGCGTATTTTACGTACTCGTTAACGAATCCGTTACGTACTCGTTCGCGTATTTTAATTAAATATTCGATCGGGCTCGTTTACGTACTCGTTAACGAATTTTTTACGTACTCGTTCGCGTATTTTAATTAAATATTCGATTAAGTTTATTTACGTATTTATTAACGAATTTTTTATATATTCGTTTACGTATTTTAATTAAATATTTAATCGGGTTTATTTACGTATTCGTTAATAAATTTTTTACGTACTCGTTTACGTATTTTAATTAAATATAAAAAAAAAACGTAAAAAAAAAAAAAAAAATAAAAACGTATTAAAAATAAAAACGTATATAAATAAAAATAAAATAAAAAAAAAAATATTAAAAAAATAAAAAAAAGGAAAGAAAAACGAAAAAAAAAGAAAAAAAAAATAAAAAAAAAAGGAAAAAGAAAACGAAAATAAAAAAGAAACGTTTTAACGCGTCGGCCGATTAATATACGACGTTAATATAAATTAAGTTAAAAAAAAAAAAAATACGTTTATAATACGTAAACGGACGTAATTTACGTTAAGTTAAAAAAAAACGAAAATAAATATTATTTCCCGTTTTTATAATCGTTAAACGCGTTACCCCGGTTTAATTATCCTTTTTAAATCGGGGTAATTAACTTATAATAATATTATCGTATCGTAACGGCCGAAACGGACGATATATAATAAAAAATAATTACGATTTTAACGTAACTTTATAATAAACTTCGCGGAAGTACGATATACGAGATACTTTAAATTATTAAAATATAACGTATTATTTAATAAACGTAAATTAATTTATAAAGTTATTAAAGTTTATAAACGCGTAAATCCGAAGTAATTATTTAAAACGGTACGTACGACGTATACCGTAAAAAATATACGGTTTATAAACGACTTATACTAATAAGATTTAGGGTCTTTAAATATTCTCGAAATTCGACGGGCTTAAAGTATTTTAAACGACGATCTCCCGCTTCGGAATATTAAGGCGGATTAATAAAAGTTTATTAAAAACGTAATAATACGGTAAATTACCCTCGCCCTAAGTTTCTCTTTACGGGAGGCGTAATTAAAAACGCTTTATAAGGATCGGAAACCGATAACTTTTATACGTATATTAACGTTTATCCCGGGTACGACCTTAGTACGCGGGTCGAGTTTAAATCGATTAAACGATAAATTCGGTTATAATATTAATAACGTACTTATTATAATTAATTCGCCGGAATTAACGACGACGACGACGATTACCGCGACGTTAATAACGATTTTAACGTTTACGACGACGGATTCGTAATTAATCCGTTAATAATTACGACCCCGCCGGACCTAGACTCGGTAAAGTTTTTAAGCCCTTAATATAAGTAGTCCCGTTTATACGTAATTAAGCTTAACTCCTTATTTAACTTAACTCTTATAAACCCTAGGGAATCCCTAGGGTATTAGATATTTTATAAATAAAGAGGGCGAATTACCTTTAACTTTTAAATATATAAATCGTAATACTAATCCTTAACGGCTTATAATATTTATAACGTGAAACCCCCACGATACTTACTAAATTTTAAATACCCGTAGTATAATTAAGAGTTTTATAATTAAGCTTAACTTTATTTAGGCCTTAGCTTTTATAGACCCTGGGGGAGTCCTTAAAGTATTAAATATATTAAATATAAAAAGGGTGAATTATTTATAACTTTTTAATATATATTAATCGTAATATTATAACTTTTTTATCGTTATATTAATTACGGTATAAATACGGTATAAAATATATATATAAGCTTTAAACGGCTTATTATTATTTAAAAAAATACTTAATCCGGCTTAAAATATATATAATAGTAAAAAGATATAAAAAAGGTATAATTTTTAAAGAAAATCGAGCGTATATTTATTATTATACACTTTTATTAAATAAAATTTAAAAAAATTAAAAAGGGTATTAAAATAATACTCGTAACTAATATAATAAAAGTATAAAATTATATTTATTTATTCGATATAATTTAATAATATTTTAACGAAGTTCTTTCCGATTTATTTTTATTACCTTAATTTTTTAACGCGATAATAATAACCGCGCGCGCTTCGCGCGCGGTACGTAACGGGTTTATATAATTACGTAATATATTTTTATTAACCTAAGTAAAATCGGTTAAAAAAACCTCGGATCTCGTAACTATTCGTATTATATAACTCTTTATAATTAACGTATTATTTTACTTAATATATTATCGAATAAGTATCGGGGGGTTTTATAATATAAATATTATAAACCTTTAAGGATTAAATAATAAATATAATAAGAAATATTTATTACGATTAATATATATTAAGAAGTTATAAGTAATTTACCCTTTTTATTTTAAATATATTTAACACCCTAGGGACTTTTACTAAACTCTTAAGATTAAAATAAAGTTAAGTTTATTACGTATAAACGGGGCTACTTACGTTTAAGGCTTAAAGACTTTATTAAGTCTAGGCCTTACGGGGTCGTAATTATTAACGGATTAATTACGAAATTTATACCGTTATTAAAATATTATTATAATTATCCTAAAATATAAAATAGTTTCCTTATAAGGAAGGGCTCCCACTTTTATTAAAGATTAAAAAAGTTAAAATTAATTACTTAACGATATTATACTTACCTTTAATAATATATTTATTATTAAATTCGTTATTTAATCCTTAACGGCTTATAATATTTATATATAAAACCCCCCGATACCTACTAGAGTTTAAATACCCGTAATATACCTTAAAGTTTTATAATATTATAAACTTTAAGATAGGTGGTTACGATAATAAAGCGTCGGTGTTTCGAGGGCGAAAGTAAGTTTAATATTATATAAGAATTAAGTCTTACCTCCCGAAACCCTTAGGATTTCGGCGAGGCTTTCGACTTAAAAGAACTTTATCCGTAACGTAACGTACGCGAGGGTACCCCGTTACGCCCTAACTACCGTATTAATTATAATTATGTATTAACCTCGTACTCTTTTTATAATTAATTACGAAGAGGCGTTAATACGAGGGAGGTACGAGGTCGTTACCGTAATAATATTTATAATAAAAGAATTATAATAAAAGGTAAGTATAATATCGTTACGAAATTAAGTTTTACTTCTTTAATTTTAAAAAAAGTAAACGCCCCTTTTTTATAAGGAGATTATTTTATATTTTAAAATAATTATAATAATATTTTTATAACGGTATAAATCTCGTAATTAATCCGTCGATAATTACGACCCCGTAAAACTTAAACTTAATAATATTTTTAAAGCCTTTAACGATATAAGTAGTCTTATTATACGTAATCGTAATAAAGGGCCGTTTTCGTTTTAATAAGAAAGTAAAGTACTAAATAATAAAAATAACGCTTAATACTCCACTTTCGTAAAATAAGTTATTCGAGGTACGAAAACGACGCTCGACGATATCGCCGCGTCTTTATATAAAGCGAGAGAACGGCGGTTTTATTTATATTAAAAATAAAGAGGGTAAATTATTTATAACTTTTAAATATATATTAATCGTAATAATTTAACGTATATTTAAATATAAGGTAAGGATAAGGTTATTTAATAAATAATTAAACGCGCGTTTAAATACGTAATTAAATAAAATAAGTAAAAAAGTTAACGCGTACTTAAATAAGTTATATTATATTAAAAGTTTACGTATTAAGAAAGGAGAGGTAACGCGTACTTAAATAGGTTATTAAATAAAAAAAGTTTAACGTATTAAAAAAGAGGTAACGCGTACTTAAATAAGTTATTAATAAAGGAAGTTTAACGTATTAAAAAGGAAAGGTAACGCGTACTTAAATAGGTTATTTAATAAAGAAAGTTTAACGTATACTTAATTACGGGGTAAGGAGAAAGGTTATTAAATAAAGAAGTTTAACGTACTTAAAAAGGAGAGGTAACGCGTACTTAAATAAGTTATTAAATAAAGAAAAGTTTAACGTAAAAAAAAGTAACGCGTATTAAATAGTATTAAAAAAGTTAATTAGAAGGAAGTAACGCGTACTTAAATACATTAAATAAAGAAAGTTTAACGTATATAAAAAAGATTAGTAGAAAAGGTTATTAAATAAAGGAAGTTTAACGTACTTAAAGAGGGTAACGCGTACTTAAATAAGTTATTAAATAAAGGAAGTTTAACGTATTAAAAGGAAAGGTAACGCGTATTAAATAAGTTATTAAATAAAGTAATAAAGAGAAGTATTAATAAAAGAAGTTTAACGTATATAAAGGAAGTTTAAACGTACTAAAAAGGAAAGGTAACGCGTACTTAAATAAGTTATTAAATAAAGAAAGTTTAACGTATACTTAATACGGGGTAAGGAAGAAGTATTAAATAAAGAAGTTTAACGTAAAAAGAGAGTAAGCGTACTTAAATAAGTATTAAATAGAAAGTTTAACGTATTAAAAAGGAGAGGTAACGCGTACTTAAATAAGTTATTAAATAAAAAAGTTTAACGTACACTTAACTACGGGGTAAAGAAGGTTATTAAATAAAGGAAAGTTAACGTATTAAAAAGGAAGGTAACGCGTACTTAAATAAGTTATTAAATAAAGAAAGTTTAACGTATACTTAATTACGGGGTAAGACTTAATTACGGGGTAAAGAAAAGGTTATTAAATAAAGGAAGTTTAACGTATTAAAAAAAAGAGGTAACGCGTACTTAAATAAGTTATTAAATAAAAGAAGTTTAACGAATAATTTTTTTTTCGTCGTTTTTTAACTTTATATTCGAGAATAAAAATTCTTTTAATTTATTTACGTATATCTTTTTTTTACGTTATATTTATTATTTTAATATAAATATCTTTAACGCTTATTATCGTCGGTTTTTTTCCTCTTTTTTTTTTATTACGACTATTTATAATAACGTTAATATTAATAATAATAATAATAATATAACTATTATTATAATATAAACCGTTACCTCCCACGTTAATATCAACGTTACCGTTAACTAAATATCGACGGCCGCGGCCAGTTTCCTCGATACGACGTCGTTAACGTACGAGCGCCGTAATTAAATTAACGGCGACGCCTTTAAGATTAAGTACGCGGCTTCGCCCGCGACCCTCCGAAATATTTTTTATATTTACCGTATTTTTTTCGAAATTCTCGAGGCGCGCGTTATAAAGCCGGAAAACTTTATAAACCCGTACGCGCCCCGGCGCGGCCCGCGCCCTTATATATTAATTCTCCGTTATATTATAACGAAGACGACGTCCGCCGATATTTATAATATTAATTATTTTATAACGATATTTAACGACTTTATCCTTTACCCTTTTAACGTTTTTATTAAGTTACGTACGCGTCGAATATATTTAAAATATAACGACGACGTTTACGAAAATTAATTTATTAATAACGATATTTACGTTTTTATTTTTTATACGTCCGCCCCGTCGACGCGTATAATTTTAACGGCCGATACGATTATATTAAGTTAATAAACCCTTTTAATTTTTAATATAAAGGAGGTCGAAGCGTTTATAATCGGTAACTCTTTTTATTTAAAGGACGAGGACGACGAGGACGAGAAGGAGGAGAAGGAAACCGGTATATTAATCGTTAAGTTAATTACTTTCGGTAACCGGTAAACTTATATATTAAAGTTAGAGTAAAGGCGAAGGAAAAACGGGAAAAGGAAGAAACGACGCGACCGTATAAGTATAACGTAAAGAAAAAAAGAGTTTTTATTTTTATTTTTTTTTTTATTAAATATAACTTTTTAAGAAACGTAAAAAAAATTATAAAAAAAAATAAAATTAAGTTTTTTTTATAAACTAAGCCGAGAAAGAGGAGAAGGAGACCGGTATATTAATCGTTAAATTAATTACTTTCGGTAACCGGTAAATTTATATATCGAAGTTAAAGTAAAAATAAAGGAAAAACGGGAAAAGGAGGAAACGACGCGACCGTATAAGTATAACGTAAAAAAAGAAAAGTTTTTATTTTTATTTTTTCTTTTTATTAAATATAACTTTTTAAGAAACGTAAAAAAAATTATAAAAAAAATAAAATTAAGTTCCCTTTATAAACTAGGCCGAGAAAAACGTTTTAATCGGCTTCGCGTTCGTAACTCGTCTCGTCGTACTTTTATTTACCCGTCCTCCTTATCCTCTTTATTTTTATACTCGCCGCCGTTATTATCGCCCTCGGTTAACTCGTATACCGTACTTTACGGCGGATACGAGACCCCGGTTATATTAAGTAAGTCGTAAATAAATATACGTTATAATAAACGCTTTTCGCCGTCCGTAATTATTTTAATTCCCGGTATAATTAACTTATATAAACGTTTTTCGCCGTCCGTAATTATTTTAATTCCCGGTACGGTTAAGTCGGTTAAAGTTTAACGCGGGCCGGTTTATATTAAATTTATTAAAATAATTTATATAATATATATATTATAAACGTAATAAATAAGGTAACTCGTTAACGAGGGCGGCGATTATATTACGGAACTTAATTTCCTTTATAATAATAACGCGTTAACGTCGTTTTTAAGGCGTATATACGACGTATTTACGTTTTTAAATACGAGGGTTAATACGCCGGGTTTAAAAGCCTTTTTTAAAATAACGAACGAGCGTTATACGTAAATTTTTTTAACGAACGTATTTAATTACGTATTAATCGTTTTTATTAAATATTTAATAACGCGGAAGGCGAGGACGACGCCCTTATTACGCGTAATACCCTCGTTATTAAAAAAGTAATAATATCGTAATTAATTAACCCGGTTATAATAATTAACGTTTTATTCGCGGACGAGTTTAACCTTCGCGTAAAAAATTTAAATATCCTCGGTTTAAGTACGCGGCGGCGCGTCGTACGTTACGATACGGCCGAACCGCGACGTAAAAGTAATTAACTTTTTAAAGTTAATATAACTTATTATTACGTCGCCCGTCGACGGAAAAGCCGTTTCCTTCGTTATTAAAGAAAGTAATAATATCGTAATTAACTTAACCCGGTTACGATTAACGGTTTTATTCGCGGACGAGTTTAACTTTTATATAAAGGATTTAAATATCTTCGGTTTAAATACGCGGCGGCGCGTCGTACGTTACGATACGGTTAAGCCGCGACGTAAAAGTAACTAGTTTTTTAAAGTTAATATAACTTATTACCGCGTCGCCCGTCGACGGAAAAGCCGTTTCCTTCGTTAAATTTTATAACGTATACCTTAATATATAGTCGTTACGGAGTTTTTTACGTAATAAACGGACGAGGTTAACCGGTTATTTACCCGGTAAATTAAGCCCGGTTTAAAAATAAATTAAAAGAGAGAAATTATCGTCGTTATCGTTACGTCGTCGTCGTCGTCGTTATCGTCGTTATCGTCGTCTTATCGTCGTTATCGTCGTCGTTATCGTCGTCGTTATTTTATCGTCGTTATCTCGTCGTTATCGTCGTCGTTATCGTCGTCGTTATCGTCGTTATCGTCGTCGTTATCTCGTTACCGTTATCGTTATTAAAATCGGCCTTATTAAAACGGCGGGGTATAAACGACTTATCGAGATTAATACTCGTTAAAAAAAAAAAAAATTAACGAGTACGGAAATAAAGGATATAAATTAATAAAGCGAGCCGTATTACGTTAATTAAAGCGACTTTAAAGGGAGAGTTACGTTACGTCGTTATTATTATTATCGTTACCGTCGTTAACGTAACCGCCGCGGTCGCTTTTACCGCGGTTAATAATTAAAAAATAAGTTTAAAATACTCTTCTTCGTTATTATAACGATCGCCGTCTTTAATAAACCGTTTTAATATAACTTCGTAAATTACTTTCGAAAAAAGTTATTATATTATTTTCGTAAATAACCGTTAAGGAAGGCTTTTTTAACGTCGGTAAACGTAACGAGGGAAGAGGTTAACGGGGGCGTTTAAATTAACCGCCGCCGTTAATATTATATCGAGAAGGTTAATAATCGTATTATTAATTAACTCGTTATCGTTTTATCGGCGGCGGCGGAGTTTAAGCGTCGGTAAATTACGGGCGTTTCGTATTAATATTTATTATTACTTTAATATATCGTTAAAATAAAATAAAAAAAAGGTCGTTATAAACGAACGATTATATTATATTTTTCTTCTTTTTAAAAAACGTATTTAATAAAAAGGAAAATAAAAATAACGTTAAGTAAAAACCTTTATTTATCGTTATCAGCGTTATTATTACCTTTTTTTTTTTCCTTTTTAAAAAAATTAAAATTAAAAAAAAAATTATTAATTAAATTAAAGAAAAATCGACCCGGATATTACGCGTTCGTATTATAAAAAAAAAATTTTAAAATATTTTTTTTTTATTTTTTATTTTATTTTCCTTTTTCGTTTTTTATTTTATCGCCTCGTTATTTCTTTTTTTTTCCTTCGATATTAAAGCCCGGACTTTTCTCCTTTCGTTTTTTCTCTTTTATCCTTTTTTTATTTCTTATAAAATAATAAATAATTACGCTTTATAATAACTCCCTTAATATAAAGAACTCGACTTAATAAGCCGGCGAATTAAACGAGTTATTACGTTTAAAAAACCCGAGTTATAATACTTATCCAGTTACGTATACCCTCGACGCCGTTTTCTCTTTTTACGTTAATACTCGATTTAATTAAATTTTTTCCTTCGTTAAATAATTCGTCGTCCCGTATATAATTATTTATAACGAAAAGACTTAATATATATTTTTTTTTTTTTTTAATTTTTTTTTTTTCGTCTTTTTCTCGTTTTTATTTATATTTTTTTTTTTTTATTTTTTTTATTTCCTTTTTTTTTTTTTTTTTTTTTCCTTTTTATTAATTTATTAAAAACCGCGTTTTATTTTTATTAATTCGGTTATATATATTACCGTTAACGGCGTCGTTATTTTTTCCCGGTTTAAATTAACGAAACGAATAAATATACGTTTAAAGAACTCGATTTAATAAACTAGTTAATTAAACGAAACGAATAAATATACGTTTAAAAAGCCCGTATTACGGTATTTATCCGGTTACGTATATTTTCGACGTCGTTTTTTTTTTTTATATTAATACCCGACTTAATTAAATTTTTTCCTTCGTTAAATAACTCGTTATCCCGTATACGATTATTTATAACGAAAAAACTCGGTATATATTTTTTTTTTTTTTTTTTTTTTTTCTTTTTTTTTTTTTTTTTTTTTTTTATTATTTTTTTTTTACTTTATTTTTTTTTTTTTTTTTTTTTATTCTTTTTTTACTTTTATTTTTTTTATTCTTTATTTTTTTTTTTTTTTTTTTTTTTTTTTTTTTTTTTTTTTTTTTTTTTTTTTTTTTTTCGTTCCTTTATTCCCTTTTATTAATAAAATAAAAACCGTAATATATTTATACCCACCCGGCCCTTATATATTATACTATTAACGGCGCCGTTATTATTTCCCCGTTTAAATTAACGAAACGTTAACTTTTTTATTATTATTTTTTTTAATAACTTTTTTAAAAAACTTTTTACCGACGACGATACCCCGTTTTTAATTTTTCCATATACCTTTCGAAATAATTCGCCCTTTACCGATTACGCGTCGGCGTTAACTTTACCGCTCCGCCGCGAAAATATCGTTCCGCCGAAAATAAATTACGGCCCGATTAAACCTTCGTACGGCGGATTATTTATATTTTTTATACCGGCCTCGTTATTTACGCGGCGAGCGATTATATTTATTAAAAGGTTATTTATAAAGTTTATTACGTTAATTACGGCGGGTTAACCCGGACGTAAAGGACGTTTCCGTTTAAATATACGGTTTCCTTTCGATTAACGAGGATCCGTATTAATTAAAATAATTCGGTTTAAAGTATTTTATACGCCCGTTAAACGCGGCGGTCTAGTAATTTACGTAAAAAATTTATTAACGGCGGTATAACTCGAAACGTCGTATAACGGTTAACCCGAGACTTAATATTACGCGGTTATCGAAATATATATATACGAAAACGACCGTTTAAATTAAACTTTAATTACGGTTATACCGCGTCCCTTACCTCGTTTTTATACGGCGGGGATACGATATTTTTTTTTTTTTTTTTTACGTTTTTACCGGCCGACGCGGGCCGCGTTAATTATTTTTTTTTTTTTACCGGCCGACGCGGGCCGCGTTAACCGTTTTTTTAATTAACTTTTAATACGAATAATTCTTCGACGGCTTTATACGATTAAATTTTACCGTTATTAAATAAACGTTTATTTATTACGTTTTAAATAACTTCTCGTTAATTTAAACGTCGTCGCGGGCCGTTACCGAGGCGACGGGTACGGCGGTTATACGCGGAAATAATATTAAAGTTCCGTTTAACCCGGATAATTTACGTCGGTTATAAATTATTATACGTACGGCGTTAAACCGGGCGGAAACGATTAAAATAATAAACGACGACCGCGTATTACGGTAATTTAATAACTCGGTATTTATATACGGCGTTAAAAATATAAAGTTATAATATTAAATTACGTATTTACGTATAATTTTTACGGTTAACGCGGCGGTACGCTCGTTTATATAAACGGCCGCCGTTACGCCGTATAATAACGCGGCGTTAATAAAACGAAACCGTTAACTTTAAAACGGCCGCTCGTAATTTATTAACGTCGTCGCCGAGTTTCTTCCCGCGTAAAACGGTTTTACGGCGTTAATACGGCGGTATTATTAATATAATACGTTTTTATTTTTTTAAAAATCGACCGGGCCGGCGTTATTTAACCGAAATTATATTATAAATAAGTCCGGGTATACGTCGTATTAAAATAACGAAAAAGGCGGTAACCGTAATAACCGCGCGAAAAACGATAACGCGGACGATAATAACGTAAAACGATAACGTAAACAATAACGTAACGACGATAACGCGGACGACGATAACGTATATAACGACGACGGCGACGACGGTAACGATAACGAGGCGATATAACCCGAGTTTAATCCTTCGACGCGGTAAAGCGCCGTTACGGATTCCGTATATTATTACGACCGAGTATCCCGTTTATTTACTTTAAAATAATATTTCGTTTACGTACGAGTTTTAAAAAACGAGTCGGTTACGAAAAAACGGTATTATATATATATAATTATATATAATAAAAAAAGGGTTTATATAATTTTAACGGCGTTTAAACCTTTTTTTATAATAACTTTTATAATTTTAAATATAATTATAATATATAAACGAATATAACGTAACGTAACGGTATAACGCCCGACTATACTTTAACGAAACGGGCTTTACTCGCTTTATACCGTCGAATAATAATAAACCTCGTTAATACGACGCGCGGACACGGTTAACGTTTCCGAAATCCGTATAACGACCGAACTCGCCCGGTTAATCGAAAAGGCTAAAGCTTCGTTAACGGTTTTTTATACGGCGCGCCGGCCTCGTTATATACCGCGCCGTTTACGTTAATAATATCGTACGTTCGAACGGACCGTTACGGTTTTTTTATTATCGAGGCGCGCGTTTTTACGACTTTTATTTATAAAAATTTCGATAAATACGTTCGACTCCTTAATTATATTATAATATTATATAAAAACGATATTAATACGTTTTAATTAACGGCGGCTTTATATACGGTAATAATAACGGCGTTTTAATAATTTATTTCGTATAAACGGGAATTAATACGGTATTCGGTTACTACGTTAATTAATATTAATTAACGGCGGCCTTATATATAATAACGGTAACGGCGTTTTAATAATTTATTTCGTATAAACGAGAACCGGCGTAGTATTCGGTTATTACGCCGATTAACGCGCCGGAAGGGCGGCGGGCGGGGCTCGGCGTAACCGCGGTTATAACGACGCGTAAATTTAATTTTTATATTATATATATTATTAATTAAGAAACGTTATAAATCCGAAGCCCGTTCGTCGACCGGTTATAAATTCCGTAACTCGTAATACGGAAACGTTAATAAACGGACGAAGTAATACGTTAAACGTATAATTACTTTAATTAAGTAATTTAAACGGCCGTTAACCCCGTTATATCGACCGCGGATAAAAACGACGTTATTTTAACGGTAATAACGTAACTTATTTTATACGAGTATAAACGTAATATTTACTTTATTATAACGCGTTAAAAGCCGTCCGAGAATAAACTCGCCGGTCTCGCCTTTACGTATTATAACCTCGCCGCTTTTACGGAAAAAAAAAATAATTAATTTATCGTTACGTTATAAAATAATAAGTTTTATTTCCGGACCGCAAGTTTTATTTCCGGTAAGCTTTTACGACCGAGTATTATATTACGAAACGGACCCGTATTAAAACGTAATAATATTACGTTATAATAATAAAAGTCGTATTTACCCTCGATTATAATATTTATAATTTTTACGTATCGTTTACGCGGTTTCTCGTACTTTTATATTACCGGTTTTATTAATAAATTAATTATTTTCCGAACCCCGACGCGACGAACGGTATTTTATTTATTATTTACGTAATTTCTCGTATTTTTATATTATTAGTTTTATTAATAAATCGGTTATATTTTCCGAACCTCGACGCGACGAACGATATTTTATCCGTTACTTAAATTACCGGTAAACGTATTATACTTTATTTATAATTATAACGTAATAACGACGACGTACCGTTACGTATTATATTAACGGATCTCGTTACGCTCGTTATACGGTATCCGAGCGAAGTTATAAAACCGCTCGTAAACCCACTCGTAATATCGGATTTATTTAATATACTCTTTTTACGGCGGTTAACCGGTTTACGTTTTAAGTAAACGCGATAGGGTATAAAAGGTAAAGGCGGAGTATACGACGGTTACGTAAAGTAATTTCTTTTATTATATACTTTATTTTAATAATATATTTTTTTCTTTTTCCTTTTAATTTCTTTTTTTAACGTATATAATAAACGTATAACGGTTACGAAGAGTAATTTCTTTCTTTATATACTTTTTTATTTTTAAAAAGTTAAAAAAAATATAAGAAAAAGTATATTAATACCTTATTATATAAAAACGACGTATTAATTAATAAAAGCTCGTATTTAAAGTTATTAAAGGAAAATATAAAAATCGACGTAAGTTTCGAGTAATATATTACTTTATTTTCCTTTATTATTAAGTGAAAATTAAGTTTTTATTTAATTTAATATATTTTTATATTTTTTCTTTACGTAAAAGTTTTATTTTTATTTCGTATTATTTTTATACGACTTTTCTTCTTTTTCCTTTTAATTTCCTTTTTTAACGTATATAATAAACGTATAACGGTTACGAAGAAGTAATTTTTTTCTTTATATACTTTTTTAAAGTAAGACCGGAGGGCGGGCGGTGGGGTAACGTATAAGTGGTATAATACTACCTTATAAAAGCGGCGTATTTATCCTAAACCTTACTTATTTTTATAACGGCTTTATATATAACGGATAAAGTCGTATAAAATTTAAAAAAAGTACCTTAACCGCGGACGGTATTAACGTAATTATCGAGTTTATAAATAACGCTCGAAATAACGTCGGAGATATATTAAAACGAGCTTATTATATACGCTTCGTATATACGTCGTTTATACGTTATAACTCGCCGTCGGGTAAAAAATATAATAAATAATCGCCGTTAAAAAACGGGAGGAGAATATTACGTACGTTATATTTATAATTAAACGTATACGGGGTTTCGTAAAAGGGGTATTATACGAGTCCGGGTTTAATTTCTTTTATATACGCGTAATAAAAGACGTAAAAATAAAAGAGCGTAATATTATATCGTATTATAAAAGCGGTCTCGTTATTCTCCGGATACGGTATTCCTTAAAACGTAATTCCGGCGATATTAATCGGCCGTTAATAATAAGGGTAAGTTACGACGACGTACGAGCCGGCTCGTTTATATTTATAAAGGATATCGGGTTAAAATAACGTAAACGTAACGGCCGTTACGTTAATATCCGGTAAAGTTAATATTATTTCGTCGAAGACAAAAGGATATAAAAAGTACGAAATTCTTTTTCGCGAGGGAGGCCGGTATATTATTTTTTTATTAATTTTATTATATTTTAAAAACGAAAAAATATAAGAAGTATAAAATTTTTTTTCGCGAGGGAGGCCGGTATATTATTTTTTTATTAATTTTATTATATTTTAAAAACGGTAACGTTTTTAAATAATCTTTTATATTAATATATATATATATTTAAAATAAATTATTTTCCTTATATATAAAACGAAACGAAAAGCTTTATTTACCTTATTTATTTTAATAATAAAGAGCCTTAATAAAAGTAATAAACGAAAAACTTTATTTTTTTTTTCGTATTATATAAAATAAAAAGTAAAGGAATAAAGGTTTATAAATAAATTATAATTTTATTCGTACGAGATAAAGAATATTAAACCGAGTATATAATACGGGTGTTTTATATACTTTAATAAGTATACTTACTTAAGTTTCGTAAATAATAATAACTAGTATAAATAATTATTAATACGTCGTATATCCCTTTATTTACCGTTTTTATATAAGTAATTTACCTTTATTTATTTTAATAATAAAGAGCCTTAATAAAAGTAATAAACGAAAAGCTTTATTTTTTTTTTCGTATTATATAAAATAAAAGGTAAAGGAATAAAGTATATAAATAAATTATAATTTTATTCGTACGAAATAAAGTATATAATACGGGTATTTTATATATTTTAATAAATATATTAACTTATATTTCGTAAATAACGATAATTAATATAAATAATTATTAATACGTTATATATCCTTTATTTACCGTTTTTATTATTTTTTTTTCTCTTTACCGGCTTCGTTATAACGACTTTCGAGGGTATAAATTATTAACCCGAGGTTTACGCGTTATATATTAACGGTTAAAACGAGAACGGCGACGAAATAACGGGGGCGCCGACGTATTATCCGATTAATTATATTATTTATTCGATACCGTTAATAATTATTAATATTATTAAGCTTAATTATAAAAACTACGAGGCGTATATTTAAAATACGTAAAAAAATAAAAGTTAATATATTATTATTAATATTTACGGGTATTTTTTTTACGTATATTATATTAATAACTAATATTAATCTTATTACGCGGCGAATATAACCTTATAATACCCGATATATCGGACGAGTTAACGGTTTTCGGATACGCGTATATTTTATAAGGATTACGTTACCGTTATACGTAAGTATTTATACCCGGTATATCGTCCCGCCGATCCCGGTACCCGCGGATATAATCCCGACGTATTATTACCGTTACGGCGAGTATTAGGATAAAAAACGGGCCCTTAAAGAATTTATCCGGACGGTTTAAACGGTACGGGACGACTTTCTTTAACTTGATTAAAGCGCGGCGTTTCCCGACCTTTCCGGCGACTTTCCCGTTATCCTTCGATTAATAAACGTTTTACTTTTTTATTTTTCGGACGCGATTATCGATTACTTTAAATTAACTTTTACGTTCGAGAAAGAAATTATATATTTAAGCCCCGGGCCGGATAACGACGAGGGTACGGACCGGGTACCGTATTAAATATACTAATATATTACTTTACCGTTTAAAAGTTAAGTAACGTATTCGTATACTCGGGATATTATAAAATAAGTTATTTTTATATTTATTTTCGTTTTTTAATTTTTATTTTATTTAAAAAGAAATTTTATTTTTTATTTATATATTTCCGTATACGGAGATTATTTATATTACGTAATATAAATAAAACCGCCGTTCTCTCGTTTTATATAAAAAACGCGGCGATATCGTCGAACGTCGTTTTCGTACTTCGAATAATTTATTTTCCGAAAGTAGAGTATTAAACGTTATTTTTATTATTTAATACCTTATTTTTTAATTAAAACGAAAACGGCCCTTTATAACGATAACGAGCGCCCCGTTACGTCTTAACCGTTATACTAACTATTAATTACGTATTAACCCCGTATTTACGACGCCTTATAATCGGTTAATAAAAACCTCGGATTTCGTAACCCTAGTTAATTAAAATATATTACGTAATTAAGTATAAACCCGTTACGTATTATACGCGATACGCGTACGGTTATTATCGTGTTAAAAAATTAAGGTAATAAAAATATATTATAAAAAACTTCGTTAAAATATTATTAATTTATATCGAATAAATAAATAACGATTTTATACTTTTAATATATTAATTATAAGTATTATTTTAATACCTTTTTAATTTTTTTAAATTTTATTATATAAAAGTAATAGATATTTAAAGGCTTATTTAATTAAATATAAATCCAAGGCTTTAACTATAGGATTTCGGTGCGGAAAGGTCGAAATCGATTGAATTTTAATAAGAAACAATTCGGGGAACAGATAGATTGATGAATTGTATGGAAAAATCTATGTATGAAGCAAGAAATCCATTCCTTGGAGGGTTGGCGAAGGAAGGAGAAGTGATTCTTTTATGTTATTTTAGTGGGGCGAATTTCTCTACCCTCTATGACGTGTATTTGTGTCAGCTAATTTCTAGAGCCTTCTACAAGCCTTCAGCGCACGAAATGCGCTGTGACTTTTCGTATAGCGTACGAAATACGCTGTGGCATTTCGTATAGCGTACGAAATCGCTATGGCTTTTCGTATAGCGTACGAAATGCGCTATGGCTTTTCGTATAGCGTATTTCGTGTACGAAATATACTATAATTTATTATAAGCCTTTATTATACGAAATTCGCTTTATATACGAAATTCGTTATATATTCGTTATAAATAAGTGAAAAATAATAAAAACACTTATTATTTATATACCCCCTTAATTATATATATATAATATAAATTAGTAAAAATAATAAAAAACCTTATAAGAAAAAAAATAAAAATAAAAAGATTTATAAAAGAAAAAACTTAAAACTTTATTTTAAGAAAACCTTTTTAATTATATAAAAACTTAAAAATTTATACTTTTTAAGAAAAAATATATTTATAAGGGTGAAAAATTTTATATAAAACCCATAATTAGCAGTAAGGAAAAACTTAGAAGTTAAAAAACCTTAATTTATAATCCTTAACGTTAATATAATTATATAAATTTTAAGTTTAGAAGACTTAAAATTTAACCTCTCTCGTTAAATAAAATTTATTTTATTTATAAACCATATATATTTATTTACATCTACTAGTTTCGTTAATAGATCTACTAATTATTCTTTATCAGGGATATAAATTATTTTTATTTCCTTTTTATCCACTTTATCTCTAGTCCTAGTAATATAAAATATTAATATACTTCGAGCGTTAGTGAAAAGTATTATTTTCACTTAAAATCTTAACACTCTGGTTATCCATTAAAATGGTAGGATAAATAATCTCTTTAAATAAAAGTAAATTATTATTTACTTCCTTAAGAAGATTATTTAAATATATAACTTCTTTCCCTACTTCTTTTAAAGCTATATATTCGGCTTCTGTTAAACTTAGAGAAACTATCTCCTGCTTTTTAGTAGCCCAGCTAATTAAATTATTTAAAAATAAAGTAATATAACCTCCGGTAAATTTTCTATCGTCTAAATTCGAGCCATAGTTAGAATCCGTATAAATTAAAATACGAATATTTAATATCTTCTAGAGCCTTTCTTATTTTTAAACTAAAATCGGGATATTTATTTAAATATCCCTATACTTTATCTAAAGTAGTTTTATATGATTTATTAGGCTTAGATATAAAACGAGAGAGTTTTAAAACAGTAAACGTTATATCTGGCCTTAATTTCATAGCTAAATAAATTAAGGCTCTTATTTCCTTTTGATAATTTAATATTTCGGCTTTATTTGGCTCTATAGTAGCCTTTTTAAGTTTTAAGCCTGGCGTTATAGGAGTATTTACTTGTTTTACGTTTTCTTTATTAAAACGTTTTATTATTTCCTTAGTATAGGAATTTAAATTTATATCTAGTGAATATTTAGAATTCCTAATAAAATTCGTACCTAGAAATTTATTCACTGGGCCCATGGCTTTTAATTCGAGCTTTTTAACTACTTTATTTATAATTATATTAGTTATACCTTTATTAAGGCTTATAACTAATATATTATCTACATAAATTAATAGGGTTATTTAATTTTCTTTATAAAAAAATAAGCCGGCATTATAACTAGAGTTATAAAAGCCTATAAAATTTAATATATTTTATAAAAATTTATACTAAAGTCTTAGTGCTTGTTTTAAACTATATAAGGCCTTCTTTAATTTACACACCTTATTCGGTGATTTTTCAAAACCTTTTAACTATATAACATAAATTAATTTATCTATGTCTGAATGCACAAAAGCGTTCTTTATATCGTACTGATTTAAAAACCAGCCTTTATTTATAGCTATAGAAATAAATAGCCTATAACTTTCAGTCCTATAGGTTAAGCTAAAAGTTTCCAGGTAATCTATTCCTATTATTTAGTTAAATCCCTATACTACCCAACGGGCTTTATATCGAATAGGCTCATTTTTACTATTAAATTTAATAGTAAAAACCCATCTACCCCCTAAAACGTTATGGTCTTCGGGTGCATTAGTTAAATCCCAGGTTTCTTGACCTTCTAAAGAGTTAACTTCTTCAGCCATAGCTTCTAGCCATTTATCTTTATTTGGGTTATTTAAAGCTTCTTTATAAGTAGAAGGGGTTTTTTCTTCTGTTAAAATTAAACAGGAAAATTCACCTTCTTCTTCTTCTTCGTTATTATAAAAAGGTATATTTTTATAATTAGAAGGAATATTATTAGGGATATTTATAGTAACCTCTTTATTTTTATTTTTATTTTCATTTATACCTGTAAATTTAGGCTCTTTTTCTTTTAAGTCTTTTATTTTAATAAACTTTTTATATGGATTTTTAATTATTATTACATCTCGTATAATAATAACATCCTTTTTGTCTAGTGAATAAATACGATAATAATTCGTATTTTCTATATATCCAACTAAATAACCTTTTAAGGCTTTTTCTTTTAATTTAAATTATTTATGGGGCCTTTATTTAAAAAATAAATAGTAGAACCTATTATTTTAAGATTATTTAAATCAGGCTTTTTATTAAAATATTTTTCATAAGGAGTTATGAAATTCAGGCTTGAATGGGGAGTTCGATTATATAAATAAACCGAAGTCATTAATAATTCACCCCATAAGGCTTTTGGTAAAGGATTTATACTATTAAATAGAAGGCTTCGAACCTTTTCTAATAAAGTACGATTTATCCTTTCCCCTAAACCTAAAAATTCTTTAGTGTATGCGGGTGTAGTTAAATGAATAACCCCGATTTTATCTAAAAAATCTTTAAATTCTTTATTTATATATTCTTTACCATTATCAGTCTGAAGACTTATAAGATAACAAGTAAAAGAATTTTCTTTTTCAGTAGTTATTTTATACTGTTTAAATTTAACTAAAGCCTCGGATTTATTTTTATTAAATAAGCCTTTAAATATTTACTACTTTTATCTAAAAAAGTAATAAAATACTTATAACCTTTAAAAGTCATAGGTGTTATAGGTCCTCCTATATCACTAAAAACCTTTTCTAACTTTTTATACGGCTTATTTTTATTAATAGAAATTTTATTAATCTTATTATAAAATTTAGCCTTAAAACATGGTTCATAGTTTTTTATAGCCTAATAAGCCTGTAAAGGCTTAGAAATATTAGAAATCTTTAAATTTTCTGTATTTTCTGAAAATCTTTTTAAGGTATTATAATTAATATAACCCATTCTTTAATATAAAGTATTTAAATCTACTTCCTTTATATTACTTTTAAATTTATTTAAAAGAAAAAGAGCATGTTTAGTAATTAAAGCTTTTACTTATATTTTATATAAGCCCTAAAATTTAATACCTTTTATTACTAATAAATTATCGTTTTCATTAAATAAGAAAACATTATTATTAGTAAATAAAGCATATGTTTCCTTTAAATAAGAAACGCTTATTATATTTATCCCTAGTTCGGGTATATAGATACAGTTAGAAAATCTTATTATTAAAATATAAAAGAATATCTCCTTCACTATTAACCTTAAGCCTTTTAGCTTATCCCTAATTAATAAAGCTATTTTTATTATTATACGAAATAAATAAATCTTTATTACTTATAACGTAATATATAACGGCTAAATTTACTATAAAATTAATAGATTTTTCACTCTTTAAGGTATAATAACCTTTTTCTTTAAGTTTTAAGTAGAAATCGATTTTATTTAATTTTTTACTATTTAAATCTAATAAATCCTTAAATTTATTCGAATTTACCCCGGTTTTTATCCGTTTATTTAGTGAATTTAAGCTTATATATCGGTTAGCCTTTTAAAGAGTTAATAGTGTTTTAGGAGATTTATTTTTAGAATTTACCTTAGAAATATTTAAATAACCTTAGCTATAAAAATTAGGTCGAGGCGTGGGTAACGAATTTTCGTCGTCAAAGGGGGCTAAAAAGGGTAAAGATAAAGAAGAATTTATATCTTTTATCCTTTTCGAGGATTCTTTAACCGCCTTTACTACCTCTTCCTCTCTTTTTTCTTTACTAAACTTTTCGGTTAAATTAACCGTTTTATTTATTTTTTCTTTTCCTTTTCCTTTTTCTTTACGTGTATCCTTAGCTGGATCGTAAAGTTTAGGATACTTTTTAAAGTAAAAAGAAGTAGAATAACCCGGGATTTTATAAAAATCATAATAAAAACCCTTCGTCTTCTTCCAGGGTTTTTTATTACCCTCTCTTTTCCTTTTAATAGAAATAAACCCATTATTATTAAAGTTTTTTATATAATAAATTTATTTTTCTTCTTCCTTTTTAAAAGAAAAAGAAAGCTTATTTTTAGTCTTTTTATTAAACTTAACTCTTCTCTCTTCTTTTATTATTACTTCGAATAAAGAAGAAAGAGTATAAGAGTTTTTATCCCGGCTTAGCTACCGTAATATTTAAGAAATAAATTCCTCAAAAATATTCTATATTTTAAATAAAACTATACCTAATAAAAACATCTCCGGGAGTTGGATATTTCTAATTAATAATTTATCCGTATAAGACTTAAATTTATTTAAAAAGTTAAAAATAGAGCTAGTAACCTCTAGATTAGTAACCTTTTTAATAAGGATAAAATTAAAAGTAAATCTATCCTTATTATAAAGGTTTTTAAGGGTTTTCTAGGCCTAAAAGGCGTTGTTTAAGTGCTTTATTTACACCAAAGGCCCATTACCTAGTATAGTTTTTAAGTAACTAAGCGCTAGGCGATTTAAATAATACCTTTTAACGGTATTAGTCTCTTCTAGGCCCGCTAATAACTAGTCTTATAACATATTTAACTCGTTAACCACACTCGAAAAAGAGGGATTAACGTTCGAAGAAGACTCTCTAACGCTTAAAACGGGAGTTCCAAGGGGGTTTATAAGCCCTAGGCCAGCGTATAACACGCTATAATCATAAAATATAACGTCTTAACAAGCATTCGTATATAAGTAGGCCTGGGCTCTTATAATCTATAAGTTATAATTATTTATACCCTATAACTTATTCGGAACGATTTTAGTATTCATCCTCTTTTTTCCCTTTTTCTACCGAAGTAGAGCAGGTAAGGAGAAGCGGTAAGATATACCCCGCACTAAGAATTTATTTTAAATTTTTTAGTAAATTTTTCGTATCGATTAGGCACATAATGCGTTTACACAGTGTGGTATAATACGAGGCATTATAAGGGGTCGGAGGGGGTAATAAGCGAGAGTTGTTACTATATAGGATTTCGGTGCGGAAAGGTCGAAATCGATTAAATTTTAATAAGAAATAATTCGGGAATAAATAAATTAATAAATTATATAAAATATTTATATATAAAATAAAAAATCCATTCCTTAGAGGGTTTACGAAGGAAGGAGAAGTAATTCTTTTATATTATTTTAATAGGGCGAATTTCTCTACCCTTTATAACGTATATTTATATTAGCTATTTTCTAGAGCCTTTTGTAAGCCTTTAACGTACGAAATACGTTATAACTTTTCGTATAACGTACGAAATACGTTATAGTATTTCGTATAACGTACGAAATACGTTATAGCTTTTCGTATAACGTACGAAATACGTTATAGCTTTTTGTATAACGTATTTCGTATACGAAATACACTATAATTTATTATAAGCCTTTATTATACGAAATTCGCTTTATATACGAAATTCGTTATATATTCGTTATAAATAAGTGAAAAATAATAAAAATACTTATTATTTATAAAAATAATAAATATTAATTTAAATATTTAATAATCTCCTCCTCCTCTTTATTTTTATCCTCTTTAACCGGAGCCCACTCTTCGTCGTCCTTATCCTTTTCTTTTATAACGATTAACTCGATAATATCGTCGTCGTTATCGTTATCGTTAACGCCGTCGTCGTTATTATCGTCGCCGTCGCCGTTATCGTCGTTATTATTATTATTATTATTATTATCGTTATTATTATTATCGTTATTATTATTATCGTTATTATTATTATTATTATTACCGTCGTTATTATTATTATTATTATTATTATTATTTTTTTTATTATTATTATTAATACCCGGGTTAATATCCGTTATCTCTTCGTCCTCGTCCTCGTCGTCGTTTTACCCGAAGGTAGTTACGACTTCGGCCGCCTTAATTAAAGTTAGTTTAATTATTTATTTAAGCGACCCCGAGGCGCCCGTAAGAGCTCCCCGAGGCCCCCGCTTATATACGCGGTATATTAACGGCGAGTTATTATTACTAGGCGTTACTTAACTTTTAAGGGAAATACTAGGGTAATTAACCTTAACGCCTTAATTTATTAGGCGAGCCCGGTGGCGGCGTTCGCGACGACGTTACGTCGGTATTATAAAAGATAAAGACGGAGGTATTATTATATAATATAATTAATCTTAATTATTAAAACCCTTAAGTTTTACCCGGAATTACTCGATATTAATATATAATATATTTATTATTAAAAATATAATTATATATATAATAATAAAAAACGATACTTATTATATATATATATATATATTATATATATATATAATTATATATACGTTTAATTATATAAATAAAATTAAGGATATAAAGACGAGAAGAAAATAAAAATACCCCGGGACTTTAAAATCTTTTCTTTATTTATTTATTTATTACCTGTTACTTTATTAATAACTTTAAATAAACGCTCCGTTAAATATTATACGATTTATTATATCGGGTAAAAGTAAGGTTTAAACGAATTTAATTTAAAACGAGTATTACCGAATCCCCCCGAATATATATATTTTTAATTATACCCTTATTACTTTAATTATAAATTAATCTTCTTTCTTAAATAATTTTTCTTATTATTTTTCTTTTTTTTTTTTTATTTTTACTTATATTTACGAGGGTTTCCCGTTTTTAAATCTCCTTAAGTTTTTACTTTAATAAAAACTTTCGTTTATATAATTTTCCTTTTATATAAATCCCCCCGGATATATATATTTCCGATTATACCCTTACTACTTTAATTATAAATTAATCTTTTTTCTTAAATAATTTTTCTTATTATTTTTCTTTTTTTTTTTTTATTTTTACTTATATTTACGAGGGTTTCCCGTTTTTAAGTCTCTTTAAAATATTTAATACTTAAGGGATTCCCCAAGGTTTTTAAAAGTTAAGTTAAATAAGGAGTTTAACTTAATAACGTATAAATAAAATTATTTACGTTAAGGGTTTAAAGTAAAGTTTAAGCTTTACGGGGTCGTAATTATAAACGGATTATAATTAACCCGGAATAAAGGATAATCTTTATAAAAGAGGGATACCTACTTTTACTAAGGATTAAAGAAGTAAAAATTAATTTTTTAATAATACTATATTTACGTATTAATCCGTAACGTAAAAAAAGCTTTATTACGTACGAGGCGCGGCTACGGCTAGTATCGAAATACTAGGTAACGGCGATATAAAGTAAAGGCGAGGGTATAACGGTTTTATAAGACTTCGTAATAATATAAGGGTACGATATAAGCGACTAAGAAATAAAGTAAAATAATATATAATTAATAATTAAGTTAAAGGATTATTACGTATAAGAGAAAAGTTACTTATACCCCTTAATACGGCCTGGGAAGGCCGCGTTACGTAATAACTAGTAGTATAACTATTACGTATCGTACGGGAAGGTAGTTAATAATTACCTTCCTTATAATATCTCCCGCGGGGGCGGAAAAAATATTCTCCCGTCCCGCTTCGAAATCTTACCGTAAAGGATACGTAAAAAAAAACTCTTTATTACGGAAAATATAAACCGAATAATTACCTTTTATAACGGTTATCGGGTAAAAAGAAAATATAAAAGAAACTTAATAATAAAAAATAAGAATAATAAATAAATAACGCGTCGAAAAAAGTAATAAAAATAATTTAAATAAACTTTCGTAAAGTTTTAATACGTTATTATTAATTAAAAATTATTTTAATTTATAAAGTTATTAACGAACGGTGTCTCGCGGCTTATAAAAGTATTAATATTACTTATTAATATTACGAGGGTACGTTTAACGTTACGCGACGGTACTCTCGGTATCGTCGGCGTAATAAGTGCCGTAAAAAAGCGATTACGCGAATTAAAACGCCGGAAGCGTTAATTTTAAAACCCTTACGCTCTTAATTAACTAATTAATATTAACGGCGCGTATCGTCGTAACCGCTTAACGGCTTAATAAAGCTACCGTTAAAAAGGTAACCCGGCTCGACGGGGTTAAAGTACTCGAAGTAAAAAAAATACTACGGCTTTAAAAGGCGACCGACGGTGGTCCCGACGTATTCACCCGTTTTATTAACTCGTTTATTATTTATTATATACGATTAATTAACGGCGTATATAAACGAGGTTACGGGTGGCCGAAATTATTATAACGATTCGTTCGCCGATTTTTTAAAGTACGGCCGATTAATTATTAAGGATATTAATAACGTTTTTTAAATCCTCTTTAACGGGTATAATACTTTACGCGACGGTTAATTTAATACGTATTTAAAGTTTATTCGGTAAATCCTTTATAACGGTTATTAATACGGTAATTACGTTTTACGTAACGGCGACGATAACTTTTAATTACCCGGAGGCGTTTACCGAAGGGTTACCGTAATAATTTAAAAGGTTAAGGAGCGATTAAACTTCGCTCCCGTAAAGGTTTTAAATTATAAAAGCCGGGTATTAAAACGCCTCGTCGAAGATACGTATAATTAATATTATTACGTATATAAGCGGCTTTACGGTTTTAATTAAAGCCCGGAGTTTTATATTTTTACCGACCGAGCGGTAACGAGTACGGTAACGATACGTAAATAAGGATTAAGAGAGAGCCTTTTTATCCTCGAATACCTCCTTTAAGTATTAAAAAACTTTAATTACGGTAAGTTACGAAATACTCGTAAAAAAGAGCCTTTATACGAGTAAATAACTCGCCCTTAAATATTATCCCTTAATTTAACTTTATTTATTATACTTACTTATTTTTTTTAAAAATAAAGGGCCCGCCTTCGAGGACGAATTACCCGCTCTCGCCGCGGGGGTTTTACGTACTTTAATACTTAAGTTTTACTTTAAAAGTTTATCGAATATTATATCAAGGCGGTTAACGTTTACTTATAAATTTACGAAACGATTATAATTATATCTCGCCGCGTCGTATACTTTAATATTAGTACGCTCTTTTAAGGGTAAGTTAACGGGTTTCTTTACCTTAACCGCTTTAACTACCGGT
The DNA here is from genome assembly GCA_016097115.2 of Sporothrix protearum. Taxonomy (NCBI): domain Eukaryota; kingdom Fungi; phylum Ascomycota; class Sordariomycetes; order Ophiostomatales; family Ophiostomataceae; genus Sporothrix; species Sporothrix protearum. The sequence goes on along the minus strand of JADMNH010000018.1, from coordinate 139,260 downwards.
AAAACGGCGGGCTTAAACGATACCTTTACCTTTTAAGTACTTATAATAATATCCTCGTTATCGTTATTATCCTTTACCTCGTATTACGAGGCTTAATCGTTTTCGGGTTCGACCTTTTAAGTTACCTCTTCGTCGTTTTTTAAAACGTCGGTTACGTCTTTTATAATAAAGTCTTCGCCCTCGGGTATAATAATAGTAAGGATTTTATAACTTACTTCCTTAAGTAATAGGCTAGTTACGCTTACTCGGGAGGAGTAAGGGGAATCTTTAGTATCGGGTATAATAAAGTCTTAAATATATAAGGAGGCCGTTAATTAACGACGGTATATAATATATATATAAATATAAGGTATTTTTAAAGACTTCGGTGTTATTTATATATAAAATAATAAAAAATAAAAATTTAATTATTATTTTATATAATATCGTATACGGCTTTATATATAACCGAAAAGTATATTTATTATTTATATTAAATAAAAAGGAGCGACCGTACGTTCGTTTACGTATACGGAAGGAGGTATTACTTAAATAACTTCGTTAAATAAGGCGGCGTTTAAAGGCTTCGTTATTATATTTATAATAAACGGGATTATATTATTATTCGGGGAGTATATATAATAAGTAAAATAACGCGTTATAAGGTTATAATATAAGTAAAGTAAACGGAAAAATAAAGGGGCGTAAAAATTATAAATAAAAAAAATAAATAAAAGGGGTGTAAAAATTATAAATAAAAAAAATAAATAAAAGAGGTAATATAATTTATTAATTAATTATTATTACGTAATCCGCTCGATTAATATTTAATAACCGTCGAAGGGATTTACGTATAAACTACCCCGGAGCCTCGATATCGGGTATAATAACCGTTTTTAACGGCCGTCCGCGGCGGCGTAATATACCTTTTATTACTTTCGTTATTTTAATATAACTACCGTCTCCGAAAGCCTTACGAGGGCGCCTTTTACGATGTAATTACCGTTTACGAAGGCTTTACGAAGACGCCCTTTACGGCGTAATTACGGTAATTATAAAGCGAACGCTTTATCTTCCGACGCGGGCGCTTCTTTAACCGGAGTACTTTTTACGGGGTGTTTAACGCTTTATAAGTGGACTACGATATCGGGGTAATTAACGTCGTATTCGTTAACGAGTTCCTCGGATCCGTCGAGTAATATAACTTTATTAACCTACTAATTATCGTAGTACCCGTAACTTATTTACTTAATTAAGTAATTTACCGTAAAATATACCCGCGTACGACGTAAACGATATATAAAAAAACGTTCGACTTTAAAACGGTCGTTTTCCACGTCTTCGTCGCTTATTTTAACGCTCTCTTAAATTATAAAGCTTAACGGCTTTTACGTACGGTTATATAAGTCTTTTCCTTCCGGAGCCTTATATAAATACTCGACGTTAAAGACCGGGTAAATACGTTATATTTACGGGAGTTAAAAGCGGTATATTTATTTACCGACCCTTTTAATAATTTTAAAAGGCCCGGCTCTTTATTAAAAAAACTTCTTTTTAAGTTTATTAAATAAGTAGTATCCTTTATAAAGACGGATAAAAATTATATTATTAACGTTAAATTTTATTAAACGATATATTTTATTATACCGAAACTTAATTTATTAATTTATTATATTAATTAAGCCTATTACGTCTTTTTAACGGATTTCTCGTTATAATTATTAAACCTCCGCGACCCTTTTATCGTTTTTTTATTAAAGTTAATAAGTTTATAAGGCCGAAAGGATAGAATCCTAGAATAAGCTCGTTCGGTAAGTAACTAAGGGAAGAGGAAGCCGTATTATTAAGTTAAAATTATAATACGGGGATAACGGAAGTTTAAGGCGTATCGGGATACTCGGTATAATAAAAACGAATAACGATCTCTATTATTTAATTCTTTCGTTTAAATAAACCGTTTATTTAAGCGTAATATACCGTAAATATTAATAAGGATACTTTAAGCCGTCGAAAGAGTTTAATTTATAAGTCGGAGACGAATTTTTTATCGCGATTATTAATAATTCGTCTCGGGATACCCTAATTTATTCCTAGAAATTTACGAAGTAATTATATTACTTATTCGTTAATACCGTAATATTAACTAATATATAGGTTTTACCGTTTCACTATGAAACGGACTACTTTTTCGTCCCACTTTTAAATTTCTACACCAAAAAAAAAAGTGGTCCGTTTCACAGTAAAACGCTCCACTTTTTTCCTTTTATAGTCTTATAAGAATTAAGTGTTCCTATTTATTACCGCGTTATATATTTATTCTTATAAAAATTAAGTATTAATTTAAGCGGTACGATACCGTTAAAACCATTTTATATTACCGCGTTATATATTTATTATTATAAGAATTAAGTATTAATTTAAGCGGCACGATACCGTTAAAACCATTTTATATTACCACGTTATATATTTATTCTTATAAGAATTAAATATTAATTTAGGCGGTACGATACCGTTAAAATTATTTTATATTACCGCGTTATATATTTATTCTTATAAGAATTAAGTATTAATTTAAGCGGCACGATACCGTTAAAATTATTTTATATTACCGCGTTATATATTTATTCTTATAAGAATTAAGTATTAATTTAAGCGGTACGATACCGTTAAAATTATTTTATATTACCGCGTTATATATTTATTCTTATAAAAATTAAGTATTAATTTAGGCGGCACGATATTATTAAAATTATTTTATATTACCGCGCGTATATTTATTTTTATAAAAATTAAGTATTAATTTAAGCGATATAATACCGTTAAAATTATTTATATTACGAGTCGTATACTTATTCTTATAAAAATTAAGTATTAATTTAAGCGGCACGATACCGTTAAAATTACTTATATTACGCGGCGTATATTTATTCTTATAAAAATTAAGTATTAATTTTAGTTATAGGTTATAATAAGTTTTATTATATAATAAGTTTATTCTTATAAGAATTAAGTATTAATATTTTATTATTTTTTACTATTATAAGAATAAATTATTATAAATCGTTTAATATTACTCTTTACGTAAATTACTTTATATATATTATTTAACGAAGATTCCTTATTTTTTTAACGTATTAAATAATGTTTACTTATAATAACCGTAAAAAATCCTTATAAGAATAATAAATAAGGAAAGAGGGGGGTTTTTTTTATCCGTTTATATAATCGATAATTAATTTCGAAGCCCCTTTTAAACGAATAAAGGATACCCGTTACCCTTATTTACTTTTACTTTTCTTTTTATCTCTTTTTACGATTATTTTATACGAAGATATTAACGTTTACGTTTATACCTTTCCCGGACGAAGGGCGCTTAATATATAAGTTATACCGTACCGGGTTAATTATTCTTAATATTTTATCGTATTATCGGAATAAATACGTAATAAAAAAGCCGTAAATTAATTCTTTATTACGTAACACGGCCTTATTTTCCCCTTATACGATAAAACGATTAAACGGGAGCGCCGTTATTTTATACCTCCCCGTTTACCCCGGTTATAATTATACCGCGTATAGTTTTTTAATTACTTCGTTAAACGAGTATACCCGATATAAACGGACGAGTTACGGCGGCTTTATAAACGAGGTAATTCGAGTGTTTATATAAACTTAAATTATTACTTAATAAGTATATTAAACGTATTTAATAATAAGCCGTAAAGCGTATAAAACGACGGCGTAGGGAGTAATATAATACGAATAATATTAAATAAGGCTCGTATATTTATTTAACGTTAAGTTATAAAAAACGCCGCCGTTAATACTTTTACGTCCGTTACTAAACCCGATAAAATAAAGAGATAACTCTCGGAGATAAAGTTTAAGGCTTTATTTTATAATATCTCTTTTTAAAAAATTATTAATATTATCGTCGGAATTAATTAAGTATAAAAATAAAAGAGGGTTACGATTATTAAAATAACCGTAAATATTATTATATAAAATAATATTAACCGATTAATTATTACTTCGAATAATTAAAGGTATATTTTTTCTTAGGTAATCCCGGAAGAATTAAAATTAAACGTTTCTTTATATTATAAAAAAAGATAACCCGGGTACGGTACCTCGCCGTAAAGTAACGTATAATAACTTATTAGTTAAAAATAACGAGGTACGGTTTTACGAAAGTACGCGCGTAATACGTTTTTACGTTAACGGTAACCGAGGAAATTATAATCCGTAAAATTAAAGAGCTCGTCGATAAAATTAATTAAAATTTTAAAAAGGTTATATTATAAATTATACGAATTAATAACGTTAATTTATACGTAAACGGTAACGAGTTACCGGGTACGGTTAACTTAATAATTAACGAATAAAACGACGATACGGACGACGACGCGGACGACGACGCGGACGACGACGAGGACGGCGATCCGGATAATAATAAAGACGGTACGAATAAATAAAACGACTAAAATATAATCCCCTCGATTAATTTTATTACTTAAAATATATAATTTTATTAATTCGCGGATAAAATATTTTATTTTTTCCGTTTTTATTTCTTTACCCGTTTAACCGTTAATATTTTTAAAAATACGATATTAAGTTATACGGCGACCTTCTCCGTTTAAGAGATAATTTTAACCGTTTAAAGCGTATATTTAATAAATTAACCGCTTTATTATAATTTATACGTATTATATTTCTTTATTATATTTACCGCGATATTCCTTTAAATAAGTTTATAATCGTTAATAAGATTAAGCGTTTTATAACCGAGTACCGTATTTAAATATATTACTTAACGAATACCCTTATTATTACCGTTTTATCGTAAATATTTATTTTAAAAGTTATACGAATAATAAACGTTACGCGAAGGAGGGTATTTTAAATAAAAGGGGACGAAGCCTTATTTATTAACGGCGAAAAAGTCGATTTACGCCGGTTAAAATTAACTTTTAATAAGTTAATTATTATTACGAAAGACTTAATTACCACTTATTTAACGCTCCGTAAAATATTATTATATACCGATTACGACTTCCCGAAATTAAAGATTATATTATAATATATAAATATTATAAGTTATTTACGACTCGGTTAAATAATAAGTAATTATTTCCCGGCGATAATTTTATTACGGACGTATAACCGAGTCGGTTTTTTACCGGTACGAATAACGTCGCCGCCCTTATATTTATAAATTAATTAAAAAAATTACGGAAGTTTAAAATTATATTAATAATCCTCGTTTACTTTTAAGGTAATTAACCCGGGCGAGGTATCGACTTATTATCGTTACGTTATATAAATATACTTTATATCCGCCGAAATATATAAACGGAGAGGTAATTATTTATAATATTAAAGATAAACGTAAATCCGTCGTCGGGTATACGAAGCCCGTAATACGATTTTTACTTATAAAACTTAACGCGTTTTTAATAACGTATATTATATAAATATTATTTATAAAATTTATTACCCGCGTACTTTTTAATTTATTTTTACCGAACGATACGTTTTTACCGTATTTATAACGGTACGGATCGGCGTTTATTTAAAGTACGGACGTCTTTTTTAATACTTTTTTTTTCGTTATTTACGAAGGCTTAAATATTTAGTTAAGTATATTTCGGTACCGTTATATTACGATTACGATCGGCCGTATAATAAGAAAACGATAATACTTTTTTTTTAATATAACGGTATCGTTTAACTAACCGTATCTTCGACTTATAAGTAAATTACGGCTCGGTAATTATTACTTCGAGGTACGCCGTCGATATCCGATTCCTTAACGGAGTTATAAATAAGAAGCTCTTCGCGTTTAAGAAATATATTATATCGTTAATATATATTTATAAGTTACGAGGCGGGTATTATTAAATAAAAATTAATAATAAATAATTCTCTTTCCTTAAATTATTTTTACGAGGTAAATATTAAATTAAAACGGTTATTCGGGTAAAAAGTTACTTAATTAAGTACCGTATAAAAAGAGGCCGTAATTAATTCTTTAATTTTAACGGGCCGTATTACGGTTTATATATTTTATTAATAATAATAAGGAAGTTTAATTTATTTTTCGTTTTTACGGTACGCCCGTAAATTAAAACGATTATAATTATTATACCGTTTACCGCGTTATTAAACGAGTTTTATTACCGTATAAAGTATTTACGGGTCGACGTTATAATTATTCCTTATAAACGTAATTAAAACTTTCTTTTAATAATTATTTACTTATCGCCCGGATAATACTTATCCTTATAAAGGTCGCCGCGTTTTATATATTTTTATAGTTCGCGTAAATATTATCGTTTATAAGGATACTCGGCCGTATTTTATATATTTTATAATTCGCGTAAATATTATCGTTTATAAGGATACTCGGCCGTATTTTTATCGACGAGTGTTATATATATTTAATAAATACCGATTACCGAGACGCTCTTAAAACCTTCCTCGGACGCTTAGTTTATAATATTTTATTAATTTTATTAATAACGATTATACCCCCCGTTTTTATTCCCTAGTTAAGGTAAAGAATTAATACGGTTAATTTATATATTTAAAGAACGTTAATAATTAAAAAGAGTATTATATACGAGGTCCGTTTTATTAAAAATAACTTATAAATTATAATAAATATAATTTTAATTATTATTAAAGAGGTATCCGAGGCTTAAACGGGCGGGAGAGGTTTAATTTTTTACTTATCCGTACGGTCGTATATTAAGTTATTATAAGAATTTAATACCCCGGTATATTACGTTAATATATTAAACGACGATAAAAAGGAAGTGTTAAGAAATTTCTCGTTTAGAGAAACGAATACGGGTATTCGAGGCTTAAACGGGCGGGAAAGGTTTAATTTATATATTCTTATAATTCGCGTAAATATCGAAAAGGTATATACCGTAATTTACGTAAGGTAACCGTATTCTTTTATTAATTTCGTATAATAATCCAGTCGTAACGGCCGAAAAAATATTAATAATTATTACTCCCTTATTTTACGTTAATATAAAAATATATTAATTAAAATAAACGACTTTATTACGTATTAAAGGCGTAAAGTTATAAACGAGTTTACGGATACGGAAGGTTATCAACGGTTAATTTTATTTCGATTTTTAAACGGCCGCGAGGATATATATAACTCGTTATAGGGCGCCTTACTTTATAATAATTATTTACGTATAACGAATAAAATAATACCCGTTTTATAATACCTTCGTATATTAGGATTTTTATACGGTTAATATTATCTCTTTTATTTATAAAACGGGAATTATTATTTTAACCGAGAATAAAATATAATTAACCCGGTTTCTTTTTATACCGAATTAATAAATACCCCTTTTAAATTACGAAATAATTATACGAAAGTTTCTTTTAAATAACTATTACGATATATCGGTACGAGTTTATATTATTTACGTATTTATAATTATACGTAACCGTACCTTTAATAATAATAATACCTTTTTCCGAAATTAATATTAAATCGTTTATTACGGTTTTTATTTTAATATCGTAACGGATTTTATTCGTAAAATTAAAAATATTTAATAATAACGGCGAGTTTTATATTTATTACTCTTATTTATAACCCTAATCTTAATATAAAAAACTTCGCCGGTTATTTAAAACGGCTTATATAACCTTAAATATTATCTTTTTAATTATTATTCGGGCCCTTAACTTAATTATATAAAAATATAATATAATCGAGCTTTTCGCGGAGCGACCTTTATCCGACGAAGATAAGCTTATATAATTACGTAACGAGTGTTTTAACGGTAACGTCCTTATATTAAACGTATTTCGATTATTTATAAAGTTAATTTTTTTAACGAATTACGATTATAAGAATTTATTATAATCGGCGTCTTTTTTAATTCCGGGGAAAGTTTTTATTTTCCTTTTTTTTTTAAAAGAGTTTTATTTTTACTTTATTTATTCTTTTAAGAGTTTATTTATTAAGTTATTTTTTTTATTTAAATAATTTTTATAAAAGTTTTATTTAATATTAACGCCTTTTCTCGTTATTTTTAAAAAATTACCGGTTAATAAGTTTTATAATATTAAAGCGGTTAACTTTTTAATATATAATTTTTACGAGAATAAAGTTATTTTTTTTATTTAAATAATTCTTATAAAAGTTTTATTTAATATTAACGTTTTTTTTCGTTATTTTTAATAAAATTACCGGTTAATAAGTTTTATATTATTAAAACGGTTAACTTTTCGATATATAATTTTTACGAGAATAAACTTTAAAGGATATTAATTAAGTTTTATAATAATAAAGTTATTAATTTATTATTAATATTAAATTTTTACGAGAATAAACTTTAAAACGACGGACTTTTTAAAAGAATAAAATATAAAAAAAAATATAATACCGTTATAACGTAATATAATTAATAATTTATATAAAGTCCTTAATATTACTTAAATTAATAATATTATCCGGGTCGACTAGAGTATAATCGTTATTAATAAGTTTAACTAGTATTAATTATTCTCCTTTATTATTATTTATAATAACGGGACGGTTATAATTAATATAACGTTATTTTTCCCGGTTACTTCCTTTATTATTAATACGGAGGGGTAACGTAGGTTCCGGAAGCGCCGTAATTAATACGTTAACTACGTTAACCTTTTCGGCGGATACTTAATTATTAACGGCTTCGTTTACGTTAATAAACGAGTTTAAATAACCTTAAAGGTAGGACTTAATATATTAAACGTCGTTTATATTTATACGGCCGAGCGAAATAATAATAATATATACGAGTGGCGTATTATTTAAAATTAATATAATTAAAATATTAATTAACTTTTAAAACCTCGTAATAATTATTAAATACGATTTTTTAATAAGTATTATATTTCGTTAAAAGTAAATAAAAAAGTCGTCGTACTCCCCGTTTTTATTACTTACTTATAACTTTTTTATTTATACGGTATAAAATACGGGCGTAAAAGGGATAATTCCGGTATTAAAAATAATATAAAGAATTTTAATCGGCCGTTATTTAAATAAATAAGAGGAAAACGTTTTTTTATTTATAAAGTATAATTTTATCGTTAAAAATTCGAGTAATAAAAACTTATTATCGACTCTTCGGCGCTTTATAACCGAGTCGCGGAAAGTATTAAAGAGGGGAGTATTAACGGGCGAGTTTATATTATTATAAAGTTAATTTTATTTATTTACGAGCCGAATATTCCGTTAACGGACGATAAGGTTAATAATTACGTTTTTCCCGTCTCGACTTATCGCCTCCTCCGCGAAAATAATCTCGCTTTAATAACGTATAATATTAAATAATTATAAAATATCGTTAACGTTTACTTTACTTTTTAACGTTTAAATTACGGAGTTTAAATAAACCTCGGCTAATTCTTCGTATTTAAGCTTAATAATTATACGCCCGAGTTACGAATATACGTTTTATTTAAAAATATATTTAAAAAGAAAAATAATTATACGGTTAACCCGGTTTTTATCTTTTAATAAAACGCGGACGCCTTGTTTTAATTATACGGGACCCGTTATAAGCTTTACGGCTTTACGGGCGATTATCGCGGGGGTTTACGTCTCTTTACCCGTATAATACGGTACCGTTTTACGGATTACATCGGTTATATAATTTTCGTATTAATTATCGTCGGAATTATCGGTATCCCCGTTTTAATCCGGTTTAAGAGGCGGCGGGTTTCGGGGGGCGTTTTTTATTAATTTCCGTAATTTAACCGTTATTTTTATTAAAGCCGTTAAGAAAACGGTAACTAATTCGACGTTTTTTTCGTTAATAATATTTTCGACGGAGTTATTAAGCGGTGTAAAAATTCGAAAGACGTTTATTATTAAAGTTCGAGCGTATAAAATTAAACGTTTATTATAACGTCGTTTTATTAAAAATAAAGAGAAATTAAAATATTTTTATCCGTTTTTTAATAAAAAAGGGAATTTTACTTTTAAACTTTTAATAATATTTATCGCCCCTTCTTAAAGTCGAAATATAAACGGTATATAATTATTTTAAAAAAGTATTAAAGTGGCTTTTATTATTTATATTTCTTACTTATTTAGGAAAGAGTTAAGTCGTATTTATTTATTCGTACGTTTTTTTATAATTAATATTTAATTTATATTTATTCGTAAACGTTATTAATTAAAACTTTAAATATTAAGTTTTATACGAATAAGTATAACGGTATTTTAAATAAGTTTTTTTTTATTTTTATAGGGATAATTTAAACGATATTACCGCCTCGTTTTATTTTTATAAAAATATTATTACTTTTAAAAAAATATTATTATTTTTATAAGAATATTATTATTCTTATAAAAATAATAATTATATAAAATAATAAAGAAATTAAAATAAACACCGCTTTATAAAGAGACTTTTATAAAAATAAATAATAAATATTTTATATTTATTTATTAATTACTCGAAAAAAAAATAAACTAAATTAAAAAAATAAATCTCGGAATTTAAAAAAAAATATAAGAAATTAATATTATAATTTCCGTTAACGGCGGGTCCGCGTACTTCGTTTAAATACCGGGGTAAATTTTAATAACGAGGGAGGCTCGGCGGTAAACTCGGCGGTAAACTCGGCGGTAAACTCGGCGGTAAGCTCGGCGGTAAGCTCGGCGGTAGGCTCGGCGGTAAGCTCGGTAATTCGGTACGATCGAGTACGACTTATACTTAATTTTTTCCCGTCGCGTAACTTTATTAACTTTACGCCCCGTATTAAATAAAACCCGTACTTTATAATATATTATCGGCGTTAATCGGTTAAGTTACCCGTTATAACGTTAATTAAGGATTAATTATACGAACGAGTTAAGAGCTCGGAGGTAAAATATTAACCGTTACTTTTATCGAAAGCCGCGTCGTTAATTATTATTATATTTAAAATTATTTCGTTAATAACGGTATTTATATTCGTTATAACTTTATTTTAAATTTCTTACGTTACGTTCGGTTTAAAACTTTATTTAAATAAGGTTTTCTCCGGGGAATTAAACGTAAAGACTTTATTTAAGGGTACTCGACTTAATTATTATAACGTAATACGTTTAAAAAATACTTTACCCGCGATACGTTCGGCGTTTTATAAAATCGTTAATAAACTCTTTAACTTTAATACGTTATTTTTTCCTCCGGTCTTTTAAACCCCGTAAATATAATTAAAGTATTAATTAAAGGTCGTATAAATCGAAGTAACCTTTTCCTCGTTTAATATTATAATAAAGGCCGTAATATATAATAAAAAGGCGTTAAATACGATATACTCGTTATTATTAAAGTCGGTTATACTCGACGGTTATTTTATTTTTTAAACGAAACGGTTAAAGTTTAAGTTTTAATATTTTTTAATAAGTTTAAAGGTTAAAAGGAGAGTAACTTTACCCTTTATATATAACGGGAGTATAACGTTCGTAAAAAGATAATTTACTTATTTATTATATATTCGTAACTTTTATACGTTAAAAAAAAAAACCCTTTACCTTAATAATCTCCTAGTTTACCTTTTATATTTAATTAAGTCGAATAATCCGTCCGGTCGTTTAATATAAAGTATTAAAAGATTACGAGAATTATAAAATAATTCCGTTATAATAACACTTATAAAGATTTAGCCCGTACGATAATACGGTAAGGGATATAATAAAAACGTTTACGGGTTTAAACGGGTCGTTAAATTTCTTAATAATAACGACGCGTTTAACTAGTTTATAAGACGCCCGGATTAATTTAATAAAAGTATTAAGTTTAATTAAAATTTAAACGGTAATTTTATTTTTTATATTAATAAAGTTAAGGTAAAAAAAAGAAAAAAAGAAACGAAGTTATATAAAAAAGAGAGATAAGAAAATAAAAAAAAAACGAAAAAAAAGAAAAAAGTAAAAAATAAAAAGAAAAAAAAGTATTAAAGAAGTTTAAAAAGGGAAATAAAAAAAAAAATAAAATAAAAAGAAAATATTTACTCTTATACTTAGACTTATTTTATTATAATAATAAAACGACGCTTCGTTTTTAATATTTTAATAACGTACGATACGAGGTACGTAAAAACGGGCGATGTTTTTACGATAAAGAAAATACGATTAATTTAGTTAAATAGGCCTTATTAACCCGGGCTTACGTAAAATATATACGTAAAAAGTTAATTAATACCCGATGTACTTTTATTTTAACGAAGAATCTCCGTATAGTTTACTTTTAAAAAAGCCCGGTTTTAATTACGTCGGTATAAATATAAAAGTATAATATAATTAATATCGAGCGAAATAAGTATAATATTACGGTAGTTTAATATAATTATTCTCGCCTTTTAAATAACGTTACCGTTTATATTTTATACCGCCTTTACTTTTTTAACTTTTCGTTTCTTTTATAGTAATAAAAGGTTATCGTTAATAACCTTTACGTTAACGTATTTATTTTCGTCGTCGTCGTCGTCGTCGTCGAGTTAAAAATTATAATTTTTATTTACGGCGTCGTTACTTCCGTCCTTCGATAATAAATTTAATAACTCGTTATTATTAACGATATCGATTAATACCCGTTAACGAATTCGTTTTAATAATTTTAAAAAAGGAAAACTTAATATTATTAATAATTTAACGATAATACTTTCGACGTTATTAAGGATATCCGACCTCTTTCTCTTTTTACTTTAATTATTTTCCGCGTCGTACGGGTTTTAATATATACTCCGAACGGGAATAAAGTTATTTAACACGTTAAAAGACGCCCGGCTTCGATTAAGGATAAGAGATTAATTATTAAGCCGTTCGTTATCGTTATTCTTTTCGTCGTTATTAAAATTAAAGTTTTCGTTACTTTATATTATATTAAATATATTATCCGTAATAATTATATAATTAAATTTATTAGTAAAAAGAGTTTTATAACGAAAATTAATTAAATCCGTAAATATTTATTATATAACCCGGTCGGGATATTATATAATTATTATTTTAATATAATACGGAGGTATATTAACGCCGGGAATAATAATTATTTTATTTAATAATTTTAACGGCTGTTTTTATAAACCGGCGTAATTAAATATACGTTATTATATTACGGAGATATATTAATAAAAAGTCCGTATTTTAACTTTAAAGTTTACTTATCGATAATAATAAGTTTAAATTAATTAATTAAAAGCGGATAAATTTTTATTTTAATTATAGCCGGCGTATTTTTATAAGGCCGGGATATTCGGTTAAACGGTTTAACGAAAATAAAACGTTAAAGTTAAGTACGTCTTCCGAGTCGGGGTTAAAGTCTCTTATTAAAAGTTTCGTATAAACGCTCTCCGACTCGTTTACGGGAAAGTTATATTTTACGTATAAGGTTATTAAAGTGAGAACGTTACGTATATCCCGTACCGTATTTAAAAAAGGCGTCGTTAATATAAAGAGTAAGTATTATTTTTTAAGAAGACGTATTATCCACTTAATACGCGAATTAAGGTTTCGTACTTTTTAGTACTCGTTTAAAATAAGTGTATTAAACTTTATATCGGTAATAATTAAGTTAGTAATATTACCGTTTATAATAATAACCTCGTTAATATCGGCGGCGTTATTATTATCGTTTTCGTAACCTTCGTTTTTTACCCCCTTATTACGATTTAATTTAATAACGGTAAAAACTTTTTTATTATTATTAAACGTGAGCTCGTAATAAATAAAGGTTAAGTAACTTATTATAAAGATAACCCGTATAGTTTATATATTTTATTAACGGATAAATTTCGGCCGTAATTTTTAAATTAGTGTATATAAATAATTATTTATTTTCGTAAAAGTAAAAAAACTTTATAAGCTAGGGTTTTATTTTTACGAAAGTAAACGTAATATATAGGCGGGGGTTATTTTTATAAAAATAAAGGTATTATATAAGCGGGGGTTATTTTTACGAGAATAAAGGTATTATATAAGCGGGGTTATTTTTACGAAAATAAAGTATTATATAAACGGGGGTTATTTTTACGAGAATATATATTATAAATATATATATTCTTATAAGAATAAAACCTTATTAATAATTATAATACGAGGTACTTTTTTCTTTTAAAAATAAATTTATAACGAAGATAAACGGAAAGGTGGAAAAGAGAGAGGGTAAATATAAAAGGAGATAAGGGATAAAGGATAGGGATAAGGGATAAAAAATAATTATACCTTTTTATCTCCTTTAATTATACGAAGAGTTTAAAGTTTAAAATAAAAGTTTAATTTCGAGAGAGTGGCGTCTCGAATATCGTTATCTTTAATATCGTTAAAAATATTACTAGATCCGTAATATACGTAAATTATAAAGAACGAGTTAAAAATATTATAAAGCTCGCGAAACGTTTATATAATAATAATTATAAGAATTATTATTAAATACGGCCGGAAAATAACTTCGTTTAACTTTTTCGATATATTATAAATAATACGTTTTAACGTATTATATAACGTAAGGCCGTATTATAATAGTTTTTTTAATTCCCGTTTCGTTTATAAAAAGATATACGCGTAGGGGTTACTTAAATATTTTTAAGATCGATCCGGTATTTATAAAATAAGAAAAAGTTAATAAAAAAAAGGAGGTTATAGGGTACTTTTTATAAAGTTTATAACTTATTAATAAATTAATATACTTTAAAAGAAAAGGGTATTACCTCGTTAACGTTTTTAAGTTATAAAGTTACCGATTTTTTATCGTTAAATAAAATAATAAACGTTTACTTTTTTTACCGCGGGGAAAGTAATATTAATAAACTTAGTCTCGTTTATTATACGTATAATAAACGTAATTTTCTCTCGTATAATATTAATAATCCTTTCGTTAATAAGGTATACGATTACCTTTTCGATAATATTATTTAATATTTCCTAGATATCCTCCGTTTAACCGTTAATCGTATTATTAATTAAAGCGTTATTTAACGTTTTTAAAATACGCCCGGTACTTTCGTTAACTTATTCGTAACCGGGCGTATCGTTTAAACGCGAAGGTTATAATAAAAGGATATATAATTTAAAGAGGGTATTAAGGGTTATTTCGTTTAACGTTATACGATATTCCGTACCGTTAATATAACGCCGCTTTAATATAATACGACTTAAATTTATTATAAAATTATTATATATTAACCCGGCGGTTACTTTACGGGCGCGTTACGCGACCTTAATCTTTATATAACCGCGTTAAATAAAATCTTATACGTTGTCCTCTCGGTCGCCGGCGAAAATATAAATAAAATATCGATCGGTAAATATATCCGGTACGCGTTTAAATACTTTAATTAATCGTTTTATAATACGTTTCGCGTCGATATTACGTTAATTTATATTAATTAATTCCGGAGGTAATATACTAGTTATATTTTATAAACGCCGAATAATCGGGTTTTTATAAGGCTCGTTTCGGAAATTAAACGTAATAAAAAAATTAAACTTTTCGTTATTACGCCGTTTTAAAAAGGCCCGGAATAAAATATAAGCCCGGACTTAGTCGTCGACCGTATATTCCGTAAACCCGTTTATTATATACGTCGTCGGTATTAACCTTAACCTCCGTTTTAACTTTATATTACTTCGTACCGACGTTATCCGTTATATTATAAAGGGTATTAAAAGCGGCGTAGAGTATTATACCTCGGTTATTTAAGTTATCGTTATTAAACTTTAATATAAATTAAGCCTTAATTACGACCGCCCGGGGAAGATTATCGCCTTACTTTATTAAGTACCTTTAAAGTTATAGGTTAATATTAAGTACGTATAAAGCCTTTAAAAAGTTCTTAATATTAAATAAACGTACGGTTAATTATTATTAATAACGTCGTTATTAAGGTTATTATCGTTATTAACTTAAAAATTAATTTTAATTAATCTCGCGTAATAATTAAATAAATCGCCCTTATAAAAAAGAATAAATAAAAAATTATAATAAAGAAGAAAAGTAAATAATTAAATAAAGTAAAGTATATATTACCTTCGGTATTAATAAATATATTAAACGTTATTATATCCTTAAAATTAATATAACCGGTAAAAATTATAAAGCTCTCGGTAAATTTATATTAGTTAAGAATACGGTAATACTTTTTTAAGGGATATAATTAACCGCGTTTTTAAAGTATTATTATAATAATATCGTTTAACTCGGTCGGTAAGTCGGGTACCGGTATTCGCGGTTATAAAGGACGAATATAATACGGAGGGGCGTCGTATATCGAAGAATATTTTCGTAATTATATTTATTCTTAACGCTATTAATAATAATATATTCCGGCGGGGTATATTTAACCTTAATAGGAAGCACGGACTTAATATTTTTACGGCGAGGTATTATAAAAGTCGGTGAGGGGAAATAACTAAGTTAAAAAGTAACGATATTATAATTTTTAAAATTTAATTAACGGAAATGTAAAAGTTTACGATAAAAAATAAAAAGGGAAAAATAAAACTTAAAAAAAAAAAAGGGAAATAAAAAAAAATTAAAGATAAAAAGAATAATTATAAGAAAAGAAAAAAAAATAAGAATAACGAGGGGGGGAGGGTTCGTAAATATTAAAAAATTAATAAACCGAAAGGGGGGTTATAATAAATATAACGTAATAAATAAAAATAAATAAACGAATTTTAACGTTAAATTAAAAATAAATTAATAACGATATTAAAGAGTAAAGTAAAGAACGCGATAATAATAAAGTTAATAAGAATAATAAAAAGTAATTAAATATAAAATAAATAAAGCCGAAAGTAAATATATATATATTCTTTAAATAAAGAAAAGGAGAATATAAAACGACGCCTTAATAAATATTAAAAGAATAAACGAGATTAAAAATAAAAGACGGAAGAAGTAAAATAAAAAGAAATATATACTTATTTTATTATATACGATAATCGGTAAAAATAAAACGAAAAAATATAATATTATCGTCGTTATCGTTACTTAAAATAATAAAAATAATACTTTCTTATTAAGTCGTCGTATCGGGGTTTCCGAAATTCTTTAATAAAACCTCTTTTTAATAATAAGTAATATCGTATAATAAATTTCGATAAACACCGTAACCGAAAACCCCGAGGATAATCCGTATATAACCGCGTATAACCGTAATACGTAAAGTAAGACGTATTTTATTTTTTATCGTTTCTCGATTTTATAAGTGTTAAAAAACGTTATATTATTTTATTAATAAATACGGGTCGTTTATTCGATTTTAAGGACTAGCTTTAATTATTTTCGTCGGAAGGCTCCGTAAAATAAGAATTATTAAAATATTAATTACGTTTAGACTTTATAAAGGGTTTAATAACTAGAGCGTCTTATAATTATTATTAACGTTAAAGCGTAATATAATAATATATAAGTATAAACGTAATTATTAACCCTAAAGGATAAAAGTTATTATTAAGGGATAAATTAATAAATATTTAATAAAAGATATTCTTTTCTTATATTATATTTCCGCTTTTCTAGGCGCCTCCCGCCGTCGTCTCGTTAATAAAATTTATAACGAATAACGGCGGCTTTTTATCCACCTCGAGTTATAATATAACCGCCACCGTATTTACGTTTTAAACTCGGACGAGGGTCGGGGATAATCCTAGTTTATTACCCATTTCTTCTTTTAAAAGATTAATAAACGATAAAAGCTCGCGTATACGTATTACCGTAATAACTTTATAATTAAAGAACGTACGTATTTTTAAATTTTTTTAAACGGAAGTGGGTATCGTAGTAATAATTTTAACGAGTATAAAAGTAAAGCTCGTTATATTAAAAAATAATATAAAGTATATAAAGTCGAGAGAGAAATAAAAGGAAAGTAAAGTTATCGTTTATAAATTAACGATTATATAATTATAAAAAGAAGAAAATTAAAAAAGGTAATAAGGGGCGACTTTAACCTTTAAATACTTTTTTTAAAACTCTTTTTTACTCGTATATATAAATAATTATCTTTTTTATATATTTAAAAATAAACGCGTCCCGTTTTAAAGGAGGTTATAATATATATTAACGGAATAAGTAAGTTTAACTTATATCTTTAACGTAATACGTAACGTTTTATTTTTCTTAGATTTATTATTTTTATTATAATTTATATTAAAAGAAAAAATTTAAAACGTAAATATTATTATATTAATTTAAAGTTATATCTTATAAGAATATTATTATATTTACCGTTTAAACGAAATAATTCGTAAAAATATAATATTTAAAGTTTACGTTTATAAAATAAGTTTTATTTCTTATTATAATAACGTCGAAATAATAAGGTCTTAAAAGTAAAGGTATATTTTATATATAATTTTATTCTTAGTAAAATAAAAATAATTTTAAAATAATATTAATATACGAGACTTATTCTTATAAAAATAAAGTTTTACCTTAGTCGTAGTTTATTTGTAATAAACTAAAGTTTATATAAAACTTAAAGGATAAAAAATAAAGGCTTTATTTTTATAAGAATAAAACTAATAAAAACCTCGTTAAAGTACCTTATAACGATAATATTATCGAGTAATACTTTAAGTTTTAATTTTATAAAAATAAAGGCGTTAAAGAGTAAAAATTAATACTTTATTTTTATAAAAATAAAGGCGATAAAAATAAAATTTTATTTTTATACGAATAAGTAATATATTATTATAAAACGAGATTATTATTTTTATAAAAGTATATAAAAGGTAATAATTAATAATCTCGTATTTAATTAACGATAAACGATAACGGGAGCGGGGTTATTTACGTTTATTTAAAACTCTTTACCTTTAATATTTTTTTTCCCCTCTTTTAAACTTTTCACCTCTTTTTTTACCTTTTCTTTATAATAATAATAATAATACACCTTTAAATAAAAGACGACGTTAAACTATTATATTATAACGCGCGCGTTTACGCTTTATTCGCGTATTTATTAAGAACTTATTACTAAACTATTACGTTAATTACGGTATCTTAAATATAATACTTACGACGTTTACGTTAATCGTTATATTTTTTACGCCGTATTATACGTCTCCCGTCCGTAACCTTAACTCTTTTTTTACCCTCTTCTTATCTTTTTTTTTAACTCCTTTTTTTACTCTCCCCTCCACTCTTACTTTACGTATACTAATATAATTATTCTCTTTAATAACTTTATTTATTTTTCGGTTTCTCTAATAATTCTACGTCTCCTCTTAAATTACTAATAAAGTCCTTTTAAATAATACGTTTTAATAATACTTTTTAACCTTTTTAATCGAGCTTTACTTTATATATTAATAAAATAAAGAAATTAATAAGAATAATTATTATAAATACGATTACCGGTTAAAATAATAACTCCGAAGTTAAAAAAAGGCCGCTTATAATAATAAAAGGTATAACCCTATAACCTTAACGTTATATAAGTAAGTAAAGTTAATAACGAGGGTATCGACGCCGCCGATAATAACGTAGAGAGTATACGTAAGGTTTTAAAAACGTTTAAAAAGTAACTTTACGATATATTTAATTATAAGAACGTGTTTAAGTATGGTCCGCGGCCGGCGTTTTATTTTTTAACTCCTTTTCGAACGACTCTTTTTATTAGACGACGTACCGGATACGAACCGTATAATAAAGGCTTTCGTAAAATAAACCGCTTTTAAACGACGTTTATATTTAATTTTATATAATATTATAACTAGTATATAACGTTTAATACTAGTACGAATATATTTATTATATTAGGTTCGTCGACTTAGGCGTATTTATTACCTTCCTAGATACGGAGTATAAGTCGTTTTCTTTATTTTTTAAACCCCGTTTAAAAAAAAATAACTTTATTCTTGTAAAACTCGAAACTCTTTTTAAATTTTATAAGAATAAATAATTTTATAAGAATAAATTTAATTTATAGTAATAAGTTTATTTTTATAAAACTCGAGACTTTTTTTAAGTTTTATAAAAATAAATAATTTTATAAGAATAAATTTAACTTATAATAATAAGTTTATTCTTATAAAATTAATAAAAAAGTTTTATAAAAATAAGTATTATTAACGTTAGTTTTCTTATAAAATATTATTATAAATAATTTTACTAAAAATAAATATTTAATATTTTTCGTTTTATATAAGTATTAATATCGTTAACCCGTTTACTCTCCGCGTATAAGTAAAGTTTAGCCTCGGTGGAACGCGGGATAATTAATAAATAATACGATATTTTTACCCGGCCTTTAATACTTTATAACGAAATTAAAGGTTTAGGCGACGTTACTTACCGTGTCGGACGATTTTTAAAAGATAATATCCGAAAGCGAATTTAAGTCGAACGTTAATAAAAGTTAAATTAACGTTTTAAATATAACCGTTTTTATTACTTTTTACCTTTTAAAATATATAATTAATAACGACTACGTTCCGTAATTCTTTTATAACGATATTAATATACTTTCCGACGACCCGTTTAAGACCTCGGTAATAAGTTATTTAATAAATAATTAACTTCGTACTTTTATATACGTTCGAGCCTTTATCGTTCGCCGTAAAAGTATTTTTAACTTTTAAACGGTACGAAGTTACCGTAACGGGAAGTCTTTATAACCCCTCCGGAAGTTAATATTAAAACGTAACAGTATCCTATTATAAATATTATCGTCCGTTTTTTAACGTAACGTATTTACGCACGAACGGATTACTTAACTCCGTAATTAAATTAAAAAGTATTTAAATAATTTTATCGATTTTATTTTTATTTCCACCCTTATTAAAGACTTAAAAAAGGATACGGTTAATAAACGAAACGGGAAAACGCGTCTTTTTAAAACGGATAAACGAGTTAATACTTTTATTTTTAACTTAACTTTAACTTATTTATAAACCGCTTTAATTAAAGTTTTCGAGTCGTTTAATAACAATAACCGCGTTAATATTAATATAAAAATATTAATCGAGTTCGTTAATTTTTATAACGACTTTTCGTACTTTATTACCGTTTCGTCGTTAAACGTCGACGATATTAACTTAGTTTTAAATTATTTATCGGGTTCGTTCGTTAACGGTAATATATACGAATAAACGTACGATATAACGTAAATAATATCCGACGCGATTAAATATACCGTCGAGGACCTTAATAACGAGACGGAGTTTTTAACCTTAATATAAAAGTTATTAAACGTTAACCGCCTTATTAATAAAACGGAATCTTCCTACGTTAAAATAAAGGACGCGGCCTTCGTTACGGGTATTACTTTTACGGTAAATTAAAAATCCGCCGTTATTAATAACGACGCCGTTAATTAAGGTTTCGTATTTAAGGCGTATTAAGTCGTAGGTACGTATATTTCTTACTTCTTTACCTTTTTTTTTTTTTTTAAGTTTATATTAACGATACTCTTTTTTTTCTTATCGTTTAAATTCCGTAACGTTATCCGACCTATTATATAAAACGCCGCGTACGGTTATTTTAATTAATAAAACCGGAATAAGGAAGACCGTAACGTACGGTCTCCTTTTATATACCTTAACGAAATAATCCCTCGTTATTAACCGTACTTATAAGCCGTACCTTATTATCGTATTTATTATAATTATTTTATAAACGTTTCGGGAATTAAAAAATATTTTTAACGATTACTTTTCCGTATACGTATATTACGGGTAGATTAATAATTTTTACGATAAAAATTACACCGATATCCGTAATATAATTATCGACGAGGATTTTTTCCGTAATATAATTACGTTAATATTTTTATCGAGTTAATTTTCGGACGAGACGGTAAGTTTTTATTATTCGTTTTTAATAAATAATAGTTTTTATAAAACTTGTTTATTTTACTCTTTCGTAAATAAATTATTCTTAAAAAATAATTATTTATTCTTAAAAAAATTATTTTTTTAAAAATAATATTATTCTTTTAAAAATAAATAATTTTTTTTTTTAAATAAATTATTTTTTTAAGAATAAAAAAGCTTTTATATAAATTATAAGTTTTATAAAAATAATTATTTATAACTTAAGTTTACGGGGGCTTTAATATAATCTTTAATAAATTAAATAATTAACCTTTTATAAAATAGCCCGTATAATTATTTTTACGTTTTTTAAAACGTTTATAATACGGGAGTTTATTTACGAAAAAATTATAAAAAATATTAATAAAAACGACGACGATAACGATTATACGTCGTATTAATTAATCGAAACCGCCGTTTTTCGAAGCGAGAAACTTAAAAAGGCCGTATTTAACACGGTCGTTATCGACGAAGCTTAAAAGTTACGTAACCCTTAATTACGCGCGTCTTAAGCCGTTTAACTTTTTAATAAGGAAAACTAATTATTCGTAAACGTTACGCCGTTCCCGAATTATATAAAAAATATTAAGGGTCTTTTAATACTTATTATTTATTACGGATAATTTTTATTTTCGATACCGAATAATTTTAATACGTTAAAGAAACTCGTTAACCTTATATTCGACTTAACTACGGATATTAATATTAACGGTCCGCTTTATTATTTAATTAAACTCGCCGAGGCCCTAACCTTATTTAATATTATATTTAAGTAAAAGGAATCGCGTAATTATTATATTTAATCTTTAAACCCGAATATTTCAATTCCGTTCGTTATATTTAAATATTAATTACTAAAGGCTTTAATATAAATTTAATAAGTTCTCCCGTTTATTTAAATCCGCCGCGGAATAAGTATACTTTTATCGTTTTTTAATAATACGGTTATTTTACCGGGCGACGGAATTCCTTTATATATAATATAAATTATAAAGGTTAATTACTTATATTATTAAATACGGAACGTTTTATTAAAAATTATTAATATTTAATATATTACGATTTTATAACGTTACTTAATTAAGGCCGCGAAAAATTTATTAAAAACGTTTACCGACGTTAATTAAAAAAAAAACGAAGAGTTAATTATTACGATAAACCTTTTAATTATTACGATACCCCCCCCCGCCCGCGGCTTAAAGGTTAAACGTATTAATTAATAATAAAAATACGGTAATAATAAACGTAAACCGTAAAAAAAAAGGGGTACGTTATCGCCCGGCCCGTTCGATACCCGCGTTAAATTATATTAAGGCGATAAACGAGGGAGACGATAATAACGGTTAAAATAACACCCTTAACGGCGAGAATAACGATAAAGACGATTAAAACTTTATCGTAAACGACGAGTCCGACGATAAATTAAACGACGACGAGATTATTAAATAAGTTAAAGTAAACGACCTTATTAATAACGTTAACGGGATACGCCGCGGCGCCTTTAATAATATAACGAATCCTCGTAATCGAAAAAAAAAGAATAAAAGTAAAAAGTAATTAATTTAATCGTAAATTATTTTTATTATTTACCGTAATACGAACTTAACGTCCTTCGACTTAAAGTACGTTATTTTATACGGTCGGTTAAAATTACGTATTAAACCCTTTTTCGGCGTCGAATAAACGACCGTTATCCGAAATTTTAACGATATTTAAAGAAGCTCGGGTATTAATTAACTTTTTCGTGAAACGAACTTTTACGGTTACTCCGCTTAAGGCCTTAACGGCCGCCTTAATTAAATATATTTCGTTATAAAAACGTCGCCCGTATTTACGTAAATAACTATAATTATTATTCGTTACGTAAAAGAAAAGAAACGGCTTTTATATATAATAAAGTAAGTATAAGTATAAGAGTACGTTTTTTTTTTATTTTTTTATTTTTATAAAATTAATAAATATTTAATATTTAATTTTATAAAACTTATAAGATTATTATACGTTTTAAAAAAATAAAAAGTATAATTTTTCTTAAGTTTTATAATTCTCGTATAAATTTTATAAAAATAAATATTAAAATATTTTAATAAACGTACCGCCTTTTATTATTTTTATAAAAATTAAAAAGTACTTTATTAATAAACCTTTTTTAAAGGGTATTATATTAATATTTTATTAACTTAAGTATTTATATAAAAAGTATTCGTACTTCGAATACCTACCCCGAGCGATTCGAATCGATTCGTAAATTTAACGATAAAACCGAAAACGTCCAAGTCTTTATTATCTTTATATAAGTTACCTTTATCGGCGTTAATTTATAAAATACGTATTACGAGGGCGTATTTATTTAATTAAATTAATCTTCGAATACGATTTTATAAAGCTTTAACCGCTTTATCCGCCTAAGTTAAAAACACCCGGTATATTAAGTAATTTTAAAGTAAACGAATAATTTCTCGTCCGTTTAAAAATAACGTATCGTTATTAAATAATATAACTAGTTATTAATTACTCTTAATATCCTATTATATATTATAAACTACGCGGCCTCGTTAATTATATACGAGTTAGTTAAGGATTATTAAAATTAATAATTTAATCGTTATACGTAAATCGTATACGAGCCGCCTACCGTTATTAATTTTAATACACCGGAAAATATAACTCTAGGTTAATTTTTATCGTATATCGTAAAACTTATTATAAAAAACGACGTTAAAGTTAATATTTAATTTACCGCGGCTTTTAATACCGCTTTTAATAATATTTATTATATTTAATTAAAAGTAAATAAGCCTACGACGGTTACGGTTAACGAAACGTTACTTTTATTTATAAAAGTAATTATTAATACCGAAGGCGAGGAATACTCCTTTTTAAAAGCGGCTCCGGGTCGTTTTCGGCGGCGTATTATCTTTAACACGTCTTTTTCCTTACGCGAGTAATCGACTACGTTTACCCCTACTCCCCGTAAATAACCGCGGGGGAGCTTTAACGGCGAAAATAATAATTAAGTAACCTATTTATCGGACGATAATATATCGGTCGACGGCGACGACGATAACGTAATATTAATCGCCGATAACGAGGATAATATAATATTAATTATTTAATACTTATTAATTAATATATCGGCGCCCTTATCGCCTTTTACGGTTTTTACGGACTCGTATACGCCTCCCGTAAACGTTACGACGCCTTTAATAAATAGTAATAATATTAAAACGTTAAAAGATCGGGCCGTTACGTTAAGAGTATTATTTTCTTCTTCGGATACCGGTATATTAAAGGCCGTAACGTTAATACCTTTTTCTTCTTTAGTTACCGGTATATTAAAGGCCGTAACGTTAATACTTTTTTCTTCTTCGGTTACCGGTATATTAAAGGCCGTTACGTTAATAATACTTTTTTCTTCTTCGGTTACCGGTATATTAAAGGCCGTTACGTTAATACCTTTTTCTTTTTTAATTACCGGTATATTAAAAGCCGTTACGTTAATAATACTTTTTTCTTCTTCGGTTACCGGTATATTAAAAACCGTTACGTTAATAATACCTTTTTCTTCTTCTTGTTACCGGTATATTAAAGGCCTTACTTAACTTTAACCCGTTATAACTTAACTCGTTAATAAACGATATTAACGGTTAAACGTTTTTTATTAAGGTTATAATTATTAAGGTTATTAAGGATATTACGGTTATTAAGCCCGACGTTATTATACCCGACGTTATTATACCCGAGGTTATTAAACCCGAGGTTATTAAACCCGAGGTTATTAAGCCCGAAGTTACTAAGCCCGAAATTATTAAGCCCGAGGTTATTAAACTCGAAGTTATTAAGCCCGAGGCTACTAAGCCTAAAGTTACCGAGATAATAAGTCGTCCGTAACGTATAACCGTACGGTTTATTAAAGGGGCGAAATTAACTAAACCTTAAACTTAAACTTTAACTAAACGATAAATTAAAGCTACGACTAAGGTAAAGGCCGGCCGTATTAAAACGAAGAAGGATAAGATATATATTACGATAACGAAGATAATACCGATAACGAGGAGAATAATATACCTATTAAAAAAACCGCGAAAACGTAAGGCGAACGGGGGTTTTAAAGTAACTTAAACGAAAAAAACGAAAAAAATAAATATTTAAAATTTATCCGTCGGTATTTTAAAGTATCGTTTTATAATTTATATTTTTTTTTTTTACGTTACTTTATAAGTTAACTTAAAATAATAAATTTTAAAAAGTAATATACGTTAAATTTTTTTATTATTTTATAAACGAAAGGAGGATATTACGGTTAAGTATTTATTTATATTTATTATACTTAAATATTACGTTAATAACCGGGATAGGAGATAAGTTCTTAGGGTAAATTAAGGGGTTAAAAGGAGGAAAATAATCGAGTTTAGTATTTTTATTTACGTTACTTTACTTATTAAGGGTGGGAATACGGATATTTCGGGTAATACGGAAGATTGAAGTAAAGGAAAGTAATTATAGTAATAAAGATTAAAGTAAAAGAAAGTAATTTTACTTTATTTCGAAAAGTTTAATTTTACGATAAGTTTAATAAAATACGTTACTTTAATTATTATATTATTTATTTAAAGTTTTATTTTTATAAAAATTACTCGTATTATACTTATTTTACACCGTACCGTAATTTTTATAAAAATTAATAATTAAACGTAAAGTTTTATTCGATAAAATATAACCGTAATATTTAAGTTATATTTAAAGTATTTTTATTTTTATAAAAATAAATTTTTTTAATATAATTATTTTTATAAAAATATTTAAAATATTACGTTTTTTAAATATTTTATAATTATTATAAAAATAAATACTTAAACTTATATATATAAAAAGTATTTAATTTACGATTAATTTAAAAAAAGTAAAATTTTAAAAATAACTTAAATATATATATATACGTATATTTAATAACTTTAAACTTTATTTTTTAAAAATTAAAAAAAGTAATCGTCCCTTAATTCTTTTAAAAATTATAAATAATTATCAATCTTTAATTCTTTTAAGAATTATATTAAGAGTATTTTTACTTAACGAAAAATTAACTTTAATTACGTAAAAATTAATTTTATATAATATATACCCGTTATATTTTATTATTTCCTTTAATATACTTTTTTCTTTCCTCCCCGTTTTATTTCGCTTCTTCCCCTTATATACTTTCTTCTCTTATTCTTTATTATTATTTATTTACGTTACGTAACCTTCTTCGTCTTACTTAACTCTTTAACTTTTTAACTCTTTCTTTTATCGTCCTCTTCACTTCCTCCGATTACTTATATAATATATAATAATTAAATCCCTTAATTATAAAGGATAACTTAAATTACGTATTTACGCGTTTACTTAATAAATTAAAAGCTTCGATAAAGGACGACTCCGATATTACCGAAATTATAATCCGGATTAATTAACGAATTAAGATTATCGAGGTTTAAGATAATATTTAATATAACGTAAAATAAAACTCTTTTACCGCGATATCGCCGGTAATTAAACTCGAGCTTAATACGTTACTAGTAATATATTAATAAATAATTAATTAAACCCTTATAAAGTACGTATTATTAAAATAAATATATATATATATATATAAAATATTAATAAATAAAATAACGAGAATAAAATTACGCCGGTTACGAAAACGAAATTAAATGGGCCCGTAACTTTAAAGAAGAAGTCGAGTATAATTACGTAAATATAACCGATATAAAAAAAAATATAATTTAAGTTAAGTTTAATAATCGTATAAAATAAGTTTAACCGTACTCCGTCGGTAAATATAAAAAGGCTCCGTATCTTTATACTTACGAATAATATAAAACGACGCGCCGTTAAAATTAACGACGACGACGATAATATTTTTTTAAATATCGTCCTTTTAATATTATTACCCCCGTCGTTTACTTAATACTAACTTTTAAAGTTACCGTTAATAAACCCTCTTATAAACCGTACGTTAACGAGTTAATCCTTTACGGCTCCCCGCGTACCTCTCCTTACCGTTAAAGAGGAATCCCGTAAATTACGTTTAAAGAATTACGCTTACGAGTATATTTTCGAATTAACGTAACGAGCCGTTATAAAATTTACCCTTATTATATAATTACGAAATATTATATAAACGAAATAATTAAGGTATAAGGGTATTTATTATTAACCGTTTATAACCTTAAACGAGATTAAGTTTATACGAATATTATCCCCGGACGATTAACTTATATAAACGAAAAGTAGGGTTACTTTTTCGGGTAATTATATATATTATATATACGCGTTATTATTCCCGGTATACGTCGTTATAACGGCGAATAAAAGAGTAACGAAAGGAAAACGGTACTTTATTAATAAATTCCTTATCGATATAATAGCCCGATATTTATAACCCGGATCGTAGGAGGTAAACGTCGTTAAATAAATTAAAGTCCCCCTTAATTCTAATAAAGAGTTTTTTATTTAATTAAGTTAAATATACTCTAGTTTTAAAATAAGTACTTTAAATATTTATATACTTTTTACTAAGCTTATTATAATTATTACGGGTAAAAAATAAAAGGCGTCCTTTATTTTGTTTTTATTTTATTAATAAAGAGTTTTTTATTTTTAATTATTTACCCGTTAATTCGTTTTCGATACGTTTAGGTTTAATTTTAAGAAGTTTTAAGTGTTTTCGACGTGTTTATTTTCGACGTGTTTATTTTCGACGTGTTTATTTTCGACGTATTTATTTTTAACGTATTTATTTTCGACGTGTTTATTTTCGACGTGTTTATTTTCGACGTGTTTTATTTTCGACGTATTTTACTTTCGACGTATTTATTTTCGACGTATTTATTTTCGACGTACTTATTTTCGACGTGTTTTATTATTAGTGTGTTTTATTTTCGGTGTATTTATTTTTACTTTTAAAATAATTTAATATAGTTTATTTTACTTTAAAGTATAATAATTTATAAAAAATTTATAAAAGCGAAGTAAATATTAAGTTTTATAAAAGTTAAAATAACGTAGTTACCTTTTTAATACGTACTTCTTATATAAATAAAGAAAAAATATATAAGTTAAGTTTTATAAAAGTAATAATAACGTAAAGTATAGTTTTTATAAAAATAAAAACTACGAGGAGTTAAAAAAAGACTTTATTCTTATACGAATAAAGAAAGAATATATAAGTTAACTCTTATAAAAATAAAAAAGCTATTAACCCTTTATTTAAATTATTAATAGAGATTATAATTTTATCCTTATAAGAGTTAAACTTAAGAGTAAAGTAATTTATTTATAAATAAATTAAATACTTTACTCTTAGAAGAATAAATAATAAAAAATAACCGTTATATATATATAAAAGGGAAAAGAACGACGGGTTAAATAAAAACTTTATTATATAAAAATTAATTTAACTCGTTCTCCGTAATAATAATATTATAAACGAGATAAGTAAATAATATAAAGCCGTTTAACGCCGAGAAAGGGAGGCGGGTCGTCTTTTATTTATATTTAAGAATAAACCTCGTTTTATTTAATAATAATACTTTAAGCGTCGCCGCGCGGATTTAATTTTACGACCGTATTCGTATTATAACGGATATACCGTTTAAGACGAATCGATTTACGTTATACTTTTATATACCTTTAATATATTAAATTTTATTATATAAGATTAACGGTAAGAAGTAATAATAATAAGTATATATATTTTTAAAGGGGATTATATCGTTAATTACCTTCTCCGTATTAAAGTACGGGAGGTTATAATAATACTCGTTACCGTTATATTAAGTAAAAGGTCGAGTATTTAAATTACTTAATTATTCTTTTAAAGTACGTTATTTTTACGTACTTTACCGTTTAGTAATAATTAAATAATACTTACCGATATAAGCCTTACTTCGGTTAAACGTTCGTCGGTACGGTAACCCTTTAATATACCGGGTATAATAAGGCGTATATTAACCGACGGAGGTAACGATAAAAAAAGTAATATTTACCGCGGCGGACGTTAGTCGACCGTAGGCGTTATAAGCGGGTTAAGTAAAATAAGTGGTACGTTCGGCGGAGGTATTATATTAATAGGCGGTAACGGTAGTAACCGTTAAAGTTTCTTTTCGTAAATATTAATACCGGTAAATATATTACGTAACCCGCGTTCCTTTAAGGATCGGTCGTACCTTACCCGTATTAACTAGGAAGTTATCGAGTATATAACGTAATATAATTTTAAGCTAAATATAAGTTATACGTTATCGTAAAATATTATTAAGTTATTTATATAAAAGGATTTTATATATATATTTAATAATTATACCGGCGTATCGACCCTAGTTACCGTTTTTAAAAGAGTATCGACTAAGAGGTACCGTTATTTATAAAATAAATCCGTTATTTATACGAGAAGGGTATTATTAAGAGTTAAATCGCGGCCGTAGGTAATTAAAATTAGGGTACGTTCTTAAGTATATTATATTAAATAATAAAGTTAATTATTATACTCGAGCGTTACTTTAATAACCGGTACGACGACGTATACGCCGAGGCCGGTATTAACGTAATAACGGATTATATTACCTTTAAATTTTTAATATACGTTTATTAAAATTAATTAATAATAAACGTAAACGGCGAGGATAACTAGGGCTCCGACGACGCCGAGTAATTAATTAAATATTATATATTAATAATATAACGCGGTAACTCGATTAAGTTTACGTAAAATACGAGGAAAAGTTAATTATTCTCGAAGTTAAGTACGCTAAACTCTTTTAAAATATTAATAACCTCGAAAAGTCGACCCCGGACTTAACCGCACTCGGCGAAGACTTTAAGGTTATAAAAAAGGATAAAATTAAATTTAAAGAGTATAACAACGTAACCTTTTAACGTTACGAGCGGTACGAGACGCGTATTCCCCTCTTCTAAAAGGAGCTCGATAAACTAATGGCCGAAGTGTCGGACGCCGAGAACGAGTAACGTAACTTACGATAGGCCGTCGACGATTAAGGTATTAATATAATAGATATCGACCGTATAAACCCGGAGCGCGACCGGTTATAAAAGGGTATTAAAGCCGTGGGTTAACGATTCGAGAATATAAAAATAAAGTAATAAGACTTTATTTTTATAAGAATATAAATATAAAGTAATAAAATATAATTTTTATAAAACTTATAATAAAAGAAATAACTTTATTTTTATAAGAATAATAAATTAATAATAAGTTATATTCTTATAAGAAATATTAAAAAAATAACTTTATTCTTTTAAGAATATAAATATAAAGTAATAAAACTTTATTTTTATAAGAATTATAAAATAAAGAAATAAAATATAATTTTTATAAGACTTATAATAAAAAAAATAACTTTATTCTTATAAAAATATAAATATAAAGTAATAAAATAAAATTTTTATAAGATTTATAACGGAAAAAATAAAACTTTATTCTTATAAAAATAATAATAAAATTAATAATATAATTTTTATTAAATTTATAATAAAAAAATAAGATTTTATTCTTATAAAAATAATAATAAAATTAATAATATAATTTTTATAAAACTTATAAAAGGAAAAATAAAATTATATTCTTATAAAAATAATAATAAAAATAATAAAATATAATTCTTATAAAACTTATAACGGAAAAAATAAAACTTTATTTTTATAAAAATAATAATAAAATTAATAATATAATTCTTATAAAACTTATAAAAGGAAAAATAAATTTACTAATATAATTCTTATAAAACTTATAGAAGGAAAAATAAAATTATATTCTTATAAAAATAGTAATAAAAATAATAAAATATAATTTTTATAAGACTTATAGCGGAAAAAATAAGACTCTATTCTTATAAGAATAATAATAAAATTAATAATATAATTCTTGTAAGACTTATAGAAGGAAAAATAAGATTATATTCTTATAAGAATAATAATAAAAATAATAAAATATAATTTTTATAAGACTTATAGCGGAAAAAATAAGACTTTATTCTTATAAGAATAATATTAAAATTAATAAGATATAATTCTTATAAGATTTATAATAGAAAAAAATAAGACTTTATTCTTATAAGAATATAAATATAATTCTTATAAGACTTATAACGGAAAAAGATAAGACTTTATTTATTACGAATATAACTTTTACGGGCTTCGTTAATAAGTTAAAATAATAAGGGTAATTCTTTAACGGATTTAATAAATATATAATATAATTAACGTAAAGTAATAATATAAATATTATAAATAATAAATATTTTTATTAATTTTTATTTATTTATAATAATTATATAACGAATTTTGTATAATAAAGTAAATTTATATAATAAAAGTTTATTATTATATAATTTTAAAAAGTATTAAATAAAAAGTTATAATATATTTTATATATTATATTTAAAGTTAAAACGTTAAAGGTTTATAAAAGGTTTTATAAATTAATTAATATAAATATATATTATAAGAAATAAAAAGATTTATTTTATTAAAATAATATAAATTTATTTTTTATTAACTTTTTAAAAATAATTTTTTTACTTTTTATATAAATTTTTTTTAAATAATTTATTAATATATTAATTTTATAAATTATTTTTTTAAAGGTTAATTAATATATAACTTTAAATTTATTAAATAAACGGATAAAAACTAATTTAAATTCGAATAAATTTAAGGATTTATTAAATTTTAATAATAATAAAAAATATAAAAGATTTTTAAATTATATTTATATACTCGAATTAAAGATAAATATAATAAACGTTTCTTATTTAAAAAAGATATATACTTTATTTATTAAAAGTAAAAAATATTAAAATTTAAAGTTTATATTAAGTATAAATAAAAGCTTTAATTATTAAATATAATCTTTTTTTTAAATAAATTTTAAAGTAATATAAACAAAGTAAATTAAAATACTTTATATTAATAAATAAATTATATTAATTATAATACGTTAAAAAGACCTTTTAAAAGTATAAAAAATTTAAAGATTATTAAGATTTTTAAACTAATATATAGGTTTTACCGTTTCACTATAAAACGGACCACTTTTTCGTCCCACTTTTAAATTTTTACACTAAAAAAAAAGTAGTCCGTTTTATAATAAAACGCTCCACGTTTTTCCTTTTATAATCTTATAAGAATTAAGTATTCCTACTTATTACCGCGCTATATATTCATTCTTATAAAAATTAAGTATTAATTTAAGCGGCACGATACCGCTAAAACTATTTTATATTACCGCGTTATATATTTATTATTGTAAGAATTAAGTATTAATTTAAGCGGTACGATACCGCTAAAACTATTTTATATTACCGCGTTATATATTTATTCTTATAAGAATTAAGTATTAATTTGGGCGGTACGATACCGTTAAAATTATTTTATATTACCGCGTTATATATTTCTTCTTATAAAAATTAAGTATTAATTTGAGCGGTACGATACCGTTGAAACTATTTTATATTACCGCGTTATATATTTATTCTTATAAAAATTAAGTATTAATTTAGGCGGCACGATATTATTAAAATTATTTTATATTACCGCGCTATATATTTATTCTTATAAGAATTAAGTATTAATTTAAACGGTACGATGCCGTTAAAATTATTTATATTACGCGCCGTATATTTATTTTATAAGAATTATAGTATTAATTTAAGCGGTACGATACCGTTAAAATTACTTATATTACGTGGCGTATATTTATTCTTATAAAAATTAAGTATTAATTTCGGTTATAAGTTATAGTGAGTTCTATTATATAATAAGTTTATTCCTATAAGAATTAAGTATTAATATTTTATTATTTTTTATTATTATAAAAATAAATTATTATAAATATTTAATATTACTCTTTACGTAAATTACTTTATATATATTATTTAACGAAGATTCCTTATTTTTTTAACGTATTAAATAGTGTTTACTTATAATAACCGTAAAAAATCCTTATAAGAATAATAAATAAGGAAAGAGGGGGGTTTTTTTTATTCGTTTATATAATCGATAATTAATTTCGAAGCCCCTTTTAAACGAATAAAGGATACCCGTTACCCTTATTTATATTTACCTTTCTTTCTATCCCTTTTTACGACTATTTTATACGAAAATATTAACGTTTACGTTTATACCTTTCCCGGACGAAGGGCGTTTAATATATAAGTTATACCGCACCGGGTTAACTATTCTTAATATTTTATCGTATTATCGAAATAAATACGTAATAAGAAAACCGTAAATTAATTCTTTATTACGTAATACGGCCTCGTTTTCCCCTTATACGATAAAACGACCGAACGGGAGCGCCGTTATTTTATACCTCCCCGTTTACCCCGGTTATAATTATACCGCGTATAGTTTTTTAATTACTTCGTTAAACGAGTATACCCGATATAAACGGACGAGTTACGGCGGCTTTATAAACGAGGTAATTCGAGTATTTATATAAACTTAAATTATTACTTAATAAGTATATTAAACCGTATTTAATAATAAGCCGTAAAGCGTATAAAATAACGGCGTAAGGAGTAATATAATACGAATAATATTAAATAAGGCTCGTATATTTATTTAACGTTAAGTTATAAAAAACGCCGCCGTTAATATTTTTACGTCCGTTACCGGACCCGATAAAATAAAGAGATAACTCTTGGAAATAAAGTTTAAGGCTTTATTTTATAATATCTCTCTTTAAAAAATTATTAATATTATCGTCGGAATTAATTAAGTATAAAAATAAAAGAGGGTTACGATTATTAAAATAACCGTAAATATCGTTATATAAAATAATATTAATTAACTAGTTATTACTCCGAATAATTAAAGGTATATTCTTTTTTAAATAATTCCCGGAAGAATTAAAATTAAACGTTTTTTTATATTATAAGAAAAGATAACCCGGGTACGGTACCTCGCCGTAAAGTAACGTATAATAACTTATTAGTTAAAAATAACGAGGTACGGTTTTACGAAAGTACGCGCGTAATACGCCTTTATATTAACGGTAACCGAGGAAATTATAATCCGTAAAATTAAAGAGTTCGTTAATAAAATCGACTAAAATCTTAAAGAGGTCGTATTATAAATTATACGAATTAATAACGTTAATTTATACGTAAACGGTAACGAGTTACCGGGTACGGTTAACTTAATAATTAACGAATAAAACGACGATACGGATAACGACGCGGACGACGACGCGGACGACGACGAGGACGGCGATCCGGATAACGACGAAGACGGTACGAATAAATAAAACGATTAAAATATAATCCCCTCGACTAGTTTTATTACTTAAAATATATAACTTTATTAACTCGCGGATAAGATATTTTATTTTTTCCGCTTTTATTTTTTTACTCGTTTAACCGTTAATATTTTTAAAAATACGATATTAAGTTATACGGCGACCTTCTCCGTTTAGAGAGATAATTTTAACCGTTTAAAGCGTATATTTAATAAATTAACCGCTTTATTATAATTTATACGTATTATATTTCTTTATTATATTTACCGCGATATTCCCTTAAATAAGTTTATAACCGTTAATAAAATTAAGCGTTTTATAACCGAGCACCGTATTTAAGTATATTATTTAACGAATACCCTTATTATTACCGTTTTATCGTAAATATTTATTTTAAAAGTTATACGAATAATAAACGTTACGCGAAGGAGGGTATTTTAAATAAAAGGGGACGAAGCCTTATTTATTAACGGCGAAAAAGTTAATTTACGCCGGTTAAAATTAACTTTTAATAAATTAATTATTATTACGGAAGACTTAATTACCGATTTATTTAACGCTCCGTAAAATATTATTATATATTAATTACGACTTCCCGAAATTAAGGATTATATTATAATATATAAATATTATAAGTTATTTACGACTCGGTTAAATAATAAGTAATTATTCCCGGCGATAACTTTATTACGGACGTATAACCGAGTCGGTTTTTACCGGTATAAATAACGTCGCCGCCTTTATATTTATAAATTAATTAAGAAAATTACGGAAGTTTAAAATTATATTAATAATCCTCGTTTACTTTTAAGGTAATTAACCCGGGCGAGGTATCGACTTATTATCGTTACGTTATATAAATATACTTTATATCCGCCGAAATATATTCTTTATAAACGGAGAGGTAATTATTTATAATATTAAGGATAAACGTAAGTCCGTCGTCGGGTATATAAAGCCCGTAATACGATTTTTACTTATAAAATTTAACGCGTTTTTAATAACGTATATTATATAAATATTATTTATAAAATTTATTACCCGCGTACTTTTTAATTTATTTTTACTGAACGATACGTTTTTACCGTATTTATAACGGTACGGATCGGTGTTTATTTAAAGTACGGACGTTTTTTTTAATACCCTCCTTTTCGTTATTTACGAGGGTTTAAATATTCGGTTAAGTATATTTCGGTACCGTTATATTACGATTACGATCGGTTATATAATAAAAGATAATAATACTTCTTTTTTATTTATAACGGTATCGTTTAACTAACCGTATCTTCGACTTATAAGTAAATTACGGCTCGGTAATTATTACTTCGAGGTACGCCGTCGATATCCGATTCCTTAACGGAGTTATAAATAAGAAGCTCTTCGCGTTTAAAAATATATTATATCGTTAATATATATTTATAAGTTACGAGGCGGGTATTATTAAATAAAAATTAATAATAAATAATTCTTTTTCCTTAAATTATTTTTACGAAGTAAATATTAAATTAAAACGGTTATTCGAATAAAAATTATTTAATTAAGTACCGCGTAAAAAGAGGCCGTAATTAATTCTTTAATTTTAACGGGCCGTATTATAACTTTATATATTTTATTAATAATAATAAGGAAGTTTAATTTATTTTTCGTTTTTACGGTACGCCCGTAAATTAAAACGATTATAATTATTATACCGTTTACCGCGTTATTAAACGAGTTTTATTACCGTATAAAGTATTTACGGGTCGACGTTATAATTATATCCTTATAAACGTAATTAAAACTTTCCCTTAATAATTATTTACTTATCGCCCGGATAATACTTATCCTTATAAAGGTCGCCGCGTTTTATATATTTTTATAGTTCGCGTAAATATTATCGTTTATAAGGATACTCGGCCGTATTTTATATATTTTATAATTCGCGTAAATATTATCGTTTACCGAAACGCTTTTAAAACCTTCCTCGGACGTTTAATTTATAATATCTTATTAATTTTATTAATAATAATTATACCCCCCGTTTTTATTCTTTAATTAAGGTAAAGAATTAATACGGTTAATTTATATATTTAAAGAACGTTAATAATTAAAAAGAGTATTATATACGAGGTCCGCTTTATTAAAAATAACTTATAATTATAATAAATATAATTTTAATTATTATTAAGGAGGTATCCGAGGCTTAAACGGGCGGGAAAGGTTTAATTTTTTACTTATCCGTATAGTCGTATATTAAGTTATTATAAAAACTTAATACTCCGGTATATTACGTTAATATACCGAACGACGATAAAAAGGAGGTATTAAGATATTTCTCGTCCGGAGAGACGAATACGGGTATTCGGTGGTTAATAATTATATTAATATTAGGATATAACGTAAATATCGAAAAGGTATATACCGTAATTTACGTAGGGTAATTATATTCTTTTATTAATTTCGTATAATAATCCGGTCGTAACGGCCGAAAAAATATTAATAATTATTACTCCCTTATTTTACGTTAATATAAAAATATATTAACTAAAATAAACGACTTTATTACGTATTAAAGGCGTAAGGTTATAAACGAGTTTACGGATACGGAAGGTTATCAACGGTTAATTTTATTTTAATTTTTAAACGGCCGCGAAGATATATATAACTCGTTATAAGGCGCCTTATTTTACGATAATTATTTACGCGTAACGAATAAAATAATACCCGTTTTATAATACCTTCGTATATTAAGATTTTTATACGGTTAATATTATCTCTCTTATTTATAAAACGGGAATTATTATTTTAACCCGAGAATAAAATATAATTAACCCGGTTTTTTTTACACCGAATTAATAAGTACCCCTTTTAAGTTATAAAGTAATTATACGAGAGTTTTTTTTAAATAATTATTACGATATATCGGTACGAGTTTATATTATTTACGTATTTATAATTATACGTAGCCGTACCTTTAATAATAATAATACCTTTTTCCGAAATTAATATTAAGTCGTTTATTACGGTTTTTATTTTAATATCGTAACGGATTTTATTCGTAAAATTAAGAATATTTAATATAACGGCGAGTTTTATATTTATTACTCTTATTTATAACCTTAATCTTAATATAAAGAACTCGCCGGTTATTTAAAGCGGCTTATATAACTTTAAATATTATTTTTTTAATTATTACTCGGGCCCTCGACTTAATTATATAAGAATATAATATAATCGAACTTTTCGCGGAGCGACCTTTATCCGACGAAGATAAGCTTATATAATTACGTAACGAGTATTTTAACGGTAACGTTCTTATATTAAACGTATTTCGATTATTTATAAAGTTAATCTTCTTAACGAATTACGATTATAAGAATTTATTATAATCGGCGTCTTTTTTAATTCCGGGGAAAGTTTTTATTTATAAAGTTATTTTTTTTTAAAAGAGTTTTATTTTTACTTATTTATTCTTTTAAAAGTTTATTTATTAATTATTTTTTTTATTTAAATAATTTTTATAAAGAGTTTTATTTAATATTAACGCTTTTTCTCGTTATTTTTAAAAAATTACCGGTTAATAAGTTTTATAATATTAAAGCGGTTAACTTTTTAATATATAATTTTTACGAAAATAAAGTTATTTTTTTTATTTAAATAATTTTTATAAGAGTTTTATTTAATATTAACGCTTTTTTTTATTATTTTTAATAAAATTACCGGTTAATAAGTTTTATATTATTAAAACGGTTAATTTCTCGATATATAATTTTTACGAGAATAAACTTTAAAGGATATTAATTAAGTTTTATAATAATAAAGTTATTAATTTATTATTAATATTAAATTTTTACGAGAATAAACTTTAAAACGACGGACTTTTTAAAAGAATAAAATATAAAAAAAAATACGATACCGTTATAACGTAATATAATTAATATTTATATAAAGTCTTTAATATTACTTAAATTAATAATATTATCCGGGTCGACTAGAGTATAATCGTTATTAATAAGTTTAATTAATATTAATTATTTTCTTTTATTATCGTTTATAATAACGGGACGGTTATAATTAATATAACGTTATTTTTCCCGGTTACTTCCTTTATTATTAATACGGAGGGTAACGTAGGTTCCGGAAGCGCCGTAATTAATACGTTAATTACGTTAACCTTTTCGGCGGATACTTAATTATTAACGGCTTCGTTTACGTCGATAAACGAGTTTAAGTAACCTCGAAGGTGGGACTCGGTGTATTAAACGTCGTTTATATTTACGCGGCCGAGTAAAATAATAATAATATATACGAGTGGCGTATTATTTAAAATTAATATAATTAAAATATCGGTTAACCCTTAAAACCTCGTAATAATCGTTAAATATAATTCTTTAATAAATATTATATTTCGTTAAAAGTAAATAAAAAAGTCGTCGTACTCCCCGTTTTTATTACTTACTTATAACTTTTTTATTTATACGGTATAAAATACGGGCGTAAAAGGGATAATTCCGGTATTAAAAATAATATAAAGAATTTTAATCGGCCGTTATTTAAATAAACGAGAGGAAAACGTTTTTTTATTTATAAGGTATAATTTTATCGTTAAAAATTCGAGTAATAAAAACTTATTATCGACTCCTCGGCGCTTTATAACCGAGTCGTAAAGAGTATTAAGGAAGGGAATATTAACGGGCGAGTTTATATTATTATAAAACTAGTTTTATTTATTTACGAGCCGAATATTCCGTTAACGGATAATAAAGTTAATAATTATACTTTTCCCGCCTTAATTTATCGCTTTCCTCGCGAGAATAATCTCGCCTTAATAACGTATAATATCGAATAATTATAAAATATCGTTAACGTTTACTTTACTTTTTAACGTTTAAATTACGGAGTTTAAATAAACCTCGGCTAATTCTTCGTATTTAAGCTTAATAATTATACGCCCGAGTTACGAATATACGTTTTATTTAAGAATATATTTAAAGAGAAAGATAATTATATAGTTAACCCGGTTTTTATCTTTTAATAAAACGCGGACGCTTCGTTTTAATTATATAAGACCCGTTATAAACTCTACGGTTTTACGGGCGATTACCGCGGGGGTTTACGTCTTTTTACTCGTATAATATAATACCGTTTTACGGATTACGTCGGTTATATAATTTTCGTATTAATTATCGTCGGAATTATCGGTATCCCCGTTTTAATCCGGTTTAAGAGGCGGCGGGTTTCGGGGGGCGTTTTTTATTAATTTCCGTAATTTAACCGTTATTTTTATTAAAGCCGTTAAAAGAGCGGTAATCGACTCGACGTTTTTTTCGTTAATAATATTTTCGACGGAGTTATTAAGCGGTGTAAAAATTCGAAAGACGTTTATTATTAAAGTTCGAGCGTATAAAACTAAGCGTTTATCGTAACGTCGTTTTATTAAAAATAAAAAGAAGTTAAGATATTTTTATCCGTTTTTTAATAAAAAAGGGAATTTTACCCTTAAACCCTTAATAATATTTATCGCCCTTTTTTAAAGTCGAGATATAAACGGTATATAATTATTTTAAGAAAGTGTTAATATAACTCTTATTATTTATATTTCTTATTTATTTAAGAAAAAGTTAAGTCGTACTTATTTAGGAAAGAGTTAAGTCGTATTTATTTATTCGTACGCCTTTTTATAATTAATATTTAATTTATATTTATTCGTAAACGTTATTAATTAAAACTTTAAATATTAAGTTTTATACGAATAAGTATAACGGTACTTTAAATAAGTTTTTTTTTACTTTTATAAGGATAGTTTAAACGATATTACCGCCTCGTTTTATTTTTATAAAAATATTATTACTTTTAAAAAAATATTATTATTTTTATAAGAATATTATTATTCTTATAAAAATAATAATTATATAAAATAATAAAGAAATTAAAATAAACACCGTTTATTACTAGGCCATTAAAGTTCGTTTTTAGCCTTTTACGGGTTTTATTCTAATCGTATATTCGATTAGGTCTAATTACGTGTCTATTTATAAGTCTTATATAAACTTTTATTTACCTCACTTAAAAATCTTACACAAGTCTCTAATCTAGCTCGCTCACGGATTTTAAGGAAATATCTTAACGTACTTACTCACGAATCCGCTCACGTACTCGCTCGCGAATCCTTTACGTATTCGTTCGCGTATTTAATTAAATATCCGATCGGGCTCGTTTACGTACTCGTTAACGAATCCGTTTACGTACTCGTTCGCGTATTTTAATTAAATATCCGATCGGGCTCGTTTACGTACTCGTTAACGAATCCGTTACGTACTCGTTCGCGTATTTTAATTAAATATCGATCGGGCTCGTTTACGTATCGTTAACGATATCCGTTATTCGTACTCGTTACGTATCGTATTTTAATTAAATATCCGATTAAACTCCTTTACGTACTCGTTAACGAATCCGTTATATACTCGTTCGCGTATTTTAATTAAATATTTAATTAGGCTCGTTTACGTACTCGTTAACGAATCCTTTACGTACTCGTTCACGTATTTTAATTAAATATTTAATCGGGCTCGTTTACGTATTCGTTAACGAATTTTTTACGTACTCGTTTACGTATTTTAATTAAATATTTCGATCGGGCTCGTTTACGTACTCGTTAACGAATCTTTTATATATTCGTTTACGTATTTTAATTAAATATAAGAAAAAAACGTAAAAGAAGAAAGAAAAGAAATAAAAACGTACTAGAAATAAAGACGTATATAAATAAAAATAAAATAAAAGAAA
Source organism: Sporothrix protearum (assembly GCA_016097115.2). Classification (NCBI taxonomy): domain Eukaryota; kingdom Fungi; phylum Ascomycota; class Sordariomycetes; order Ophiostomatales; family Ophiostomataceae; genus Sporothrix; species Sporothrix protearum. Next base: position 97,366 of record JADMNH010000018.1, on the reverse strand, counting down.
AAAATATTAAAGAAATAAAAGAAAGGAAAATAAAACGAAGAGAAAGAAGAAAAGAAGAGGAAGAGAATAAAGAAAAAAGGAGAGGGGAAGACGAAAATAAAAAGGAGGCGTTTTAACGCGTCGGCCGATTAATATACGGACGTTAATATAAGTTAAGTTAAAAGAAGAAAGAAAAAAACGCGTCGGTAATACGTAAACGGACGTAATTTACGTTAAGTTAAAAAAAAACGAAAATAAATATTATTTCCCGTTTTTATAATTATTAAGCGCGTTACCCCCGGCTTAATTATCCCCTTTAAATCGAGGTAATCGACTTATAATAATATTATCGTATCGTAACGGCCGAAACGGACGATATATAATAAAAAATAACTACGATTTTAACGTAACTTTATAATAAGCCTCGCGGAGGTACGATATACGAAATACTTTAAGTTATTAAAATATAACGTATTATTTAATAAGCGTAAGTTAATTTATAAAGTTATTAAAGTTTATAAGCGCGTAAATTCGAAGTAATTATTTAAAACGGTACGTACGACGTATACCGTAAAAGATATACGGTTTATAAACGACTTATATTAATAAAATCTAAGGTCCTTAAGTATCCTCGAAATTCGACGGGCCTAGGGTATTTTAAACGACGATTTCCCGCTTCGGAATATTAAAACGGATTAATAAAAGCTTATTAAAAACGTAATAATACGGTAAATTACCCTCGCCTTAAGTCTCTCTTTACGGGAGGCGTAGTTAAGAACGTTTTATAAAGATCGGAAACCGATAACTTTTATACGTATATTAACGTTTATCCCGGGTACGACCCTAGTACGCGGGTCGAGCTTAAATCGATTAAACGATAAATTCGGTTATAATATTAGTGGCGTATTTATTATAATTAATTCGCCGGAATTAACGACGACGACGACGATTACCGCGACGTTAATAACGACTTTAACGTTTACGACGACGGATCTCGTAACTAATCCGTCGATAACTACGACCCCGCCGGACCTAGACTCGGTAAAGTCTTTAAACCCTTAACGTAAATAGTCCCGCCTACACGTAATTAAGCCCAACTCCTTATTTAACTTAACTCTCATAAACCCTAGGGAATCCCTAGGGTGTTAAATATTTTATAAATAAGGAGGGCGAATTACCTTTAACTTTTAAATATATATTAATCGTAATACTAATCCCTAACGGCTTATAATATTTATAACGTGAAACCCCCACGATACTTACTAAATTTTAAATACCCGTAATATAATTAAAAGTTTTATAATTAAGCTTAACTTTATTTAGGCCTTAACTCTTATAAACCCTAGGGGAGTCTTTAAAGTATTAAATATATTAAATATAAAAAGGGTGAATTATTTATAACTTTTTAATATATATTAATCGTAATATTATAACTTTTTTATCGTTATATTAATTACGGTATAAATACGGTATAAAATATATATATAAGCTTTAAACGGCTTATTATTATTTAAGAAAACACTTAGTCCGGCCTAAAATATATATAATAATAAAAAGATATAAAAAAGGTATAATTTTTAAAGAAAATCGAGCGTATATTTATTATTACACTACTTTTATTAAATAAAATTTAAAAAAATTAAAAAGGGTATTAAAATAATACTCGTAACTAATATAATAAAAGTATAAAATTACTATTCATCCATTTATTCGATATAATTTAATAATATTTTAACGAAGTTCTTTCCGATTTATTTTTATTACCTTAATTTTTTAACGCGATAGTAGTAACCGCGCGCGCTTCGCGCGCGGTACGTAACGGGTTTATATAATTACGTAATATATTTTTATTAACCTAAGTAAAATCGGTTAAAAAAACCTCGGATCTCGTAACTATTCGTATTATATAACTCTTTATAACTAACGCATTATTTTACTTAATACGTATAAGCGGGGCTACTTACGTTTAAGGCTTAAAGACTTTATTAAGTTCTAGGCCTTACGGGGTTTAGTTACGAGATTTATACCGTTATTAAAAATATTTATTACGACTAACATATATTAAAAAGTCATAAGTAATTCACCCTTTTCATTTTAAATATATCTAACACCCCAAAGACTCTTACTAAACTCTTAAAAACTAAAATAAAGTTAAGCTTATCACGTATAAACGGGGCTACTTACGTTTAAGGCTTAAAGACTTTATTAAGTCTAGGCCTTACGGGGTCGTAATTATTAACGGATTAATTACGAAATTTATACCGTTATTAAAATATTATTATAATTATCCTAGAATATAAAATAATTTCCTTATAAGGAAGGGGCTCCCACTTTTACTAAAGATTAAAGAAGTTAAAATTAATTACTTAACGATATTATACCTACCTTTAATAATATATTTATTATTAAATTCGTTATTTAATCCTTAACGGCTTATAATATTTATATATAAAACCCCCCCGATACCCACTAAAGTTTAAATACCCGTAATATACCTTAGAGTTTATAATATTATAAACTTTAAGATAGGTGGTCACGATAATAAAACGTTAATGTTTCGAGGCGAAAGTAAGTTTAATATTATATAAAAACTAAGTTTTACCTCCCGAAACCCTTAAAATTTCGGCGAGGCTTTCGACTTAAAAGAACTTTATCCGTAACGTAACGTACGCGAGGGCACCCCGCCACGCCCTAGCTACCGCATAACTATAATTACGTATTAACCTCGTACTCTTTTTATAATTAATTACGAAGAGGCGTTAATACGAGGGAGGCACGAGGTCGTTACCGTAATAATATTTATAATAAAAGAATTATAATAAAAGGTAAGTATAATATCGTTACGAAATTAAGTTTTACTTCTTTAATTTTAAAAGAAGTGGACGCCCCTTTCTTATAAGGAGATTATCTTATATTTTAAGATAATTATAATAATATTTTTATAACGGTATAAATCTCGTAATTAATCCGTCGATAATTACGACCCCGTAAAGCTTAAATTTAATAATGTTTTTAAAGCCTTTAACGATATAAGTAATCTTATTTATACGTGATCGTAATAAAGGGCCGTTTTCGTCTTAGTAAGAAAATAGAGTACTAGATAATAAAAATAACGCCTAGTACTCCACTTTCGTAGAATAAGTTATTCGAGGTACGAAAACGACGCTCGACGATATCGCCGCGTCTTTATATAAAGCGAGAGAACGGCGGTTTTATTTATATTAAAAATAAGGAGGGTGAACTACTTATAACTTCTAAATATATATTAGTCGTAATAATTTAACGTATACTTAAATATAGGGTAAGGATAAAGTTATTTAATAAATAATTAAACGCGCGTTTAAATACGTAATTAAATAAAGTAAGTAAAAAAGTTAACGCGTACTTAAATAGGTTATATTATATTAGAAGTTTAACGTATTAGAAAGGAGAGGTAACGTGTACTTAAATAGGTTATTAAATAAAAATAATTTAGCGTTATTTAGTAAATAATTAAACGCGCGCTTAAATACGTAGTTAAATAAAGTAAGTAAAAAAGCCAGCGCGTACTTAAATAGGTTATATTATATTAGAAGTTTAACGTACTAGAAAGGAGAGGTAACGCGTACTTGAATCGTATTAGAAAGGAGAGGTAACGCGTACTTAAATAAGTATTAAAAATAAGGAAAGTTTAACGTATTAAAAAGGAAAGGTAACGCGTATTAAATAAGTTATTAAATAAAGAAAGTTACCCGTAATATACCTTAAAGTTTTATAATATTATAAACTTTAAGATAGGTGGTTACGATAATAAAGCGTCGGTGTTTCGAGGGCGAAAGTAAGTTTAATATTATATAAGAATTAAGTTTTACCTCCCGAAACCCTTAAAATTTCGGCGAGGCTTTCGACTTAAGAGAACTTTATCCGTAACGTAACGTACGCGAAGGTACCCCGTTACGCCTTAATTATTATACTAGTTATAATTACGTGTTAACCTTATACTCTTTTTATAATTAATTACGAAGAGGCGTTATATAAGGGAGGTACGAGGTCGTTATTATAGTAATATTTATAATAAAAAAATTATAATAAAAGGTAAGTATAATATCGTTACGAAATTAAGTTTTACTTCTTTAATTTTAAAAGAAGTGGACGCCTTTTTTTATAAAGAGATTATCTTATATTTTAAAATAATTATAATAATATTTTTATAACGGTATAAATTTCGTAATTAATCCGTTAATAATTACGACCCCGTAAGGTTTAAATTTAGTAATATCTTTAAACCTTTAACGATATAAGTAGTTTTACTTATACGTAATCGTAATAAAAGGCCGTTTTCGTTTTAATAAGAAAGTAAAGTACTAAATAATAAAAATAATTTAGCGTATTAGAAAAGAGAGGTAGCGCGTACTTAAATAGGTTATTAAGTAAAGGAAGTTTAACGTATTAAAAAGGAAAGGTAACGCGTACTTAAATAAGTTATTAAATAAAGAAAGTTTAACGTATACTTAACTATAGGGTAAGGAGAAGGTTATTAAATAAAGGAAGTTTAACGTACTAAAAAGGAGAGGTAACGCGTACTTAAATAGGCTATTAAATAAAAAAAGTTTAACGTACTAAAAAAGAGAGGTAACGCGTACTTAAATAAACTATTAAATAAAGGAAGTTTAACGTATTAGAAAGGAAAAGTAACGCGTACTTAAATGGGCTATTAAATAAAAAAAGTTTAACGTATACTTAACTACGGGGTAAGGAGAAGGTTATTAAATAAAGGAAGTTTAACGTATTAAAAAGGAAAGGTAACGCGTATTTAAATAAGCCATTAAGTAAAGGAAGTTTAACGTATTAGAAAGGAAAGGTAACGCGTACTTAAATAGGCTATTAAATAAAGAAAGTTTAACGTATACTTAATTACGGGGTAAAAGAAGGTTATTAAATAAAGGAAGTTTAACGTACTAGAAAGGAGAAGTAACGCGTACTTAATAAGTTATTAAATAAAGAAAGTTTAACGTATACTTAACTACGGGGTAAGGAGAAGGCTATTAAATAAAGAAGTTTAACGTACTAAAAAGAGAGGTAGCGTATTAAATAAGTTATTAAATAAAGAAAGTTTAACGTACACTTAACTACGGGGTAAGGAGAAGGTTATTAAATAAAGGAAGTTTAGCGTACTAGAAAGGAGAGGTAACGCGTATTTAAATAAGCTATTAAGTGAAGGAAGTTTAACGTATTAAAAAGGAAAGGTAACGCGTACTTAAATAAGTTATTAAATAAAGAAAGTTTAACGTATACTTAATTACGGGGTAAGGAGAAGGTTATTAAATAAAGGAAGTTTAACGTACTAGAAAGGAGAGGTAACGCGTATTTAAATAGGTTATTAAATAAAGAAAGTTTAACGAGTGGCTTTTTTTTCGTCGCTTTTTAACCTTATATTCGAGAATAAAAATTCTTTTAATTTATTTACGTATACTCTTTTTTTTACGTTATATTTATTATTTTAATATAAATATCTTTAACGCTTATTATCGTCGGTTTTTTTCCTTTTCTTTTTTTTTATTACGATTATTTATAATAACGTTAATATTAATAATAATAATAATAATATAACTACTATTATAATATAAACCGCCACCTCCCGCGTTAATATCGACGCCGCCGTTAATTAAATATCGGCGGCCGCGGCCGGTTTCCTCGATACGACGTCGTTAACGTACGAACGCCGTAATTAAACTAACGGCGACGCCTTTAAAACTAAGTACGCGGCCTCGCCCGCGACCCTCCGAAATATTTTTTATACCCACCGTATTTTTTTTAAAATTTTCGAGGCGCGCGTTATAAAGCCGGAAAACTTTATAAACCCGTATACGTCCCGGCGCGGCCCGCGCCCTTATATATTAATTCTCCGTTATATTATAACGAAGACGACGCCCGCCGACACTTATAATATTAATTACCTTGTAGCGATATTTAACGACTTTATTTTTTACCCCTTTAACGTTTTTATTAAGTTACGCGTAACCGAATATATTTAAGAATATAACGACGACGTTTACGAAAATTAGTTTATCGATAATAATATTTACGTCCTTATCCCTTATACGTCCGCCCCGTCGACGCGTATAATTTCGACGGCCGATACGATTATATTAAGTTAATAAACCCTTTTAATTTTTAATATAAAGGAGGTCGAAACGTTTATAATCGGTAACTCTTTTTACTTTAAAGGACGAGGACGACGAGGACGAGAAGGAGGAGAAGGAGACCGGTATATTAATCGTTAAGTTAATTACTTTCGGTAACCGGTAAATTTATATATCGAAGTTAAAGTAAAAGCGAAAGAAAAACGGGAAAAGGAGGAAACGACGCGACCGTATAAGTATAACGTAAAAAAAGAAAAGTTTTTATTTTTATTTTTTCTTTTTATTAAATATAACTTTTTAAGAAACGTAAAAAAAATTATAAAAAAAAATAAAATTAAGTTCCCTTTATAAACTAGGCCGAGAAAAACGTTTTAATCGGCTTCGCGTTCGTAACTCGTTTCGTCGTACTTTTATTTACCCGTCCTCCTTATCCTCTTTATTTTTATACTCGCCGCCGTTATTATCGCCTCGGTTAACTCGTATACCGTACTTTACGGCGGATACGAGACCCCGGTTATATTAAGTAAGTCGTAAATAAGTATACGTTATAGTAAACGTTTTTCGCCGTTCGTAATTATTTTAATTCCCGGTACGGTTAAGTCGGTTAAAGCCTAACGCAGGCCGGTTTATATTAGACTTATTAAAATAATTTATACGATATATATATCGTAGGCGCGGTAAATATTAATTAAAAAAGGTAACTCGTTAACGAGGGCGGCGATTATACCGCGGAACTTAATTTCCTTTATAATAATAACGGCGTTAACGTCGTTTTTAAAGCGTATATACGACGTACTTACGTTTTTAAATACGAGGGTTAATACGCCGGGTTTAAAGGCCTTTTTTAAAATAACGAACGGGCGTTATATATAAATCTTTTTAACGAGCGTATTTAATTACGTATTAATCGTCTTCGTTAAATACTTAATAACGCGGGAAGCGAGGACGACGCCTTTATTACGCGTAATACCCTCGTTATCGAGGAAGGTAATAATATCGTAATTAACTTAACCCGGTTACGATTAACGGTTTTACTCGCGGATAAGCTCGACTTTCGCGTAAAGGATCTAAATATCCTCGGTTTAAGTACGCGGCGGCGCGTTATACGTTACGATACGGCCAAGCCGCGACGTAAAAATAACTAGCTTTTTAAAGTTAATATAACTTATTACCGCGTCGCCCGTTAACGGAAGAGCCGCCTCTTTCGTTAAGTTTTATAACGCGTACCTTAATATACGGTCGGCCTCGTCGTCGTATAACTCGAGTAACGCGTTAACGAGGCGTTTTTAACCGCGGTCGTTAAATACGTCCCCGAATAATATTATATTAACGGCGTAGAGGTTAATAAAACGTTAAGTAAGGGCCGTTTTTATAAACGCGAGGCGGCGCGGAGCCGTTAAAGGGCGTCGTTATAAAGGTGGGCCGTTATTATATAATCGTTACGGAGTTTTTTACGTAATAAACGGACGAGGTTAACCGGTTATTTACCCGGTAAATTAGGCCCGGTTTAAAAATAAATTAAAGGAGAGAAATTATCGTCGTTATTTACCCGTCGTCGTTATCGTCGTTATTATTATCGTCGTTTCGTATCGTCGTCGTTATCGTCGTCGTTATCGTCGTCGTTATTATCGTCGTCGTATCGTTATATCGTCGTTATTCGTCGTCGTCGTCGTTATTAACGTTACCGTTATCGTCGTCGTTATATTATCGTCGTTACCGTCGTTATCGTTATTAAAATCGGCCTTATTAAAACGGCGGGGTATAAACGATTTATCGAGATTAATATTCGTTAAAAAAGAAAGAAAATTAACGAGTACGGAAATAAAGGATATAAATTAATAAAGCGAGCCGTATTACGTTAATTAAAGCGACCTTAAAGGGGAGAGTTACGTTACGTTCGTTATTATTATTATCGTTACCGTCGTTAACGTAGCCGCCGCGGTCGCTTTTACCGCGGTTAATAATTAAGAAATAAGTTTAAAATACTCTCTTCGTTATTATAATAATCGCCGTCTTTAATAAGCCGTCCTAGTATAACTTCGTAAATTACTTTCGAAAAAAGTTATCGTATTATTTTTCGTAAATAACCGTTAAGGAAGGCTTTTTAACGTCGGTAAACGTAACGAGGGAAGAGGTTAACGGGGGCGTTTAAATTAACCGCCGCCGTTAATATTATATCGAGAAGGTTAATAATCGTATTATTAATTAACTCGTTATCGTTTTATCGGCGGCGGCGGAGTTTAGGCGTCGGTAAGCCGCGGGCGCTTCGTATTAATATTTATTATTACTTCGATATATCGTTAAAATAAAATAAGAAAAAGGTCGTTATAAACGGACGATTATATTATATTTTTCTTCCTTTTAAAAAGCGTATTTAATAAAAAGGAAAATAAAAATAACGTTAAATAAAAACCCTTATTTATTATTATCGGCGTTATCGTTACCCCTTTTTTCCTTCCCTTTTAAGAAAATTAAAATTAAAAAAAGAATTATTAATTAATTAAAGAAAAATCCGACCCGGATATTATACGCTCGTATTATAAAAAAAAAAATCTTAAAATATTTTCTCTTTACTTTTTACTTTATTCTCCCTTTTCGTTTTTTATTTTATCGCCTCGTTATTTTTTTTTTTTCCCTCGATATTAAAACCCGGACTTTTCTCCTTTCGTTTCTTCTCTTTTATCCTTTTTTTATTTCTTATAAAATAATAAATAATTACGTTTTATAATAACTCCCTTAATATAAAGAACCCGACTTAATAAGCCGGCGAATTAAACGAGCCACCGCGTTTAAAAAGCCCGAGTTATAATACTTATTCGGCCACTTATACCCTCGACGCCGTTTTCTCCTTTTACGTTAATACCCGACTTAGTTAAATTTCTTCCTTCGTCGAGTAACTCGTCGTCCCGTATATAATTACTTATAACGAGAAGACTCGGTATATATTTTTTTCTTTCTTTTTTCTTTTTAATTTCTCTTTCTTTTTTTCGTCTCTTTCTCGTTTTTATTTATATCTCTTTCTCTTTTTATTTTTTTTTATTTCCTCTTTTTTTTTTTTTTCCTTTTTTTTATTAATTTATTAAAGACCGCGTTTTATTTTTATTAATCCGGTTATATATATTACCGTCGACGGCGCCGTTACCTTTTCCCGGCTCGAATTAACGAAACGAATAAATATACATTTAAAGAACCCGACTTAATAAACCGGTTAACTAAACGAACCACCGCGTTTAAAAAGCCCGTATTACGGTATTTATCCGGTTACGTATACTTTCGACGCCGTTTTCTTCTTTTATATTAATACCCGACTTAATTAAATTTTTTCCTTCGTCGAGTAACTCGTCGTTCCGTATATGATTATTTATAATAAGAAAACTTGGTATATATTTTTTTTTTTTTTTTTTTTTTTTCTTTTTTTTTTTTTTTTTCTTTTTTTTTATTACTTTTCTTTTTATTTTATTCTTTTCTTTTTTTTTTTTATTCTTTTTTTACTTTTATTTTTTTTATTCTTTATTTTTTTTTTTTTTTTTTTTTTTTTTTTTTTTTTTTTTTTTTTTTTTTTTTTTTTTTTCGTTCCTTTATTCCCTTTTATTAATAAAATAAAAACTACGATATATTTATACCTACCCGGCCTTTATATATTACACCGTTAATAACGCCGTTATCGTTTCCCCGCTCGAGTTAACGAAACGTTAACCCTTTTATTATTATTTTTCTCGACGACTTTTTCGAAAAACTCTTTATTAACGACGATACCCCGTCTTTAATTTTCCCGTATACTTCTCGAAACGACCCGCCTTTTATTAATTACGCGCCGACGTTAACTTTACCGCCCCGTTACGAAAATATTACTCCGTAACTCGCCGAAAATAAACTACGGCCCGATTAAGCCCTCGCGCGGCGGATTATTTATATTTTTTATACCGGCCTCGTTATTTACGCGGCGAGCGATTATACTTATTAAAAGGTTATTTATAAAACTTATTACGTTAATTACGGCGGGTTAACCCGGACGTAAGGGACGTCTTCGTTTAAATATACGGTCCCTTCGATTAACGAGGATCCGTATTAATTAAAATAATTCGGTTTAAAGTATTTTATACGCTCGTTAAGTACGGCGGTCTAGTAATTTACGCGGAAAAATTTACCGACGGCGGTATGGTTCGAGGCGTTATATAACGGTTAACCCGAAACTTAACGTTACGCGGTTACCGAAGTATATATATACGAAGACGACCGCCTAAGCTAGGCCTTAATTACGGTTATTTACGACGTTAATAACTTTTTATATATTACGCGCGACCCGACGGATATTTAAAGCGTACTCGATATTTACTTCGTACCGTAACCGGCCTCCTTTTTAAAAAAGTCGGTTTATATTAAAATCCCCGTATAAGTTAACGGATATATTAAGTATATATTATTATACCGCGTCCCTTATTTCGTTTTTACGCGACGGGGATACGATATTATTTACCTTTTCTTTTTACGTTTTTACCGGCTAACGTAAGCCGCGTCGACCGTTTTTTTAATTAACTCTTAATATAAATAATTTTTCGACGGCTTTATACGACCGAGCTTTACCGTTATTAAGTAAACGTTTATTTACTACGTCCCCCACCTCGTTTTTACGCGGCGGGGACACGATATTATTTACCTCTTTTTTCCACGTTTTTACCGGCCGACGCGGGCCGCGTCGGCCGTCTTTTTAACTAACTTTTAATACGAATAATTCTTCGACGGCTTTATATACGACCGAGCTTTACCGTTATTAAATAAACGTTTACCTTATTACGTCCCGAATAACTTCTCGTTAATTTAAACGTCGTCGCGGGCCGTTACCGAGGCGACGGGTACGGCGGTTATACGTAAAAATAATATTAAAGTTTTATTTAACCCGGATAATTTACGTCGATTATAAGTTATTATACGTACGGCGTTAAACCGGGCGGAAACGACCGAAACGATAAACGGCGACCGCGTATTACGGTAATTTAATAACCCGGTATTTATATACGGCGTTAAAAATATAAAGTTATAATATTAAATTATATATTTATATATAACCTTTACGGTTAACGCGACGGTACGCTCGTTTATATAAACGGCCGCCGTTACGCCGTATAATAACGCGCGTTAACGAAACGAAGCCGTTAACTTTAAAACGGCCGCTCGTAATTTATTAACGTCGCCGCCGAGTTTTTTCCCACGTAAAACGGTTTTACGGCGTTAATACGGCGGTATTATTAATATAATACGCTTTTATTTCTTTAAGAATTAACCGGGCCGGCGTTATTTAACCGAGATTATATTATAAATAAGTCCGGGTATACGCCGCGTTAAAATAACGAAGAAGGCGGTAACCGTAATAACCGCGCGAAAAACGATAACGCGGACGATAATAACGTAAATAACGATAACGTAAACGATAATAACGTAAACAATAATAACGCGGACGACGATAACGTATATAACGACGACGGCGACGACGGTAATAATAATAAAGTAATATAACCCGAATTTAATCCTTCGACGTAATAAGCGCCGCCGCGGATTCCGCGTATTATTACGACCGAGTATCCCGTTTATTTACTTTAAAATAATATTTCGTTTACGTACGAGTTTTAAAAAACGAGTCGGTTACGAAAAAACGGTATTATATACGTATAATTATATATAATAAAAGAAGGCTTATATAATTTTAACGGCGTTTAAGTTTTTTTTTATAATAACTTTTATAACTTCGAATATAATTACGACGTATAAACGAGTATAATATAACGTAACGGTATAATACCCGACCGTATTTCGGCGGAGCGGGCTTTACTCGCCTCGTACCGTCGAATAATAATAAACTTCGTTAATACGACGTATAAATACGGTTAACGCTTCGAAATCCGTATAATAATTAAACTCGCCCGGTTAATTAAAGAAACCGAAACCTCGTTAACGGTTTTCTTATACGGCGCGCCGGCCTCGTTATATACCGCGCCGTTTACGTTAATAATACCGTACGTCTAGGCGGACCGTTACGGTTTTTTTATTATTAAAAGCGCGCGTTTTTACGACCTTTATTTATAAAAATCTCGATAAGTATGTTCGGCTCTTCGATTATATCGTAACGTTATATAAAAACGATATTAATACGCCTTAATCGGCGGCGGCCTTATATACGGTAACGGTAACGACGCTTTAATAATTTATTTCGTATAAACGGGAACCGGCGCGGTACTCGGTTACCGCGCCGATCGACGCGCCGGAAGGGCGGCGGGCGGGGCTCGGCGTAACCGCGGTTATAACGACGCGCGGATTTGGCTTTTATATTATATATATTATCGACTAGGAGGCGTTATAAGTTTAAAGCCCGCTCGTCGACCGGTTATAAATTCCGTAACTCGCGGTACGGAAACGTTAATAAACGGACGAAGTAATACGTTAAACGTATAATTATTTCGATTAAGTAATTTAAGCGGCCGTTAACCCCGTTATATCGACCGCGGATAAAGGCGACGTTATTTTAACGGTAATAACGTAATTTATTTTATACGAGTATAAACGTAATATTTACTTTATTATAACGCGTTAAAAGCCGTCCGAGAATAAACTCGCCGGTCTCGCCTTTACGTATTATAACCTCGCCGTTTTTACGGAAAAAAAAAATAATCGGTTTATCGCCACGTTATAAAATAATAAGTTTTATTTCCGGACCGCCGCCGATTACTTCCGGTAAGCTTTTACGACCGAGTATTATATTACGAAATAAACCCGTATTAAAACGTAATAATATTACGTTATAACGATAAAAGTCGTATTTACCCTCGATTATAATATTTATAATCCTTACGTATCGTTTACGCGGTTTTTCGTACTTTTATATTATCGGTTTTATTAATAAATCGGTTATTTTTTAAACCCCGACGCGACGAACGGTGTTTTATCCGTTACTTAAATTACCGGTAAACGTATTATACTTTATTTATAATTATAACGTAATAACGACGACGTACCGTTACGTATTATATTAACGGATCTCGTTACGCTCGTTATACGGTATCCGAGCGAAGTTATAAAACCGCTCGTAAACCCACTCGTAATATCGGATTTATTTAATATACTCTTTTTACGGCGGTTAACCGGTTTACGTTTTAAGTAAACGCGATAAGGTATAAAGGGTAAGGGCGGAGTATACGACGGTTACGTAAAGTAATTTCTTTTATTATATACTTTATTTTTAATAATATACTTTTCTTCTTTTTCCTTTTAATTTCCTTTTTTAACGTATATAATAAACGTATAACGGTTACGAAGAGTAATTTCTTTCTTTATATACTTTTTTATTTTTAAAAAGTTAAAAAAAATATAAGAAAAAGTATATTAATACCTTATTATATAAAAACGACGTATTAATTAATAAAAGCTCGTATTTAAAGTTATTAAGGGAAAATATAAAAATCGACGTAAGTTTCGAGTAATATATTACTTTATTTTCCTTTATTATTAAGTGAAAATTAAGTTTTTATTTAATTTAATATATTTTTATATTTTTTCTTTACGTAAAAGTTTTATTTTTATTTCGTATTATTCTTATACGACTCTTTTTTATTTTTATTTTATTTTCGAACTAATACGAACCGTAAACCGTATTTAATTAACTTATTTACGAATAAAAATAATTACGGCCTCGGACCTCGTCGGGTACTTTAAATACTTAATCGAAGTAAGACCGGAGGGCGGGCGGTGGGGTAACGTATAAGTGGGTATAATACTACCTTATAAAAGCGGCGTATTTATCCTAAACCTTACTTATTTTATAACGGCCTTATATATAACGGATAAAGTCGTATAAAATTTAAAAAAAATACCTTAACCGCGGACGGTATTAACGTAATTATCGAGTTTATAAATAACGCTCGAAATAACGTCGGAGATATATTAAAACGAGCTTATTATACACGCCTCGTATACGTCGTTTATACGTTATAACTCGCCGTCGGGTAAAAAATATAATAAGTAATCGCCGTTAAAAAACGGGAGGAGAATATTACGTACGCTATATTTATAATTAAACGTATACGGAGTCTCGTAAAAAGGGTATTATACGAGTCCGGGCTTAGTCTCTTTTATATACGCGTAATAAAAAACGTAAAGATAAGGGAGCGTAATATTATATCGTATTATAAAGGCGGTCTCGTTATTCTCCGGATACGGTATTCCTTAAAACGTAATTCCGGCGATATTAATCGGCCGTTAATAATAAGGGTAAGTTACGACGACGTACGAGCCGGCTCGTTTATATTTATAAAGGATATCGGGTTAAAATAACGTAAGCGTAACGGCCGTTACGTTAATATCCGGTAAAGTTAATATTATTTCGTCGAAGACAAAAGGATATAAAAAGTACGAAATTCTTTTTCGCGAAGGAAGCCGGTATATCGTTTTTTTATTAATTTTATTATATTTTAAAAACGGTAATATTTTTAAATAGTTTTTTATATTAATATATATATATATTTAAAATAAATTATTTTCCTTATATATAAAACGAAACGAAATAAGTAATTTACCTTATTTATTTTAATAATAAAGAGCCTTAATAAAAGTAATAAACGAAAAACTTTATTTTTTTTTTCGTATTATATAAAATAAAAAGTAAAGGAATAAAGGTTTATAAATAAATTATAATTTTATTCGTACGAGATAAAGAATATTAAAACCGAGTATATAATACGGGTGTTTTATATACTTTAATAAGTATACTTACTTAAGTTTCGTAAATAACGATAACTAGTATAAATAATTATTAATACGTCGTATATCCCTTTATTTACCGTTTTTATATAAGTAATTTACCTTATTTATTTTAATAATAAAGAGCCTTAATAAAAGTAATAAACGAAAAGCTTTATTTCTTTTTTTCGTATTATATAAAATAAAAAGTAAAGGAATAAAGTATATAAATAAATTATAATTCTATTCGTACGAAATAAAAAATATTAAACCGAAGTATATAATACGGGTATTTTATATACTTTAATAAATATATTAACTTATATTTCGTAAATAACGATAATTAATATAAATAATTATTAATACGTCGTATATCCCTTTATTCACCGTTTTTATTATTTTTTTTTCTCTTTACCGGCTTCGTTATAACGACTTTCGAAAGTATAAACTATTAACCCGAGGTCTACACGTTATATATTAACGGCTAAAACGAGAACGGCGACGAAATAACGGGGGCGCCGACGTATTATCCGATCGATTATATTATTTATTCAATACCGTTAATAATTATTAATATTACTAGGCCTAATTATAAAAACTACGAGGCGTATATTTAAAATACGTAAAAAAATAAAAGTTAATATATTATTATCGGTGTTTACGGGCATTTTTTTTACGTATATTATATCGGCGATTAATATTAATCTTACCGCGCGGCGAATATAACCTTATAATACCCGATATATCGAACGAGTTAACGGTTTTCGAAATACGCGTATATTTTATAAAGGATTACGTTACCGTTATACGTAAGTGTTTATACCCGGTATATCGTCCCGCCGATCCCGGTACCCGCGGATATAATCCCGACGTATTATTATCGTTACGGCGAGTATTAGGATAAAAAACGGGCCTTTAAAAAACTTGTCCGGACGGTTTAAACGGTACGGGACGACTTTCTCCGACTCGATTAAGGCGCGGCGCTTCCCGACCCTTCCGGCGACTTTCCCGTTATCCTTCGATTAATAAACGCTTTACTTCTTTATCTCTTAAACGCGATTACCGATTACCTTAAATTAACTCTTACGTTCGAAAGAGAAACCGTATATCTAAGCCCCGGGCCGGATAATAACGAGGGTATAAACCGGGTACCGCGTTAAACGTACCGATATATTACCTTACCGTTTAAGAGTTAAGTAACGTATTCGTATACTCGGGATATTATAAAATAAGTTATTTTTATATTTATTTTCGTTTTTTAGTTTTTATTTTATTTAAAAGAAATTTTATTTTTTATTTATATATTTCCGTATACGGAGATTATTTATATTACGTAATATAAATAAGACCGCCGTTCTCTCGCTTTATATAAAAACACGGTAATATCGTTAAGCGTTATTTTCGTACCTCGAATAATTTATTTTCCGAAAATAAAGTACTAGGCGTTATTTTTATTATTTAATACTTTATTTTTTAATTAAGACGAAAACGGCCCTTTATAACGATAACGAGCGCCCCGTTACGTTTTAGCCGTTATACTAGTTATTAATTACGTATTAACCCCGTATTTACGACGCCTTATAATTAGTTAATAAAAACCTCGGATTTCGTAACCCTAGTTAATTAAAATATATTACGTAACTAAGTATAAACCCGTTACGTATTATACGCGATACGCGTACGGTTATTATCGCGTTAAAAAATTAAGGTAATAAAAATATATCGTAAAGAACTTCGTTAAAATATTATTAATTTATATCGAATAAATAAATAACGATTTTATACTTTTAATATATTAATTATAAGTATTATTTTAATACCTTTTTAATTTTTTTAAATTTTATTATATAAAAGTAATATAATAATAAATATACGAACGGATTTCTTTAAAAATCTTTTTATTATTATACGTATTTTAAGCCGGACTTAGTGTTTTTTTAAAATAATAATAAGCCGTTAAAAGCTTATATATACGTATTATTACCGTATCTCCACCGTAATTAAAATAAAGAGAAAAAAGCCGTTAAAAATATTATTTTATTACTAATTAATTACTATTTATATTATTAGCTTCTTTAATTAAAATTTATAAGGCTTTAAAGTATATTACGGGTATTTAAAATTTAAAGGGTATCGTGGGGGTTTCATAATATAAATACTATAAGCCGTCAGGGATTAAATAGTAACGTAATAATAAACGTATAATAAAAGGTAGGTATAATATTATTAAGAAATTAATTCTTACTTCTCTAATCCCTAGTAAAAGTGGGTATCCCTCTCTTATAAAGATTATCCTTTATTCCGGGCTAATTATAATCCGTTTATAACTACGACCCCGTAAGGCCTAAACTTTATTTTAAGCCCTTAACGTAAATAATTCTATTTACACGTTATTAAGCTAAACTCCCTATTTAACTTAACTCCCAGAGACCCTAGGGAATCCCTTAGGTGTTAAATATCTTAGAGATTAAGAGGGCGAATTACCTTTAACTTTTAAATATACGTTAATCGTAATAATTATCCCCCTTTTAATACGCGTTATCCTTAACTCGTAAGGTGAAGGGTAATATTTATAGTTAAAGGAATAAAGAATAACCGGAAATAGAAACCGGGGGGATTCGTATAAAAGGAAAACTATATAAGCGAAAACTTTTATTAAAGTAAAAACCTAGGGAGACTTAAAAACGGGAAACTCTCGTAAATATAAATAAAAATAAAAAAAAAGAAAAGAAAAATAATAAGAAAAATTATTTAAGAAAGAAGATTAATTTATAATTAAAGTAGTGGGGGTATAATCGGAAATATATATATCCGGGGGGATTCGGTAATACTCGCTTTAAATTAAATTCGTTTAAACCTCACTTTTACCCGATATAATAAGTCGTATAATACTTAACGGAGCGTTTATTTAAAGCTACTAGTAAAGTAACGGGTAATAAATAAATAAATAAAAAAAAAATCTTAAAGTCCCGGGGTATTTTTATTTTTTTCTCGTTTTTATATCCTTAACTTTATTTATATAACTAAACGTATATATAACTATATATATATATAATATATATATATATATATAATAATATTGTTTTTCACTATTATATATATAATTATATTCTTAATAGTAAGTATACTATATATTAATATCGAGTAATCCCGGGTAAAACCTAGGGGTTTTAATAATTAAGATTAATTATATTATATAACGATACCTCCGTTTTTATCTTTTATAATACTAACGTAACGTCGTCGCGAGCGCCGCCACCGGGCTCGCCTAACAAGCTAGGGCGCTAGGGCTAGTTACTTTAATATTTCCCCTAAAAGCTAGGTAACGCCTAGTAATAATAACTCGCCGTTAATACACCGCGTATATAAGCGGGGGCCTCGGGGAACTCTTACGGGCGCCTCGGGGTCGCCTAAATAAATAATTAAATTAACCTTAACTAAGGCGGCCGAAGTCGTGGCTACCTTCGGGTAAAACGACGACGAGGACGAGGACGAAAAAATAACGAATACTAGCCCGGGCACTAATAATAATAATAAAAAAAATAATAATAATAATAGTAATAATAATAACGACGGTAATAATAATAATAATAATAACGATAATAATAAACGATAATAATAATAACGATAATAATAATAATAATAATAATAACGACGATAACGGCGACGGCGACGATAATAACGACGACGGCGTTAACGATAACGATAACGACGACGATATTATCGAGTTAGTCGTTATAAAGGAAAAGGATAAGGACGACGAGGAGTAGGCTCCGGTTAAGGAGGATAAAAATAAAGAGGAGGAGGAGATTATTAAATATTTAAGTTAATATTTATTATTTTAAAACCGTCCGGATTTTATTAAAATTTATAATTACTCCCTCCGTTAATAAAATATAACTTAAAAATTTAATCGACCTTTAATAAAATTAACTCTTCTTTAAATTTATATATTATAAATCCCTTACGTATTTACTCGCGTATTTTAATTAAATATCCGATCGGGCTCGTTAACGTACTCGTTAACGGGTAATTCGCTTACGTACTCGCTCGCGTATCCTAATTAAATATCCGATCGGGCCTTCTTACATACTCGTTAACGAATCCGCTTACGTACTCGCTCGCGCGAGCGTTATTTTCGTACCTCGAATAATTTATTTTCCGAAAATAAAGTATTAAGCGTTATTTTTATTATTTAATACCCTACTTTCGGAAAACGGCCCTTAATAACGATAACGGGGCGCCTACGAAAGCGCCCCGTTACGTCTTAATTATTACATTAGCTACTAGTTACGTATTAACCCCGCTTTTACCTTATTATCTACGACGAAGAGGTATAAATACGAGGGAGGCGCGAAAAAAAAGAAATTATTTTCTTTAATAATATTAACGCTCCTCTCTCTCCGTTTACACTTCGCTTACTTAATAATTTATTACGATACGTACGATAAATATCGACGATTAAAGTAATACGTTTTAACCTTCGTTTACTCGACGGTATTAATAACTATTAATCCGTACTTAATAAAAGACGTTACATAACGCGTTATAATAATAACGCGATAATATTAATTACGACGTAAAACGGACGGCGACTCTTACCGAGTTAAAAACTACTCCCACTATATACTCCCCTCTTATTATTAACGTCGTTTAACTTAATCTTAAACGAGGATAACGTAAACTACCGGACGTAATTATACGCCCTATTATAAAACGAGGACGCCGCGCCGATTTCCAACGACGTTCCGTTTAACGTAATAAGTACGTATTATTAACGTAACCGGCTATCGTCCGGCAACGATAAATATTAAAGTAACTTATATTAATACGCGAATATAAGTACGACGACGGCCCGCGTATTTAACGCGCTTTCGGCGATCCTTTAAATTAACGTCGATAATATCGACGAGGAAACGGCGGCCCTTTTTATCGTATATAATATTTACGACCCGAGCTACGAATACGTCGCGCGGATCCGCGAATTTATATAAACGTTATAACTCGCCGAGGAGGATTAAAAAAACCTCGTCGTACGGGCGTACTTAACTTAATAATTATAAACGGTCGAAAAAGATAACTTCGTCCTCGCCGTACTTAAAGCCGTTACCCGTTTAATAATATTACCGACCGTCCCCTTACCGATAAACTTTTACGATATTAACTACGACTATATATAAGTAAAGGTAAAACGGTAACGGAAACGGGCCTACGCCTTCGCCGCGTTACGGTAATAATAAAGCGACGAAATCGTCGGTTATTATAAAATAACCTTTATTAATAATAAATAACTTCCCCGCTTTACGGCGTTAATTAAAGCCGGGTACGTTTAATATACGGTCGCCGTACGGGTTAACGTATACTAATTAATTAAGTACGGTAAATACGAAAGCCTCCCTTTCACGGACCCGTTTACGGCCGTAATTTTATAAACCGTTAAATCGATTCCCGAAATTAAAAAGGAGGAGTTATAACGAAGTTTAACGTAAACGTAATTATAATACACTTACGACCCGTATAATTTAATAACCGTAATTAACTTTAATAACGTAACCGGCCCGTTTTTTACGTTAAAACGCCTCGTAACCGACGTTATCGGCGGCTTAACGGTTACTAAGGTTAAAACGTTATCTCTTTACCCCGACGTAATAACGGCACCGGCCGGCGCCCGTTTACGTTCCGACGTAACGTCCGCCTTAACGGAGGACGAGTTAACGAGGGAAAACGTAAACCGCTTTACGCGGTCCGTAAAATAAATATAATAAGTATAATAAATATAATAAGTATAATAAATATAATAAGTAAAGTAAATACGTAAATACCGTAAATATTATAAGTACCGTAAATACCGTAAATACCGTAAATATAATAAATACCGTAAATATAATAAATACCGTAAATACCGTAAATACCGTAAATATAATAAATATAATAAGTATAATAAGTATAATAAATATAATAAATACCGTAAATACCGTAAGTATAATAAATATAATAAGTATAATAAGTACCGTAAATATAATAAGTACCGTAGGTATAATAAGTATAATAAGTATAATAAGTATAATAAGTGTAAACGTAGGCGAGCCCGGATAATAATAATAAGTTAGCCGCCGTTAAACGGTCGAGCGACGTATAACCGACGTTAATCCTTATACGGAAAAAATAAAAAACGCGCGCGACGGTTAAGTAAAAATAACTCGTAATAAATAACGATAACGAGGACGCGTTTAACGTATATACGGTCGACGACCTTTATAATTTAATACCTTTAAACGCGACGACGGCCGATCTCCTCCGCGACCGTTATTACGCGCGCGTACCGGACGTATTCTTAATAAACTTAAATAACAGTTAATATTATACGCGGGACGCCCGGCGTATATTAACGACGATAAATATTAAACGTATATACGCGGCGTACTTAACGGGCCTCGAGGCCGCCGCGAATAAAGCCGACGACGGTACGGGCTTAAATTAATAACGCTTACGGAGTAAACACATCCCGCCGCGCGGCCTCGACTAAAAGGCGTAGGTTATACGGGACTTAAAGGCCGAGGATACTTTTCGTACGGTTTATTTATACGATTTACGTACGTTATCCGTAAACGCGTCTCGGTCGACGCGCGAGACTTATAATACGGCCGGCCGTTAACTCGTTAAGTACCTCCTCCGTTACGCGACGTCGTTAAACGACGACGAGTTTCCGCGCCCGACCGGCGCTTAAGCCTTAACGGCTTTTTAACGCGGCCCGTTATTTACGACGCCCTTACTTTTAAAAGGTTAATAAACTTATTCTTAACCGGATAACGGCTCACGCCTTATCGAGTAATTCTTATTAATACTCGGTAATAACGATATTAAAGTGTCGGTTTAAGTACCGTCGCGGTACGTTACGGACGAGTCGGCGGAGTAAAGAACGTTAAACGCGGTACGGGCGCGTTTTCTCGCCTATTAACCGACGGACGACCCGTAAAACTTATTAAACTTTTTAAACCCGTTACCGTCGACGACGGTACCCGCCTTTTTCGGTATAAACGCGTTTACCTTTTTATAAACTTTATACTTCCGGTATAAATAAACCCGGTCGGGTACGGCTTAACGGTAATAAAACGAAACGAACCCTATAATTTTACTTTTAAACCGGACCGATTAAAGCTTAATAACCGAGGGCGGTAATTATATTACGTTATATACCGATAATTATAACTTAAATATATAACTTAATATATAAAAGGGCGATATTAATTTTAATTTTATAACGTATTTTACGTTTAAATAAAGGGCGGCTTAATTAATTAACCCGTAAAGCCGGGACGCCTTCCCTTAACGGTTTATCGTCTTTACCCTTAATTAAATAATTTATTTTCCGGCCGGAATTATTTACTTTATATACCGTACGCGCGCGGGCGGTAATACGTATACGGTCGGCGGTTATATAATTTAATAGGCCGGTATCGGTTAATAAGCGCGGGTCGCCGACGAGTAACGGCGGTTTTAGTTAAATACGAACGAGGAGGTCGACGACGTAAGGGACGTCTTTATCCTAGCACGGATAATCGTCGCCGACCTAGTAACCCGGGGGTACGTCGACCGGTTTTATAAACTTAACGTCGTAAATAACTTTTTACGGTTCTTTTATTTAATATAACGGGTAGTTTATTTTCGTGTTTTTATTTATTTTTTTTCTTTCTTTTTATTCGTTCTTTATATATAACGTAAAAGAATATATATGTTTTTATTATATTAAAAAACAAGGAATAAAGGGAAAAAGAAAATTTTTACCGGTACGTTTAATATATTAAAATAAAATAAATAATAATAAGTAAATATTAATTTAGTTTTAAAACGTAATAATAACGAAAAGAGAAGTAATTAAATATAAATATATATAATCGTATATTAATTATAATTAATAACGGGAAAAGTAAACGAAAATTTAAATATAATAAAGAAAGAAATAAAATACTAAATATAAAGAATTATAATATATAAGATTAAAGTGAAAAGTATTTTAAAAGAAATTAAATAAAAAGGAATACGTTAATAAATAATAAAACTAATATAAAAATATTATTATATTACGAAATATAGTAATATATAATTACTTTCTTTTATATTTTATTTTATTTTTTCTTTTAATTATAAACGTTTAAATAAATATTATAAAAACTAGTTTAATCTATTTTTTACGAAAAGTAAATAAAAAGTATAAAAAGAGTAATTATCCGTAAAAATATATAATACGTACGTTATACGTATCGTACGGGAATTACGTAAAGTACGGTTAACGTACGAATTAACCGTTATATATACGTAAAGTCCGTAACGAGTTTATAATATAATATTATTTATATTATTTAGACCGTACGAGTAAGTTTCGAAAGAAAAACTTATTAACCGATTCGGTTTCTATCGTTATAACGGTACGTTTATAATATCGAGGCTAGCGTAAATATTAAGATTAACGGATAATAAGCCGTACGAATTAATTAAAGAGAAAAGAAAAAGTAAAAAATTAACGAAGAGTATAATAAGTAAGGAGTGTGGCGTACTTAATTAAAAGACGAGCCGTACGGATTAATAAGAGATATTAAAATATATAAGAAAATATATACGTATTAAATATATAAAATAAATAACGTTAAGAATTTAATACGTACGACTTAGTATCCGGCCGTATAGTCGAATAAAAGTCCTTATTTCGAATACGAAAAAAATTATTTTTATTCTTTTCTTCTTCTCCCGAGTTAAAAGAGAGCTTATATATTAGTATTAACGGAAGACTAGGGCCTTAATAGTCAACGAATATAAGGGAAGCCGTACGAGATAAAATATAACTCTTTTAATTTAATTACGCTTACGTTATATTTTTTATTTAATATATTTATTAATTCGTACGCCGATTTCTCTTTCTTTTAATTTTATTACGTTATATTCCTTACCTACTATACTTATTAGCTCGTACCCCGCCTTCTCTTTCTCGTAGTTTAATACGTTATATTCACTACCTATTAACTCGTACGCCGCTTTTTCTTTCTTTTAATTTAATTACGTTATATTCCTTATACTTTTTTTTTTAACCCGATTACGTTATATTCCTTATCTACTATGTTTATTGACTCGTACTCCGCTTTCTTTAGTTTAATTACGTTATATTCCTACTTATTATATTAATATATAGGTTTTACCGTTTTACCGTAAAACGGACCACTTTTTTACCTTTAAAGTTTTATAAGAATTAAGTATTCTTATATATTACGGCGTTATATATTTATTTTTATAAAAATTAAATCTTAATTTAACGGTACGATATTATTAAAATTATTTATATTACGTACCGTATATTTATTTTTATAAGAATTAAGTATCGATTTAAGCGGTACGATATAGTTAAAATTATTTATATTACGTACCGTATATTTATTTTTATAAGAAATATAATTCTTATAAGACTTATAATAAGAAAAATAAGATTTTATTCTTATAAGAATTAAGTATTAATTTTAGCGGTACGATACCGTTAAGCTATGTTCCCTACTTACTATATTTACCGGCTCGTACCCCGCTTTCTTTATTTTAGTTGCGCTATATTCCCTACCTATTATATTTATTAGCTCGTACCCCGCCTTCTTTCTCTTTTAGTTTAATTAAAGAAAAATAAGATTTTATTCTTATAAGAATTAAGTATTGATTTTAGCGGTACGATACCGTTAAACTATATTCCCTACCTACTATGTTTATTAACTCGTACCCCGCTTTCTTTATTTTAATTACGCTATATTCACTACTTATTATACTTATTAACTTATACCCCGCCTTCTCTCTTTCTTAGTTTAATTACGTTATATTTATACCGTCGAAATATAAGCCAAAATATTATATTTTATATAAGTAAAGGAGTACGGTTATAATATTATTATAATCCTCTTATACCGTTATAAAATTATAATCGTAATTATTAGAGAATAAAGGATAATTTCCTTATAGGAAGGGGTTCCCACTTTTACTAAAGATTAAAGAAGTAAAAATTAATTTCTTAATAATACCATACCTACCTTTAATTATATATTTATTATTATATTCGTTATCTAATCCCTAACGGCTCATAATATCCGTAATATAAAACCTCCCCGATACCCACAAGATTTTAAATACCCGTAGTGTACTTTAGAGTCTTATACTTACGAGCTTCTTCGTAATATATTATTATTATAATAAAGGAGATTAACGGAGCTATATAAGGCTTTCTTTAATAACTAAATTACCCTCTCTTTTTACGGTGTTATTACCCTAAAACCCGGTGGCGGCATTATATATATAGGCTTATTAAGGTTTACGTTAACGAATACGTTAACGATATCAATTTACCGTAACTCTAGGTCGAATCGAGCGGTAATACTAAGGAAGATTCGGAGTATAGAGTTACTAAGAGTCGCTACCCTCGTAAATTAATTAGTCTTCTCCTCCTAGTTACCTAGGACTACTATACGTGTTTTAGGGGTTAACCCTATTATACCGGCGGGATCGGTTTTATAACTATATACCCATATACTCCCGAGGATTTAATAACTTTTAGTATCTTTTTCGGTAATTTTTTCGAAGGGTTTTAATTCTCGATAAGAGGTAATATATTACTCTTATACTTACTTAAAAAGCCGGTGGTTTATATATATAAAGAGGGTTTCGCGTATATACGAAAGAGGTATTAAGTCGTAATAATTTTACCTCGATACGGCTAAAAAGGTCTTTATACGGTCTTATACTCGGGGAGTAATATTTCCGCCTCCGTAAACCCATTAAAATAAGTATCTCTCCTCACGTTATTATTTTCGTTAAGTAACGTAATAAATAAATATCTCTCCCCACGTCCCCGGTTTCTCTCTCGTATCGTTATTATTTTCGTTAAGTAACGTAATATTACTATTTCCACTATAACGCACCGTTAAAACTAGGGGTCGCGACTCCCCGTTCCCGAGTACCTTCCTCTCCGTTAAGAGGTAATAAATTAACTCGTAAATATAATAATTTTACTTTTAATAAGTTCGCGTTACGTACTCTTATATTATCGCTCTTTTCTTCCTTTATATATATATCGATAATAGTATTTAATTCTTTAATTAATAGTTTAACGTATATTCGGTCTCTCTCTCGTATCGTTATTATTTCCGTTAAGTAACGTAATAAATAAGTATTTTTCCCCACGTCCCCGGTCTCTCTCTCGTATCGTTATTATTTTCGTTAAGTAACGTAATATCGCTATTTCTATTATAGCGTACCGTTAAAACTAGGGGTCGCGACTCCCCGTTTCCGAGTACCTTCCTCTCCGTTAGGAGGTAATAAATTAACTCGTAAATATAATAGTTTTATTTTTAATAGGTTCGCGTTACGTACTCTTACGTTATCGTTCTCTTTTTCCTTTATATATATATCGATAGTGGTATTTAATTCCTTAATTAATAATTTAACGTATATTCGGTCTCTCTCTCGTATCGTTATTATTTCCGTTAAATAACGTAATAAATAAGTATTTCTCTTTACGTCCCCGGTCTCTCTCTCGTATCGTTATTATTTTCGTTAAGTAACGTAATATAACTCGTAAATGTAATACTTTTACTTTTAATAGGTTCGCGTTACGTACTCTTACGTTATCGTTCCCTTTTTCCTTTATATATATATTGATAGTGGTATTTAATTCCTTAATTAATAGTTTAACGTATATTCGGTCTCTCTTTCGTATCGTTATTATTTCCGTTAAGTAACGTAATAAATAAGTATCTCTCCCTACGTCCCCGGTCTCTCTCTCGTATCGTTATTATTTTCGTTAGGTAACGTAATATAACTCGTAAATATAATACTTTTATTTTTAATAAGTTCGCGTTACGTACTCCTACGTTATCGCTCTTTTCTTCCTTTATATATATATTAATAGTGGTATTTAGTTCTTTAACTAATAATTTAACGTGTATTCGGTCTCTCTTTCGTATTGTTATTATTTTCGTTAAGTAACGTAATATAACTCGTAAATATAATACTTTTACTTTTAATAGGTTCGCGTTACGTACTTACGTTATCGCTCTCTTCTTCCTTTATATATATATCGATAGTGGTATTTAATTCTTAATTAATAATTTAACGTATATTCGGTCTCTCTCTTCGATATAATACTTTTACTTTTAATAGGTTCGCGTTACGCACTTCTACGTTATCGCTCTCTTCTTCCTTTATATATATATCGATGATAGTATTTAGTTCCTTAATTAATAGTTTAACGTATATTCGGTCTCTCTCGTATCGTTATTATTTTCGTTAAGTAACGTAATATAACTCGTAAATATAATATTTTACTTTTAATAAGTTCGCGTTACGTACTTACGTTATCGCTTCTTTCTAACTATTATATATATATCGATAGTGTATTTAATTCCTTAACTAATAATTAAGATATCGGTCCCTCGTCGTATTATTTTCGTTAAAGTAATATATACTCGTAAATATAATATTTTACTTTTAATAGGTTCGCGTTACGTACTCTTACGTTATCGCTCTCTTCTTCCTTTATATATATATCGATAGTAGTATTTAATTCCTTAATTAATAATTTAGCGTATATTCGGTCTCTCTCTCGTATCGTTATTATTTTCGTTAAGTAACGTAATATAACTCGTAAATATAATACTTTTACTTTTAATAAGTTCGCGTTACGTACTCCTACGTTATCGCTCCCTTTTTCCTTTATATATATATCGATAGTGGTATTTAATTCCTTAATTAATAATTTAACGTATATTTAATCTCTCTCTCGTATCGTTATTATTTCCGTTAAATAACGTAATAAATAAGCATCTCTCCCCACGTCCCCGGTCTCTCTTCGTATCGTTATTATTTTCGTTAAATAACGTAATATCGCCATTTCTACTATAACGTACCGTTAAAACTAGGGGTCGCGACTCCCCGCTTTCGAGTACCTTCCTTTCCGTTAGGAGGTAATAAATCGACTCGTAAATATAATAGTTTTACTTTTAATAGGTTCGCGTTACGTACTTTTACATTATCGCTCTTTTCTTCCTTTATATATATATCGATAATAATATTTAATTCCTTAACTAATAATTTAACGTATATTCGATCTTTCTCTCGTATCGTTATTATTTCCGTTAAGTAACGTAATAAATAAGTATTTCTCCCCACGTCCCCGGTCTCTCTCTCGTATCGTCCCCGTTATAAGGAACCTCTTTATCGACCTTTATAAGCGCGAAGACATCTTTAAATAATTACTTTACTCGCGCTTATTTTCACGGCCACCGCGTAAATCTTTTACCGTCGTCTTTATATATTTATATATAATTAATAAAATAACACCTAGTGAGCGTAAGTAAACTTATAAAGTTATTAATACTTATAAACGTATTAATCCGAAGTAGTTATTTAAAACGGTACGTACGACGTATACCGTAGGAAATATACGGTTTATAAACGACTTATACTAGTAAAATTTAAAGTCCTTAAGTATCCTCGAAGTTCGGCGGGCCTAGGGTATCCTAAACGACGATATTTTACTTCGGAATATTAAGGCGGATTAATAAAGGCTTATTAAAAACGTAATAATACGGTAAATTACCCTCGCCTTAGGTCTCTCTCGACGTAACGAGGTATATCGTTTAAGTTTCGTAATACCTCCGTCTTTAAGGCCTTAAATTAGTCGGTTAACTTTATCCACTTTTACGGGAAAATATAAACGCGAGGATATTTTTAAATAATTACTTTACTCGCTCCTCGATTTTAATTATTAAGTACGTATAATATTAAGTAATATTAAACTTACTTAATAACTAAGATCGAAGAGCGAGTAAAGTAATTATCCGAAAATATCCTCGCGTTTATTTTTACGGCCACCACGTAAATCTTTTACCGCCGTTTTTATATATTTATATATAGCTAGTAAAATAGCACCTAGTAAGCGTAAGTTAGCTTATAAAGTTATTAAAGCTTATAAGCGCGTAAATCCGGAGATCCTTTTTATCTCTTTACCTCTTTATATTACGTCTGGCTATCACGATTACTATAACCACCGCCGAAAAGTCCAAACTTCTAAAGAAAACGGGCGATACCACTTTACGGCCGCGGTTTATCCAAATAAACGAAATCCTTAATTTAATCTTATCCTCCGCCACCGCGGCCGTAAACTCGTTATTATAAACGAAGTGGCCACTATATATACTAGCCTTCCGGCTATATCGTTTATTTAGGCTACCCCGGTATATTTAATTACCGACGGCACTACTTAACTTATTAAGATTTATACGAGCGGCTAACGGTATATTACGGACGGCGGACTAAATCTCGATAACGAGAAATAAATAAAGTTTATTCGAGACTTTTATACCGTTATTAAATTCCTTAAGGGTAAACTTAATAACGGTATAAAAGTTTCGAATAAGCTTTATTTACTTCTCGTTAATACGTCTATTTAAATAAACGAAATCCTTAGCTTAATTTTATCCTCCGTTATAATTATAATAAGGATAGGATTAAACTAAGGATTTCGTTTATTTAAATAAACCGCGGCCGTAAACTCGTATAAATTTTAATAAGTTAAGTAGTGCCGTCGGTAATTAAATATACCGTAGTAACTTAAATAAATACGGTATAAAAGTTTCGAATAAACTTTATCCACTTCTCGTTAATACGTTTATTTAAATAAACGAAATCCTTAACTTAATCTTATCCTCCGCTATAATCGTAATAAGGATAAGATTAAACTAAGGATTTCGTTTATTTAAATAAACCACGGCCGTAAACTCGTATAAATCTTAATAAGTTAAGTAGTACCGTCGGTAATTAAATATACCGGGGTGGCCTAAATAAATACGGTATAAAAGTTTTAAATAAGCTTTATTTACTTCTCGTTAACACGTTTATCTAGATAAACGAAATCCTTAACTTAATCTTATCCTCCGCTATAATCGTAATAAGGATAAGATTAAGCTAAGGATTTCGTTTATTTAAATAAACCGCGGCCGTAAACTCGTTATTATAAACGAAGTAGCCATTATATATACTAGCCTTCCGGCTATATCGTTTATTTAAGCCACCCCGGTATATTTAATTACCGACGGCACCACTTAACTTATTAAAATTTATACGAGCGGCTAACGGTATACTACGGGCGGCGGATTAAATCTCGATAACGAAAAGTGGATAAAGCTTATTCGAAACTTTTATACCGTTATTAAGTTTACCCTTAAAGTTTTTACGAATTATTTTTTATTAAAATTTAATCGATTTCGACCCTTCCGTACCGAAATCTTATATAATAATAACTTAAAAAATTTATTTATTCCACGAATTATTTTTTATTAAAATTTAATCGATTTCGACCCTTCCGTACCGAAATTTTATATAATAATAACTTAAAGTAAACTTAATAACGGTATAAAAGTCTCGAACAAACTTTATCCACTTCTCGTTAACACTTAAGTCTATCCCGACGAAGATACCGACTCCGAGTACGGCCGTCTTAAACCTAGTATACCTAGTTAACGTCCTATAACTATCTCGGTCCGTAACTCGGTCCGTAACTCGCCTTCTCCCTCGTTTAATTTAATTTCGGTTTTAAATAACTCGGTTATTAACCCTCGCGACCGGTTCCCGGAGTACACTTAAATATCCTCGCGTTTATTTTTACGGCCACCGCGTAGATATTTTACCGTCGTTTTTATATATTTATATATATAGTTAATAAAATAACACTTAGTAATAATAAATTTAAAAATAACGAGAGTGGTAACTTTATAATTAACTTAAATAAAGCGTATACGTAACTAATTTCGCCGTCGATATTAAATAAAATAATATACCGCGGACGGCCCGGGAGGATATAACTAGAATTTATAAGGCTTTAAAGTATACTACGGGTATTTAAAATCTAATGGGTATCGTGGGGGTTTTATAATATAAATATTATAAGCCGCCAAGGATTAAATAATAACGTAACGATAAATATATATATTATTAAGAAATTAATTTTTACTTTTTTAATCCCTAGTAAAAATAAGTATCCCTCTCTTATAAGGAGATTATCCTTTATTCCGGGCTAATTATAATAATATTTCAATAACGGTATAAATCTCGTAACTAATCCGTTAATAACCACGACCCCGTAGGGCTTAGACTTAATAAAGTCTTTAAGCCCTTAACGTAAGTAACCCCGCCTATACGTAATTAAGCTTAACTCTATACGGGGTTTAACTCCTATAAACCCTAGGGGAAATCCCGGGGTGTTAAATATCTTAAAAATGAAGAGGGTGAATTATTTATAACTTTTATTAAAAAATATTAATCGTAATAATTATCCCCCTTTTTATACGTATTATCCGTAACTCGTAAAGTTAAGGAGCGTATAAGTAATTAAAAGGATAAAGGATAGCCGGAAATAAAAACCGGGGGGATTTATATAAAAGGAAAATTATATAAGTAAAAAGCTTTTATTAAAGAAAAAACGTAAGGAAACCTAAAAACGGAAAACCCTCGTATTTAAAAAAGAAAAAAGAAAAAAAAAAGAAGAAAAAGATAAGAAAAACCTTTTAAGGAAGAAAACCGAATTAGGATTAAAAGGGTGGTAGTATAGTCGGAAATATATATATCCGGGGGGATTCGGTAATACTCGCTTTAAATTATTTTTATCCGAACTTTACTTTTCGTTTATTATAATAGGTCGCGTATTATACTACGGAGCGTTTATTTAAAATAACTAGCGGGGTAACGTTAATTATAAATAAATAAGTAAGTAAATAAAAAGTCTATAAAGTCCTAAAGGATTTTATCTCTTCTTATTTTTTTATCCTTACTTTTATTTATATAATTAAACGTATATATAATATATATTATATAATTATACACTTACGCGTATATATATATAATAAGTATCGCTTTTTACTATTATATATATAATTATATTCGTAATAATAACTATATTATATATTAATATTAAATAATCCTAAATAAAATTTAGGGGTTTTAGATATATAAAATTAATTATATTATATAATAATATTCTCTTACTTTAACGATATCGTCGCTTAAAACGCCGACGTAACGTCGTCGGGAGCGCCGTTAACGGGCTCGCCTAATAAGCTAGGGCGCCGGGGCTAATTACCCCGGTATTTCCCTTAAAAGTTAAGTGTCGTCCGTTAACGGCGGCTCGCCCTTTATACACCGCGTATAGAAACGGGGCCTCGTAATATTATTATAAGCGTTACGGGGTCGCTCAAGTAATTAACTAAGCTCGCGTTATTAAGGTTACCGAGGTCGTCGTTACCTTCGGGTAAGGATAACGAGGAGGAGGACGAGGACGAGGAGATGGCCGATATTAGTCTTAATAACGGTAATAATAATAATAATAATAATAATAATATAATAATAATAATATAATAATAATAATAATAATAATAATAATAATAATAATAATAAATAATAATAATAATAATAATAACGACGATAAACGACGATACATAACGTCGTCGGATTAATAATTATTAAAAAAAAGGACGAGGACGACGGGGAGTGGGCTCCGGCTTAAGAGGAAGAGGATAAAAAAGAGGACGAGATTACCGTAACCCTTAACCCGGCGGTTAAAGCCTCTCTTTTCTCCTCGGAAACTTAACCGTTATAATAAGGTTTACTTTACTTAACTTACTTCCTCGTTAATACGGGGGTATAACTAAAAGCCGCACCCCGGTAATTTTCTCTTATCCCCCGGGGTAAGGGAAGATTATTAAATATAATTATAAAATTTACGTTAAAGGTCTTTACACTCCGGTAAAATTCCTTAAGGATTCTTATCGGATAAATTTATTATTAATAAACTTTAACTCCCCGGCTTTATAATCGGGACTTCGTCCTCTTTTTTAAGTAGGTATAAACCTTAAAGGGCCTTTATACCGGACCCCTTACGGGGGCTCCGGCCCTAAAGGTCGTTACTAGGGTTACAGTCTTACGTATTATTATCGTACTAGGGTATATTACCGTCGAATATTATAAGGTATTCGACTTAAGGGGCGCCCGTAACGTATTCCCCGTATATATTAATTCTTATTAAAAACTAAAAGGAATTATAATTAACGTTATTTTAAGCGCGCCGTATTTACTAAGGCCTTAGTATTAACGGTACGGGCGGCCCTTCGGGGCGGGGGTTTATCCTCTAAGGCCCCGGTTTTACCTCGGTTAAAGCTTAAGGACCCTTTTTTCGAGCGTTAATAAACCGAGTTACGTCGGTTATAAACGGAGATAACCGAGTTCGTCGAGTTAAGGTATTAATTAACGACTAGGCCGCGGTTAAAGAGGCCTTCCTCTTATAAAGGAGGAAAGGAGACGGCTAGGTGGCGTAAGGCGCCGGGTTATATAAGGGGGTATAACGTAAAACGCGTAACGCGAGGCGTTTATATAAATAACCGCTTACGGCTCTACTTAATTAACTTCTTTTTTAAGATTTCGCTTACGCCTCTTAGCTTTATTACCCTTATCCGTAACTATATTCCGTTTACGTATTTCTCGTATAACGTTTAATACTTATACGTCTCCCTCTAAAACCTATTAATTAAACTTTAACGGTTAATTCGCCCACTTAATTAAAAAGTATTTTTAACCTTTAAAAGTTTATTTTTATAAAACTCGCTCTACTTTATAAATATTTAAATTATTTTTTAAATTTAATATTAATATTACTTTAAAGGAATCCCCTCGGAATTTCTAGGGTTTTAAAAATATTACCGGGAATATATTATAAAGGCGTTTATATTACTCTAGTAAGGCTAGGCGATAAGCTTATCTCCTTACCGTTCTTATAATCCTAAAAGGCCTAATAAATTTAAATATTAAGCTTTTTAATATTATTTAAGTTTTAAATTTTTAATAAATAACGTAATTAAATCTCCCTTCTAAAAAACTATAAGAGTATACTTTACGTTAAAGTACTTCGCCTATACCTTTTAAGTATCTCTTATTTATTATTTAACGCGTTCTCGTACTTTTATTATCCTTATTTCTTTAAATTTCGTTACTAATACCCCCTTCCGAATAATACCGTCTTCGGTACCCATAAAGAAATCTAGGTAATACCTTATAAGAAGTTCGTAAAGAGACTTACTAGTTAATTCGTTTTTTATATTATTATATACGAATTCTACTATTCGTAATAACTTTAGCTAATTTAAGTAGGAATCCGTAATAAAGTAACGTAAATACGTTTCTAACACTTAATTTATCCTCTTAATTTATCCATCCGTTTATAAATAAAAGGTTATTAATAAACGTCTTTTAATACGAAGTAATAATACACCTCCGCTTAATAACCGTTTATAAAAAACGATCTACGATTTATAACGATTCCCGCCGAAGGACTAAATCTTAACTATACCTCTTAATATAAAAGCTCTATAAAGTCCGCGGTTATAATTATTATTATAATAACTAGGAATAAAGCCATCTTTATAAACCTATCTACTACCATTAAAACTATATCTACCTTCTCTAAACTATTAAAGACTAGTAAAAGCCCCGTAATAAAATTTATTATTATTTCTTATTATAATAATTCTAAAACTAGTAAAGGTTATAACTCCCTATAAGGACGATACTTCCTAAGTTTTATTAACTAATAAATAATACAAGTATTAATATAATTATATATCGTTTTCGTTATACCTTCCTAAAAGAACTTATTTTTAATTATATCTTTAATCCTTTTTTTACTATAATATCCCGCCACCGGAGAGTCGTAATACTCTTATAAGATTCCCTCGATAATAAATTTATTCTTAGGTACTAGGATTTTTCCCTCCCTATATAAAAAACCCTCCTAGTTTTAAAATTACGCACCGTATACTCGACTCCCGTAACCTCGTATTTTATTTAAAATACCTTAAATCTTTAAATTATTTTCTTATATATTCTTAATTAAAAAAGGTAAAGGGCCTAATAAGCTAGAGTCCGTAGTTAAATCTTATTCTATAATACCGGCGAACACCTCCGGTTTCCGCTAGTTTCTAAGGCTCGACTAACACTTATTACACTTTCTAAAATCGTCTTCCTTCGATTCCCCTATATATAAGTAATTTTCGACGGGAGGCGACGCGTTATCGATTTCCTTAGGATTTCTCCTAGAGTCCCCCCTAATTATAAATACGCTAATTTTATTAACTTAATATTTTATTAACGTTTATAATAAATTATTAAACGTTATCTTTTTACGAAGAAATAGAAAATAATTTATACTATCTTACCTATTATTATAATTAAAACGTTTAAACGGTTTATCCGTTAAATTCTACGAACCCGGTTAATGTCGGATTTCGAAATCGAATAATATAAAATATATATATTAACGTACTTAACGACTATTTAACTTTACTTACTTTATAAATACCGTTAAATTCGTATAATTCGATAAAACTTTAATTTAATAATACCCTTTAAATAATAACGCCACTCCTTAAAGGACTATATTATAACCATCATTTCTTAATCCGGCGTTCCGTAATTTAATTTAACGCCTTTAAACTTTCGAGACTAGAAAGTTATAAGATATTAACGTCCTTCCTTATCCGGTTAAGAGAGGATACCGGCTATTATAAATTTAATATATTAATCTCGACTCGTATAAGTTTCCTAGGATTAAAGTAACGAAGAAGGGGCGCTTATTAAAAAGCCCTACGTAACTCCTCGAAAACTCTTTACTACGGAACTCCTATAATCGTTAAGCTAAGTTTTTTACCCTTTACTATT
Source organism: Sporothrix protearum (assembly GCA_016097115.2). Classification (NCBI taxonomy): domain Eukaryota; kingdom Fungi; phylum Ascomycota; class Sordariomycetes; order Ophiostomatales; family Ophiostomataceae; genus Sporothrix; species Sporothrix protearum. The sequence continues at coordinate 61,754 of JADMNH010000018.1, read as the reverse complement.
CCTTTTAATTTATTAATTAATAAGTTAACCTTTTTTATAAATTTATAAATAAATCTCCGATAAAAATTATAAAATCCCATAAACACTTAAATATTACGGTAAGTGCGGGGTATTTATTATTCTAAGACCGTCCGGATTCTCTCGGGATTTATAATTATTCCCTCTCTTAATAAGATATAACTTAAAAACTTAATAAACCCTTAATAAAATCGGTACTTTTTTAAGTTTATATATAATTTTACTTCTCTTAACTTCTCTAAAACTTTCTAAATATATTAAGTGTATTCGTCTTTCGTCTTAGAATAAATTAAAATATTATCCAAATAAATAATATAGAAAACGTCTAGGTATCTTATAAGTTTTTAGTAAATATAGTTTTAAAACGTGGCCGGTGTATTAATTAAGTCTAAAAGGTAATACCGAATACTTAAAATAGTTATATCTAGTACGAAATACGGTTTTCCATTTATCCCCTACCTTAATACGAAGGCGATAATAGGTATCCTATAAGTTTCTAGTAAATATAGTTTTAAAACGTAGCCGGTATATTAATTAATTTAAAAGGTAACACCGAATACTTAAAATAATTATATTTAATACGAAATACGGTTTTCTATTTATCCCCTACCTTAATACGAAGGCGATAATAAGTATCCTTAATATTAATTTTAGAAAAGAACTTAACACCCTAAATACGATCTAGGATTTTAAAAATTAAAGGGAGAGGGTACCGATTTTTAACGGTAATCTTATTTAACCCTTTATAATTTATATATATTCGTAATAAGCTATCCTTTTTTAGAACGAAAAGGATTAGTACCCTAATAAGATTAATCGATTTTTTAATTTAACCCTTCTTTTTAATATCTACTAAGTATTTACGGAGGACTCTTAATTCTTTTTAAGATAATGGGTAAATCCCTCTATAAGGCCGCTCGGTATTAGGTAATAAATCGATAACGTAGTTAATACTACTATATAAAGGTAGTAGTTCTACCTTTATAAAATCGAATATATTTTAGTATAGTCGTAATCCGGTAAAAATCTAGGATAAATCCTTTATTTCTATATCTTCGTTAAGAAGTTCCAAATATTCGTTATTAACGACTATAAAGTAATTACCGGTGTTTATTATATTTATTATAAAATTTACGGCTTCGACGAGTTAAATTCTTAAACTAGTAATATTAAAATACTATTTTCGTTATACTAGAAGTAACTTTATATTAAATTATTAAAGAGTCGGTATTCTTAATAAAATCGGGGTCTCTTCGGGGCCTCGATTTATTATAATATAAGTGCGAATAAAAGATTTTTCCTCGCCTTTAGAGTTTATTATTAATAAAGGCACTTCCTAAGTATTATAAGTCCTAGGGCGTAATTACCCTACTACCTTAATTATAAGGGGTTTTTAGGGACTTTTAACGAGTCGGTGTTTTTCCGCGAATATAATACCCACCACGTTTATTTTTATATTAATATCCAGGCTTACCTTAATTATAATCGAGGGGGACCCTTAAAGGATAACTTTTATTAATAATAAACGTATAATAAGTAAATTTATTTTTTTTATTAAATTTAGCTAGAGTAAGGTAAGAGCGTTTACTCCGCCCTTACTTTTCCCTTTTAATTAAATGTCGTAAACTACACTTTAATAGCCTATCCCGTTACTTTCTTAAAGTAGGTAAAGGTATAATATCCTTTTTACTTATAATTATAATAAGTAATATAGGAAAGGTTTAATTTCTCCTACTTAAAATTATTTTATTTAAATTTCCCTTAAGAATCGGAGTTTTTACGGTTTTCGAATTAATTCCGCTTTTTATTATTCCCTTTTAATAACTTAGAGTTATTACCCGACGACTTAGTTTTATTATTAAATACTCCTTTTTTATTTTATACACTTTATTTTCCTCCGATCGCCTTTTAAATCTTATTTACCCTTTACGCTATTATATATTAAAGGGTTTCCGAAGTAATTCCGCTTATAATTAAATATTATCGGTACTTTTTTTAAAGCCTATAATAATAAATAGTTAATTAAAATCGTTCGTAGAATAAATTAAGTTTAGTTTTTAAAGACCGTATTTAAGTAAGATAATCCGTAGGGATTAATTTATAATTTATCGTAATTTAATTAATTTATTAATTACCGTCGTATAAATATCTCCCGCTTCCGGGGTAAGAGTATTAAACTAAGCCTTAAAATACTTTTAAGACTTAATAATAATAATCCGTTTTAACTTCGATAACGTTTTTATATATTATTCTTATTTTATTAAAAACTATAACTTTATTAAATTAAGAGTTATTAAAATCCTCTTTTTCTTTTATTTTTAAACTTCCGAGGTATTACTTCGAATATCCGCTTTAAAGCTCGTTTCTATTCGTCTCGTTCTTAAAAGGTAAAAGTATCGCGATACGTCTCGGGTTCGGTTAATTTTACGTTTAACTCCCTTAAAGTCCGCCTAAGAACTTTAACGATTAATAAGTTTAAATCGGTGTAACCGGGATCGTTTTTACCGAAATCGGAAGAATTATTAAATAAATTAGAGTCCTCGTTACTTCCGCTCGAATTATTAAAAGTAGGATTATCCTTATTACTAAGGTACTTAAAGGATATACTACCCCTAAGAATTTTATAAGTCCTTATTATTACTCCTTTAAAACCTATAAGTTAAGATACCTATAAAAGTCCTATTAAAGTCGAAGATTAAAGCTTTAATAACTCCGCTTTTACCTCTCGTTATCTCTTAAGGAGTATCTTATAACGTTCGTAGCTTTAAACTTTCTTAAAAAGCTCTTTAAAATCCTAATTAAAAGGAGTAGTTACGTAACTTATAAGGGGGTCTTTTATAAGTCGGTCGTTATCTTTATTAAGAGGTATAAAAACCGGCTCCTTTACTAGTTCCTAGGGTTTAATAAGAATAAAAGGCTTAAATTATCCCTTAACGGTCGGAACCGTAAAAGGGTTAACCTCGGGGGTAATACGAGGGATCTCTTTAAAGCTTATCGTTACGAGAATTTTAACTAGTAACGTATAAGTGAAGAATTAAAATTTATAAGACTCCTAGGTATACTACAAGTATCTAGAGTCTAGTGGGTATCGGGGGGGTTTCATAATAATAATACTATAAGCCGTCAAGGATTAAATAGCGAATATAATAATAAATATATAATTAAAGGTAAGTATAATATTATTAATAAACTAATTCTTACTTCTTTAATCTTTAGTAAAAGTGGGTGCCCCCTTCCTATAAGGAAACTATCCTTTATTCCGGGATAACTACGCTAATATTTCGATAACGGTCTAGATCTCGTTATAAATTTATTAATAACTACGACCCCGTAAAGTATAAACTTAATAACGCCTTTAAACCTTTAGTATAAGTAATCCTACCTATACGTAATTAAACTTATCCCCATTCTAGGCTTAACTTCCATAAACCCTAGGGGACTTTATAAGGTATTAACCTTGTCGAATATAAAGAGGGTGAATTACTTATAACTTTTAAATATAAGTTAATCGTAATAAATTATTTCGTCCGTTAATAAAATATAATCTAAGAACTTAATTAACCCCTAATATAATCGGCACTTTTTTAAATTTATATATAACTTTACTTCTCTTAACTTCTTTAAAACTTTTTAAATATATTAAGTATATTTATTTTATTTTCGAGTAAATTAAAATATTATTTAAATAAAAAAAATAAAAAACGTCTAATTATTTTATAAATTTTTAATAAATATAACGTTAAAACGTCGCTAATATATTAATTAATTTAAATAACGAAGTCGTCGTTATAAACTCGGTCGAGTAATTTAATAAACTAAAAACGATTTCCGATCCCGCCGTCGATATTAAATAAAATAAATATAATAATACTACGGACGGCCCGGAAGGGTATAACCGATTATACCGTTAATATCGAATAAAATAATATACCGCGGACGGCCCGGGAGTTTATAACGGACCCCGCCGTCGATATTAAATAAAAAAATAATATTATATTACGGACGGGCGGGGGCGTATAACTAATATAAACGTTAATATCGGATAAAAGAAATAATATTATACCGCGGACGGCCCGAAAGGGCGTAACCGATTACGCCGTCAATATTAAATAAAATAATATACCGCGGCTTACGGGTTTCGAGTTAATAATATTATAAGTTTATAATTTAAACCTCGGTTATATAGTTTATTAGGGATTTTTTAAACGCGGACGACGCGTACTTATAAAAAACTAGAGAATCGACGCGATTTAAGAAGACGAGGTTATCGTTATAAACTCGGTCGAGTAATTTAATAGGCTAGAAATAATAACCGATTTATTTATCGTCGAGATCGGATAAAATAATATACCGCGGACGGCCCGGGAGGGTATAACTAATTACGCCGTCGATATCGGATAAAAAAAATAACGTTATATTACGGACGAGCGGGAGGGTATAACCGATTTAAACGTCGATATCGGATAAAATAATATACCGCGGACGGCCCGGGAAGTTATAACGGACCCCGCCGTTAATATCGAATAAAAAAAATAACGTTATATTACGGACGAGCGGAAGGGTATAACTAATTTAAACGTCGATATCGGATAAAATAATATACCGCGGACGGCCCGGGAAGTTATAACGGACCCCGCCGTTAATATCGGATAAAAAAAATAACGTTATATTACGGACGAACGGAAGGGTATAACTAATTTAAACGTTAATATCGGATAAAATAATATACCGCGGACGGCCCGGGAGGTTATAACGGACCCCACCGTTAATATCGGATAAAAAAAACAACGTTATATTACGGACGGGCGGGGGGGTATAACCGATTTAAACGTTAATATTAAATAAAAAAAAATAAATATTAAATAACGCGGGAGGGTATAACTGATTTAAGCGTCGATATCGGATAAAAAAAAGCCGGAGTATACGCCTTATTTAAGTTAATTATAAAGTTTATAAATATTTTCGGTAATAATATTAAGTATCCCGGGCTTTATCTTAACGTTAATATTATCGCGTATTATTTAAAGGGAACGGACTTTTTTATACGGGTCGGCGGTTTATAATTTTAAAAAAATAATATTATATTACGGACGAGCGGGAGGGTGTAACCGATTTAAGCGTCGATATCGGATAAAAAAAATAAATATTAAACGGCGCGGGAGGGTATAACCGATTTAAACGTCGATATCGGATAAAAAAAAATAAATATTAAACGACGCGGGAGGGTATAACCGATTTAACGTCGATATCGGATAAAAAAAAAAGCCGGAGTATACGCTTTATTTAAATTAATTATAAAGTTTATAAATATCTTCGGTAATAATATTAAGTATCCCGGGTTTTATTTTAACGTTGATATTATCGTGTATTATTTAAAGGGAGCGGACCTCTTTATACGAGTCGGCGGTTTATAATTTTAAAAAAATAATATTATATTACGGACGAACGGGAAGATATAACTAATTTAAGCGTCAATATCGAATAAAAAAAAATAAATATTAAACGACGCGGGAGGGTATAACCGATTTAAACGTTAATATCGGATAAAAAAAAAAGCCGGAATATACGCTTTATTTAAGTTAATTATAAAGCTTATAAATATCTTCGGTAATAATATTAAATATCCCGGGCTTTATCTTAACGTCGATATTATCGCGTATTATTTAAAGGGAGCGGACCTTTTTATACGGGTCGGCGGTTTATAATTTTAAAAAAATAATATTATATTACGGACGAGCGGGAGGGTGTAACCGATTTAAGCGTCGATATTAAATAAAATAATATACCGCGGACGGCCCGGGAGGTTATAACGGACCCCGCCGTTAATATCGGATAAAAAAAATAACGTTATATTACGGACGAGTAAAAGGGTGTAACCGATTTAAGCGTTAATATCGGATAAAATAATATACCGCGGACGGCCCGGGAGGTTATAACGGACCCCGCCGTCAATATCGGATAAAAAAAATAACGTTATATTACGGACGAGCGGGAGGGTATAACCAATTTAAACGTCGATATCGGATAAAATAATATACCGCGGACGGCCCGGGAGGTTATAACGGACCCCGCCGTCGATATTAAATAAAAAAAATAACGTTATATTACGGACGGGCGGGGGGGTATAACCGATTTAAGCGTCGATATCGGATAAAAAAAAATAAATATTAAACGGCGCGGGAGGGTATAACCGATTTAAGCGTCGATATTAAATAAAAAAAAACCGGAGTATACGCCTTATTTAGGTTAATTATAAAGCTTATAAATATTTTCGGTAATAATATTAAGTATCCCGGGCTTTATCTTAGCGTTAATATTATCGTATATTATTTAAAGGGAGCGGACCTCTTTATACGGGTCGGCGGTTTATAATCTTAAAAAAATAATATTATATTATGGACGAGCGGGAGGGTGTAACCGATTTAAACGTCGATATCGGATAAAAAAAAATAAATATTAAACGGCGCGGGAGGGTATAACCGATTTAAACGTCGATATTAAATAAAAAAAAATAAATATTAAACGGCGCGGGAGGGTATAACCGATTTAAGCGTCGATATCGGATAAAAAAAAAAGCCGGAGTATACGCCTTATTTAAGTTAATTATAAAGTTTATAAATATCTTCGGTAATAATATTAGGTATCCCGGGCTTTATTTTAACGTTAATATTATTACGTATTATTTAAAAAGAGCGGACCTCTTTATACGGGTCGGCGGTTTATAGTCTTAAAAAAATAATATTATATTATAAACGAGCGGGAGGGTATAACCGATTTAGGCGTCGATATCGAATAAAATAATATACCGCGGACGGCCCGGGAGGTTATAACGGACCCCGCCGTTAATATTAGATAAAAAAAATAACGTTATATTACGGACGAGTAAGAGGGTATAACCGATTTAGGCGTCGATATCGAATAAAATAATATACCGCGAACGGCCCGGGAGGTTATAACGGACCCCGCCGTCGATATCGGATAAAAAAAACAACGTTATATTACGGACGAGCGGGAGGGTGTAACCGATTTAAGCGTTAATATCGGATAAAATAATATACCGCGGACGGTCCGGGAGGGTATAACCGATCCCGGCGTTAATATTAAATGAAATAATATACCGCGGCCTACGGGTTTCGAGCTAGTTATATTATAGGAGTATAATTTAGACCTCGGTTATACGGTTTATTAGGAATTTCTTTAGCACGGACGACGCGTACTTATTAAAAGTTAGAGAAACTACGCGGTTTTAGAATACGAGGTTATCGTTATATACTCGGTGGAGTAATTTAGTGGGCTAAAAACGATAACCGATTTATTTATCGTTAATATCGGATAAAATAAATAAGGTCGTACCGCGGACGGCCCGGGAGGGTATAACCGATCTCGCCGTTAATATCGGATAAAAAAAACATTATTATAATAATAATATTAATTATTATATTATTTAATTGAAATTTAATAATAGAAAATATAAAATTATATTTAAAAATAATATTAATTAAAAATATTATTATTAGTTATTTTTTTAATTTTAAATATTTTATTATTTTATATATTTTTTAAAAGTATATTACCACTTTTATTTTTAATTAAAATATATTTAAACCTAATAATAAGGTTAAAGTAAGTTTTTATATATTTTTATATATATTATAAGGATTTATATTTTTATTACTATATATATTAATTATATCTTTAATTAAGGGTATTATAAATTTACCGTACTCTAGTATTCGTATTCGACTATACCGTAATCCTATACGACTTCCTAAATACGAGGAAGTTATACAATTAATCTAGTAGTAACGTATCTCCTCTATTTAGGAATCTAAAGCCACTAAAATTACATACAAAACCTTTCTACCCACGAGTATAACGATACGCTACCCCTAAATGGGTGGATCCGGTCGGATATGTACGGTGGCATTCAGCCACCGCCCATACCTCCCAGCCACACCACTTCTAACTAAGCGGAGTACGCGCATACGCATACCAACCACCGGTGCATTCATACCGACAAGTACTATAAATTTTAATACGTTATTTAAAATTAATTTTAATTATATTATATAATTATTTTTATTTAAAGGAATCTTTTTATCATTTGCAGTTAAAACTCTTATAATATTTTAAAATAATTAATTATTAAAAGCTTACGTTAAATCTCCTTTAAGTAGAAGTATAATACTAGCTATTATAATACTTAAAACTAGTTTATATAGTATTTATAAATTAATTTTACTAATATTACTAAAAGTATCTATTAATTTTATATATATTATTTATATAATAAGAGTTATTATAATAATTTATACTAGCTTTAGTATATTAAGAACTATAAATATTAAATAATTAATAACTTATAGTTCTATATCTTATACCGTAGGTTATTTAATAAGAGTATTTAGTAATATAATACAAGGTATAGAAGGAAGTATAATTTTAGGTTTAGCTTACGGATTTATTTCAAGTGGTTTATTTATATATATAGGGGGTATATTATATAATAAATCTAGAACTAGATCTATTTATTTTTATAAAGGTATAACTTAAATAATATTATTATTTTTTATATTATTCTTTATCTTTTTTTTAAGTAATTATAATACTCCTTTAACTTTAAATTTTATAAGTGAATTTATATCTCTTTATAAGGTATTTAAAAGATTAACTTTATTAAGGTTATTTACTAGTTTATTTATTATATTTTCAGCCGCTTATATAATTTATATGTTTAATAAAATAATATTTAGAGGTATATTTAGTAAATTCTTCCTAGAAAATATAGCTAATATCGTAAAAAGAGAATTTTTCTTACTTTTTATTTTAGTATTATTTACTATAATTTTTAGTATATATCCTTCTTTTATACTAGATAGTCTATATTATTCTATAATAAACTTAATTTATTATTTATAAAATTTTAAATTAAACAATTAAAATAAATATTTAAGTATTTAATAAAAAAAAAAAACAATACTATAATTAATACCTTTTTATTTTTTAAGTAAAGTAATAAAAATTACTTTTATTATAATTAAAATAATTCTATATTTATCTTTTAAATATATATTACTTAAATTTATACGTTTATTTTTATTACGTACATTTATATTAAAAGTTTTTAATAATAAATAATAATATAATAATTATATTCTACTTAAATATTTCAAAATATATAATATAACTTATAAACTTATAAATACTTTAAATAATAATAATTTTAATATAATAAATCTAGAAATACTTAATCCATTCACTTAATTTAAAATAAGAGATTTATTAATACTCTTATATTAAGAAATTTACATATTTCTTTAACAAAGATAGGATTTTACTTAACAATAACTAGTTTTATTATATTAACTTTAAATTCATTAAGTACAATTAATTCTTTAGGTTTAAGATTAACAGCTAATATAATATAAAATCCACGGTAAGGCTTTAACTTAACTATCCCCGATACCTAATATATAATAAAATAAAGTATAAGACCTAATATATAATATATCGTACGGTAAAATATATAACTTAACACGTAACGTATTAATATTTCTTTTACGACTTATCTTCCTACGTTAATAAAAGCCGTTATTAAGGCGTTTTAAATTTAATAAGAGATAAAGAAGTTAATATATAATATAAAAACTAGTCGATAGTTACGTCGTTTACCTCCTTTATAAATATATATCTCCCCAAGTTTTATATTATAAAAAATATTATTACGATCGTTAATAATAATAAGAAAGGTCGTAAAAATAAGTGTAAAGACGACTACGATATTTTTAATATTAATATAATAATACGTATACCCTAATACGTAATATAAAATAATAAAGTATATAACCAAACACGTTACGTAAAATACGACGAGGTATATAATAAAATACGTAATATATCGTACTATAATATATACTACCTAACACGTAATATATAAAAAAATATAATATATAAACCGATACGTAACACACCTCATAATAATACGGTATATACTACGCTAAGTTAAAAGTAATATACGAGTCCACGTAACACAACACGTAATAAACGCGAGCGACGAGCATACGTTAGTGTTACGATTTACTCACATTAAGTTAGGTTAGTGTTAACATAAGTTAGTGTAATAGCTAGTTACTTAACACACGAAAAAATACGGCACCTACGAAAATACGTTAAAGGTGTTATATAAAAACACGGGATTCGATATATGATAAACGCGAGAGACGACGTTATATTAAAGTTACGATTTATTCGTATTAAGTTAAGTTAATATTAAAATAAGTTAATATAATAACTAGGTACGTAACATACGAAAAAACACGGCACTTACTAAAATACGTTAAAAGTGTTACGCGAAAACACGGGGTTCGAAACGAGATAAATACGAGAGACGACGTTATGTTAGTGTTACGATATATTAGTGTTAACATAGGGTAGTGTTAATATAGGTTAGTGTAATATATAAGTACGTAATACACGAAAAAACACGGCACCTACCAAAACACGTTAAAAGTGCTACGCGAAAACACGGGGTTCGAAACGGGACAAACGCGAGAGACGACGTTACGTTAATATTACGATATATTAATGTTAAAATAGGGTAGTGTTAATATAAGTTAATGTAATATATAAGTACGTAATATACGAAAAAACACGACACCTACTAAAATACGTTAAAAGTGCTACGCGAAAACACGGGGTTCGAAACGGGATAAACGCGAAAGACTACGTTACGTTAACGTTACGATACTTAAGTGTTAAGTAATAATAGTATTAATATAAGTTAGTGTAATATATAATTATTTTATATACGTAAAAACTTGTCTTATATAAGAACACGTGAAACGTAAAATATAAAAATAAGGGATATAATACGCGAAAAACGAGAAAAACGAGGGTAGGACAAGGGCAAGGCACGTTAGAGTTAAGAAAGGGTAGTATTAATATAATATTACTAGACCATTAGGGTTCGTTTTTAGCCTTTTACGGGGTTTTATTCTAATCGTATATTCGATCAGGTCTAATCACGTGTCCATTTACAAGTCTTACACAAACTTTTATTTACCTTACCTAAAAATCTTACACAAGTCTTTAATCTAGCTCGCTCACGGATCTTAAGGAAATATCCTAACGTACTTACTCACGAATCCGCTCACGTACTCGCTCGCGAATCCCTTACGTATTCGCTCGCGTATCCTAATTAAATATCCGATCGGGCTCGCTTACGTATTCGTTAACGAATCCGCTTACGTACTCGTTCGCGTATCCTAATTAAATATCCGATCGGGCTCCTTTACGTACTCGTTAACGAATCCGTTACGTACTTATTCGCGTATCTTAATTAAATATCCGATCGGGCTCGCTTACGTATTCGTTAACGAATCCGTTACGTGTTCGTTTACGTATCTTAATTAAATATTTAATCGGGCTCGTTCACGTACTCGTTAACGAATCCCTTACGTACTCGTTTACGTATTTTAATTAAATATTTAATCGGGCTCGCTTACGTACTCGTTACGTTAACGAATCCCTTACGTACTCGTTTACGTATCTTAATTAAATATTTAATTAAGCTCGTTTACGTACTCGTTAACGAATCCTTACGTACTCGTTTACGTATTTTAATTAAATATAAGAAAAAAACGTAAAAGAAGAAAGAAAAGAAATAAAAACGTACTAGAAATAAAGACGTATTAGAAATAAAAACGTATATAAATAAAAATAAAATAAAAGAAAAAAATATTAAAGAAATAAAAGAAAGGAAAGTAAAACGAAGAGAAAGAAGAAAAGAAGAGGAAGAGAATAAAGAAGAAAGGAAAGGGGAAGACGAAAATAAAAAGGAGACGCTTTAACGCGTCGGCCGATTAGTATACGGACGTTAATATAAGCTAAGTTAAAAGAAGAAAAAAAAAAACGCGTCGGTAATACGTAAACGGACGTAATTTACGTTAAGTTAAAAAAAGACGAAAATAAATATTATTTCCCGTTTTTATAATTATTAAACGCGTTACCCCCGGCTTAATTATCCCCTTTAAATCGGGGTAATTATTATAAAATTTAAAATAAGTGGTTATAATAATAAAACGTAAACGTAGCGGCCGAGACGGACGATATATAATAAAAAATAATTACGATTTTAACGTAACTTTATAATAAGCCTCGCGGAGGTACGATATACGAAACACTTTAAGCTATTAAAATATAACGTATTATTTAATAAGCGTAAGTTAATTTATAAAGTTATTAAAGTTTATAAGCGCGTAAATTCGAAGTAATTATTTAAAACGGTACGTACGACGTATACCGTAAGAGATATACGGTTTATAAACGACTTATATTAATAAAATCTAAGGTCCTTAAGTATCCTCGAGATTCGGCGGGCCTAGGGTATTTTAAACGACGATCTCCCGCTTCGGAATATTAAGGCGGATTAATAAAGGCTTATTAAAAACGTAATAATACGGTAAAGTACCCTCGCCTTAAGTCTCTCTTTACGGGAGGCGTAGTTAAGAACGTTTTATAAAGATCGGAAGCCGATAACTCTTATACGTATATTAACGTTTATCCCGGGTACGACCCTAGTACGCGGGTCGAGCTTAGATCGATTAAACGATGGATTCGGCTATAATATTAATGGCGTACTTATTATAGTTAATTCGCCGGAATTAACGACGACGACGACGATTACCGCGACGTTAATAACGACTTTAACGTTTACGACGACGGATCTCGTAACTAATCCGTCGATAATTACGACCCCGCCGGACTTAGACTCGGTAAAGTCTTTAAGCCCTTAACGTAAGTAGTCCCGCTTATACGTAATTAAGCTTAACTCCTTATTTAACTTAGCTCTTATAAACCCTAGGGAATCCCTGGGGTGTTAAATATTTTATAAATAAGGAGGGCGAATTACCTTTAACTTTTAAATATATATTAATCGTAATATTAATTCTTAACGGTTTATAATATTTATAACGTGAAACCCTTATAATACCCACTAGATTCTAAATACCCGTAGTGTAATTAGGAGTCTTATAATTAAGTTTAACTTTATTTAGGCCTTAACTTTTATAGACTTTGGGGAGTCCCTAGGGTATTAGATATATTAAATATAAAAAGGGTAAATTATTTATAACTTTTTAATATATATTAATCGTAATATTATAACTTTTTTATCGTTATATTAATTACGGTATAAATACGGTATAAAATATATATATAAGTTATATTACTAGGTTATTAAAGTTCGTTTTTAACCTTTTACGGGGTTTTATTTTAATCGTATATTCGATTAAGTTTAATTACGTATTTATTTATAAGTTTTATATAAACTTTTATTTACTTTACTTAAAAATTTTATATAAGTTTTAATTTAACTCGTTTACGGATTTTAAAGAAATATCTTAACGTACTTATTTACGAATCCGTTTACGTACTCGTTCGCGAATCCTTTACGTATTCGTTCGCGTATTTTAATTAAATATCCGATTAAGCTCGTTTACGTACTCGTTAACGAATCCGTTTACGTACTCGTTCGTGTATCCTAATTAAATATCCGATCGGGCTCCCTTACGTACTCGTTAACGAATCTATTACGTACTCGTTCGCGTATTTTAATTAAATATCCGATCGGGCTCGTTTACGTACTCGTTAACGAATCCGTTACGTGCTCGTTTACATATCTTAATTAAATATCCGATCGGGCTCGTTTACGTACTCGTTAACGAATCCTTTACGTATTCGTTTACGTATTTTAATTAAATATCCGATCGGGCTCGTTTACGTACTCGTTAACGAATCCCTTACGTACTCGTTTACGTATTTTATTAATATTCGATTGGGTTTATTTATATATTTATTAACGAATCCCTTACGTACTCGTTTACGTATTTTAATTAAATATAAGAAAAAAACGTAAAAAAAGAAAAAAAAAAAATAAAAACGTATTAAAAATAAAGACGTATATAAATAAAAATAAAATAAAGGAAAAAAATATTAAAGAAATAAAAAAAAGGAAAATAAAACGAAAGAAAGAAGAAAAGAAGAGGAAGAGAATAAAGAAAAAAAGAGAGGGGAAGACGAAAATAAAAAGAAGGCGCTTTAACGCGTCGGCCGACTAGTATACGGACGTTAATATAAGTTAAGTTAAAAGAAGAAAGAAAAAACGCGTCGGTAATACGTAAACGGACGTAATTTACGTTAAGTTAAAAAAAAACGAAAATAAATATTATTTCCCGTTCTTATAATCGTTAAACGCGTTACCCCCGGCTTAATTATCCCCTTTAAATCGGGGTAATCGATTTATAATAATATTATCGTATCGTAACGGCCGAGACGGACGATATATAATAAAAAATAATTATGATTTTAACGTAACCTTATAATAAGCTTCGCGGAGGTACGATATACGAGATACTTTAAGTTATTAAGATATAACGTATTATTTAATAAGCGTAAGTTAACTTATAAAGTTATTAAAGTTTATAAACGCGTAAATCCGAAGTAATTATTTAAAACGGTACGTACGACGTATACCGTAAAAGATATACGATTTATAAGCGACTTACACTAGTAGGATTTAGGGTCCTTAAGTATCCTCGAGATTCGGCGGGCCTAGGGTATCTTAAACGACGATCTCCCGCTTCGGAATATTAAGGCGGATTAATAAAGGCTTATTAAAAACGTAATAATACGGTAAATTACCCTCGCCCTAGGTCTCTTTTTACGGGAGGCGTAGTTAAAAACGCTTTATAAGGATCGGAAGCCGATAACTCTTATACGTATATTAACGTTTATCCCGGGTACGACCCTAGTACGCGGGTCGAGCTTAAATTAATTAAACGATGGATTCGGTTATAATATTAGTGGCGTATTTATTATAATTAATTCGCCGGAATTAACGACGACGACGACGATTACCGCGACGTTAATAACGTTTTTAACGTTTACGACGATAACGACGACGACGACGATTACCGGTAACGTTAATAATAACTTTAACGTTTACGACGACGGATCTCGTAACTAATCCGTCGATAATTACGACCCCGCCGGACCTAGACTCGGTAAAGTCTTTAAGCCTTTAACGTAAGTAATCCCGTTTATACGTAATTAAATTTAACTTTTTATTTAACTTAACTCTTATAAACCCTAGGGAATCTTTAGGGTATTAAATATTTTATAAATAAGGAGGGCGAATTACCTTTAACTTTTAAATATATATTAATCGTAATATTAATTTTTAACGGCTTATAATATTTATAATATAAAACCCCTACGATACCTATTAAATTTCTAAATACCCGTAATATAATTAAGAGTCTTATAATATTATTAAATTAAAAAAAAACGAAAATAAATATTATTTCCCGTTTAATAAATTTATTATACTTTAATATTCGTATTCGATTATATCGAGAAGGTTAATAATTATATTATTAATTAACTCGTTATCGTTTTATTAACGGTAACGGAGTTTAAACGTCGGTAAATTACGGGCGCTTCGTATTATTACTAGGTTATTAAAGTTCGTTTTTAACCTTTTACGGGGTTTTATTTTAATCGTATATTCGATTAAGTTTAATTACGTGTCCATTTACAAGTTTTATATAAACTTTTATTTACTTTACTTAAAAATTTTATATAAGTTTTTAATTTAACTCGTTTACGGATTTTAAGGAAATATCTTAACGTACTTACTTACGAATCCGCTTACGTACTCGCTCGCGAATCCTTTACGTATTCGCTCGCGTATCTTAATTAAATATCCGATCGGGCTCGCTTACGTACTCGTTAACGAATCGTTTACGTACTCGTTCGCGTATTTTAATTAAATATCCGATCGGGCTCCCTTACGTACTCGTTAACGAATCCGTTATGTACTCGTTCGCGTATTTTAATTAAATATTTAATCGGGCTCGTTTACGTACTCGTTAACGAATCCGTTACGTACTCGTTCGTATATCTTAATTAAATATCCGATCGGGCTCGTTTACGTACTCGTTAACGAATCCCTTATATACTCGCTTACGTATTTTAATTAAATATTCGATCGGGCTCGTTTACGTACTCGTTAACGAATCCCTCACGTATTCGTTTACGTATCTTAATTAAATATTTAATTAAGCTCGTTTACGTACTCGTTAACGAATCCCTTACGTACTCGTTTACGTATTTTAATTAAATATAAGAAAAAAACGTAAAAGAAGAAAGAAAAGAAATAAAGACGTATTAGAAATAAAAACGTATATAAATAAAAATAAAATAAAAGAAAAAAATATTAAAGAAATAAAAGAAAAGAAAGTAAAATAAAAAGAAAGAAGAAAAAAAGAGGAAGAGAATAAAGAAAAAAGGAGAGGGGAAGACGAAAATAAAAAGGAGACGCTTTAACGCGTCGGCCGACTAGTATACGGACGCTAATATAAATTAAGTTAAAAAAAGAAAAGAAAAAACGCGTTAATAATACGTAAACGGACGTAATTTACGTTAAGTTAAAAAAAAACGAAAATAAATATTATTTCCCGTTCCTATAATCGTTAAGCGCGCCACCCCCGGCTTAACTATCCCCTTTAAATCGGGGTAATTAACTTATAATAATATTATTATATCGTGGCGGTTAAGACGGACGATATATAATAAAAAATAATTACGATTTTAACGTAACTTTATAATAAGCCTCGCGGAGGCACGATATACGAGATACTTTAAGTTATTAAAATATAACGTATTATTT
Source organism: Sporothrix protearum (assembly GCA_016097115.2). Taxonomy (NCBI): domain Eukaryota; kingdom Fungi; phylum Ascomycota; class Sordariomycetes; order Ophiostomatales; family Ophiostomataceae; genus Sporothrix; species Sporothrix protearum. The sequence continues at coordinate 45,007 of JADMNH010000018.1, read as the reverse complement.
AATAAGCGTAAGTTAACTTATAAAGTTATTAAAGTTTATAAACGCGTAAATCCGAAGTAGTTATTTAAAACGGTGCGTACGACGTATACCGTAGGAAATACACGGTTTATAAGCGACTTACACTAACAAAATCCAGGGTCCTTAAGTATCCTCGAGATTCGGCGGGCCTAGGGTATCTTAAACGACGATCTCCCGCTTCGGAATATTAAAACGGACTAATAGAGGCTTATTAAAAACGTAGTAGCACGGTAAATTACCCTCGCCCTAGGTCTCTCTCTACGAGAGGCGTAATTAAAAACGCTTTATAAGGATCGGAAGCCGATAACTCTTATACGTATATTAACGTTTATCCCGGATACGACCCTAGTACGCGGGTCGAGCTTAAATTAATTAAACGATAAATTCGGTTATAATACTAGTAACGTATTTATTATAATTAGTTCGCCGGAATTAACGACGACGACGACGACTACCGCGACGTTAATAACGACTTTAACGCTTACGACGACGGATCTCGTAACTAATCCGTCGATAACTACGACCCCGCCGGATTTAAACTCGGTAAAGTCTTTAAGCCCTTAACGTAAATAGTCCCGCCTACACGTAATTAAGCCCAACTCCTTATTTAACTTAACTCTCATAAACCCTAGGGAATCCCTGGGGTACTAGACATTTTATAAATAGGGAGGGCGAACTGCCTTTAATTTTTAAATATATATTAGTCGTGACACTAATCCTTGACGGCTCATAGTATTTATAGCGTGAAACCTCTACGATACCCACTAAATTCTAAATACCCGTAGTGTAATTAGGAGTCTTATAATTAAGTTTAACTTTATTTAGGCCTTAGCTCTTATAGACCCTGGGGGAGTCCCTAGGGTGTTGGATATATTAAATATAAAAAGGGTGAATTATTTATAACTTTTTAATATATGTTAATCGTAATACTATAGCTTTTTTATTGTTATATTAATTACGGTATAAATACGGTATAAAATATATATATAAGCTTTGGACGGCTTATTATTATTTAAGAAAATACTTAGTCCGGCTTAAAATATATATAATAGTAAAAAGATATAAAAAAGGTATAATTTTTAAAGAAAATCGAGCGTATATTTATTATTACACCACTTCTATTAAATAAAATCCAAAAAAATTAAAAAGGGTATTAAAATAATACTCGTAACTAGTATAATAAAAGTATAAAATTACTATCCATCCATTCGATATAATTTAACAACATTTCAACGAAGTTCTTTCCGATTTATTTTTATTACCTTAATTTTTTAACGCGATAGTAGTAACCGCGCGGAAGCGCGCGCGGTACGTGGCGGGTCTATATAATTACGTAATATATTTTTATTAGCCTAAGTAAAATCGGTTAAAAAAACCTCGGATCTCGTAACTATTCGTATTATATAACTCTTTATAATTAACGTATTATTTTACTTAATATATTATCGAATAAGTATCGGGGGGTTTTATAATATAAATATTATAAGCCTTTAAGGATTAAATAATAAATATAATAAGAAATGTTTATTACGATTAATATATATTAAGAAGTTATAAGTAATTCACCCTTTTTATTTTAAATATATTTAATACCCTAGGGACTTTTACTAAGCTCTTAAGACTAAAATAAAGTTAAGCTTATTACGTATAGGCGGGGCTACCTACGCTTAGGGCTTAAAGACTCTATTAAGTCTAGGCCTTACGGGGTCGTAATTATTAACGGATTAATTACGAGATTTATACCGTTATTAAAATATTATTATAATATCCAGAATATAAGATAGTTTCCTTATAAGGAAGGGGCTCCCACTTTTACTAAAGATTAAAGAAGTTAAAATTAATTACTTAACGATATTATACCTACCTTTAATAATATATTTATTATTAAATTCGTTATTTAATCCTTAACGGCTTATAATATTTATATATAAAACCCCCCGATACCTACTAAAGTTTAAATACCCGTAATATACCTTAAAGTCTCATAATATTATAAACTTTAAAATAAGTAATTACGATAATAAAGCGTCGGTATTTCGAGGGCGAAAGTAAGTTTAATATTATATAAGAATTAAGTTTTACCTCCCGAAACCCTTAAAATTTCGGCGAGGCTTTCGACTTAAGAGAACTTTATCCGTAACGTAACGTACGCGAGGGCACCCCGCCACGCCCTAGCCACCGTACTAGTTATAATTACGTATTAACCTCGTACTCTCTTTATAATTAATTACGAAGAGGCGTTAATACGAGGGAGGTACGAGGTCGTTACCGTAATAATATTTATAATAAAAGAATTATAATAAAAGGTAAGTATAATATCGTTACGAAATTAAGTTTTACTTCTTTAATCTTAAAAGAAGTGGACGCCCCTTTCTTATAAGGAGATTATCTTATATTTTAAGATAATTATAATAATATTTTTATAACGGTATAAATCTCGTAATTAATCCGTCGATAATTACGACCCCGTAAAGCTTAAACTTAGTAATGTTTTAAGGCCTTTAACGATATAAGTAGTCTTACTTATACGTAATCGTAATAAAGGGCCGTTTTCGTCTTAGTAAGAAAAGTGGAGTACTAAATAATAAAAATAACGCCTAGTACTCCACTTTCCTTAAATAAGTTATTCGAGGTACGAAAACGACGCTCGACGATATCGCCGCGTCTTTATATAAAGCGAGAGAACGGCGGTTTTATTTATATTAAAAATAAGGAGGGTGAACTACTTATAACTTCCAAATATATATTAATCGTAATAATTTAACGTATACTTAAATATAGGGTAAGGATAAGGTTATTTAGTAAATAATTAAACGCGCGCTTAAATACGTAATTAAATAAAGTAAGTAAAAAAGCTAGCGCGTATTTAAATAGGTTATATTATATTAAAGTTTAGCGTATTAAAAAGGAGAGGTAACGCGTACTTAAATGGTTATTAAATAAAAAAAGTTTAACGTATTAAAAAGGAGAGGTAACGCGTACTTAAATAGGTATAGTGGTTATATTTAGTATATTGGTTTGTTATTTTAGATAGTATTATTAAAGTAAGTATTAATAAAGAATTACGCTAAAGTAGGTATAAAAAGCCTATTAAAGTAAAAAGGAAGTTTAACGTATTAGAAAGGAGAGGTAACGCGTACTTAAATAAGCATTAAATAAAAAAGTTTAACGATTAAAAGAAAGTAAGCGTACTTAAATAGTATTAATAAAGGAAGTTTAACGTACTAAAAGGAAAGGTAACGCGTACTTAAATAAGTATTAAATAAAGAAAGTTTAACGTACACTTAATTACGGGGTAAGGAGAAGGTTATTAAATAAAGGAAGTTTAACGTACTAGAAAGGAGAGGTAACGCGTACTTAAATAAGCTATTAAGTGAAGGAAGTTTAACGTATTAAAAAGGAAAGGTAACGCGTACTTAAATAAGTTATTAAATAAAGAAAGTTTAGCGTACACCTAACTACGGGGTAAAAAGAAGGTTATATTATATTAAAAGTTTAACGTACTAGAAAGGAAAGGTAACGCGTACTTAAATAAGCCATTAAATAAAGAAAGTTTAACGCACTAGAAAGGAGAGGCAACGCGTACTTAAATAGGCTATTAAATAAAGAAAGTTTAACGTATACCTAACTACGGGGTAAGGAGAAGGCTATTAAATAAAGGAAGTTTAACGTACTAGAAAGGAGAGGTAACGCGTACTTAAATAGGCTATTAAATAAAAAAAGTTTAACGTACACCTAACTACGGGGTAAAGAGAAGGTTATTAAATAAAGGAAGTTTAACGTACTAGAAAGGAGAGGTAACGCGTACTTAAATAAGCTATTAAATAAAGGAAGTTTAACGTACTAGAAAGGAAAGGTAACGCGTACTTAAATAAGTTATTAAATAAAGAAAGTTTAACGTACACTTAACTACGGGGTAAGGAGAAGGTTATTAAATAAAGGAAGTTTAACGTACTAGAAAGGAGAGGTAACGCGTACTTAAATAAGCCATTAAATAAAGAAAGTTTAACGTATATTTAAATAGTATTAAATAAAGAAGTTTAACGATAAAAAGGTAACGCGTACTTAAATAGGCTATTAAATAAAGAAAGTTTAACGTATACTTAATTACGGGGTAAGGAGAAGGCTATTAAATAAAGGAAGTTTAACGTATTAAAAAGGAGAGGTAACGCGTACTTAAATAAGCTATTAAATAAAGGAAGTTTAACGCACTAAAAAGGAAAAATAACGCGTACTTAAATAAGCCATTAAATAAAGAAAGTTTAGCGTACACCTAATTACGGGGTAAGGAGAAGGTTATTAAATAAAGGAAGTTTAACGTACTAGAAAAGAGAGGTAACGCGTACTTAAATAAACTATTAAATAAAGAAAGTTTAACGTATTAAAAAGGAAAGGTAACGCGTACTTAAATAAGTTATTAAATAAAGAAAGTTTAACGTACACTTAATTACGGGTAAAGAGAAGGTTATTAAATAAAGGAAATTTAACGTACTAGAAAGGAGAGGTAACGCGTACTTAAATAAACTATTAAATAAAAAAGTTTAACGTATACCTAATTACGGGGTAAGGAGAAGGCTATTAAATAAAAAAAGTTTAACGTACTAAAAAAGAAAGGTAACGCGTACTTAAATAAGTTATTAAGTAAAGGAAGTTTAACGTATTAAAAAAAAAAAGTAACGCGTACTTAAATAAGTTATTAAATAAAGAAAGTTTAACGTATATTTAATTACGGGGTAAGGAGAAGGTTATTAAATAAAGAAGTTTAACGTATTAAAAAGGAGAGGTAACGCGTACTTAAATAAGTTATTAAATAAAGAAAGTTTAACGAGTGGCTTTTTTTTCGTCGCTTTCTAGCTTTATATTCGAGAATAAAAATTCTTTTAATTTATTTACGTATACTCTTTTTTTTACGTTATACTTATTATTTTAATATAAATATCTTTAACGCTTATTATCGTCGGCTTCTTTCCTCTTCTTTTTTTTTACTACGATTACTTATAATAACGTTAATATTAATAATAATAATAATAATATAACTACTATTATAATATAAACCGCCACCTCCCGCGTTAATATCGACGCCGCCGTTAATTAAATATCGGCGGCCGTGGCCGGTTTCCTCGATACGACGTCGTTAACGTACGAACGCCGTAATTAAACTAACGGCGACGCCCTTAGAACTAAGTACGCGGCCTCGCCTACGACCCTCCGAAATATTTTTTACACCCACCGTATCTCTTTCGAAATTCTCGAAACGCGCGTTATAAAGCCGGAAAACTTTATAAACCCGTACGCGCCCCGGCGCGGCCCGCGCCCTTATATATTAATTCTCCGTTATATTATAACGAAGACGACGCCCGCCGACACTTATAATATTAATTACTTTATAACGATATTTAACGACCTTATTTTTTACCCCTTTAACGTTTTTATTAAATTACGCGCGGCCGAATATATTTAAGAATATAACGACGACGTTTACGAAAATTAATTTATCGATAACGATATTTACGTCCTTATCCCTTATACGTCCGCCCCGTCGACGCGTATAATTTCGACGGCCGATACGATTATATTAAGTCGGTAAACCCTTTCGATTTTTAATATAAAGGAGGTCGAGGCGTTTATAATCGGTAACTTTCTTTATTTAAAGGACGAGGACGACGAGGACGAGAAGGAGGAGAAGGAAACCGGTATATTAATCGTTAAGTTAATTACTTTCGGTAACCGGTAAACTTATATATTAAAGTTAGAGTAAAGGCGAAGGAAAAACGGGAAAAGGAAGAAACGACGCGACCGTATAAGTATAACGTAAAGAAAAAAAAGTTTTTATTTTTATTTTTTTTTTTATTAAATATAACTTTTTAAGAAACGTAAAAAAAATTATAAAAAAAAATAAAATTAAGTTTTTTTTATAAACTAAGCCGAGAAAGACGTTTTAATCGGCTTCGCGCTCGTAACTCGTTTCGTCGTACTTTTACTTACCCGTCCTCCTTATCCTCTTTATTTTTATACTCGCCGCCGTTATTATCGCCTTCGGTTAACTCGTATACCGTACTTTACGGCGGATACGAGACCCCGGTTATATTAAGTAAGTCGTAAATAAGTATACGTTATAATAAGCGTTTTTCGCCGTCCGTAATTATTTTAATTCCCGGTACGGTTAAGTCGGTTAGGGCCTGGCGCGGGCCGGCTTATATCGGACCTATTAAAATAACTTATACGATATATATATCGTAGGCGCGGTAAATATTAATTAAGAGAGGTAACTCGTCGACGAGGGCGGCGATTATACTACGGAACTTAGTCTCTTTTATAATAACGGCGTTAACGTCGTTTTTAAGGTATATATACGACGTACCTACGTTTTTAAATACGAGGGTTAATACGCCGGGCTTAAAGGCCTTCTTTAAAATAACGAGCGGGCGTTATACGTAAATTTTTTTAACGAGCGTATTTAACTACGTATCGATTATTTTCGTTAAGTATTTAATAACGCGGAAGGCGAGGACGACGCCCCTATTATACGCGATACCCTCGTTATTAAGAAAGGTAATAATATCGTAATTAACCTAGCCCGGCTACGATTAACGGTCCCACTCGCGGACGAGCTCGACCTTCGCGTAAAGGATTTAAATATCCTCGGTTTAAGTACGCGGCGGCGCGTCGTACGTTACGATACGGCCGAGCCGCGATATAAAGGTAGCTAGCTTTTTAAAGTTAATATAGCTTATTACCGCGTCGCCCGCCGACGGAAGAGCTACCTTCTTCGTTAAGTTTTATAACGCGTACCCTAATATACGGTCGGCCTCGTCGCCGTATAATTCGAGTAACGCGTTAACGAGGCGTTTTTAACCGCGGTCGTTAAATACGTCCCCGAATAATATTATACCGACGGCGTAGAGGTCGGTAAGAGAAATAACGTTAAGTAAGGGCCGTTTTTATAAACGCGAGGCGGCGCGGAGCCGTTAAAGGGCGTCGTTATAAAGGTGGGCCGTTATTATATAATCGTTACGGAGTTTTTTACGTAATAAACGGACGAGGTTAACCGGTTATTTACCCGGTAAATTAGGCCCGGTTTAGAAATAAATTAAAAGAGAGAAATTATCGTCGTTATCGTTACTGTCGTTATGTCGTCGTTATCGTCGTCGTATCGTCGTCGTTATCGTCGTCGTTACGTCGTTATACGTTATCGTCGTCGTTATATCGTCGTTATCGTCGTCGTTATCGTTATCGTCGTTACCGTCGTTATCGTTATTAAATCGGCCTTATTAAAACGGCGGGGTATAAACGACTTATTAAGATTAATACTCGTTAAAAAAAAAAGAAAGAAAATTAACGAGTACGGAAATAAAGGATATAAATTAATAAGGCGAGCCGTATTACGTTAATTAAAGCGACTTAAAGGGGAAAGTTACGCTACGTCGTCGTTATTATTATCGTTACCGTCGTTAACGTAGCCGCCGCGGTCGCTTTTACCGCGGTTAATAATTAAGAAATAAGTTTAAAATACTCTCTTCGTTATTATAATAATCGCCGTCTTTAATAAGCCGTCCTAGTATAACTTCGTAAATTACTTTCGAAAAAAGTTATCGTATTATTTCTCGTAAATAACCGTTAAGGAAGGCTTTTTTAACGTCGGTAAACGTAACGAGGGAAGAGGTTAACGGGGGCGTTTAAATTAGCCGCCGCCGTTAATATTATATCGAGAAGGTTAATAATCGTATTATTAATTAACTCGTTATCGTTTTATCGGCGGCGGCGGAGTTTAAGCGTCGGTAAACCGCGGGCGCTTCGTATTAATATTTATTATTACTTCGATATATCGTTAAAATAAAATAAAAAAAAGGTCGTTATAAACGGACGATTATATTATATCTTTCTTCCTTTTAAAAAACGTATTTAATAAAAAGGAAAATAAAAATAATATTAAATAAAAACCCTTATTTATTATTATCGGCGTTATCGTTACCCCTTTTTTTCTTCCCTTTTAAGAAAATTAAAATTAAAAAAAGAATTATTAATCGAATTAAAGAAAAATCCGACCCGGATATTACGCGCTCGTATTATAAAAAAAAAAATCTTGAAATATTTTTTCTTTACTTTTTACTTTATTCTCCCTTTTCGTTTCTTACCTTATCGCTTCGTTATTTCTTTCTTTCTCCTTCGATATTAAAGCCCGGACTTTTCTCCTCTCGTTTTTTCTCTTCTATCCTTCTTTTATCTCTTATAAAATAATAAATAATTACGTTTTATAATAACTCCCTTAATATAAAGAACTCGACTTAATAAACCGGCGAATTAAACGAGCCACCGCGTTTAAAAAGCCCGAGTTACGGTACTTATCCGGCTACCTATACCCTCGACGCCGTTTTCTCCTTTTACGTTAATACCCGACCTAGTTAAATTTTTTCCTTCGTCGAATAACTCGTCGTCCCGTATATAATTACTTATAACGAGAAGACTCGGTATATATTTTTTTTTTTTTTTTTTTTTTAATTTCTCTTTCTTTTTTTCGTTTTTTTCTCGTTTTTATTTATATCTTTTTCTCTTTTTATTCTTTTTTATTTCCTCTCTTCCTTTTTCTTTTCCTTTCCTCTTTATTAATTTATTAAAGACCGCGTCTTATCTTTACTAATCCGGCCATATATATTACCGTCGACGGCGCCGTTACCTTTTCCCGGCTTAAATTAATAAAACGAATAAATATACGTTTAAAGAACCTAACTTAATAAACCGGTTAATTAAACGAGCTACCGCGTCTAAAAAGCCCGTATTACGGTACTTATCCGGTTACGTATACTTTCGACGCCGTTTTCTTCTTTTACGTTAATACCCGACTTAATTAAATTTCTTCCTTCGTTAAATAACTCGTCGTCCCGTATATAATTATTATATTTTTTATCTTTTTTTTTTTCGTTTTTTTTCGTTTTTATTTATATTTTTTTTTTTTTTTATTTATTTTTTTTTTTTTTTTTTTTCTTTTTTCTTTTTTTTTTCTTTTTTTACTTTTATTTTTTTTATTCTTTATTTTCTTTTTTCCTTTTTTTCTCTTTTTTTTCCTTTTTTTTTTTTTTTTTTTTTCTCTTTTTTTTTTTTCTTTTTTCGTTCCCTTATTCCCTTTTATTAATAAAATAAAAACCGTAATATATTTATACCCACCCGGCCCTTATATATTATACTATTAACGGCGCCGTTATTATTTCCCCGTTTAAATTAACGAAACGTCGACCCTTTTATTATTATTTTTTTCGACGACTTTCTCGAAGAACTTTTTACCGACGACGATACCCCGTCTTTAATCTTCTCGTATACTTCTCGAAACGACCCGCCTTTTATTAATTACGCGCCGGCGTTAACTTTACCGCCCCGCCGCGAAAATATCGCTCCGTAACTCGCCGAAAATAAATTACGGCCCGACTAAGCTTTCGCGCGGCGGATTATTTATATTTTTTATACCGGCCTCGTTATTTACGCGGCGAGCGATTATACTTATTAAAAGGTTATTTATAAAACTTATTACGTTAATTACGGCGGGTTAACCCGGACGTAAGGGACGTCTTCGTTTAAATATACGGTCCTTTTAATTAACGAGGATTCGTATTAATTAAAATAATTTAGTTTAAAGTATTTTATACGCCCGTTAAACGCGGCGGTTTAATAATTTACGCGGAAAAACTTACCGACGGCGGTACGGTTCGAAACGTCGTATAACGGTTAACCCGAGACTTAACGTTACGCGGTTACCGAAGTATATATATACGAAGACGACCGTCTAGGTTAAGCCTTAATTACGGTTATTTATCGACGTTAATAATTTTTATATATTACGCGCGACTTAACGAATATTTAAAGCGTACTCGATATTTACTTCGTATTATAACCGGCCTCCTTTTTAAAAAAGTCGGTTTACGTTAAAATCCCCGTATAAATTAACGAACGTATTAAATACGTATTATTATACTACGTCCCCCACCTCGTTTTTACGCGGCGGGGACACGATATTATTTACCTCTTTTTTCCACGTTTTTACCGGCCGACGCGGGCCGCGTCGGCCGTCTTTTTAACTAACTTTTAATACGAATAATTCTTCGACGGCTTTATATAACCGAGCTTTACCGTTATTAAATAAACGTTTACTTATTACGTCCCGAATAACTTCTCGTTAATTTAAACGTCGTCGCGGGCCGTTACCGAGGCGACGGGTACGGCGGTTATATACGGAAATAATATTAAAGTTCCGTTTAACCCGGATAATTTACGTCGGTTATAAATTATTATACGTACGGCGTTAAACCGGGCGGAAACGACCGAGATAATAAACGGCGACCGCGTATTACGGTAATTTAATAACCCGGTATTTATATATAACGTTAAAAATATAAAGTTATAATATTAAATTACGTATTTACGTATAATTTTACGGTTAACGCGGCGGTACGCTCGTTTATATAAACGGCCGCCGTTACGTCGTACGATAACGCGGCGTTAACGAAACGAAGCCGTTAACCCTAAAACGGCCGTTCGTAATTTATTAACGTCGCCGCCGAGTTTCTTCCCGCGTAAAACGGTTTTACGGCGTTAATACGGCGGTATTATTAATATAATACGTTTTTATTTCTTTAAGGATCGATCGGGCCGGCGTTATTTAACCGAAATTATATTATAAATAAGTCCGGGTATACGCCGCGTTAAAATAACGAAAAAGGCGGTAACCGTAATAACCGCGCGAAAAACGATAACGCGGACGATAATAACGTAAATAACGATAACGTAAACGATAATAACGTAAACAATAATAACGCGGACGACGATAACGTATATAACGACGACGGCGACGACGGTAACGACGGTAACGATAACGAGGCGATATAACCCGAGTTTAATCCTTTAACGCGGTAGGCGTCGCCGCGAATTCCGCGTATTATTACGACCGAGTATCCCGTTTATTTACTTCGAAATAACGTTTCGTTTATATACGAGCCCTAGAAAACGAGTCGGTTACGAAAGAACGGTATCGTATACGTATAATTATATATAATAAAAAAGGGTTTATATAATTTTAACGGCGTTTAAGCTTTTTTTTATAATAATTTTTATAACCTCGGGTATAACTACGACGTATAAGCGAGTATAACGTAACGTAACGGTATAACGCCCGACCGTACCTCGGCGGAACGGGCTTTACTCGCCTTATACCGTCGCGCGGATACGGTTAACGCTTCGAAATCCGTATAACGATTAAACTCGCCCGGTTAATCGAAAAGGCCGAAGCCTCGTTAACGGTTTTTTATACGGCGCGCCGGCCTCGTTATATACCGCGCCGTTTACGTTAATAATACCGTACGTCTAGGCGGACCGTTACGGTTTCTTTATTATTAAAACGCGCGTTTTTACGACCTTTATTTATAAAAATTTCGATAAATACGTCCGGCTCCTCGATTATATCGTAACGTTATATAAAAACGATATTAATACGCCTTAATCGGCGGCGGCCTTATATACGGTAACGGTAACGACGCTTTAATAATTTATTTCGTATAAACGGGAACCGGCGCGGTACTCGGTTATTACGGTTTTTTTATACGGCGCGCCGGAAAGGGCGGCGGGCGGGGCTCGGCGTAACCGCGGTTATAACGACGCGCGGATTTAATTTTTATATTATATATATTATTAATTAAGAGGTGTTATAAGTCCGGAGCCCGTTCGTTAACCGGTTATAAATTCCGTAATTCGCGGTATAAAAACGTTAATAAACGGACGAAGTAATACGTTAAACGTATAATTATTTTAATTAAATAATTTAAACGGCCGTTAACCCCGTTATATCGACCGCGGATAAAAGCGACGTTATTTTAACGGTAATAACGTAACTTATTTTATACGAGTATAAACGTAATATTTACTTTATTATAACGCGTTAAAAGCCGTCCGAGAATAAACTCGCCGGTCTCGCCTTTACGTATTATAACCTCGCCGCTTTTACGGAAAAAAAAAATAATTAATTTATCGTTACGTTATAAAATAATAAGTTTTATTTCCGGACCGTCGTCGATTATTTCCGGTAAGCCTTTACGACCGAGTATTATATTACGAAACGGACTTATATTAAAACGTAATAATATTACGTTATAACGATAAAAGTCGTATTTACCCTTAATTATAATATTTATAATCCTTACGTATCGTTTACGCGGTTTCTCGTACTTTTATATTACCGGTTTTATTAATAAATCGGTTATTTTCCGAACCCCGACGCGACGAACGGTATTTTATTCGTTACTTAAATTACCGGTAAACGTATTATACTTTATTTATAATTATAACGTAATAACGACGACGTACCGTTACGTATTATATTAACGGATCTCGTTACGCTCGTTATACGGTATCCGAGCGAAGTTATAAAACCGCTCGTAAACCCACTCGTAATATCGGATTTATTTAATATACTCTTTTTACGGCGGTTAACCGGCTTACGTTCTAGGTAAACGCGATAAGGTATAAAGGGTAAGGCGGAACGTACGACGGTTACGTAAAGTAATTTCTTTTATTATATACTTTATTTTTAATAATATACTTTTTTTCTTTTTCCTTTTAATTTCTTTTTTTAACGTATATAATAAACGTATAACGGTTACGAAGAATAATTTTTTTCTTTATATACTTTTTTATTTTTAAAAAGTTAAAAAAAATATAAGAAAAAGTATATTAATACCTTATTATATAAAAACGACGTATTAATTAATAAAAGCTTATATTTAAAGTTATTAAGGGAAAATATAAAAATCGACGTAAGTTTCGAGTAATATATTACTTTATTTTCCTTTATTATTAAATAAAATTAAATCTTTACTTAATTTAATATATTTTTATATTTTTTCTTTACGTAAAAGTTTTATTTTTATTTCGTATTATTCTTATATAACTCTTCTTTATTTTTATTTTATTTTCGAATTAATACGAACCGTAAACTATATTTAACTAGCTTATTTACGAATAAAAATAATTACGGCCTCGGACCTCGTCGGGCACTTTAAATACTTAATCGAAGTAAGACCGGAGGGCGGGCGGTGGGGTAACGTATAAGTAAGTGTAATATTACCTTATAAAAGCGGCGTATTTATCTTAAACCTTACTTATTTTTATAACGGCCTTATATATAACGGATAAAGTCGTATAAAATTTAAAAAAAATACCTTAACCGCGGACGGTATTAACGTAATTATCGAGTTTATAAATAACGCTCGAAATAACGTTAAAGATATATTAAAACGAGCTTATTATATACGCTTCGTATATACGTCGTTTATACGTTATAACTCGCCGTCGGGTAAAAAATATAATAAGTAATCGCCGTTAAAAAACGGGAGGAGAATATTACGTACGCTATATTTATAATTAAACGTATACGGGGTCTCGTAAAAGGGGCACTATACGAGTCCGGGCTTAGTCTCTTTTATATACGCGTAATAAAAAACGTAAAGATAAGGGAGCGTAATATTATATTATTATAAAGGCGGTCTCGTTATTCTCCGGATACGGTATTCCTTAAAACGTAATTCCGGCGATATTAATCGGCCGTTAATAATAAGGGTAAGTTACGACGACGTACGAGCCGGCTCGTTTATATTTATAAAGGATATCGGGTTAAAATAACGTAAGCGTAACGGCCGTTACGTTAATATCCGGTAAAGTTAATATTATTTCGTCGAAAACGAAAAGATATAAAAAGTACGAAATTTTTTTTCGCGAGGAGGCCGGTATATTATTTTTTTATTAATTTTATTATATTTTAAAAACGGTAACGTTTTTAAATAATCTTTTATATTAATATATATATATATTTAAAATAAATTATTTTCCTTATATATAAAACGAAACGAAATAAATAATTTACCTTATTTATTTTAATAATAAAGAGCCTTAATAAAAGTAATAAACGAAAAGCTTTATTTCTTTTTTTCGTATTATATAAAATAAAAGGTAAAGGAATAAAGGTTTATAAATAAATTATAATTTTATTCGTACGAGATAAAGAATATTAAACCGAGTATATAATACGGGTGTTTTATATACTTTAATAAGTATACTTACTTAAGTTTCGTAAATAACGATAACTAGTATAAATAATTATTAATACGTCGTATATCCCTTTATTTACCGTTTTTATATAAGTAATTTACCTTATTTATTTTAATAATAAAGAGCCTTAATAAAAGTAATAAACGAAAAGCTTTATTTCTTTTTTTCGTATTATATAAAATAAAAAGTAAAGGAATAAAGTATATAAATAAATTATAATTCTATTCGTACGAAATAAAAAATATTAAACCGAATATATAATACGGGTATTTTATATACTTTAATAAATATATTAACTTATATTTCGTAAATAACGATAATTAATATAAATAATTATTAATACGTCGTATATCCCTTTATTCACCGTTTTTATTATTTTTTTTTCTCTTTACCGGCTTCGTTATAACGACTTTCGAGGGTATAAATTATTAACCCGAAGTTTACGCGTTATATATTAACGGTTAAAACGAGAACGGCGACGAAATAACGGGGGCGCCGACGTATTATCCGATTAATTATATTATTTATTCGATACCGTTAATAATTATTAATATTATTAAGCTTAATTATAAAAACTACGAAGCGTATATTTAAAATACGTAAAAAAATAAAGTTAATATATTATTATCGGTATTTACGGGTATTTTTTTTACGTATATTATATCGGCGATTAATATTAATCTTATTACGCGGCGAATATAACCTTATAATACCCGATATATCGGACGAGTTAACGGTTTTCGGATACGCGTATATTTTATAAAGGATTACGTTACCGTTATACGTAAGTGTTTATACCCGGTATATCGTCCCGCCGATCCCGGTACCCGCGGATATAATCCCGACGTATTATTATCGTTACGGCGAGTATTAGGATAAAAAACGGGCCTTTAAAAAACTTGTCCGGACGGTTTAAACGGCGCGGGACGACTTTCTCCGACTCGATTAAGGCGCGGCGCTTCCCGACCTTTCCGGCGACTTTCCCGTTATCCTTCGATTAATAAACGCTTTACTTCTTTATTTCTCGGACGCGATTACCGATTACCTTAAATTAACTCTTACGTTCGAAAGAGAAACCGTATATTTAAGCCCCGGGCCGGATAACGACGAGGGTACGGACCGGGTACCGCGTTAAACGTACTAATATATTACTTTACCGTTTAAAAGTTAAGTAACGTATTCGTATACTCGGGATATTATAAAATAAGTTATTTTTATATTTATTTTCGTTTTTTAATTTTTATTTTATTTAAAAAGAAATTTTATTTTTTATTTATATATTTCCGTATACGGAGATTACTTATATTACGTAATATAAATAAGACCGCCGTTCTCTCGTTTTATATAAAAACGCGGCGATATCGTCGAACGTCGTTTTCGTACCTCGAATAATTTATTTTCCGAAAGTAAAGTATTAAGCGTTATTTTTATTATTTAATACCTTATTTTTTAATTAAAACGAAAAACGGCCCTTTATAACGATAACGAGCGCCCCGTTACGTCCTAACCGTTATACTAGTTATTAATTACGTATTAACCCCGTATTTACGACGCCTTATAATTAGTTAATAAAAACCTCGGATCTCGTAACCCTAGTTAACTAAAATATACTACGTAACTAAGTATAAACCCGTTACGTATTATACGCGATACGCGTACGGTTATTATCGCGTTAAAAAATTAAGGTAATAAAAATATATCGTAAAGAACTTTCGTTAAAATATTATTAATTTATATCGAATAAATAAATAACGATTTTATACTTTTAATATATTAATTATAAGTATTATTTTAATACCTTTTTAATTTTTTTAAATTTTATTATATAAAAGTAATATAATAATAAATATACGAACGGATTTCTTTAAAAATCTTTTTATTATTATACGTATTTTAGGCCGGACTTAGTGTTTTTTTAAATAATAATAAGCCGTTAAAAGCTTATATATACGTATTATTACCGTATTCTCCACCGTAATTAAAATAAAGAGAAAAAAGCCGTTAAAAATATTATTTTATTACTAATTAATTACTATTTATATTATTACTTCTTTAATTAAAATTTATAAAGCTTTAAAGTATATTACGGGTATTTAAAATTTAAAGGGTATCGTGGGGGTTTTATAATATAAATATTATAAACCGTTAAGGATTAAATAATAACGTAATAATAAACGTATAATAAAAGGTAGGTATAATATTATTAAGAAATTAATTCTTACTTCTCTAATCCCTAGTAAAAGTGGGTATCCCTCTCCTATAGAGATTATCCTTTATTCCGGGCTAATTATAATCCGTTTATAACTACGACCCCGTAAGGCCTAAACTCTACTTTAAGCCCTTAACGTAAATAATTCTATTTACACGTTATTAAGCTAAACTCCCTATTTAACTTAACTCCCAGAGACCCTAGGGAATCCCTTAGGTGTTAAATATCTTAGAGATTAAGAGGGCGAATTACCTTTAACTTTTAAATATACGTTAATCGTAATAATTATCCCCCTTTTAATACGCGTTATCCTTAACTCGTAAAGTAAAGGGTAATATTTATAATTAAAGGAATAAAGAATAACCGGAAATAAAAACCGGGGGGATTCGTATAAAAGGAAAACTATATAAGCGAAAGCTTTTATTAAAGTAAAAACTTAAAGAGACTTAAAAACGGGAAACCCTCGTAAATATAAGTAAAAATAAAAAAAAAAAAAGAAAAATAATAAGAAAAATTATTTAAGAAAAAAGATTAATTTATAATTAAAGTAGTAAGGGTATAATCGGAAATATATATATCCGGGGGATTTAATAATACTCGTTTTAAATTAAATTCGTTTAAACCTTACTTTTACTCGATATAATAAGTCGTATAATACTTAACGGAGCGTTTATTTAAAGTTACTAGTAAAGTAACGGGTAATAAATAAATAAATAAAGAAAAGATTTTAAAGTCCCGGGGTATTTTTATTTTAAATATACGTTAATCGTAATAATTATCCCCCTTTTAATACGCGTTATCCTTAACTCGTAAAGTAAAGGGTAATATTTATAGTTAAAGGAATAAAGAATAACCGGAAATAGAAACCGGGGGGATTCGTATAAAAGGAAAACTATATAAGCGAAAACTTTTATTAAAGTAAAAACCTAGGGAGACTTAAAAACGGGAAACTCTCGTAAATATAAATAAAAATAAAAAAAAAGAAAAGAAAAATAATAAGAAAAATTATTTAAGAAAGAAGATTAATTTATAATTAAAGTAATAAGGGTATAATTAAAAATATATATATTCGGGGGGATTCGGTAATACTCGTTTTAAATTAAATTCGTTTAAACTTTACTTTTACCCGATATAATAAATCGTATAATATTTAACGGAGCGTTTATTTAAAGTTATTAATAAAGTAAAACGATTTATAAAAAATAAGAGTAAATGAAAAATAATAAACTAAAATTATTTAAGTTAAAATAAATTAATTTATAATTAAAGTAGTGGGGGTATAATCGGAAATATATATATCCGGGGGGATTCGGTAATACTCGCTTTAAATTAAATTCGTTTAAACCTTACTTTTACCCGATATAATAAGTCGTATAATACTTAACGGAGCGTTTATTTAAAGTTACTAGTAAAGTAACGGGTAATAAATAAATAAATAAAAAAAAAATCTTAAAGTCCCGGGGTATTTACCTTCGGGTAAAACGACGACGAGGACGAGGACGAAAAAATAACGAATATTAACCCGGGTATTAATAATAATAATAAAAAAAATAATAATAATAATAATAATAATAATAACGACGGTAATAATAATAATAATAATAACGATAATAATAATAACGATAATAATAATAACGATAATAATAATAATAATAATAATAACGACGATAACGGCGACGGCGACGATAATAACGACGACGGCGTTAACGATAATAATAACGACGACGATATTATCGAGTTAATCGTTATAAAGGAAGAGGATAAGGACGACGAGGAGTAGGCTCCGGTTAAGGAGGATAAAAATAAAAGGAGGAGATTATTAAATATTTAAGTTAATATTTATTATTTTAAAACCGTCCGGATTTTATTAAGATTTATAATTACTCCCTCCGTTAATAAAATATAACTTAAAAATTTAATCGACCTTTAATAAAATTAACTCTTCTTTAAATTTATATATTATAAATCCCTTACGTATTTACTCGCGTATTTTAATTAAATATCCGATCGGGCTCGTTAACGTACTCGTTAACGGGTAATTCGCTTACGTACTCGCTCGCGTATCCTAATTAAATATCCGATCGGGCCTTCTTACATACTCGTTAACGAATCCGTTTACGTACTCGCTCGCGCGAGCGTTATTTTCGTACCTCGAATAATTTATTTTCCGAAAATAAAGTATTAAGCGTTATTTTTATTATTTAATACCCTACTTTCGGAAAACGGCCTTTAATAATAATAACGAGGCGCCCGCGAAAACGCCCCGCCACGTCTTAATTATTATATTAATTATTAATTACGTATTAACCCCGCTTTTATTTTATTATTCTACGACGAAGAGGTGTAAATACGAGGGAAGCGCGAAAAAAGAGAAATTATTTTCTTTAATAATATCGACGCTCCTCTTTCTCCGTTTACACTTCGTTTACTTAATAATTTATTACGATACGTACGATAAATATCGACGATTAAAGTAATACGTTTTAACCTTCGTTTACCCGACGGTATTAATAATTATTAATCCGTATTTAATAAAGGACGCTACGTAACACGTTATAACGATAACGCGATAATAACGGACGGCGACCCTTACCGAGCTAGAAACTACTCCTATTATATATTCCCCTCTTACCGTTAACGTCGTTTAACTTAATCTTAAACGAGGATAACGTAAACTACCGGACGTAATTATACGCCTTATTATAAAACGAGGACGCCGCGCCGATTTCCAACGACGTTCCGTTTAACGTAATAAGTACGTATTATTAACGTAACCGGCTATCGTCCGGCAACGATAAATATTAAAGTAACTTATATTAATACGCGAATATAAATACGACGACGGCCCGCGTATCCGACGCGTTTTCGGCGATCCTTTAAATTAACGTTAATAATATTAACGAGGAAACGGCGGCCCTTTTTATCGTATATAATATTTACGACCCGAGTTACGAATACGTCGCGCGGATCCGCGAATTTATATAAACGTTATAACTCGCCGAGGAGGATTAAAAAAACCTCGTCGTACGGGCGTACTTAACTTAATAATTATAAACGGTCGAAAAAAATAACTTCGTCCTCGCCGTACTCGAAGCCGTTACCCGTTTAATAATATTACCGACCGCCCCCTTATTAATAAACTTTTACGATATTAATTACGACCGTATATAAGTAAAAATAAAACGGTAATAAAAACGGGTTTACGCCTTCGCCGCGTTACGGTAATAATAAGGCGACGAAATCGTCGGTTATTATAAAATAACCTTTATTAACGATAAATAACTTCCCCGCTTTACGGCGTTAATTAAAGCCGGGTACGTTTAATATACGGTCGTCGTACGGGTTAACGTATATTAATTAATTAAATACGGTAAATACGGGAGCCTCCCCTTCGCGGACCCGTTTACGGCCGTAACTTTATAAACTATTAAATTAATTCCCGAAATTAAAAAGAAAGAGTTATAACGAAGTTTAACGTAAACGTAATTATAATACGTTTACGACCCGTATAATTTAATAACCGTAATTAACTTTAATAACGTAACCGGCCCGTTTTTTACGTTAAAGCGCTTTTATAACCGACGCCGTCGGCGGTTTAACGATTACCGAAGTTAAAACGTTATCCTTTTACTCCGACGTAACGGCGGTACCGGTCGACGCCCGTTTACGTTCCGACGTAATATCCGCCTCGACGAAGGACGAGTTAATAAAGGAAAACGTAAGCCGCTTTACGCGGTCCGTAAAGTAAGTATAATAATATAATAAGTATAATAATATAATAAGTATAATAAGTAAAGTAAATACCGTAAATACCGTAAATATATAAGTACCGTAAATACCGTAAATACCGTAAATATAATAATACCGTAAATATAATAAATACCGTAAATACCGTAAATACCGTAATAAATACGTAAATTAATAATATAATATAATAATACCGTAAAATATAATAAATATATAATATAATAAACCGTAAATATAATAATATAATAATAGTATAATAATATAATAATATAATAAGTAAACGTAAACGAGCCCGGATAATAATAATAAATTAACCGCCGTTAAACGGTCGAACGACGTATAACTAACGCTAATCTTTATACGGAAAAAATAAAAAACGCGCGTAACGGTTAAGTAAAAATAACTCGTAGTAAATAACGATAATAAGGACGCGTTTAACGTATATACGGCCGACGACCTTTATAATTTAATACCTTTAAACGCGACGACGGCCGATCTCCTCCGCGACCGTTATTACGCGCGCGTACCGGACGCGTTTTTAATAAACTTAAATAACGGTTAATATTATATACGGGACGCCCGGCGTATATTAACGACGATAAATATTAAACGTATATACGCGGCGTACTTAACGGGCCTCGAAGCCGCTATAAATAAAACTAACGACGGTACGGGCCTAAATTAATAACGTTTACGGAGTAAGTACGTCCCGCCGCGCGGCCTCGATTAAAAGGCGTAGGTTATACGGGACTTAAAGGCCGAGGATACCTTTCGTACGGCTTATTTATACGATTTACGTACGTTACCCGCGGACGCGTCTCGGTCGGCGCGCGAGACCCACGGTACGGCCGGCCGTTAACTCGTCGAGCACCTCCTCCGTTACACGACGTCGCCGAACGACGACGAGCTTCCGCGCCCGACCGGCGCTTAAGCCTTAACGGCTTTTTAACGCGGCCCGTTATTTACGACGCCCTTACTTTTAAAAGGTTAATAAACTTATTCTTAACCGGATAACGGCTTACGCCTTATCGAATAATTCTTATTAATACTCGGTAATAACGATATCGAGGTATTAGTTTAAGTACCGTCGTAGTATATTACGGACGAGTCGGCGGAACGAAGAACGTTAAACGTAATACGGGCGCGTTTTCTCGCCCGTTAACCGACGGACGACCCGTAAAACTTACTAAACCTTTTAAACCCGTTACCGTCGACGACGGTACCCGCCTTTCTCGGTATAAACGCGTTTACCTTTTTATAAACTTTATACTTCCGGTATAAATAAACCCGGTCGGGTACGGCTTAACGGTAATAGGACGAAACGAACCCTACGACTTTACTTTTAAACCGGACCGATTAAAGTTTAATAACCGAAGGGCGGTAATTATATTACGTTATATACCGATAATTATAACTTAAATATATAACTTAATATATAAAGGGCGATATTAACTTCGGTTTTATAACGTATTTTACGCTTAAATAAAGGGCGGCTTAGTTAATTAACCCGTAAAGCCGGGACGCCTTCCCTTAGTGGTTTATCGTTTTTACCCCTAATTAAATAATTTATTTTCCGGCCGGGATTATTTACTTTATATACCGTACGCGCGCGGGCGGTAATACGTATACGGTCGGCGGTTATATAATTTAGTGGGCCGGTATCGGTTAATAAGCGCGGGTCGCCGACGAGTAGCGGCGGTTTTAGTTAAATACGAACGAGGAGGTTAACGACGTAGGGGACGTCTTTATCCTAGTACGGATAGTCGTCGCCGACTTAATGGCCCGGGGTACGTCGACCGGTTCTATAGGCTTAACGTCGTAGATAACTTTTTACGGTTCTTTTATTTAATATAACGGGTAATTTATTTTCGTGTTTTTATTTATTTTTCTTTCTTTTTATTCGTTCTTTATATATAACGTAAAAGAATATATATATTTTTATTATATTAAAAATAAGGAATAAAGGGAAAAAGAAAATTTTTACTAGTACGTTTAATATATTAAAATAAAATAAACGATAATAAGTAAATATTAATTTAGTTTTAAAACGTAATAATAACGAAAAAAGAAGTAATTAAATATAAATATATATAATCGTATATTAATTATAATTAATAACGGGAAAAGTAAACGAAAATTTAAATATAATAAAGAAAGAAATAAAATACTAAATATAAAGAATTATAATATATAAGATTAAAGTGAAAAGTATTTTAAAAGAAATTAAGTAAAAAGGAATACGTTAATAAATAATAAAACTAATATAAAAATATTATTATATTACGAAATATAGTAATATATAATTACTTTCTTTTATATTTTATTTTATTTTTTCTTTTAATTATAAACGTTTAAATAAATATTATAAAAACTAGTTTAATTTATTTTTTACGAGAAGTAAATAAAAAGTATAAAAAGAGTAATTATCCGTAAAGATATATAATACGTACGTTACACGTATCGTACGGGAATTACGTAAAGTACGGTTAACGTACGAATTAACCGTTATATATACGTAAAGTCCGTAACGAGTTTATAATATAATATTATTTATATTATTTAGACCGTACGAGTAAGCTTCGAAAGAGAAACTTATTAACCGATTCGGTTTCTATCGTTATAACGGTACGTTTATAATATCGAGGCTAGCGTAAATATTAAGATTAACGGATAATAAGCCGTACGAATTAATTAAAGAGAAAAGAAAAAGTAAGAAATTAACGAAGAGTATAATAAGTAAGGAGTGTGGCGTACTTAATTAAAAGACGAGCCGTACGGATTAATAAGAGATATTAAAATATATAAGAAAATATATACGTATTAAATATATAAAATAAATAACGTTAAGAATTTAATACGTACGACCTAGTATCCGGCCGTATAATCGAATAAAAGTCCTTATTTCGAATACGAAAAGAATTATTTTTATTTTTTTCTTTTTCTCTCGATTTAAAAGAGAGCTTATATGTTAATATTAACGGAAGACTAGGGCCTTAATAGTTAACGAATATAAGGGAAGCCGTACGAGATAAGATATAACTCTCTTAATTTAATTACGTTTATGTTATATTCTTTATTTAATATATTTATTAATTCGTACGCCGATTTCTCTTTCTTTTAATTTTATTACGTTATATTCCTTGCTTACTGTGCTTGTTAGTTCGTACCCCGCCTTCTCTTTCTCGTAGTTTAATACGTTATATTTACTGCTTATTAACTCGTACGCCGCTTTCTCTTTCTTTTAATTTAATTACGTTATATTCCTTATACTTTTTTTTTTAACCCGATTACGTTATATTCCCTACCTACTATGTTTATTAACTCGTACTCCGCTTTCTTTAGTTTAATTACGTTGTATTCCTTGCCTATTATATTAATATATAAGTTTTACCGTTTCACCGTAAAACGGACCACTTTTTTACCTTTAAAGTTTTATAAGAATTAAGTATTCTTATATATTACGGCGTTATATATTTATTCTTATAAAAATTAAATTTTAATTTAAACGGTACGATACTATTAAAATTATTTAT
Organism: Sporothrix protearum; assembly: GCA_016097115.2. Classification (NCBI taxonomy): domain Eukaryota; kingdom Fungi; phylum Ascomycota; class Sordariomycetes; order Ophiostomatales; family Ophiostomataceae; genus Sporothrix; species Sporothrix protearum. The sequence continues at coordinate 21,415 of JADMNH010000018.1, read as the reverse complement.
ATTACGTACCGTATATTTATTTTTATAAGAATTAAGTATCGATTTAAGCGGTACGATACAGTTAAAATTATTTATATTACGTACCGTATATTTATTCTTATAAGAAATATAATTCTTATAAGACTTATAATAAGAAAAATAAAATTTTATTCTTATAAGAATTAAGTATTAATTTTAACGGTACGATACCGTTGAGCTGTATTCCCTACTTACTATATTTACCGGCTCGTACCCCGCTTTCTTTATTTTAATTACGTTATATTCCCTACTTATTATACTTATTAGCTCGTACCCCGCCTTTCTCTCTTAGTTTAATTAAAGAAAAATAAGATTTTATTCTTATAAGAATTAAGTATTAATTTTAGCGGTACGATACCGTTAAACTATATTCCCTACCCATTATATTTACTAGCTCGTACCCCGCTTTCTTTATTTTAATTACGTTATATTCATTACTTATTATACTTACTAGCTTATACCCCGCCTTCTCTCTCTCTTAGTTTAATTACGTTATATTTATACCGTCGAAATATAAGCTAAAATATTATATTTTATATAAGTAAAGGAGTACGGCTATAGTACTATTATAATCCTTTTATACCGTTATAAATTATAATCGTAATTATTAAAGAATAAAGGATAATTTCCTTATAAGAAGGGGTTCCCACTTTTACTAGAGATTAAAGAAGTAAGACTTAATTTCTTAATAATACTATACCTACCTTTAATTATATATTTATTATTATATTCGTTATTTAATCCCTAACGGCTTATAATATCCGTAATATAAAACCTCCCCAATACCCATAAGATTCTAAATACCCGTAATATACCTTAAAGTCTCACACTTACGAGCTTCTTCGTAATATATTATTACTATAATAAGGGAGATTAACGGAGCTATATAAGGCTTTCTTTAATAATTAAATTACCCTCTCTTTTTACGGTGTTATTACCTTAAAACCCGGTGGCGGTATTATATATATAGGCTTATTAAGGTTTACGTTAACGAATACGTTAACGATATTAATTTACCGTAACTCTAAGTCGAATCGAGCGGTAATACTAAGGAAGATTCGGAGTATAGGGCTATTAAGAGTCGCTACCCTTATAAATTAACTAGTCTTCTCCTCCTAGTTACCTAAGACTACTATACGTACTTTAGGGGTTAACCCTATTATACCGGCGGGATCGGTCTTATAACTATATACCTATATACTCCCGAAGATTTAGTGACCTCTAGTATCTTTTTCGGTAACTTCTTCGAAGGGTTTTAACTCTCGATAAAAAGTAATATATTACTTTTATACTTACTTAAAAAACCGGTAGTTTATATATATAAAGAGGGTTTCGCGTATATACGAAGGAGGTGTTAAGTCGTAATAATTTTACCTCGATACGGCTAGAAAGGTTTTTATACGGTCTTATATTCGGGGAGTAATATTTCCGCCTCCGTAAACCCATTAAAATAAGCATCTCTCCCCACGTTATTATTTTCGTCAAGTAACGTAATAAATAAGTATCTCTCCCCACGTCCCCGGTCTCTCTCTCGTATCGTCATTATTTTCGTTAAATAACGCAACATCGCCATTTCTACTATAACGCACCGTTAAGACTAAGGGTCGCGACTCCCCGCTCCCGAGTACTTTCCTCTCCGCCAAGAGGTAATAAATCAACTCGTAAATATAATAGTTTTACTTTTAATAAGTTCGCGTTACGTACTCCTACGTTATCGCTCTCTTCTTCCTTTATATATATATCGATAATAATATTTAGTTCCTTAATTAATAGTTTAGCGTGTATTCGGTCTCTCTCTCGTATCGTTATTATTTCCGTTAAATAACGTAATAAATAAGTATCTCTCCCTACGTCCCCGGTTTCTCTCTCGTATCGTTATTATTTTCGTTAAGTAACGTAATATCGTTATTTCCACTATAACGTACCGTTAAGACTAGGGGTCGCGACTCCCCGCTTCCGAGTACCTTCCTCTCCGTTAGGAGGTAATAAATCGACTCGTAAATATAATAATTTTACTTTTAATAAGTTCGCGTTACGTATTCTTACGTTATCGCTTTCTTCTTCCTTTATATATATATCGATAATGGTATTTAATTTTTTAATTAATAATTTAACGTATATTCGGTCTCTCTCTCGTATCGTTATTATTTCCGTTAAGTAACGTAATAAATAGGTATTTCTCCCTACGTCCCCGGTCTCTCTCTCGTATCGTTATTATTTTCGTTAAGTAACGTAATATAACTCGTAAATATAATACTTTTACTTTTAATAAGTTCGCGTTACGCACTTTTACGTTATCGCTCTCTTTTTCTTTTATATATATATCGATAGTGGTATTTAATTCTTTAATTAATAATTTAACGTATATTCGGTCTCTCTCTCGTATCGTTATTATTTCCGTTAAGCAACGTAATAAATAAGTATCTTTCCCTACGTCCCCGGTCTCTCTTTCGTATCGTTATTATTTTCGTTAAGTAACGTAATATAATTCGTAAATATAATACTTTTACTTTTAATAAGTTCGCGTTACGCACTCTTACGTTATCGCTCTCTTCTTCCTTTATATATATATTAATAGTGGTATTTAATTCCTTAACTAATAATTTAACGTATATTCGGTTTTTTTCTCGTATCGTTATTATTTCCGTTAAATAACGTAATAAATAAGTATCTTTCCCCACGTTCCCGGTCTTTCTCTCGTATTGTTATTATTTTCGTTAAGTAACGTAATATAACTCGTAAATATAATACTTTTACTTTTAATAAGTTCGCGTTACGTACTCCTACGTTATCGCTTTCTTCTTCCTTTATATATATATCGATGGTGGTATTTAGTTCTTTAACTAATAATTTAACGTGTATTCGGTCTCTCTTTCGTATTGTTATTATTTTCGTTAAGTAACGTAATATAACTCGTAAATATAATACTTTTACTTTTAATAGGTTCGCGTTACGTACTTTTACGTTATTGCTCTCTTCTTCCTTTATATATATATCGATGGTGGTATTTAGTTCCTTAATTAATAGTTTAGCGTGTATTCGGTCTCTCTTTCGTATCGTTATTATTTTCGTTAGGTAACGTAATATAACTCGTAGATATAATACTTTTACTTTTAATAGGTTCGCGTTACGCACTTCTACGTTATCGCTCTCTTCTTCCTTTATATATATATCGATGATAGTATTTAGTTCCTTAATTAATAGTTTAACGTATATTCGGTTTTTCTCTCGTATCGTTATTATTTTCGTTAAGTAACGTAATATAACTCGTAAATATAATACTTTTGTTTTTAATAGGTTCGCGTTACGTACTTTTACGTTATCGCTCCCTTCTTCCTTTATATATATATCGATAGTAATATTTAGTTCCTTAATTAATAATTTAACGTATATTTAGTTTCTCTTTCGTATCGTTATTATTTTCGTTAGGTAACGTAATATAACTTGTAAATGTAATATTTTTACTTTTAATAAGTTCGCGTTACGTACTTTTACGTTATCGCTCCCTTTTTCCTTTATATATATATTAATGGTGGTATTTGGTTCTTTAATTAATAGTTTAACGTATATTTAGTCTCTCTCTCGTATCGTTATTATTTCCGTTAAGTAACGTAATAAATAAGTATCTCTCCCCACGTCCCCGGTCTCTCTCTCGTATCGTTATTATTTTCGTTAAGTAACGTAATATCGTTATTTCTACTATAATACACCGTTAAGACTAGGGGTCGCGACTCCCCGCTCCCGAGTACCTTCCTCTCCGCCAAGAGGTAATAGATCGACTCGTAAATGTAATAATTTTACTTTTAATAAGTTCGCGTTACGTACTTTTACGTTATCGCTCTCTTCTTCCTTTATATATATATCGATAATAGTATTTAATTCCTTAACTAATAATTTAGCGTATATTCGGTTTCTCTCTCGTATCGTTATTATTTCCGTTAAATAACGTAATAAATAAGTATTTCTCCCCACGTCCCCGGTCTCTCTCTCGTATCGTCCCCGTTATAAGGAACCTCTTTATCGACCTCTATAGGCGCGAGGATATCTTTAAATAATTACTTTACTCGCGCTTATTTTTACGGCCACCGCGTAAATCTTTTACCGTCGTCTTTATATATTTATATATAATTAATAAAATGGTACTTAATAAGCGTGAGTAAATTTACAAGGTTATTAATACTTATAAGCGTATTAATCCGAAGTAGTTATTTAAAACGGTGCGTACGACGTATACCGTGGGAAATACACGGTTTATAAGCGACTTACACTAGTAAGATCTAAGGTCCCTAAGTATCCTCGAAGTTCGGCGGGCTTAGGGTATCTTAAACGACGATATTTTACTTCGGAATATTAAGGCGGATTAATAAAGGCTTATTAAAAACGTAATAATACGGTAAATTACCCTCGCCTTAGGTCTCTCTCGACGTAACGAGGTATATCGTTTAGGTTTCGTAATACCTCCGTCTTTAAGGCTTTAAATTAGTCGGTTAGCTTTATCCACTCTTACGGGAAAATATAAGCGCGAGGATATCTTTAAACAACTACTTTACTCGCTCCTCGATCTTAGTTACTAAGTACGTATAATATTAAGTAATATTAAACCTACCTAATAATTAAAATCGAAGAGCGAGTAAAGTAATTATCCGAAAATATCCTCGCGTTTATTTTTACGGCCACCGTATAAATTTTTTACCGCCGTTTTTATATATTTATATATAGCTAGTAAAATAGCACCTAGTAAGCGTAAGTTAGCTTATAAAGTTATTAAAGCCTATAAGCGCGTGAATCCGGAGATCCTTTTTATCTCTTTACCTCTTTATATTACGTCTAGCTATTACGATTACTATAACTACCGCCGAAAAGTCTAAGCTTTTAAAGAAAACGGGCGACACCACTTTACGGCCGCGGTCTATTTAAATAAACGAAATCCTTAGCTTAATTTTATCCTCCGCCACCGCGGCCGTAAACTCGTTATTATAAACGAAGTGGTTATTATATATACTAGCCTTCCGGCTATATCGTTTATTTAAGCCACCCCGGTATATTTAATTACCGACGGCACCACTTAACTTATTAAGATTTATACGAGCGGTTAGCGGTATATTACGGGCGGCGGATTAAATCTTAATAACGAGAAGTGGATAAAGTTTATTCGAGACTTTTATACCGTTATTAAGTTCCTTAAGGGTAAACTTAATAACGGTATAAAAGTTTCGAATAAGCTTTATCCACTTCTCGTTAATACGTTTATCTAGATAAACGAAATCCTTAGCTTAATTTTATCCTCCGTTATAATCGTAATAAGGATAAGATTAAGCTAAGGATTTCGTTTATTTAGATAAACCGCGGCCGTATACTCGTGTAAATTTTAATAAGTTAAGTAGTACCGTTGGTAATTAAATATACCGTGGTGGCTTAAATAAATACGGTATAAAAGTTTCGAATAAGCTTTATCCACTTTTCGTTAACACGTCCATTTAAATAAACGAAATCTTTAACTTAATTTTATCCTCCGTTATAATCGTGATAAGGATAGGATTAAGCTAAAGATTTCGTTTATTTAAATAAACCGCGGCCGTAAGTTCGTATAAATCTTAATAAGTTAAGTAATGCCGTCGGTAATTAAATATACCGGGGTGGCTTAAATAAATACGGTATAAAAGTCTTAAATAAACTTTATCCACTTCTCGTTAACACGTCCATCCAAATAAACGAAATCCTTGGCTTAATCCTATCCTCCGTTATAATCGTAATAAGGATAGGATTAAGCTAAAGATTTCGTTTATTTAGATAGACCGCGGCCGTAAGCTCGTTATTATAAACGAAGTGGCCATTATATATACTAGCCTTCCGGCTACATCGTCTATTTAAGCCACCCCGGTATATTTAATTACCGACGGTACTACTTAACTTATTAAGATTTATACGAGCGGCTAGCGGTATATTACGGGCGGCGGATTAAATCTCGATAACGAGAAGTAAATAAAGTTTATTTAAGACTTTTATACCGTTATTAAGTTCACCCTTAAGGTTTTTACGAGTTATTTTTTATTAAAATTTAATCGATTTCGACCCTTCCGCACCGAAATCTTATATAATAATAACTTAAAAAATTTATTTATTCTACGAATTATTTTTTATTAAAATTTAATTAATTTCGACCCTTCCGTACCGAAATCTTATATAGTAATAACTTAGGGTAAACTTAATAACGGTATAAAAGTCTCGAATAAACTTTATCCACTTCTCGCTAACACCCAAGTCTATCCCGACGAAGATACCGACTCCGAGTGCGGCCGTCTTAAGCCTAGTATGCCTGGCTAACGTTTTATAGCTATCTCGGTCCGTAGCTCGGTCCGTAACTCGCCTTCTCCCTCGTTTAGTTTAGCTTCGGTTTTAAATAACTCGGTTATTAACCCTCGCGACCGGTTCCCGGAGTATACTTAAATGTCCTCGCGTTTATTTTTACGGCCACCGCGTGGATATTTTACCGTCGTCTTTATATATTTATATATATAGCTAGTAAAATAATACCTAGTAATAATAAATTTAAAAATAGCGAGAGTGGCAGCTTTATAGTTAACTTAAATAAAGCGTATACGTAACCGATCTCGCCGTTAATATCGGATAAAATAATATACCGCGGACGGCCCGGGAGGATGTAACTAGAATTTATAAGGCTCTAAAGTATATTACGGGTATTTGGAATTTAATGGGTATCGTGGGGGTTTTATAATATGGATATTATAAGCCGCTAAGGATTAAATAATAACGTAACGATAAATATATATATTATTAAAAAATTAATTTTTATTTTTTTAATCCCTGGTAGAAATAAGTATCCCTCTTTTATAAGGAGATTATCCTTTATTCCGGGTTAATTATAATAATATTTCGATAACGGTATAAATCTCGTAATTAATCCGTTAATAACTACGACCCCGTAGGGCCTAGACTTAATAGAGTCTTTAAGCCCTTAGCGTAGGTAGCCCCGCTTATACGTAATTAAGCTTAACTTTATACGGGGTTTAACTCCTATAGACCCTAGGGGGAATCCCGGGGGTATTAAATATTTTAGAAATAAAGAGGGTGAATTATTTATAACTTTTATTAAAAAATATTAATCGTAATAATTATCCCCCTTTTTATACGTATTATCCGTAACTCGTAAAGTTAAGGAGCGTATAAGTAATTAAAAGGATAAAGGATAACCGGAAATAAAAACCGGGGGGATTTATATAAAAGGAAAATTATATAAGTAAAAAGCTTTTATTAAAGAAAAAACGTAAGGAAACTTAAAAACGGAAAACCCTCGTATTTAAAAAAGAAAAAAGAAAAAAAAAGAAGAAAAAGATAAGAAAAACCCTTTAGGGAAGAAAACCGAATTAGGATTAAAAGGGTAATAGTATAGTCGGAAATATATATATTTAGGGGGATTCGGTAATACTCGTTTTAAATTATTTTTATCCGAACCTTACTTTTCGCTTATTATAATAGGTCGCGTACTATATTACGGAGCGTTTATTTAGAATAATTAACGGGGCAACGTTAATTATAAATAAATAAGTAAGTAAATAAAAAGTCTATAGAGTCTTAAAGGATTTTATTTCTTTTTATCTTTTTATCCTCACTTTTATTTATATAATTAAACGTATATATAACTATATTATTATATAATTATATACTTACGCGTATATATATATAATAAGTATCGCTTCTTATTATTATATATATAATTATATTCGTAATAATAGCTATATTATACATTAATATTAAGTAATTTTAAATAAAACCTAAGGGTTTTAGTATTTAAAACTAATTATATTATATAATAATATCTCCTACTCTAGCGATATCGTCGCCTAAGACGCCGACGTAACGTCGTCGGGAGCGCCGTTAACGGGCTCGCCTAATAGGCTAGGGCGCCGGGGCTAGTTACCCCGGTGTCTCCCTTAAAAGTTAAGTGTCGTCCGTTAACGGCGGCTCGCCCTTTATACACCGCGTATAAAAACGGGGGCCTCGTAATATTATTATAAGCGCTACGGGGTCGCCCAAGTAATTAACTAAACTCGCGTTAACTAAGGTTACCGAGGTCGTCGTTACTTTCGGGTAAGATAACGAGGAGGAGGACGAGGAAATAACCGATACTAGTCCTAATAACGGTAATAATAATAATAATAATAATAATAATAATTATAATAATAATAATAATAACGATAACGATAACGATAATAGTAATAATAGTAATAATAATAATAATAATAACGATAATAATAATAATAATAATAATAACGACGATAACGACGACGACGATAACGCCGTCGAATTAATAATTATTAAGGAAAAAGGACGAGGACGACGGGGAGTAGGCTCCGGCCTAAAAGGAAAAGGATAAGGAGGAGGACGAAACTATCGTAACCCCTAGCCCGGCGGTTAAGGCCTCTCTTCTCTCCTCGGAAACCTAGCCGTTATAATAAGGCTTACCCTACTTAACTTACTTCCTCGTTAATACGGGGGTATAATTAAAAGCCGTACCCCGGTAGTTTTCTCTTATCTCCCGGGGTAGGGGAAGATTATTAAGTATAGTTATAAGACTTACGTTAAAGGTCTTTACGTTTCGGTAAAATTCCTTAAAGATTTTTATCGGATAGGTTTATTATTAATAAACTTTAATTCCCCGGCCTTATAGTCGGGGACTTCGTCCTCTTTTTTAAATGGGTGTAAACCTTAAAGGGCCTTTATACCGGACCCCTTACGGGGGCTCCGGCCCTAAAGGTCGCTACTAGGGTTACGGTTTTACGTATTATTATCGTACTAGGGTATATTACCGTCGAGTATTATAAAGTGTTCGGTTTAGGGGGCGCCCGTAACGTATTCCCCGTATATATTAATTCCCGTTAAAAACTAAGAGGAATCGTAATTAACGTTATTTTAAACGCGCCGTACTTACTAAGGTTTAGTATTAACGGTACGGGCGGCCCTTCGGGGCGGGGGCTTATCCCCTAAAGCCCCGGTTTTACCTCGGTTAGAGTTTGGGGACCCCTTTTTCGAGCGTTAGTAAACCGAGTTACGTCGGTTATAAGCGGAGATAACCGAGTTCGTCGAGTTAAGTATATTAATTAACGACTAGGCCGCGGTTAAAGAGGCCTTCCTTTTATAAAGGAGGAAAGGAGACGGCTAGGTAACGTAAAACGCCGGGTTATATAAAGGGGGTATAACGTAAGGCGCGTAACGCGAGGCGCTTATATAAATAGCCGTTTACGGCCCTATTTAATTAATTTTTTTTTTAGGATTTCGTTTACGCCTCTTAACTTTATTACCCTTATCCGTAATTATATTCCGTTTACGTATTTCTCGTATAACGTTTAATATTTATACGTTTCCCTCTAGAATTTATTAATTAAACTTTAACGGTTAATTCGCCTATTTAACTAGAAAGTATTTCTAGCCCTTAAAGGTTTATTTTATAAAACTCGCTTTACCTTATAAATATTTAAATTATCTTTTAAATTTAGTATTAATATTATTTTAAAGGAATCCCCTCGGAATCTTTAGGGTTTTAAAAATATTACCGGGAATATATTATAAAGGCGTTTATATTACTTTAGTAAGGTTAGGCGATAAGCTTATCTCTTTACCGTTCTTATAATCCTAAAAGGCTTAATAAATTTAAGTATTAACTTCTTTAATATTATTTTAAGTTTTAAATTTTTAATGGATAACGTAATTAAATCTCCCTTCTAGAAAACTATAAGAGTATACTTTACGTTAAAGTATTTCGCTTATACCTCTTAAGTATTTCTTATTTATTATTTAGCGCGTTCTCGTACTTTTATTATCCTTACTTCTTTAAATTTCGTTACTAGTACCCCCTTCCAAATAGTACCGTCCTCGGCACCTATAAAGAAATCTAGGTAATACCCCATAAGAAGTTCGTAAGGAGACTTGTTAATTAATTCGTTTCTTATATTATTATATACGAATTTTACTATTCGTAGTAACTTTGGCTAATTTAGGTGGGAATCTATAATGAAGTAACGTAAATACGTTTTTAGTACTTAATTTATCCTCTTAGTCTATTTATCCGTCTATAAATAAAAGGTTATTAATAAACGTCTTTTAATACGAAGGTAATAATACACCTCCGCCTAATAACCGCTTATAAAAAGCGATCCACGATTTATAACGATTCCCGCCGGAGGACTAAATCTTAACTACACCTCTTAATATAAAAGCTTTATAAGGTCCGCGGCTATGATTATCGTTATAGTAGCTAGGAATAAAGCCATCTTTATAAGCTTATTTACTACTACTAAAACTATATTTACTTTCTTTAAACTATTAAAGACTAGTGGAAGCCCCGTAATAAAATTTATTACTATTTCCTATTATAGTAATTCTAGAATTAGTAGAGGTTATAACTCTTTATAAGGACGATGCCTCTTAGGTTTTATTAATTAATAAATAATATAAGTATCGATATAATTATATATCGTTTTCGTTATACCTTCTTAAAAGAATTTATTTTTAATTATGTTTTTAGTCCTTTTTTTACTATAATATCCCGTCACCGGAGAGTCGTAGTACTCTTATAAAATTCCCTCGATAATAGATTTATTCTTGGGTACTAGGATTTTTCCCTCTTTATATAGGAGACCCTCCTAGTTTTAAGACTACGTACCGTATACTCGACTCCCGTAGCCTCGTATTTTATTTAAAATGCTTTGGATCTCCAAATTATTTTCTTGTATATTCTTAATTAAAGAAGGTAAAGGGCTTAATAAGTTAAAGTCCGTAGTTAAGTCTTATTTTATAATACCGGCGAATACCTCCGGTTTCCGCTAGTTTTTAAGGCTCGATTAACACTTATTATACTTTTTAAAATCGTCTTCCTTCGATTCCCTTATATATAAGTAATTTTCGACGAGAGGCGACGCGTTATTAATTTCCTTAAGATTTCTCTTAGAGTCCCCCCTAGTTATAAGTACGCTAGTCTTATTAACCTAGTGTTTTATTAACGTTTATAATAAACTATTAAACGTTATCTTTTTACGAAGAAATAGAAGATAATCCGTATTATCTTATTTATTATTATAATTAAGACGTTTAAACGGTTTATCCGTTAAATTTTACGAACCCGGTCGGTATCGAATTTCGAAGTCGAATAATATAAGGTATATATATTAGCGTATTTAACGATTATTTAACTTTATTTACTTTATAAATACCGTTAAATTCGTATAATCCGATAAAACTTTAATTTTAATAATACCCTTTAAATAATAGCGCTACTCCTTAAAAGACTACATTATAACTATTATTTTTTAATTCGGCGTTCCGTAATTTAATTCGGCGCCTTTAAACTTTCGAAACTAAAAAGTTATAAGATACTAACGTCCTTCCTTATCCGGCTAGGAGAGGATACCGGCTATTATAAATCTTAATATATTAATCTCGACTCGTATAAGTTTCCTAAAATTAAAGTGACGAAGAAGGGGCGTTTACTAAAAAGCCTTACGTAACTCCTCGAAAGCTCTTTACTACGGAACTCTTATAATCGTTAAACTAGGTTTTTTACCCTTTACCATTCCTTTTAATTTATTAGTTAATAGGTTAACCTTTTTTATAAATTTATAGATAAATCTCCGATAAAAATTATAAAATCTTATAAACACTTAAATATTACGGTAAATACGGGGTATTTATTATTCTAAGACCGTCCGGATTCTCTCGGGATCCATAGCTATTCCCTCTCTTAATAGGATATAGCCTAAAAACTTAATAGACCCTTAGTAGAATCGGTACTTTTTTAAGTTTATATATAACTTTACTTCTCTTAGCTTCTCTAAAACTTTCTAGATATACTAAGTGTATTCGTCTTTCGTCTTGGAATAAATTAAAATATTATCCAAATAGATAATATAGAAAACGTCTAGGTATCTTATAAGTTTTTAGTGAATATAGTTTTAAAACGTGGCCGGTGTATTAATTAATCTAAAAGGTAATACCGAATACTTAAAATAGTTATATTTAGTACGAAATACGGTTTTCCATTTATCCCCTACCTTAATACGAAGGCGATAATAGGTATCCTTAATATTAATTTTAGAAAAGAACTTAACACCCTAGATACGATCTAAGATTTTAAAAATTAAGGGGAGAGGGTACTAATTTTTAACGGTAATCTTATTTAACCCTTTATAATCTACACATATTCGTAATAAGCTATCCTTTTTTAAAACGAAAAGGATTAATACCCTAGTAAAATTAATCAATTCTTTAATCTAGCCCTTCTTCTTAGCATTTGCCAAGTACTCACGGAGGACTCCTAATTCTTTTTAAGATAATGGGTAAATCCCTCTATAAGGCCGCTCGGTATTAAGTAATAAATCGATAACGTAGTTAACACTACTATATAAAGGTAGTGGTTCTACCTTTATAAAATCGAACATATCTTGGTATAGTCGTAATCCGGTAGGAATCTAGGATAAATCCCTTACTTCCACATCCTCGTTAAGAAGTTTTAAATATTCGTTATTAACGACTATAAAGTAATTACCGGTGTTTACTATATTTATTATAAAATTTACGGCTTCGACGAGTTAAATTCTTAAACTAGTAATATTAAAATACTATTTTCGTTATACTGGAAGTAACTTTATATTAAATTATTAGAGAGTCGGTATTTCTAATAGAATCGGGGTCTCTTCGGGGCCTCGATTTATTATAATATAAGTACGAGTAAAAAATTTTTCCTCGCCTTTAAAGTTTATTATTAATAAAGGCACTTCTTAAGTACTATAAGTCTTAAGGCGTAATTACCCCATTACCTTAATTATAAGGGGTTTCTAGGGACTCTTAACGAGTCGGTGTTTTTCCGTAAATATAATACCCATTACGTTTATTTCTATATTAATATCTAGGCCTACCTTAATCGTAGTCGAGGGGGACCCTTAAAGGATAGCTTTTATTAATAATAGGCGTATAATAGGTAAATTTATTTTTCTTATTAAATTTAGTTAAAATAAAGTAAGAGCGCTTACTCCGCCTTTACTTTTCCCTTTTAATTAAATATCGTAAACTATACTTTAACAGCCTATCCCGTTACCTTTTTAGGGTAAGTAAAGGTATAATATCCTTTTTACTTATAATTATAATAAGTAATATAGGAGAGGTTTAATTTCTCCTACTTAAAATTATTTTACTTAAATTTCCCCTAGGAATCGGAGTTTTTACGGTTTTCGAATTAATTCCGCTTCTTATTATTCCCTTTTAATAACTTAAAGTTACTACCCGACGACTTAGCTTTATTATTGGATATTCCCTTCTTATCTTATACACCTTATTTTCCTCCGATCGCCTTCTAGATCTTATTTACCCTCTACGCTATTATATACTAGGGGGTTTCCGAAGTAATTCCGCCTATAACTAGATATTATCGGTACTTTTTCTAAAGCCTATAATAATAAATGGTTAATCGAAATCGTTCGTAAAATAAATTAAGCTTAGCTTTTAAGGACCGTATTTGAGTGAGATAATCCGTAAGGGATTAATTTATAATTTATCGTAGTTTAACTAATTTACTAACTACCGTCGTATAAATATCTCCCGTTTCCGGAGTAAGAGTATTAAACTAAACCTTAAAATACTTCTAAAACTTAATAATAATAGTCCGTTTTAACTCCGATAACGTCTTTATATACTATTCCCATTTTATTAAAAACTATAACTCCATTAAATTAAAAGCTATTAAAATCCTCTTTCTTTTATTTTTAAACTTCCGAGGTACTACCTCGAATATCCGCTCTAAAACTCGTTTCTATTCGTCTCGTTCTTAAAAGGTGAGAGTATCGCGATACGTCTCGGGTTCGGCCAATTTCACGTCCAACTCCCTTAGAGTCCGCCTAGGAACTTTGGCGACTGGCAGGTCTAGATCGGTGTAACCGGGATCGTTTCTACCGAAATCGGAAGAATTACTAGATAAATTAGGGTCCTCGCTACTTCCGCTCGAATTACTAGGAGTAGGATTATCCCTATCACCAAGGTGCCTAGAGGATATACTACCCCTAGGAATCCTATAAGTCCTTATTATTACTCCTTTAAGACCCACAAGTTAAAATACTTATAGAAGTCTTATTAAAGTCGAAGATTAAAGCTTTAATAACTCCGCTTCCACCTCTCGCTATCTCTTAAGGAGTGTCTTATAACGTTCGTAGCTTTAAACTTTTTTAGAAAGCTCCTTAAAATCTTAATTAAAAAAAGTAGTTACGTAGCTTATAAAGGGGTCTTTTATAAGTCGGTCGTTATCTTTATTAAGAGGTATAAAAACCGGCTCCTTTACTAGTCCCTAGGGTTTAATAAGAATAGGAGGCTTAAATTATCCCTTAACGGTCGGAACCGTAAAAGGGCTAGCCTCGGGGGTAATACGAGGGATCTCTTTAAAACTTATCGTTACGAGAATTTTAATTAATAACGTATAAGTGAAGAATTAGAATTTATAAAACTCTTAAGTATACTATAGGTATCTAGAGTTTAATGGGTATCGGGGGGTTTTATAATAATAATATTATAAGCCGTTAAGGATTAAATAACGAATATAATAATAAATATATAATTAAAAGTAAGTATAATATTATTAATAAATTAATTCTTACTTCTCTAATCTCTAGTAAAAGTGGGTACCCCCTTCTTATAAGGAAACTATCCTTTATTCCGGGATAACTACGTTAATATTTCGATAACGGTCTAAATCTCGTTATAAATTTATTAATAACCACGACCCCGTAAGGTATAAACTTAATAGCGCCTTTAAGCCTTTAGTATAGGCAGTTTTACCTATACGTAATTAAGCCTATCCCTATTCTAGGCTTAGCTTCCATAGACCTTAGGGGACTCTATAAGGTGTTAGCCTTATCGAATATAAAAAGGGTAAATTACTTATAACTTCCAAATATAAGTTAGTCGTAACAAGTTATTCCGTCCGTTAATAAAATATAACCTAAGAACTTAATTAACCCCTAATATAATCGGCACTTTTTTAAATTTATATATAACTTTACTTCTCTTAACTTCTTTAAAACTTTCTAAATATACTAAGTATACTTATCTTTTATTTTCGAGTAAATTAAAATATTATTTAAATAAAAAAAATAAAAAACGTCTAGTTATCTTATAAGTTTTTAATAAATATAACGTTAAAACGTCGCCGGTGTATTAATTAATTTAAATAACGAGGTCGTCGTTATAAGCTTAGTCGAATAATTTAATAAGCTAAAAACGATTTCCGATCCCGCCGTTAATATTAAATAAAATAAATATAATAGTACCGTGGACGGCCCGGGAGGGTATAACCGATTATACCGTTAATATCGAATAAAATAATATACCGCGGACGGCCCGGGAGTTTATAACGGACCCCGCCGTCGATATTAGATAAAAAAATAATATTATATTATAAACGGGCGGGGGCGTGTAACCGATATAAGCGTCGATATTAAATAAAAGAGATAATATTATACCGCGGACGGCCCGAAAGGGCGTAACCGATTACGCCGTCGATATTAAATAAAATAATATACCGCGGTTTACGGGTCTCGAGCTAATAATATTATAGGTTTATAATTTAAACCTCGGTTATACGGTCTACTAGGGATTTTTTAAACGCGGACGACGTATACTTATAAAAAGTTAAAGAATCGACGCGATTTAAGAAAACGAGGTTATCGTTATAAACTCGGTCGAGTAATTTAATAGGTTAAAAATAATAACCGATTTATTTATCGTCGAGATTAAATAAAATAATATACCGCGGACGGCCCGGGAGGGTATAACCGATTACGCCGTTAATATCGGATAAAAAAAATAACGTTATATTACGGACGAGCGGGAGGGTATAACCGATTTAGGCGTCGATATTAAATAAAATAATATACCGCGAACGGCCCGGGAAGTTATAACGGACCCCGCCGTCAATATCGGATAAAAAAAATAACGTTATATTACGGACGAGCGGGAGGGTGTAATTAATTTAAACGTCGATATCGGATAAAATAATATACCGCGGACGGCCCGGGAGGTTATAATAGACCCCGCCGTTAATATTAGATAAAAAAAATAACGTTATATTACGGACGAGCGGGAGGGTGTAACCGATTTAGGCGTCGATATCGAATAAAATAATATACCACGGACGGCCCGGGAGGTTATAACGGACCCCGCCGTTAATATCGGATAAAAAAAATAACGTTATATTACGGACGGGCGGGGGGGTATAACCGATTTAAACGTCGATATTAAATAAAAAAAAATAAATATTAAACGACGCGGGAGGGTATAACTAATCTAGGCGTCGATATCAAATAAAAAAAAGCCGGAGTATACGCCTTATCTAAGTTAATTATAAAGTTTATAAATATCTTCGGTAATAATATTAAGTATCCCGGGCTTTATTTTAACGTCGATATTATCGCGTATTATTTAAAGGGAGCGGACCTCTTTATACGGGTCGGCGGTTTATAGTCTTAAAAAAATAATATTATATTACGGACGAGCGGGAGGGTGTAACTAATTTAAGCGTCGATATCGGATAAAAAAAATAAATATTAAACGGCGCGGGAGGGTATAACCGATTTAAACGTCGATATCGGATAAAAAAAAATAAATATTAAACGGCGCGGGAGGGTATAACCGATTTAAACGTCGATATCGGATAAAAAAAAAAGCCGGAGTATACGCCTTATTTAAGTTAATTATAAAGCTTATAAATATTTCGGTAATAATATTAAGTATCCCGGGCTTTATCCTAACGTTAATATTATCGTGTATTATTTAAAGGGAGCGAACCTCTTTATACGGGTCGACGGTTTATAATTTTAAAAAAATAATATTATATTATAAACGAACGGGAGGGTATAACCGATTTAAGCGTCGATATCGAATAAAAAAAAATAAATATTAAACGGCGCGGGAGGGTATAACCGATCTAGGCGTCGATATCGGATAAAAAAAAATAAATATTAAACGACGCGGGAGGGTATAACCGATCTAGGCGTCGATATCGGATAAAAAAAAAAGCCGGAGTATACGCCTTATTTAAGTTAATTATAAAGTTTATAAATATCTTCGGTAATAATATTAAATATCCCGGGCTTTATTTTAACGTTAATATTATTACGTATTATTTAAAGGGAGCGGACCTCTTTATACGGGTCGGCGGTTTATAATTTTAAAAAAATAATATTATATTACGGACGAGCGGGAGGGTATAACCGATCTAGGCGTCGATATCGAATAAAATAATATACCGCGGACGGCCCGAAAGGTTATAACGGACCCCGCCGTTAATATTAAATAAAAAAAACAACGTTATATTACGGACGAGTAAGAGGGTATAATTAATCTAAACGTCGATATCGGATAAAATAATATACCGCGGACGGCCCGGGAGGTTATAACGGACCCCGTCGTCGATATCGGATAAAAAAAATAACGTTATATTACGGACGGGCGGGGGGGTATAATTAATCTAGGCGTTAATATCGGATAAAAAAAAATAAATATTAAACGGCGCGGGAGGGTATAACCGATTTAAACGTTAATATTAAATAAAAAAAAACCGGAGTATACGCCTTATTTAAGTTAATTATAAAGTTTATAAATATCTTCAATAATAATATTAAGTATCCCGGGCTTTATCCTAACGTTAATATTATCGCGTATTATTTAAAGGGAGCGGACCTTTTTATACGGGTCGGCGGTTTATAATCTTAAAAAAATAATATTATATTACGGACGAGCGGGAGGGTATAACCGATTTAAACGTCGATATCAGATAAAATAATATACCGCGGACGGCCCGGGAGGTTATAACGGACCCCGCCGTCGATATCGGATAAAAAAAATAACGTTATATTACGGACGAGCGGGAGGGTATAACCGATTTAGGCGTCGATATCGGATAAAAAAAAATAAATATTAAACGGCGCGGGAGGGTATAACCGATCTAGGCGTCGATATCGGATAAAAAAAAACCGGAGTATACGCCTTATTTAAGTTAATTATAAAGCTTATAAATATCTTCGGTAATAATATTAAGTATCCCGGGCTTTATCCTAACGTTAATACTATCGCGTATTATTTAAAGGGAGCGGACCTCTTTATACGGGTCGGCGGTTTATAATTTTAAAAAAATAATATTATATTACGGACGAGCGGGAGGGTATAACCGATTTAAGCGTTAATATCGAATAAAATAATATATCGCGGACGGCCCGGGAGGTTATAACGGACCCCGCCGTTAATATCGGATAAAAAAAATAACGTTATATTACGGACGAGCGGGAGGGTATAACCGATTTAGGCGTCGATATCGGATAAAATAATATACCGCGAACGGTCCGGGAGGGTATAACCGATCCCGGCGTTAATATTAAATGAAATAATATACCGCGGCCTACGGGTCTCGAGCTAGTTATATTATAGGAGTGTGATTTAAACCTCGGTTATATAATTTATTAGGAATTTCTTTAACGCGGACGACGCGTACTTATTAAAAGTTAGAGAAACTACGCGGTTTTAGAATACGAGGTTATCGTTATATACTCGGTGGAGTGATTTAGTGGGTTAGAAACGATAGCCGATTTATTTATCGTTAATATCGGATAAAATAAATAAGGTCGTACCGCGGACGGCCCGGGAGGGTATAACCGATCTCGCCGTTAATATCGGATAAAAAAAACATTATTATAATAATAATATTAATTATTATATTATTTAATTAAAATTTAATAATAGAAAATATAAAATTATATTTAAAAATAATATTAATTAAAAATATTATTATTAGTTATTTTTTTTAATTTCAAAAATTTTATTATTTTATATATTTTTTAAAAGTATATTACCACCTTTATTTTTAGTTAAAATATATTTAAACCTAATAATAAGGTTAAAGTAAGTTTTTATATATTTTTATATATATTATAAGGATTTATATTTTTATTACTATATATACTAGTTATATCTTTAATTAGGGGTATTATAATTATTTTTATTTAGAGGAATCTTTTTATTATTTATAGTTAAAACTCTTATAATATTTAAAATAATTAATTATTAAAAGCTTACGTTAAATCTCCTTTAAGTGGAAGTATAATACTAGCTGTTATAATACTTAAAACTAGTTTATATAATATTTATAAATTAATTTTATTAATATTACTAAAAGTATCTATTAATTTTATATATATTATTTATATAATAAGAGTTATTATAATAATTTATACTAACTTTAGTACATTAAGAATTATAAATATTAAATAATTAATAACTTATAGTTTTATATTTTATACCGTAGGTTATTTAATAGGAGTATTTAGTAATATAATACAAAGTATAGAAGGAAGTATAGTTTTAGGTTTAGCTTACGGATTTGTTTTAAGTGGTTTATTTATATATATAAGGGTATATTATATAATAAATCTGGAACTAGATTTATTTATTTTTATAAAGGTATAGCTTAAATAATATTATTATTTTTTATATTATTCTTTATCTTTTTTTTAAGTAATTATAGTGCTCCTTTAACTTTAAATTTTATAAGTGAATTTATATCTCTTTATAGGTATTTAAAAGATTAACTTTATTAGGTTATTTACTAGTTTATTTATTATATTTTCAGCCGCTTATATAATTTATATATTTAATAAAATAATATTTAGAGGTATATTTAGTAAATTCTTCCTAGAAAATATAACTAATATCGTAAAAAGAGAATTTTTCTTACTTTTTATTTTAGTATTATTTACTGTAATTTTTGGTATATATCCTTCTTTTATATTAAATAGTTTATATTATTCTGTAATAAACTTAATTTATTATTTATAAAATTTTAAATTAAACAATTAAAATAAATATTTAAGTATTTAATAAAAAAAAAAAATAATATTATAATTAGTACCTTTTTATTTTTTAAGTAAAGTAGTAAAAATTACTTTTATTATAATTAAAATAATTCTATATTTATCTTTTAAATATATATTACTTAAATTTATACGTTTATTTTTATTACGTACATTTATATTAAAAGTTTTTAATAATAAATAATAATATAATAATTATATTATACTTGAATATTTCAAGATATATAATATAACTTATAAGCTTATAAATACTTTAAGTAATAATAGTTTTAATATAATAAATCTAGAAATACTTAATCCATTCACTTAATTTGAAATAAGAGATTTATTAAGTATAGATACTCTTATATTAGGAAATTTATATATTTCTTTAATAAAGATAGGATTTTACTTAATAATAACTAGTTTTATTATATTAACTTTAAATTTATTAAGTATAATTAATTCTTTAAGTTTAAGATTAGTAGTTAATATAATATAAGATTTACGGTAAGGCTTTAACTTAATTATCCCCGATACTTAATATATAATAAAATAAGGTATAAGACTTAATATATAATATATCGTACGGTAAAATATATAACTTATACGTAACGTATTAATATTTCTTTTACGACTTATCTTCCTACGTTAATAAAAGCCGTTATTAAGGCGTTTTAAATTTAATAAGAGATAAAGAAGTTAATATATAATATAAGAATTAGTTGATGGTTACGTCGTTTACCTCCTTTATAAATATATATCTCCCTAAGTTTTATATCCTAGAAAATATTATTACGATCGTTAATAATAGTAAGAAAGGTCGTAAAAATAAGTGTAAGGACGACTACGATATTTTTAATACTAATATAATAATACGTATACCTTAACACGTAATATATAAAACGATAAGGTATATAACTAAATACGTTACGTAAAATACGACGAGGTATATAATAAAATACGTAATATATCGAATTATAATATATATTACCTAATACGTAATATATAGAAAAATATAATATATAAACCGATACGTAATACACCTTATAATAATACGGTATATATTACGCTAAATTAAAAGTAGTATACGAGTCCACGTAATATAATACGTAATAAACGCGAGCGACGAGTATACGTTAGTGTTATAATTTACCTATATTAAGTTAGGTTAATATTAAAATAAGTTAATATAATAACTAGTTACTTAATACACGAAAAAACACGGTACCTACGAAAACACGTTAAAGGTATTATATAAAAATACGGGATTCGATATATAATAAACGCGAGAGACGACGTTATATTAAAGTTACGATTTATTCGTATTAAGTTAAGTTAGTGTTAAAATAGGTTAATATAATAACCAGGTACGTAATACACGAAAAAATACGGCACCTACTGTGTGTGTTATGTTATGTTGTGTTATGTTATGTTGTGTTATGTTATGTTATGTTATGTTATGTTAGTTAGTTTAGGTGTTAGTTATGTTAGTGTTA